>OX392478.1:13995380-15195380 GCA_947623365.1 Achlya flavicornis
TGGTTTCATTTCTAGAAAAAAAAAAGAGTTTGTGACGCTGTCGCTAACAAATTATCACACGCCGAAGTATGAGTCACTGTATAGAAGTAGAAGTTAAATTGTCCGTTTAAAATAAACTAGGCCAGGCAAAGAAAAGTGTTAGTAATAGATCAAAGGCAGTAGTTTAATAGTATTGGCGTAGTGTATAACATTGATAAGTGTCCCAATAAAACCTTAACAGTGTCACGGCAGGTCACTGCCGCAAATTATACTTCAGTCATCGATTACTCGTCAGAGAACCAATTATAGTGACACGTTAAAATCAGGTCGAAAATATCCCATACATTTATCAACTCAAATTATACCTTACGTCGTAAATGTTAAAGCTGATAATAATTGTTCTCGGTATCCAAATAGCCTGAAGTTGTATGTTCGAAAATCATTGGTTTTGGTCTTCTTATTGCTTTCTGTTTACTTTGAAGCGTCCAATGTTAATTATCGCATCCAATATAATTTTATGTGTCGATCTACGTCTGTCTCTGTCGAACGTTGCTTGATTGAAGGGGACAGCGCGCATGGTGATACATATAAATCGTCAATGTAAAATTTTACGATATAATCGCCGAGCTGTCGGTTGGTAACGGTGTGAAGTGGTGAATTTTTACGCTCATGCATATGTGAAGCGTGCGTCTGTACTCTGTAATCACTGGTTATTGTTTGTAGGTTTCTTGCAAGTCCTGTAGTTGCGGTCATCTCTTCGATTTCTCTGATTCCGATTTCTTTAATTTGCGGTTGATTTTCGTGGTAAATGTTAAAGGCAGTGAAGAAATTAAGATATTATAAAAAATCATACCTTTCTTTCGACTCTGTTTTTTGTTCTTTTAATAGTGTTTGTGGTTTAGTGTATTATTAGTTGCTATTGTTCATATAGATTTATTTTCTCTGCTATTTCCTTGTTTACATTGTTGTTACTTATTTTATTGTATTTAGAGTTATGATATGATTTAACTTAACGCAGTAAATCAACACTCCAACAAAATGACAATACCGATTGTAAAATTGGGAAAGCCTATCCATTCATATAAATATCACGAGGAATAACTCACATAAATAGATCATGTTGAAAATACAAGTAAATTACATTCATGCAAGCAAATCCGCGTGTTAAAGCGTGTAATAAATAACAACAATATAATATTTAGGTGTTTGTACAAATGGTGTCGCGAGGACTGGCCGGCGACTCATTGTTGCCCGGCGTCGGGCATTGTGTCGCGTAGTGTATAGCCGCACTTATGATGATTAATGTACGCGGACATATTGTAGCTTGTAGTGTCACGTGTGTGTACCGTGTGCACGGCAGTTTTATTTTTAACCGACTTCAAAAAAAGGAGGAGGTTCTTAATTCGTTTGTATTTTATTTTTGATTTTTTATGTTTGTTACCTCATAACTCCGTCATTTATTAACCGATTTGGAAAATTATTTGTTTGTCTGGAAGGGTACACTTCCTGTTTGGTCCCATTGTCATCAGATCAGGATTTGATTACTTCTTAGTGTACTTTGTAGTCGGTTTAAGTTTTTTGTAAAACAGTCCAATTATTCATTATATATTTTGCCGATATTCCTAAGAAAAAACAATCGAATTGAGAACCTCCTCCTTTTTTGAAGTCGGTTAAAAATGTATGAATTTAATAAAGTTTTGGTAACTCGTAAATAATTTAACACTGTTAACCGTTTGTATATACTATCAATTGCAATTTTAATTACATTTAAGCATAAATTAATACTACAATTTGAGTACTAGTATTTTTTATAATAATATTGTTTTATAAGTATTTGATTTCGTAGCTAAATAAAATTATTAGTTATAATATACTAATGGAGTTTCACAAGGTCCTATCTTGGGACCCAATCTTTACATCCAATGGAGTTCAGACTCCAAAAAACTTAGTGAATACCTTTTTAAGATGACTATCTGAACATCATCGTAATGAAAATTATTAATTCGCTGTAAATACCTTATAATTGAAATAAATTGTTTAAAGATTTTGTAAAAAGTAGATAAATTGGCAATCACAGTAAAATTGTACATGCGTTTGCTGTCGGTACCCACTTGTGAATCGTTTTTTAAGAAACATTGTACAATATGTTTTCGGAGGTGACCAGACTTTGTCCAAGTTGCGTTCATCATGCTGTCTTGGGGATGATATTATGCAATAAGTATTTTATTAATAATAAGACTCTTTTATGAAATATAGCCTTCAATTGTATGAAATATTTATATAAAAGATCGATGGGAAGATTCAAGGAAAAAATCCGAACGCGGATATTTACCAATCATGTTTCAGATAATGGGATATTTCCTCATGTTGGATGCCACATATTTGATTTCCTTAATTATGAGTGCAGACATATTTTTTACCTAATAATTATAATATTTTTTTAAATGTAGGTAACATACTTAGGGTTTATAGAAGTGATAGTCATTTTAATATTAATGTATCGGGGTCTATCACGCACAGATTATTATCAAAATATGATTTTTGACTAACCTCGACAAGCAAGTTGATCGAAAGCGATCAACTTGCTTTGGTCGTGGTGATGTTGATGATGAGTGAACTGGAATCAGTGGGTATTAGCGTTTCGATGAACGGGAGTTGTTTCCAACTACCCGCATTTGGTCTTGCAGAACATCTGTCACACGGCCATGACCGCCTCACGGTTTCACATGTTGTCTATTTTACCCATTGAAAGTCCTTTTTTAGTAGATGCCTACGATAAAGAAGGGACCTGCTGTGTGCCAAATTTGAAGTTCCTAAACTGCGGTTTGACTTTTACGTGCATCTGTCGATATAATAGTTTCTCCTTTTATATTTATAATTAACACTAGATCAGTTCGTGTCCACGCTGTGTCATAGCTTACTTGATACCTGGAGTATCAGTATCAATAATACTCTCTCGAAAGAAACCATTTAAATTGAATAATGAACTGAATGATTATTTTATGTGTCTATAAAATTTAAGGTGTGAGAGTAATTTACTGGTCATCAATATAACACTCACTTTTATGTTTCACATTTCACGGTAGGGATTTATTTATAACCTTGGTCGTCTTATATTTTCGTATTGACTCTCTTCTGTCTACCTGCAATAATTACCCCAAAGTCTTGCTAAAGTTCTAAAGCTTGCGCGTGGAAGCACTTTGAGCTACTTCGATCGCTTGCCAATATGGATATCTGCCGAAATGAGAATCTGGGGTCTTATAGG
The DNA here is from genome assembly GCA_947623365.1 of Achlya flavicornis. Taxonomy (NCBI): domain Eukaryota; kingdom Metazoa; phylum Arthropoda; class Insecta; order Lepidoptera; family Drepanidae; genus Achlya; species Achlya flavicornis. Next base: position 13,998,625 of record OX392478.1, read on the forward strand.
CGACTCGAGTTATATTGCTGAACAGAATGAATGTCTCACAGTACATCCTATTTATTTTAACAATATTGAGGCACCAATTATTATTTGCTGTGTTAATGGTATTTCTACTCGAGCGTATTCCGTACTCCGGAAGGCACGTAAAGCCGTTGGTTATCACTTAATTGTGATAATTGTTAAGCTAGATGGAGGGCTCCCAGGCGGCTTGAAAAAACTCCAACAGTAGGTTGACCACTAGCATACCGCCACCGTTTCGCAGTGGGCACGCGTGGTCGAGTATCTGCCCATTCCCTTTCACCCTCATTTGTGAAAGGAGGCCTGTGCTCAGCAGTGGGACATTAAAGGCTGATGATGTTGACGATGCTGACGATAGTAGTAACAGTACATTTTATTTTTATTTAATACCCGCGTTGCCCTATTTTACTCCGTTAGGAGTGGAATTTCCATAAATCCCTCTTTAGCCTAAGTTATAAAGAGTGTCCCTGTTTAGATTAAGTTATAGAGAGTTAAGATCTGTGGTTTGGGCTGTGCGTTGATACAGTATTCCAGTCAGTCAGAACAAGACTTTTTGAATATCAACCTGTGCTTTCGATAGAGAACAGTTCTTCGTCAGTGGTTCAATTTAATCGGGGCCCGTTGGATTTAAGGCATTTTCTCAAGTCTTTAGGTAATTACTTGAGTTCTTGACGTTTGTAATAATTGAATTTACAAAAATAAAATGATTTAAAATGCTATTGCATCATATTAAATAAAAATAAGGAAAAATAAAAAGTACTTAACATTCTGTAGGTGGTTAAACATTTTCCTTTTAAACTTTCCTTGGACATTTATTTATTTAGTGATGTAATTTGCTGTTTTATTATACTCATATCTCAATAACATATCACACCCTGATAATATGGGAATTTACTTTATTTGTATCACCATTTTCATCAAAAGTACACAACAAAAATTGTACGACGGTGAACTGTGAAAAAAATATTTTGTTAAAATAATACATATAGACGTATAGACAGTTTAAAAGTTGCTCAATAAAGAAACCATTATACGTATTTTCCTTCGTGTAATTGCTAAGTGCATAAATATTTAAATTGCTCACAACTGTTAACGCGTTTTAAACACACGTTCTCAAGCGCAACTCTAAACAATTTCCAGGCACGCCCTTTAATTAATAAAAAATATATTAAAACCATTCGTGCATTAATATTTATGTATAAATATTGATGAGTGATTATAACAGATTGTAATTAGTGCGGCTATCGGTAATCGTTGTTGAGTAGTTGTGCTGATACTAAAGTGTCGGTTATTCATATTAATATCTCGATAAATCGGTAAATTTGACTGATATTTATTGTAAACATATTTATTTTTTAGGGAGTAAATAAAAAAAAATAACATAATTCAATACTTTGGCTCGCGGTTACAAAAATAACAATGAGATCAATTTTAACTCTACGACGCGCGTCCCTCGCGAGAACCAACGGGACAACCATTAAAATACACGGCAGCTATTTGTATTCTTACAGCCTTTGATTAAGGATACATCCAGATAGAGTTTTGCAGCTGTGCACGCGTCGATAAAAATAGCCCCTAACAGTTAGAGGCTAAATCAAATAAAAATGCAAAATAATGTTCAATATTTAACTTTCTCCCGATTTTAATTGGAATATTTCAACATCTATTATTATTATGAACGTCACTATGAAAAGCAGAATGACGCAGAGGGAGCGTAAAACGTAGCTGTTACGCGCAGCAGCCTATAAAAGTTGGCCTGTTTTATATATTCGTGTAGTATGGCAACGTTCTTTCTAGGTATATTTATTTCTATTATTGTAACGTTTTATTTTTATTTTTCAGGTCAGTATCAAAATGCAACTATATAAAAGGTCGGTCGAAGCATGAGTGTGTGTTTATATACCAATAAGTACTAATTGCGAACCTAAATTTAAATATAGAATAACCTCAATTTCATTTTCACTGGATTCGATGATGTTTTTTTTTATTGAATTGTTATTTTTTTCACATTATTACCGTGCCAAATTCAATAGTCGCAGTTTGCGCACAAAATTTTATAAAAGACGTCCACTTAAATTAACTTCTTGGTTCACTTCTACACAAACTGGTTCAGTTGACACAATTTCAAGGGCTCGGCTTGGCACAGCCCACGTACACATCTCCCTAACATAATGTGTAACTAACTGTCCTGTGGGAAATTTTGTCATTATCTCATTGCAATTCACATATTGTACGGAATTCATGTGTTTATTCAACACTGTTAGTTGATGGCGATTTGGCGATTAGTTTATTTTTATTTAATTGATTATCGCAAAAAGCGATCTTTTTTTTTATACCACAAAGGATGCGAACAAGCATACGGCCCGCCTGATGGTAAGCGGTTAACGTAGCCTATGGACACTTGCAACACCAGGGGTATCACTCGGACCCGGCTGAAATCTCTTCACACCCTTTTTGAAGAACCCCATCCTGTACTCCATTGGTAAAACCACGGCAGGGAGCTCATTCCACAGTCTGAGCGTCCGCGGAAGGAAGCTCCGTTGCGCCCGCAACCTTTCTTTTTACTTTATATGGTTCCATGTCGTACAAAACTGAACCTTAGTTATATGGCAAAAAGGTTGATGATAATCGTAAGATACCCACAGAGCTAAATACTGGAAATATCGTGAAATAGGTTAAGTGAGATATTATAACAAGGTTGACTAGTAACTTACTCTAGATTCTAGATTTGCGAAGAACTTTTTAAACGGCATGTAAAGGAAAACTGCCGATATGAGTCAACCCTAATTACTCATTACAAAAAAAGCAAAAGATTTATATTAGCTAATTTGATTTTAATAATAACAAAGTGCCTAATTAACCGATTTCAAAGAAAGGAGGTGGTTCTCATATCAGTTGTATTTTTTTATGTTTTATGAGTATTTTCTGAGTTTCTTGCCGGAGTCATCTCAGTTCAAGTTGTATTTGAATAAATACTTTTTGAATTTGAATATGTCTCATAACTCCGTCATTTATTAACCGATTAGGAAAATTATTTTTTTGTTTGGAAGGGTACACTTCCCGTTTGGTCCAATTGTCATCAGATCAGGATTTGATTACTTCTTGGTGTACTTTGAAATCGGTTAAAGTTTGTCTTTTGGCATTTTTTGGCATTGAAAACAAACCTCTGTTGTTTCAGTGTGCATTTAAGAAAAAAATGTAGAAGTAGTTCTACAGGATCCTAGTTCCGTTGCCAACCTTTACGGATATGTAAAAAACAGCTTTCCGTTTCTTCATTTTGAGTTAAAAATATAGTTTTATAAAACGAGATTAAAGCTTGTACCATATCATTGTTTCGGTGTAAGCGGCGCGACTCGACCTACATAGCGTTGTACGTAATTGCCGGGCCTTGATCCGACCAAGCGCCGTCATTAGCGACGCATTTTATAAATCTTACCTCTAACTATCCTAATTGGAGGGATATAGGGCGTTGTAGGATACTTAAAACAACTTACAAATAGCTTAAATACGTTGGCTATTTTGATTTAGGAGTAGAAGTATTTTTTTCTAGATTCTGTGTTCGTTTATACAAGGTTTTTCCACGTTTGTAGCAGTAATATGATCCTAAGAGATTCATTCCATTTGGTAACACTTAATAGTATTTGAATAGCAAATCCCGGGGTTTGTGAATATACCTATTTTTTATATAGGATGATATTGTATTGAGCCGATTAGTTGGCAGGGGCGGGAATATGAATAACTGTTACGATAGGATCGCCTTTGACATAGTTTCTCCTGGTAAGGCCTTGAGCTTGCGCCCTTATCAACCGGCTGAGAGCCCTGAGCGCTCGCTGATTTGTCCGCGTAAGAGTGAAAAGCAATCATAAGTTTATCACCTTCTAGTCCTATAAAATAGAACTCTGAAATAGTTAAAATCTAATCTTACATAGAGAGATTAAAGTTGTACATATTAGTACATCGATCCTTGCCAGTTTGTTGATAAAATACACAAAGATTGTGTTCTTGCAACTTCGGCAACATCATTGATTAAATAACTCATTACAAAAAAAGCAAAAGATTTATATTAGCTAATTTGATTTTAATAATAACAAAGTGCATAATTAACCGATTTCAAAGAAAGGATGTAGTTCTCATATCGGTTGTATTTTTTTATGTTTTATGAGTATTTTCTGAGTTTCTTGCCGGAGTCATCTCAATTCAAGTTGTATTTGGAACCGGTGTAGAGTCATTTGTTAACGTTCATAAGTGCCTTATCAGGGCCTAAATTGAATAAATACTTTTTGAATTTGAATATGTCTCATAACTCCGTCATTTATTAACCGATTAGGAAAATTATTTTTTTGTTTGGAAGGGGTACACTTCCCATTTGGTCCAATTGTCATCAGATCAGGATTTGATTACTTCTTGGTGTACTTTGAAATCGGTTAAAGTTTGTCTTTTGACATTGAAAACAAACCTCTGTTGTTTCAGTGTGCATTTAAGAAAAAAAATTAGAAGTAGTTAATTATACAGGACCCTAGTTCCGTTGCCAACCATTACGAATCTGTAAAAAAACAGCTTTCCGTTTCTTCATTTTGAGTTAAAAATATAGCTTTATAAAACGAGATTAAAGCTTGTACCATATCATTGTTTCGGTGTAAGCGGCGCGACTCGACCTACATAGCGTTGTACGTAATTGCCGGGCCTTGATCCGACCAAGCGCCGTCATTAGCGACGCATTTTATAAATCTTACCTCTAACTATCCTAATTGGAGGGATATAGGGCGTTGTAGGATACTTAAAACAACTTACAAATAGCTTAAATACGTTGGCTATTTTGATTTAGGAGTAGAAGTATTTTTTTCTAGATTCTGTGTTCGTTTATACAAGGTTTTTCCACGTTTGTAGCAGTAATATGATCCTAAGAGATTCATTCCATTTGGTAACACTTAATAGTATTTGAATAATAAATCCCGGGGTTTGTGAATTAGTGAGCCGATTAATTGGCAGGGGCGGCAATATGAATAACTGTTACGATAGGATCGCCTTTGACATAGTTTCTCCTGGTAAGGCCTTGAGCTTGCGCCCTTATTACCCGGCTGAGAGCCCTGAGCGCTCGCTGTTTTTTCCGCGTAAGAGTGAAAAGCAATCATAAGTTTAACACCTTCTAATCACAATCTAATCTTACATAGAGAGATTAAAGTTGTACATATTGGTGATTACATCGATCCTTGCCAGTTTGTTGATAAAATACATAAACAAAGATTGTGTTCTTTCAACTTCGGCATCATCATTGATTAAATGACATATAAGTATTCGGTGAAGGTTGTGGTCATACAAAAACCTCTTTACTATAAATATACTAGCTGCCCGGCGCGACTTCGTTCGCGTGGTGCTACCCTACCCTACCCTACCCTTATACATGCTATGTATCAGAGATGGCGCTATATGTGAAAAAAGGATTTTCCCGCTTTTCTGTTGAAATTTATCCTGAATTTTCTTTGCTATAAACCTCACGGAGCCCGAGACCTTTCCAACGAATGCAAAACCGTGGACATCGGTTAGTGCGTTCTGGAGTTATAGCGTCAGGAAGGAAAACCCGACTTATTTTTATATAGTATCTACTATATCTTATATCTATAAGGGGCCCAAGTCTGCTATTACAATTGTGTTCCAATGAACTGTCAGTAGTGTCAATTTTTTAACCGACTTCAAAAAAAGGATGAGGTTCTCAATTCGACTGTATTTTTTTTTCTTTTTTTTTATGTTTGTTACCTCATAACTCCTTCATTTATCAAATTTTGGAAAATTCTTTTTTTGTCTGGAAGGGTACACTTCCCGTTTAGCCCCATTGTCATCAGATCAGGATTTGATTACTTTTTAGTATACTTTGAAGTCGGTTTAAGTTTTTTGTAAAACAGTCCAATTATTTTATTTTTATTTTTACATCACTTACAACTTACAACCAATTACATATTAAAACTTTGATTTTTTAAACTTTAAAGTTTAAAGCAGTCACATAATTACAGTATTCTGTCTGTAAATTGTCACATTTTATAGTTTTGGTAGTCTACTAACGGCGCCATAATAACTTTCCGATGAGTTTCCACTGATACTACAATCGTGTCACAATGATCTTTCAGTTTTTGTACTAAAATTATTTTCATATTATGAGACCATTATGAATTAGTAGACTGCGCACATCGGCTCAATGATAATGGAATTGCAATAGTATCGTGTCAGTATGACATTTTAGACTTGGCCCCCTGGTGTTTCTATATTTTATCCAAAATAACATAAGTTAAGTCACTGATATTATTTCATAATTCGCATTTGTTTATGTGACCCCGCACAATGAACCAGTAATTTGATGTATCGATATGTACTTAATCGATATTTATTGGCGATCCGATTAATTAATGGTATCGCCGAATTATACACGAAACGATTGCCGGCTTTATGGATTCGATTTGCCGATCGTAAACATTCGAATTTACAATGTTTATTAAGGTTAATTCGAATATGTGCAGCCTTTTAATCGGTTTGGCACTACCGGATATAATTCTTGTATAAAAAAAAAACTGTTTTCTTTTTAATTAGTTAATAGTTACTGATCATAGTGACAATAATAATGTGTATTATTATTCTAATAATGTGTATTATTATTCTAATAATATTATTGTTATTAAAATAAACAAAAAAACATGTGTTGTGAAAGTAGCCTAATAAATGTTGAACCTCTTTTCTTGTGGTTTTTATTTCTGCATCAACCTGTATACCTATATTTCTTCTATTGCAACATGCTCGCATGCCTACAATTTGTAACGTTCTCTGTAACTTGGGTGGATCGCAATAATTAGCACTGCTTATAACTATAACGTATCTTTCTTTTGCTTTAACTAACATTTTAATCTTTTCTCTCTTTCCAAACAGAGCGAAGAAGAAAGGACGACTGCAAAAACGAAAACAGTTAAAAATGAGGTAAGTGGTATAAAATATATATAGAAAAAGTTGATTTACGACTCTATGCTAGTAATATTATAACTGATTATTATTGGCTTGCCGCGAGCCTACGGGTTAAGAGGCCAACATTATACTTAAAAATGTAAACAACATAATTGGACTGTTTTACAAAAAACTTAAACCAACTTCAAAGTACACTGAGAAGTAATCAAATCCTGATCTGATGACAATGGGACCAAACGGGAAGTGTACCCTTCCAGACAAACAAATAATTTTCCAAATCGGTTAATAAATAAATGACTGAGTTATGAGGTAACAAACATTTAAAAAAATGCAACCGAATTGAGAACATCCTTCTTATTTTGAAATCGGTTAAAAAAACCTCGATTTTCTAATTGGTCCCATTTTACTAAGTTACAAAGCATGACAAACGCAACATAGGGAATGTCCTAATACTGAGAGACTATGAATGCTTGTACGTGGCTCTCAGGGTATGTTATCTAAGTATCTCTAGCCAACTGGCCGATGAGGCAGTCCTGCCTCAACTCCCACAGCACTCATCCCATAATCCCGGTCGGCTCGTTCCACCATGATTAATGAGCAGCGAGGCGACAAGCCGATTTAATTATTATCGCGCCCATTATCAGCCATTACTCGGCCAGCTACCGTTTAACTATTTACCTACTTACTTGAGGTTAATTTAATTTTCATAATCTTCAGTTTTATATATGCATTGCGCAAGTATTCTCGTATTTTTTAATGTTTTGTTTACATAGTATATTTGTTTGCTAATTCCTGGATTTCTATTTCTTTTTTACTGTGTATAGGCCTGTGTTTAACCGAAATGTGACCATAGTAAGTGATAATGTGACCTGCGGTTTATTGTTCAACTTATGTCTTAACATTGATAAAACATTTTCGTCCTTATTCCTTATCCCCACCCTTTACAACGGTCGCCGCTTGGACTATAATGACATACTAAGCATGTAATAATGCCATGGCTAGTACAGTCAGCGTCAAAAGTATCTGATCACTTTAACGCCGTGGCACATTACGCAAATCACAGTTTTCATACAAACTGTCAAGACAATGTTCAATAGATTAGAGTAGGTTACTATAGTGAGTGATCATCTACTTTGACGCTGACTGTACAGCTAAGCTTTAAAATTCATCATTTGACGTCACATCGTTGACAGTGGCGGCTGTCACAATTGCGTTGCCGATGCGATAAACAATCGTCGCCCGCTTTGATGTCGATAATTGAGAGTTATGGCATCGCCCGCGCACGGTAGCCCTCTATTGCGACTATTTCGCGTCGTGACGCGATGGTGGGCCATACAATAAGTGTGTAGGATTCAATTGTGGCTGAAAAATTCAAAATTCGAAATTCAAAATCATTTATTCAAATAGACCTTCGCAGGCACTTATGAAAAGTCTGACTCTAATACCGGTTCGGAAGGTTGCATTTGCTGAGAAGATGATTGGTTAAGAAGTTAAGTGATTTATTAATTAGTTTCAATGAAAGCTATTTATTTTTATACAACTTTCGTTTCCGAAGCTATTGCTGTCTTTGTCATTGACAGTGATAGATGTTTATAACAAAACATCTAGCATCTAGGAATTTAGAGTTGGTGACGAGATTTTGTAATGTGTCTGCCTAAAATATACGTTAATTCTTCGTTTGGAGTATTTCAGTTTTCCTTACATTAGTTAGTAGGTACCTTTAAATCCTTCAGTATCATATAATCGTTTACTTATCCAAACCTACTTATTAGGTACACACAAACGACCAAGCAAAACTACTAAAATAAAAATATACAAACGGTAACTGAAGTGCCCTTTGCCGTCACTTGCAATTTCCCGCTACCGCTCGTCGTTCAGCCTCATCCAACCGCTGTTTCCGCGGCCCCTCGCTTATTTCTTCATCTCGCTTTGCCTGTGGAAGGATAGCGGGATTGACGTTACGTCACATGGTCAATTTACGACGATGTTAATGTTGTTTATGATTGAACACACACAAGCAAGAGGGCGCGCACTCATCTCTGTAAATCTTAGTGAATCTAAGTTGGATTTATAGTTAGAGGACTTGTTGAATTGGGTTTGATTCATGTTAAGCTTTATAGATTACTGGAACACATTTTATTTTTCAATTCAATTATTTGTTTATTGCTACATGTTACAGTAGATATCACATTAGTACACAACATGAGCCCTTTATATGCGGGCATGGTGCTATGTATTCTCCGTTCTCTGGAGATGAAAGGAGGGATGAAAATCAGTGATGATGTAGCCCTAGGTGGTGAGCACAGAAAACCCAGAAGGAAATTCTCAAGCGCATCTATCAGCACCATCTATAACAGGGCTTCCCAAACTTATTTTAACTGTGACGCCCTTGGGATTTTGCCATATTTTAGCGAAGCCCTGGCCCTCTTGCCATACATTTACCCACCAGTTGTAGTTCTAGCCCAATAACAATTTGTCAGAAAAACTCCAAATAGCATCAGATTTTTTGAAAAAGAAAAAGCACTGGCCGCCGGCTACTATGTACTATTAAATATCCTGTGCCGCTACGCCGCCGCATCAAATGCGCATGGCGCTCACTCGACTCGGTCGCATCGTTACAAACAGCCAACCTATTTAGATCGCCTCACGACGCCCCTGGGATAATACCGCGGTGCCCTAGGGCGTCGCGTCGCGACGCACAGTTTGGGAAACCCTGATCTATAGGAAAAATCTATTTATAAAATTTCTTTATGGTTAAATTGGTATAATGAGCAAATTGCGATTGACAAAAAGTGCCATTTCGTTGCAATTTACATTAATTTATTACGCGAATGTGGTTTAAAACTTAGTTACATGCCCGGTGGTAGATCTTCCCTACCAATAAACTCAATAAAATATAGCCTAAAGCCAGACTAGACGTCTCAATGGTCTCTTATAAACATAGAATAGGATCTAGGTGCTAACACGTTGCCCGCCATCTACTAAACTGTTCAACTTATTTATTTAATTCCTTCTAATCAACCACCCACGTCAATTGATTTGTTTGTTTGTTCATGACCATGGATACAAAGTCCTTCAGTCGCATACATTTTATTTATAATATCACTTTCATATAGTCCGCTTTCACATAGTCCGCATTATCAGTCACCGTCCATTTTAGTAAAATGGTGGTCATTGTACTAAATCTTTTCACGAACTTTTTGAGACAACTTATTAAGTCACGATACACATAATTCATTTCACTTCACTGGTATACATGGATTTATCTTTATTGGATAAAATACCACCGATAATATGCAATAAAACTCAAAACACACGAATCTAAAACGAAAACGCAACGTCACTCTGCAAGTTCCCGCCAAAAAGTCCCCACCACTGTTGCCAGTTTTGTTAATACTTTTGGGATCATTATATCCACAGAAATCACTAGATGAAATTTAGTAAATCACAATAAGAAAGCTTAAATAAAATTACAGTTCTACATTACAGTAATACTAAATTACAGTAAGTCGCAAATATGCATACGGCCAGCCTGATAGTAAGCGGTTTACTTACGCGTTACCGACCCTTCCCCTCTTTCGAATGCGCTTTATGGCGCTCGTACTCACGCGCAGGATCACCATCCATTTGAACAGTACACATCATAATTTATAACTAGATCAGCAGGTTGTTTTAACACATGTTAACTAATTCATCTAAACGGTAAAAAATCATAACATCGGGACATGTCCAGCGATAGTGCAAGATAATTGTCACTTGTGTCATCAATAACGTAGTGTAGCGTGAGTCCTGACAATTTGTTGCAAGCGTTGACACCGTGCGCGATGCGTGCACGCTTTGTTCGTGGTGTGTTCCCGTTGTACTACGACATTTTTTATTGTTAGTTAATTAACTAATGCTCGTCATGATTAGTCGGGATTTAATATATGTTTTTTTTTAAATATTTTATATGAGCAAGCAGTTTCCCGCACTTTTACCCGAGTTAATAAAGTAAAAACAAAACAAACTTTAAATGGGGAATTTAACGTGCTAATTTTGTATAAGGATTTGATTGCGTTAACAAACCTTACCTACGCTACGCGAACCAGGTACGAGCTGTGCCGCTCTTCGTTGGTGCCTACAACAGGAGCGCGATGCGAATGCATGTATTCGTCAAAAAACTAACAATTGGTGGAGAGCAGTCGAGCGCGTGCCGAACGCTCATTCGAGGCTCCCAAATCTGTTTACCCTAAGTGCATTCGTGCTCCGCTTGTGCTCCGTTCGCGAGGCGTAGACCCACCTTTAGATAAAACACAAAGCTTTTTTGAACCGACTTCAAAAAAAGGAGGAGGTTCTCAATTCGGTTGTATGTTTTTTATTTTTATTATTTTTTTATTTTTGTTACCTCATAACTCCGACATTTATTAACCGATTTGGAAAATTCTTTTTTTGACTGGAAGGGTACACATCCCGTTTGGTCCCATTGTCATCAGATCAGGATTTGATAACTTCTTAGTGTACTTGAAGTCGGTTTAAGCTTTTTGTAAAACAGTCCAATTATCTTGCAATCTAAACATTGTAATAATAACCTAATATGCGTGCTTGGCTGACGTTAAAGTATTCCGTATCGGACGTACAATGAACACTCACACGCATAGTTTACACCTGTAGTCAGCAAATAAATTTTAAATTAGCCCGAGAGTATTTGTTGTCGGTATTCCTATGAGCTATTTAGTTTATTGCTTAGAATGCATCTGACTGGACTTTCAGATTACAGAATTACCGCCTCTATTTCAAACGTGATAGAGTTCATGATTTTTTAAGACCTGTAACATGTACATTATTTATATTATATTTCACAAAAGCCTGAGACAGGGGGTAATTAATCACTGACAGTTATTGCCAATAATATGAAAAATAACCTAGTTCCATCGATTGCATATCATTGAGCCTTGAGGCATATGAAATATACTTCACTTGTTTTAACCAATTTTATGTAACAATTTAAATATTTTTCTATATATCAGAAGAGAAGGTTGAGAATCCTATAATGAGCTTGAGCTTTCGGTGAAGGAAAACATCGTGAGGAAACCATAGCACGGTGGGAGGGTACTTTGTAGTATTCATCTGGCTGGCTACCACGCTCAAGTTGAGAACATGCTCAAGCTGCACATGAGGGCCAGTTCCTTCTAGGCTTTGTGTGTTTACCACCTCCGGCCACATCAAGACTGACCATGATGAGATTGTGGTCAAACCTACAGATACTGAGTCTTATTTTTATTCCCTTCAATCCTCTGTGGTTACACCTTAATTAGTCATATTTTTAACAAAAAAAAAACGTTCTCAGTTAGTTTTCCGTTTTACATGAATATTTGCGATCAAGGAAAGTGTGGGATCAAAGCTCCAAAACGACAAATAAAAACATCCGTTTATTGAGGCGCTCGTGGTGTAGCATGATTAGCCGTTCTTAATCGTGACGAGACGTGTTCACTAGAGGTGTCAGCTGAAAATCAGCGCTGTTGATTTCAGCAGCACATGCTGAGTTGGCTCCTTTTTTTAACAGCACACCCATCTAACGGTGAAGCGAGACATGTAATTTTATATTCTTGTTTTTTTCCAAGTACCTACCTTTTTACTTTATTATTTGTCAAATGTGCCTATATATATATATATATGTAAACCTAGTTATTTATACGTTTCTTACTGCTGTAGATTAATAACTGCTGTTTCTTCAAACTGGGAAAAGTTAAATGAAACTCAGCAAGGTAATTTTATTGTAGATCTTTTTAGGGTTCCGTAAGGAAAGGGTGCCAACGGGACCCTATTACTAAGCCTCCGCTATCCGTCTGTCAGTGGTTTGTATCGCATGAACCGTAATAGGTAGACAGTTGACATTTTCGCAGAATATAAAATAAAAAATTATAGCGGGGCATACCAGAAACGTCTTTACGGAACCCTTCGTGTGCGACTCGCACTTGGTCGTTTTTTTTTAAATGTAATAAGTGGATGAATGCGCAAGAAAGACGAACGTATTCCAGAAATGGATTGCATTCTTAACTACAATATTCATACTTAGAAGAAATAACTAAAAATAGAGCTGCACTGCCCCACTTTAGTTGACTTTACGATTTCGTAGAATTAACTAATTAATAAGCTCACATTTACCGCAAAATGTTACAAAATGTGTCAGAACAACCGTTACCTGCAACCAGTCTGTCAGGGAATCATCTTTGTAATTAATCTACTTGTTATCATTTACCAACTTAAATTCTCACCTGAGGTAATCCTCATACATGTGAATTTGAACTTTACGATCAGAATAATAAGGCAAAATTGTTATTGCAACTCTACAAATTTTAAAATGTTAAAAAATTCTGGACAATTTTTTGTCATGCATATCGGAACGATCTTAATATGACGCTGTAAGGTTGATTATATCGTGTAAAAAGTTGTTTGTTATTATAGATGGCACGGATAGAGGTGCCATAACGTAAGGTAAACGCTGGTAATGTCGACAGTGTCCCAATACTCGTCAGATTGTAAAAAAATGTCAATAACTTAATTCTACCAATATCTTACTAAAAGCATTTTATGCCAACATATTAACAGTAATATATTCTATAATTAGAATGACAACATTTAGTCAAAAATGTATTGGCTTCGGAATACAGAGCGATCAAAGGTAAGCACCTCCAAATTTTGCATTTTTTTGTGAGTTTAGCTACTGAAACTGAATCCCGGCTTACCACGTTAGGGTTCATGTCTTGCTGTATCGGTCGACATTTTGATAAGTATGATTATTTTGTGAAGTAGTCAAGTAAACTATCCAACGATGTAACCCATAATATTGTGTTATTTTTATCATTTGGTATTTTTTTTCGCGTATGACAGGTACTGGTACCTATTAATCCCTGTTTGTACTAGAACTCGTCAAAATTAATACTTTTTTGACGAATACTGGGACACGTTTGAAAAATTGCATGTAATATCGACATTGTGTTTTATTTTAAATGTTATACGGAGTTTGAATCGAATTGTTGTCAAAACATATTTCTTGATAACTAATTATTAGATCTTTATTTATTTTTCTATATATGGGGTTTTTATATACATACTTTTTGGTATTAATTACGAGGTTGTCGAGTTTAGGTCTATTCGTTTGTGAGTACGTACAAGAGAATGACCTAGAATTCGTCAGAACTTTTTTTATTAATGAAAAAGACAGCAGCAGCATTTATGCAGCAGTAAGAGAGGAAGAGCATAACGGGTTGTCCCATTCGAAATTCGGAGTAGGCAGACTAGGGAAGTACCAAGTCAAATAACGCTACTTTAATGTGGTGTTGTATTCCTGCGGTGAGTATGTTCGCCAGAGCTCCATGAGGAAGCGCTGTGCTGGCAGTGTGTGGGGGCCAGTGGTGTCGTACCACTGGTGTGTTGTGCAACGCGGCGTGTTGTTGCGGTGGTCAGGGAGACCCGGTGAAACAGCTGCCCGCTGGCTGCCAGCAGGTTGTAGGGGTCCCAAGCCCAGGGATCACTTAATCACTTTAACGGGAGGTCCGGCGGGAATTGCTTTCTCTGGACATCCATAAATCGAGTGGGCCAGACGGCATACCGGCAGTGGTGCCGAAGCGGTGTGCTCCTGAATTGTATCTAGTATTGACGCGTCTTTTCGCACTTTTCTACACCAAAAAGGAAGTCCCGGCTTCGTGGAAGACTGCTCACGTGCACCCAGTGCCCAAATAGGGCGACAGATCGGACCCGACGAATTACAGGCCTATCGCCATTACCTCCCTTCTCTCCAAAGTCATGGAGCGTGTGATCAACACGCAGCTTTTGAGATACCTGGAGGATCACGAGTTGTTGAGCGACCGTCAATATGGCTTCCGCAACAGTCGCTTAGCTGGTGACCTCCTTATGTATCTCACGCACCGTTGGTCACTCGCCATCGAGAGTCAAGGTGAGGCATTGGCAGTGAGCCTAGATGTGGCGAAGGCGTTCGATCGGGTCTGGCATAGGGGTCTTCTCTCGAAGTTACAAGCATACGGGCTTCCCGAGGGGTTATGCAAATTGGTCGCCAGCTTTCTGTCCAGCAGATGCATAAGAGCTGTCGTCGACGGTAGCTGCTCCGATAGCATGGACATAAATACCGGCGTCTCGCAAGGCTCTGTGCTGTCCCCAACACTGTTCCTTCTGCATATCAATGATATGCTGTCTATTGACGGCATTCTTTGCTATGCGGACGACAGTACAGGGGACGCTCATTATACGGGCCGTGCAAATACGCCGTCCCTCGTTCCGAGGTGGAAGAAAGCCGCGAACGGCTGGTGTCTGAAATCGAGAGTACACTAATTAGTGTCTCCGATTGGGGTCGACTAAACTTAGTCCATTACAACCCCACCAAGACTCAAGCCTGCGCGTTCACCGCTAAAAAAACCCTATTGTTTGTGGCTCCACAATTCAAGAATACCTCCTTGAACCTCAACCAAAGCATCGGGATCCTTGGGGTCGAAATTTCTAGCGACGTTTTGTTCCGAAATCACTTAGAAGACAAGGTTAAGCTGGCATCCAAAAAGCTTGGAGTGCTCAACAGAGCGAGACAGTACTTCACAGCGGGGCAAAGGCTGCAACTTTATAAGTCGCAGGTCCGGCCTCATATGAAGTACTGCTGTCATTTATTGGCGGGAGCACCTGGATGCCAGCTTGGGCCTTTAGACTCGGTTCAGCGACGTGCCGTCAGAATTGTTGACGATCTCGAGCTCACAAGCGGTTTAGAGCCCCTCAGTCTGAGGAGAGACTTAGCCTCCTTATGTGTGTTCTACCGCCTGTACAACGGAGAGTGTTCTAAGGAATTGTTCGACTTGATGCCCACGGCTACCTCTACCATCGCACCTCTCGCCATCGACGGGGAGTCCATCCTCACACATTGAAACCAGATTTGTTTCGAACTGTACGGGCTAAAAGGAGTTTTCTTCCGCGGACTTCCATGGAATGAGCTCCCCGCCGTGGTTTTTCCAATGGAGTACAGCATGGGGTTCTTCAAAAAGGGTGTGAAGAGATTTTTTCAGGGTCGGCAACGCGCGAGTGATACCCCTGGTGTTGCAAGCGTCCATAGGCTACGGTAACTGCTTACCATCAGGCGGGCCGTACGCTTGTTTGCCACCTTATTGGTATAAAAAAAAAAAACTCCGCCCTGGGTGGCTTGCTGACCCGCCGCCTCGCGCATAATCTATGGTATAGTTGTTCATGCTGGAAGAGGAGACCGGAATGGACCCGGCCGACTGTATCATGGGGGGACCGGGGACCCCGCCGACTGCCGTACCAATAAACCGCATCACCTGTTTAGCCATCTCAGGCAATAACACTGCACTTTTCCCTTTCGCTACTGGCACAGCGATTCCTATTAATCTCGTTTCAACCTTTTTAAAATAATGCCAAAGAAAAATAAAAGAAATGGCAGCGGCCTCCCCGTCCACACTTTTGGTGGACCTTTGCAAAATCAGCTTCACGCTAATATTAATGCAGTCCACCAACATCTTGAGGCTGCACAGCCAACCTTGCTATTTCTAACGGAGACGCAAATATCCTGCCCTGATGATACATCGTATTTACACTACCCCGGGTAAACGCTGGAGCACAACTTTGCCCTGGCCTATGGCACAACTAGTTCTTTCTCCTACGAGAATCCCATATTGAGAGCCATACTAGCTACATACTGAACCTTCTGCTGACTACGCAACAGGACAACTATGCAGTGACAGTGGACGCGCCACTTAGCTCAACGTCACTTGGCGCACGGACCACTGTCTCGTCCGGACGCAAGTGCTATGCGCTCGATCTGACTCGCCCCGGCCTCCCGGATGGCGACGTGTCGGTAGATTGGGATGGATTGCGAGATCTCTACGCATCCTACCCGTGCGAGCTCTGCTTCGCATCAGATGACCCTGACACCTGTGCCTCTAACGTTACTGATGCGATACTGGCGGGAATGGAATGTTATATCCCAAACCCGCTAGTGGCTGCAAGGATGAAGAAACGACCGTGGTTTAATCGGCCCTGCAAAGATGCTAGACAAAATAGGCAGACCTTGTATGAGGCTTGGACCACGGCCCGAACTAATAAGGACCCTAAAATCTTTGATGCGAAATACATACGAAGCCTAATCCCATCCAATGCCATCAAAAGGAGGAGGGGTGATGGGAGGCAGCCTTGTCGCATACCAGCATACACGGCGATATCCTCAGAAATGAGGCCATCGTGTGTCACTTTACAAGGATAGTTCTTATAGAAGGTTTGAGTAGTTGTATTAATTTCAGCGGGAGACCAATGATCTAGCTAATAGATAAGCTCAATTCAACGTATCAAAATCTTTTTCGAAGTCGACGAAAGTAAGGCTCCCTCTACTATTCTGATGCTTGTTCCAATATGATACGAAGAGTGTTGATCATGGAATGAGGAGTTTTCTTATGATACCTCTATGGTCAAAATACCTGAAATCAAATCGTGTACTTAAGGTTCAAACTAGTTCGAATTATCAACAGTTTGACAGGTATTTTGAGCATAGAGGTATCATTGAAAATTGAGCACGGTCATGGAATAAAGCCTCCAGAGATTCCGCCATTATAACTAGGTACATATATCTTTAGTAAAGATTTGGTTTGGTAAGTCTCATCCTCCATCGCATTGGTGAAGAATTTCGGGAAAATTACGTCATCCTATCTCACAGACTTCTGCATTTTGCATCGCTATAGACTCTGACACCGCCCATTTCGATTGAATCGAAGGCTTACTCATAGACCGCACACGTCAAACATAATGGCCGATCGCTCTCCTCAGTTTTCTGTATAATCTGGCGGGCCTTTGAATGTGGTCTATTCGTGCACTAGAAAACATCGAGACGATTCATTATTTATGAATCTCGAAAACTGCTTAGTATTAAGAAAAATTCAATTTTAAAATGAAAATAATATGAACTTTACCCTTAAGCAAATAGAGTTCAAATTGGTACTCAAAATTGACGAGTTCTAGGACATCTTGACGATAACTAGTACAAATCTGTCGGATACTGGTACAAATGGCTTCTTTTTATTAGATCAAATATTTGATTACTTTATTGTTTTTCAATCATTATAATAATATATTTATTGAAAGGAGTAATAAATGATGAACCTGTCATAAAAAACAATACTTTACTAAGTTTACTAACTACAACGTGGCAGAGCTGTAAACACAGCAAAGTTCAAAAACTGACGAGTAATGGGCCGTTTACCTTAAATCCTCTTATCTGTTCTAATGATAAAACTAGTTGTTTTATTTTTAATGTTTCACGAAATTATTTGCGGCGGCGTTTAACGAGACAATAATTTCGCCTGAGATATAACGAAGCTGTTGTATTGGAATAATTGTTTCAGAAGTTAAATATTTGACTAATTTAAACAATATAATACTTATAAACCATCATCCTCAGCCTATAATGTCCCACTGCTGAGCACATGCCTCCTTTCAAATCAAGGTGAAAGGGAATGGGCAGATACTCCACCACGCGTGCCCACTGCGGATCAGTGGGGTGGGGCTAGTCAACCTACTGTTAGAGTTTTCAAGCCGCCGACACACGATCATCGACGATTCCATAAGATACAGAGACAGTTGATTTTATTTAAAGAGTTGGATCATAAATATATATATTTTTTTTTTTTTTTATACAACTAAGTCGGTAAACAAGCATGCGGCCCGCCTGATGGTAAGCGGTTGCCGTAGCCATATGGACGCTTGCAACACAAGAAGCATCGCTCACGCGTTACCGACCTTTCCCCCCTCCCCTATGAGCTCTGGCGACCTTACTCACGTGCAGGAACACAACTTTACACAACATAAAGTTATTTGGCTGCGGTATTCTGTAAGGTGGAGGTACTTCCCCAGTCGCGCTGCTCTTTGAGCGAATAAACGCTATGCTCTACCTCTCTCAAACAAACAAACAACAACAACAAACTAGTTCCCTAGTCCTCAATTTGTTAGGAGCTTTTCAAGAATTAACACGTTTTTGAACTTGATGACTATTATGGGTTTTATAGATAAGTATTCACCTCACCGATGGATGTAATTTTATAAAGATTGTCACATCTTTTATTTACAAAATGTTTTGACGTATTGATGAAAACTAGAGACATAATTACGTACGATTGTTTAGAGTTTATTTAGATTTTAGAGCACAATTATGTACATAACATTAGTGTTGTTACCGCTGATACTCTACGCACTATATGCTCAAATTATTTCAAAATTCCAACCTTTCAAAATTGCCAGCTTTACTTCGCTACTATACAGTTTTTTTTATAACTTTATTTGGAATCTCTTGATTTAGCTCCAGTTCCAACGTTTAATTCTTCATGATAAAAAAGTACTTTTTTGTTTAATATTTCTCAAAAAAATAAGCAAACTTTGTACTTTTATAAATTCTGTGCAGATGAGCAGATTTCCACAAAACGATACGTATCAAAGGTTGTTGTTGATGTGCCTTAAAAATCATACTAAATAAATAAAAAGATAACATTTGAAATTATGAGTAGAGATGAGTACTGCAGTTTTGATAATGTAGCCGTGGGTTGCTAATGTACCTAAGTTTCGTCCTTTGAAAATGTATTTCGGTACAATAAATATCAAGAATACAATGAATAATTTTTCGTGGCCAAAACACTAAACTGTTAATATAGAGCAAGAGAATCTATATAAAGAGTAACAGATTTAAATGCTAAATCGTTTTCTTAATCGAGTTATGTAACTTTTAATACAGATATTTAAAGTTACATAAATCGATTCAGAACGATTCTGAACAAACTGTTCAACGATTAGCATCCAGCATACGTGAAGAGAAATCTTTGTATTCCTTTATATGTATATTGCGCGCACGGAGAAGTATGATATTGGCATAAGGTTTATATGGAGGAGTGGAGAACGCTTACTACTAATTTTGCTTTTGACTACTTTTGAACCTCTAGTAAAAATATAATATTAATTGAAGCTAAAAGAAAGAGGCTACAGGCAAAAGAAGCAAAATTAAAATAGTAACAATTTGTCAGCTGATGTTCAAGAGTTCAATCGCAAATAAGGTGTGATAATGGGCTATTTTATACGTACTCATACAAAAACGTGACACCTCATCTGGCCCTTAAGCGAAAATATGTTGTATACTTGCGCCTTTTTTAAGTTAATAAAATGTCTGAGGGGATGCGCGCACGCACTAATTTGCGCCTATATCGTAAACTACACTAGTCTTTAATCTGGCTCTCTGCCGCTTAGAGATCGTAAGTGTGGCGACAGAAATGTCGACACATTACCGCCGAGTTAACGAGCTGACTGCCCACTAGTGACGTCACTCATTATCGACATTAAAAAAACTATTATTTCTTATTATGCTTAAGTTATACGTGATTTATTTTTGAAAATTATTCAGATTATTGATTAATTTATTTCAATTAATTAAGTAAATTTATTATTTGATTTTTTAAGATGTAATAAATATCCTTCTTTAATTAAATAATGAAAATTTCTTACACCACCTGGTTCTCGCGAGGGACGCGCGTCCTATAATAACAATTGAGGTCATTTTAATTTTTGTAACCGCGAGCCAAAGTATTTAAATATATCGATACACAAGTATTTACAATATAATTCTACCCTTCAGTTATTAACGATTATTTTACCCGAAAAAAAGACAAACCATTATCGTCGAAACCGGTCCCGCGGGCCGCTAACAAATTGGCTCGTTATCAGCCGATCTGTGGCAATAAGTCCCGGTGTCACATCGATAAATATCGATATAACGTATCGACACCAGCTACTGTCGACACGCGACGCGCACACCACTAATTCAAGTGAGTTGACACGCGACTGTGAAAGATTGGTTTGCTAGTGGTTTGCTATATTCCTGATTTAATGTTGACTCTGTGGGAGATATTTTTAGTTGGGTAAACTCAAGGTAAACTACACACAGCCTATTTGATGTTAGGTGTTGGCGATTTAGTAAATGAGTATTTTTCATTAAAATTGGCTATTCCTAGTTAAAAAAGTGGATTGCTGTAATCGATATACTCTTTCCATTACACCCAGTATAAAACTAAAAATGAATAATTCAGAATACAATGCTTGCTACATTGCTTAATTTGATTAACTAAAATTAATCATTATGATGGACTCTGAGCAAGGTTGACACAGATTTCATTAGTGAAATGGCTTGCTTATTCAATCGTTACCCTTCGTCCATTAAGTAATTTGAGCTCTATCTGAAAAAATCTTGACTTCTCTCAGTTTTTTCTGCTCTATCATATATACTATTTTTAATCCAAAATGAGTGTCTCTCAGACATAGTTACTAAGGTATCTATTTTATACGTAAAATGTAGCAGAACTCAAACTAAAATATCCACATATAAATGCAGATAAAGTCAAATTCAATTAAGATATCTTTATAATAAGAAACCACAGACGTATGTTCATATGTCTGTGTAAGAAACTAGCTTTTCTATCATTTGATAAATACTTTTCTGTGAACCAAACTTCTTTCTTGTAGTCATCAAAACCAAAGCCGACATATTAATTAAAAAAGCAACATGATAAAAGCCAGTTCATCCACTCGAAGCGACTACCGTTGGGTGACGTCACCCGACTGAGACAGACATACATCCCTCTCACGCTAAAGGTAAAAACAACATACCAAATACGGGCGTCACATGTGGATAAATACTCCCTTATGCAGCCTTGCAGCTACCGTATCAATATGAAATTTTCACAGTTTCGCTCATTTTCGTAGAGCCCATCAATTCCAATATGGCGCTGGCTGATTTCCTCCGCAGGATGCGCAGGAGTCGATATTTTGACGACATATGGTGTGCAGATGTGTGCGTAAGGAAGATGTGCTTACATATGTGGTTCTATAATCCGTTAGATGTTTGTTTTTTGTACTGAAAAGTGTTGGAGCGTGTTTTCTAACGGGGTTTCAGGGTTGTTGGAAACTGGGCACAGCACAACGTGAACAGTACAAATCACTTGCTTCCTAGCGCCCCAAATTAATATTCTTTTATTTTGACACAATTTCTTTGAAATGTACCTAATGTGAAATATCAATCCACAATTTAAAAATAATCGTATCGAATTAATTGAATGAATTGTCTTCTTAATTATTTACGATCGAAGAAGTAAAAAATACGATTAGTATGCATAATATGTTTAATTTAAATGGTCTGGGGTTGAAAGTCACACTCAAAAGTTTATAAAAAAATAAAAAATCTTTCGCCTAGCTTTTAGCGTTATTCACCTACCGGTAGTTGCACTTGAGAGCCCGTTGTGTACTAGGCAATACATTGGCACCCCTTCTGGTAGCGAATGTCTATAGGCAACAGTAATCACTTACCGTCAGGTAGACCTGATTGCTAGTCAGCCTTCTGATATAACAAAACAGTTGGGTCCTTCATTCACCACCATATTACAATAGCATTAAGACCTACACATGACGTCAAACATCTTAATAACAATCTTCTAAGTCTCAACCACACCTTCATTATTAAGCAGTGGTCTAGGACAAACAAACAGACTATCTGTGAATATTATCTGAGGTGGTTCTAATAAATTAAGATTTGAAAATGTTAAGCACAGTGCACTCTCCCGGTGGATAAAATGGTGATTTAAAAAAAAATATGAACTTAAAATAATAAAGCGAATCTCCATATTAACAAAGTACCCAAATATTATTTACGTATTTAATAATAGGGATGTGGCCAATATAATTATAATTATTCTGACGGTTAGGTTATCAAAATATATGGGACATGTATTTTTTGCCTAACAAATCAACAAAAATGTACAAATATAAAGAGCGTTAAAGCTCGGAAGTTTAGAGTACCTTTTCATCTGTGGGGGCTCGTGCGTGACGTCACTTGTTTGTGAACAGTGTACCAATGCGTTATGCGACACGGAACTTCAACATACCATAACTTCGAAATATTTGTTTGATTGACAAAATAAATAATTGGACTGTTTTATAAAAAACTTAAACCGACTTCAAAGTACACTAAGAAGTAATCAAATCCTGATCTGATGACAATGGGACCAAACGAGAAGTGTAACCTTCCAGACAAAAAAAAATTTCTAAATATCTAATATACATTCTTATCGCTTCTTAGCGATAAGACCGCCTATTGTACTTACAGTAATTTATAATTTTAAGCTTTTATTTTATACTTTGTTAAATACTTTTTGTACAATAAAGAGTTATCTATCTATCTATCTATACATATCTAACATTTTTGATACTATAAATGACGGACCAAATATAATTTTTCAAGACACTAGCCTATTGTAATTTATAAATTCATTTCGTGCCTTATGTAGGTAAATTTGTCATTTTAATTTGAAGTATTGTATAGTGCTCAAATTCTGTATACTCTGTGTATTCTCTACCTAAGATCTGCGGCGCCGTTAAGGCCATATCTTTCAAATCTACGCGCATGTGTACTAGCATTAGCACTGTTTATTACTTAGCCTAACGATATCATACTTTGATTTCACTTAACATACTTATCAAAGAAAAATATATCTTATTACCAATGTAATAAGATGTAATTTCCTTTTCAGTCTTCCTACAGTTTAACCATTTCTCCATCAAACGATTAACAGTTGATAAGGACTGTTAGAAGAGAAATAAATTTGTCTCTTTTCAGCACGTGTTGATAAGATATTGGTATCTTTTTTCCACGATATTGAACTTTGTGATTATATTTATCAAATCGATATGAATTGATATCTCTATAGTACTTTATTTGACCTTTGTTTATCAAAACCATATTTTTTTCTTATATACGTAAATTTTAGAAGGGTCAGTAAAGGCGTAAAGGCTACCTTAAGGGTTGAAGCCACACGAATATGGTCTTAAATGACTGTTCTTTAATTTTATATTTACTGTAATCGGCATTTACGCATTTTTGAAAAAGCGGCCAAGTGCGAGTCAGACTCGCCCATGAAGGGTTCCGTAGCAGCAAGTAAAATAATATAAAAGTTCTTGTAGTTCGTTGTAACTTTGATCGATGTTTTAATAATAATTTAATTTGACCACTTTGGAAGTGCCTCTCGCGCAAACTAGAAAAAAATGATATTAGAAATCTCAATATCATTTTGAAGACCTATCCATAGATACTACATACTAGTCCATACGTATGGGTTTGGGAAAATAAATTTTTGAGTGTCAGTTCTAAGTATGGGGAACCCCCAAAATTTATTGTTTTTTTTTCTATTTTTGTGTGAAAATCTCAATGCGGTTCACAGAGTACATCTACTTACCAAGTTTCAACAGTATAGTTCTTATAGTTTCGGAAAAAAGTGGCTGTGACATACGGACTGACAGACAGACAGACATAACGAATCCATAAGGGTTCCGTTTTTGCCATTTGGCTACGGAACCCTAAAAAGGTAAACAATGAGAAAACGATTTTTGAAAAATATTTGTACTAGCTTATCCGAGCCTATTTCCGACATGGATCAAATGACTCTATGAGACCAAGTTTTGCTTTCACTCTGTCGTATGTGAGGTCCGTTACAGGTCTCTGAGTTGAATTGAGACATGAGTTACAGACCTGAAAATTGAATATTCCGTACCTGAAATTTTTGATTAAGAAATTCAATTTAATTATTTTTCAAGGAGATTGTACGGGCCTAGTAGTAGTTAGCCCAGTACATTTGAATTGTAGTTGTTGTTGGAGTGCGCAGAGAAACCACTTGTGAAGTATCAAAAGTATATTGATTATATTCACAGTACAGTAACTGTTTGGTGATTCGTTCCTCTTGATGTTGTTGATGTAAGACGTTATAATGCACTCTAGTAAAATGTTAAGAATCCGTGTATTTATGCTATTGTTAGCGGGCGACAAAAGTAGGTTGCTGCATACACAGAAAAATGTACGGTGTTGAAACCGTACAGAGATTTTCATTGCAAAGGATTAATACAAGGCAGAGGGATTTAGAAAAAAAAACTATGAATGAAGTTGTACCTACTTACGAGATCCTTACATGTTATAAAACAAAGTCCTCCCACCGCGTCTGTTTGAATGGACGGTTGGATGGTTTTCAGCAATGGACGCGCGGACGGAGTGATTCATGAGGATTTTTAGGTGTATAATTCGGATTTTTGAAGATGTTGTAAAAAGTCATGCCGCGTGGATAAAACTACTCTGCCACCCGTGAGAAGCCGGGGCGGGTAGCTAGTTTCAGAATAAAATTAAGTCTTTTTCAGCACTCCCTCCGTATGGCATTACCGTATAACGCCTTGTATTCAAAAAATACGTGATTATAGACAAAGTACGTCTCGGTTGCTTTATCACTATATAAACATGACCACCAACCTCCACAGTCAATGATAACATTAAGATTAATGCAAAGTTCTCTAATATGGAAGTGTGTCGAGGCACGAACAGACAGATGAACATGTTTACCGACTTGTTGAAGCATTTGCCTCAGGTGTGAATGTTAAATGACTTACGCATTTTTGGTTCTCATTTGATAAAGGTGTGATTAAAAATGGATTATACGCTGGGTACACTTTATAAACTAAGTTTTTTTTTTTTTAATAGATATTTAATTTTTTTTTCTATAATACGAGGCACTTTTAAGCATTCGCGAATACAATTCATAGTTATAACAATACTAGCTGTGTAGATAAAAAGTAGCCTATGTCCTTCTCCATACCATAAGCTACCTGCATACCAAATTTTATGATGATCGGTTAAGTAGTTCTGGCGTGAAAGCGTAACAAACAAACTAAAGGGTGTGATGAGAATTCTGCAGGGTCGGCCCGCTTGATGGTAAGCAGTTACCGTAGCCTATGGACACTTGCAACACCAGGGGTATCACTCGCGCGTTGCCGACCCTAAGACGACCCTTCAAGTGGTCCACTATGCATTATAACAAAACACACGGAAGCACAACTTTGCAAAAAACGAACTATCTAAATATACTATATCTTCAAAGAAATACTTTTATTTTGTGGCTATCCCAGGGGAGAACAGCATAGGTTCTTCAAGAAGAAGTCGACAATGTGCATGTGCAATGGCAACAGTAACCGCTTACCATCAGGCGGCCCGTATGCTTGTTTCCCACCTTTGTAGTATCATTATCATCAGCCTATAATGTCCCACTGCTGAGCACATGCCTCTGTTCACAAATTAGGGTGAAAAGGAATGGGCAGATACTCCACCACGCGTGCCCACTGCGGATCGGTGGAGGTAGGCTAGTGGTCAACCTACTGTTGGAGTTTTCAATCCGCCTAGTACGCCTCCAACTAGCTTAACGACTATCACAATTAAGTGGACCGTGACTGGTCTAACCGGGACCAACGCACGGCTTTACGTGCCTTCCGAAGCACGGAAACGCTCGATTTTAAATACCACTAGGCGGTCACCCATCCAGGTACCGACCACGACGGTGGTAGCTCAACTTGCCGATCGATTAAGAACGGCTTATCATGTAGTATAACAAAAAATAACATTACAGAATTAAATATAAATAACAAAACAGCAGAAAATGCAGTAGTATTAAAATAAATCAAATATTAATCTACTGTTGGGATCACGATGAAATCCTACAGAAATAAAAATTCTTGCATGAGGATGAAAAATATTTTATTCATGAAACCCCAACCAGGGTCCTCTCACTGCGTCCCACTTACAGGCTTTAATTTTGTTCACATTACGATGTACCATGGAATAACTAATTACAGAAGGTTCGCTTCGTCCTTGACTTTGAATGGGACACCTACGCTCACGTGTGACTGTTGAATTCGTAAAACACATTTGAATTTTAACTACGAGTCTTATTAATATTGATACAGTTGCTAGTCCTAATCCTAACTAATATTATAAATGCGAAAGTGAGTTTGTTTGTTTGTATGGCCACCACGCCTCAACTACTCAACAGATCATCATGAAATTTGGCATGCAGATAGCCTATGGTATGGAAAAGAACATAGGATACATTTTATCCCGGGAATGCGATTGAAACTTGAATAATAAATAAATAATAATAATTGTGTAATTATAATTTGTAAAAACAAAGTGAATTTTTTGTCGTTTAACAGGATCTATATGTATAAAAATCTATGCCACTTTTCGTTGTAATTTTATAACTCAAAAACGGGCTCACCTATCCAAACCAAATATTTAGGCTTTGTTCGGACTATTTAGTAGATGGTTTATGTGAAGTTTGGTCAACAAATCGGGGTCACAAAATCGGTCGAGCGGTTCTTCATTTATCACATTTTTTGTAACAAACGAATTGAATAAATGGCGGATCATTTTGTTAATCGGGGTTTTGCTGTCAAATTTAAAAAAAAAACAGATGGGGATTGCGCTGTCAAATTGAAACTATTTTTCAGTGTTGACAGTACAAGAATGTTGTTATTTCATTCATTTCTGTCATTTCATTTTGGACGTGCTACGATTAAAGCTTGCAGTCTAATCGATGCTCAAAGCTATTGCCATCTTTGTCTTTGTGATCTCAGTAACCACGCAAGCGATGATAGCTTACTTGTGGTGAAGTTGAATGCCGCGATGAAGGTCCCGGGTCCGAATCCTTCAATGAGTTTGAACTTTCGGTGAAGGAAAACATCGTGAGGAAGCCATAGCACGGTGGTAGGGTACTTTGCAATACCCACCAAACCAAGCACCTATCGGTGTGTTTCCATAGCTAAATAAATAAATAAATATCCTGGGACATTCCTCACACACGGTCATCTGATCCCAAACTAAGCAGAGCTTGTACTATGGAAACCAGATAACTGATATAATACATATACTACTTTTTGTTTGTAAATACATACTTAATATACATAATTACACCCAGACTCGGGACATACAGACATGTTCATGCACACAAATGCATGTCCTGTGTGGGAATCAAACCCACGACCTGCGGCGTGATAGGTGGAATCTTAACCAGATTCTTAACCAACCACGCCAGCTGGCCCGTCAGCTGCACTTGAGCACCAGTTCCTTCAGCCAAATCATCATTTATCACGTAGAGATTGTGGTCAAACACAGGCCTATCATCATCGTCATCATCATCAGCCTATAATGTCCCACGGCTGAGCACAGGCCTCCTTTCACAAATGAAGGTGAAAGGGAATGGGCAGATACTCCACCACGCGTGCACACTGCGGATTGGTGGAGGTAGGCTAGTGGTCAGCCTACTGTTGGAATTTTTCAAGCCGCCTAGGAGGCATCCAACTAGCTTAACGACATCACAATTAAGTGATAACCGGGACCAACGGCTTTACGTGCCTTCCGAAGCACGGAAACGCTCGATATGAAATACCACTAGACGGTCACCCATCCAGGTACCGACCACGACAGACGTAGCTTAACTTTGCCGATCGATTAAGAACGGCTAATCATGCTACACCACGAGCGCGTCAAACAGGCCTATACACAATTAAAAAACATCGGCTCGTCTATACGTGGCACATCTGTACTTACATATTCTATGGTCTTACTATACCAGCTCAGATGGTTCATTACAATTTCCTTGAAATGAAGTTCGCACGCCGCCACCTGTCCCGTATGGCTGAACAAGTCTGGCCTGTCTGTCTGTCTGTCTATACTACGGACATTGTCACATTGTAAGTTAATTAAATAGGTATCTCATGTTGTGTCAGTAATTTTAAATGAATATTGGATTTTTTAGGTGACAAAGGTGATTTACCGCTGTGGAGTCCCTGATGGTAGGAGATAGACTCGGTAACAATAATTTTCTACTTTTGCTATAAAATTGGTAGCAAATCAATTCCCGGGATAAACGAAGCTGGTTTTTTAAAGCTAGGACTTCTAAGCTTAGCTGTCCTGGCTTGGCTTGGCACATGGCTTGGCCATTGACGGGCCAGCTGGCGCGATTGGATAAGACTCTGGTTAAGATTCCACTTATTGCGATGCAGGTCGTGGGTTCGATTCCCATACAGGACATACATTTGTGTGCATGAACATATCTGTATTTCCTGAGTCTGGGTGTAATTATGTATATTAAGTATGTATTTACAAACAGAAAGTAGTATATATCAGTTATCTGATTTCCATAGTACAAGCTCTGCTTAGTTTGGGATCAGATGACCGTGTGTGAGGAATGTCCCAGGATATTTATTATTTATATACATCCGAAGGGGGTAAAGACAGGTTTACTAAAAAAAAAAGTTATAAAAATGCCAAAATATAAAAGCAAAAGTACAGTTTTGACAAAAAAAAAAGTAGAAAAGTCCATTGACAGGAAAGATTTGGATAAATAGAGCACGCGCGAGATAACCCGAGCGGATGGGGCGCGCCGTGACGTCACTTCCTTGTCGGCGCGTGCGACGCTCCACTAACACCACCGTGCAAGTTACAGACGATTCACTTATTTTGAAAATTACTTTAGATTGTATACACTGAAATATAACTTTGAATTGTTAATAAATATTTTATGTAGGAATAATCTATAATGAATATCTTATGGCTCAGATAAACAGTGAAATAGGCACGTTATTACTTACATTAATTTCATTATTATTCATACAAAAAGAAACTTAAATATATTCCTAATTCACTGCTATATAAAAACGTGATATTAAAAACCTCTAAAAGCATTCATTATTTTGTGAAAAAAAAAGAAAACCTAAAATATATACTTAAGTTGATTGTAAAAGTCGAATGACATTATTATAATAAAAAAGGTCACCAAATTTACACCTCACTAAGTGCTTATAGCTTAGACCACACCACAACGCGAGGCCGCGCCGCTTCCGTCACGAAGCCAAACTCACATGCATCTCCATTGAACTCTATCACGAACATATAAAGACTAATTTCAAATAGCGGTGTGTAAAATATAAAAGTTGTAACTTTTTAAGCGGCGGCGTTTAAAAGAGTTCAACGGGGTGCGTGGAGGATATCCTCGCTACGAAGAAATGATCATTTGAGATAGTATTGAGAATTTGAGCTAGTATTTAGAATTTGAGCTAGAATTGAAAAATCATAATAATACCAAGACTATTTTAATGAGATTATTTTATTAACATTTTCCTACCGTTGCCCATTGTCCCGCAACATTCCGAATTGTGTATTGCAAAATGCCATGTATGCAAAATTTCTTTTGGGAAATTCCACGTAGTTATTGACATGTTCCCCAAC
Source organism: Achlya flavicornis (assembly GCA_947623365.1). Classification (NCBI taxonomy): domain Eukaryota; kingdom Metazoa; phylum Arthropoda; class Insecta; order Lepidoptera; family Drepanidae; genus Achlya; species Achlya flavicornis. The sequence goes on from OX392478.1 coordinate 14,028,749, forward strand.
ATGTTGCTCCATTTGCCCCCCAGTGTATTTAAAGCTAGCTTGAGGCAATAAGATTCACGTATTTTTCATCGTCTTGCTATTAAAAGGATAGTTTAAGGCTTTTCTCAGTTGATTCAACCAAGATGGAGATTTAAAGGCGATTATGGTTCAGTTGTGTGGACGTCGAATGCCGTGACAAAATGGGCAGGTTTGAATCCTATGACAAAACAACGTGTGGAAACTGTAGCACGGTGGTAGGGTACTTTGTAGTACCCATCTGGCTGCCTACCGGTTAATACCATGGCCATGGCAACTAAAAATGTACACTTAGTTGGCATAATTTCATAATAAGTATATGTCTACACGTGTAATAAATACCACAAAAGAATGAATGTATCGTTTTGCGACCGATCAGCACTTCTCGGAATGTTGATGACGGATCAGATTTGAGAGATATATCATCGGTTTAGGGGTGCGCAACATTTGGATATATTTAAAGTAAACAGTTATATTTCAAGCACTTACTTTTTGTGTTTTATATTTTTTATTGAATGTATGATAATGATTTATTTAAATAATTTTTTTTTTTGTTCCATAGCATTTAATTACTATTATATTATACACTGTTTTAGTTTAGTTTAAAAATATACTTTTATTATAATCGTGTGATTAACTTTAGATATAATAAATATTAGTAACATAAATAAACTATCGGTACTAATCATTCACAATATTTTTTCTCCTTTCGTTTTCGGATAATTTAATTCAAAATTTAATTTTAGAACATATAGAGGAGCTTATGCATTAATTCATAGTAAATTTAAAACTACTGGACCCTCAACAGTTTTAATGAAAAAGTACATTAAAGTCAAAGATTTTCATAGGGCATCGTGCCTCTACCCAGATGGCTAGTCCGCCTTACTAAAGCATGACATTTTATATCACTCCGCTTGAGGGGCTCCCTGAGCAAATCGCTCTCAGTTCGTACTGCGCACGGCTGTCAAATACTGTCAATTCTGGCTTGTTTATTTCATGTTCCCATGGAGGCGACTATCCTTCTGGACGTTTTAAATTCTTTGATTAAAGTTTACATAAAAAATATTCATGCTCACCCTTGACAAGTTAGTAAACAAACCGCACGTCATTAATACATTGAAACACGTTCACAGCAGCCACTCGGTCACATTCAATCAACAGGGTTCCAGTCCAGCGTACATTAATTTATTAAGTTTTGTATGGTAAAAACTGTTTGAATATTCAATATTTTTAACCGACTTAAAAAATGGAGGAGGTTCTCAATTCTGTTGTTTTTTACCATAGACATAAAAAAATCAAGACGGAGTGTCACCTAATAAGAAAGTGAAGCCGAAAATTGTATACGTGTGCGTGAGTAAAATCAGTACTGTCAACTATTGTCACTGTCAACGTCTCAATACCGATCAACTTCTCAGGATCAACCGATCGGCTTCCTATGGTCTATATGTATGTGTGAGGCCATGTATTTACAAGAACGCCGGCTTCCTATTACTTGCTTCAATTAAGAACACACCGTCTTTCATTTTTTCTTGATCTGAGTTTTTTACCACATAACTCATCATATATTAACCGATTTGGAAAATTCTTTTTTTGTTTGTAAGGGTGCATTTCCCGTTTGGTCCCGTTGTTTGTTCAGGATTTGATTACTTTTTAGGGTACTTTGAAGTCAGTTTAAGTATTTTGTTATACAGTTTTCGATTATCAACTCTTTATTATTATTATTATATTAATACGTGAATCTAAAGCTAAAGCTCTAGTTTCGCTTCTTTTTATTCCGCGCACGGAGGAGTTTGAAATTTGGCATAGTTAAAGTTTATATGGGGAAGAATTGCACAAAGGAAATATTTTTGATATAATAAAATACACTACCATGCCTTTGACACACCCCATAGATATACTCTTTTGTTTATCTTCTTATTTTTAGTTTTGTAGTATGACAACCAAATCCTTTTTCGGACTTATTTTTGCCAGTGTAATATTAGTTTATTTGTGATAAAAAATTATAGTCGAATTTTGACTCATGGGCGACCTCTAGTTATTAATACTCTAATATTCAAGGATATGAATGAATTTAGCATATCCTTGAATATTGTTTATGGCAGCCGTTACATGATGTACCTATATGTATTTAAGTAATATATATAATTTATTGAAAAGTTTATTTTAAATCTATTTAATATTTTCTCAAGATGAAAGAAAAAAGAAGAAGCATCAAAAACAACTTCACAAATTGAAATAAAATTATTGTTAAGATACCATCCAGTAATAATAACCCTTCGGACTGTAAAGGAAAATTTAATGTTATATTCGCCAATATTTTTGAGTGTGGCAATAAAATATTTTATATATTTGAAGTAGATGCCGACTGTTGACAACCCCATCTTGATGCCAGTCGATCGGGGCCGTATCCAATTGCATTATAATCAGAGGAGAGATCATTATTTTAAATATTTACTTTGTCAGGTCAAAGTACGAAATGTTATAACTTTATGACGTATGAATAGGCTTTAGTCACCTATCTTAATTATTCGATATTCAGCTTTTTTGAATACACTGACCCTGAAATTTTGGGAATTAGACATCGATGTAGTTTTTTGGCGAAAAAAATTGGTGGATATTTAAAAAAAACTATTGCGACACCACCCCGTGAGAATTGAGACCCTAGGCATGCCTAGGTTGAAGTCCTCTTTAACACCATGCGGTCCAAGTTACGAGATTATGGTATTACACATATTTATGCCTGTGTGTTATATTAAAATCCCACGTTCTTGTCGAATTTAGGTCCATAGAAATAAATATACCTAGCAAGAACGTCGCCATACTACACGAATATATAAAACAGGCCAACTTTTAAAGGCTACTGCGCGTAACAGCTATGTTTTACGCTCTCTCTGCGTCATTCTGCTTGTCATAGTGAGGTTCATAATGATAGCAGTTGTTGAAATATTTCAATTAAAATCGGGAGAAATTTATGAGACATTATTTTGAAATTTTATTTATTTTTATTTGATTTAGCCCCTAACGATTAGGGGCTATTATTTTCGACGCGTGCACAGCTTCGACGCTCAATCTGGATGTATCCTTAATCAAAGTTTAGGTCATTGTCTTCCAGAATAAAACGTTATAACAGTTTGTTACAAAATATAATTTAGTATGATGATTGATATTTTAATATAAACTTTCATACAATAAATAATATTAGCTTATTTTAAACTTAATCGTTTAAGATAGAAGTCCATGTAAACCAGTGTCAGGTATGTAGTGACTTGCAGCAGTAGTCCGCAGTCAATATCTTACTCGTTGTGGCTTTAAGCCTCATTTGGGACAGATTTAAACTAGTGAGGCAGATAATAAAGATAAAGAAACAAATGAGCAATGTATTCAACAAACAATTTTGAATAAATCACAAGTCAAATAAAAATATATTTGATTGTTCAGTTCAGTCCTTCAACATCAGAAGAGCCTTTTTCTTTATCGAATAAAGGAATTAGCATTTATTTGTCCTTCCTTCTGCCGGCCGCCGTCCCTCCCAATGAAATAATGAAATCTAATCAACTCTATGTAAATTTTATTTGCCGCAGCTTGCGAACTTTTAATTATTTGCCTTGTTTAAAAAGATTATTCGTCAAATCATTTCGTGCTGGCTGGCGAAGTTTTTGCGAGAGCCCGATGTTAATTTTATGAAGTTTAATTAAAATTGAATTAACAATTCATGAGACCGCGGGGTTCCTTTCGGTTAAACTACGCGGTTAATTTATTGCGCGACGGTGTAGTGTGTTGAAACAGCACCGGTCAATTAGTCTACCACTCTTATGGCTTGTGTAAAACTAAGCTTTTGCTAACGAGGTGTTTTAAAACTATAGATTTGACGCCTTACATTAATAAACATTGAAGTTTTTTGTGTCATAAAGAAGCCTTCTTTGATGCGGTTTACATCGGAAGCCATCTTTTCAAATTAATTGTATTTCATTATAAAGTATGTCACAGTTTTCAGAATTTACAATAAGGGTACTTTCATATTCTTTTGGTTTCCGTTTTCTGTATAATACGATCGTCCCTGCCTTTTTAAACTACTACAAACTTTAGTAAGTCACTTTCTATTGTTATATAACAAAAAGAGACCAGGCTATTGTAAAACCTGGGTTTGCTTGAAACCATGTTCTAAAATAAGGAAGATATAGTTTAATGGTATTTTGGCAAGAGGTCACTCATTTTTGGAAGTGTAATTATGTAACAACAACAAGGACTGTTTAAAAAAAAATATACGTATAAAGATGCAATATTTTGTATAATAATTCTCATATAGGTTTAAAGATATTTATTCTCAAAGAAAGACTACATAGTCACTTACATGAGAACAATATGAGCTTATAAGTAAAATATTATTAACAATTTGTCATTCGTCTATAACGTTTGTTTTGTACTCATTTAATGCATCCCGCATTTTATTTTGTTCATTAGTATTTTTCTGTAACATATTGCAATGGATGGATATAATGGAGAAATCATACGAAATTATATGTTTTATGTCTTATTATGGAAAAATTATCGTAAAATAATACAAAATTATAATTTTATTAGTCACAATCAGCTTTGTTTGTAGATTAAATGTTGTTTTTCTCAGCGCAAACGTTCAATGGTACAAAGGATTCAGGCAATGTTAATAAATGGAAGCCTTTAAGGGCCTTTCTCGGTTCGCTGTCGAAAATTAAACGAAAGTTTTTCTCGTTAGCGAAACAATGCGTATCGCGGTGGGTTAATCGCGTACTTAAATCGCTTTTTCGGTATCATTAAAATACTTTATAAACGGTTATAGCTCTATGAATATTTATTATTGTACACACGGCTACACATCAAGCTATACATTTCCAGTATAAGCTGACCTCTTATTGTACGGAAATCCCATGCAATTCGAGATCAGCTTATATTGGAAATGTATAGCTTGATGTGTTGCCGTGTGTACGTTACACGTTTGAAAAATACGGTTTTGGTTTAGTTAGTTTAGGTGGTTGCTACTGTACAGCTACGGTGTTCCCCTGCCTGTCGTAAAAGGCGACTAAACGGGGCCTTTGGGGTCGTGGGCAATCAGGGCGGGGGCTCTGTGCGCCCAGAAGCGACCCCAAGGAGGACGATGAGTCGATGTGGTCAGTTTCATCGTGCGATAGCACAGCGAGGGTGCTGGGGGGAGGTATCACACTTCCCCCGGGACGAGCTATCTTAGCGCCGCGCGTGGAGGGGCGAGCAGGTACGCGTTCAACACGAGAGCCCGCCCCCCTCTACAGCGCAGATGGCGACCACCGTGGGGTTTTAGCCGGTACAAGTCCGGCATAACCTGGCCGCTACCCCCGGGGCGGACGGGTATCCTATGAGGATTTCCCCACGAAAAAAAAAAAAAAAAAAAAGGTGGTTGCTACTGTGTATGAGATATGCTGGTTGGCGAGGAGGTTAGATACAAGTCGTCGGTTCGATTCCCATCCAGAACACTGATTTGTATGCAATAGTATGCATGAACATGGCTGTCATACACAAGTAGTTTTATGTAGTATATCTGGCTTCCATAGAACAAGCTCTGCGTAGTTTGGAATCAGTTGCCCATGTGCTAAGAATGGCCTGATAATCTTTTTTCGTTTTATTTAAAATGTCTTTTTATCTTGTCCTGATTTTTTTGTTGTTATTTTCAACATCGTTTTATTTTTCTTACAATTATAATATTCGGGGTTGATCCGACATTAAATTAAACCACGTAAAGTACTCATGTATACGATCAACTTTTACTATGGGACCATATCCGAAATCGCAAAAAAAAAACTGCTTTTCATACAAAAGGTACATGTCTCCTTGGTACAAATTTATGAAAAGCTGTATTATTTTTTTGCGATTTCGAATTTGGTCCCATAGTAAAAGTTGATCGTATACATGAGTGCTTTACGTGGTTTTATTTAATGTCGTATTGTCGTATCCACCCCGTATATTTTGTATAATTAAATTAAAATAATAAACAACATAATTAAGAATAAGAATATCTCTATATTCCTATATATTTTCATACTTAAAAACCTACATTCAGTAGAACAAAGACACTTCTTATAATGGCGTGACTCGAAACCTATAAGTCATTTAATAACGTACAAATAAGTTGAAAAAAAAAATTAAATAAATATTAAGTAGCAAATAAACACATGTGAAACAAATAGGCTTTATTATCTGTGGTCATTTGTACAGTAATACACGTTTAAGTGAATATAAATTGTAAGATACGTTCGATGATTTGCGACCGATGGCGATTTTGTAACGATGTTCTTTTACATAGTGCAGCTGCTCAATTGTTTTGCTTTAGGGTTCTCCGGTAACGAAAATAAAACCCTAACTACTTGATGTACTAACATAATCATCGCCAAACTATTACAAATATACTACTGTCACATGCGTTTTTACTCGCATAAAATATAGCGATAAACGCCAATGTCACTAAGATTAACACCGCGATTACATAGCCATTTTATAATGAAGAGGAACAACATTTGCTGGATTGATTAACAGGGCACATATTGTGTCATGTGAATAGAGAAGTTTGTAAATGATTTCAAGCGTTTAAATGCAAGTAGCGGTATGACAATCGTGGCGATTTAAAACGCATGTGTAAACTCTGGATCGAGTTCTTTTCGATCAAATAGATTTATGCTGTTTAAAATTTAATTCGCATGTAGTTCAGATACTTTGTATCGAAAGTGACCAAATGTTAGAATAGGTTAAAAGTGTGGTTTAGAGGTACAAGTGACCGTATTCCTTATACTTTATGGTGTAAAAAACATCATTAATCACTGTGGGATAAATAGTTATTGTATCTATAACAGTTTATCGCTTTAAAAGAATATCGACGGTTACAAAGTTATTTTCTGCCAATATAATCTACTTCATACGGAACCTAAACTTTGTAGGTTCGATACACCTTTAACCGGTTTTTGTTAAGGGTTATTTATTGCTCTTGTTATATTAATAGCAAACGGCAACTATTTATTTTGATGATCAACTATTTGCGATTCATTATTTATTTATTATGTGTAAGTAAGACATTAAATGCATTTTTGAAATCGTCTCAAATGTTACGAGGAATTTTAATTAATTTATGAATAATTAAAATAATATTAATAGAAATGAAATGAAACTCATGGTTTTGGTTCTCTTTAATGGCATTTAACCCAAGTAGTTTTGTAGGGTTTTTATGTTTCCTTTATTTAAATATTCTTCTTTATATGAAAATAACAATAAATAAATGTTACGTTATAAAAGCTTTCCCTATAAAATGTCCGTTTTAAAATATAGTTATATTATTAAATAAAAAGGAAACGCTACATAAATTGTTAAAACGTGGTTGTTCTTTCGAGGTATTTTTTTATTTTTCACCAAAAAAGGTATAATATCATCAAGCTACGATATCGGGGGTCGGAATAAAGAAAGTCGCTCTCAAGTGCTGCTAGTAACGTTATACAATAATCTTATCGATTCGATTTCGGGACAACGTGAGGAGCGCGAAAAATTGGTATTGCTTCCGAAACACGGCGATTTCGGATTGGCCACAGTACGGGTTAATATAGTGGGTCAAGTTAACTATTTCCTTAAAATGAAACTTTATTTTTGTTTAGCTAACCAGTTCGGTAAACCATAGAAATAGATATACCTAGAAAGAGCGTCACCATACTAAACGACTATATAAAACAGGCAAACTTTTACGCAGGTTGGACAGCTACGTTTTACGCTTATTAATTAAAATTGGGAGAAATTTAAATATTAATCATTATTTTGTATTTTTATTTCATTTAGGCCCTAACAGTTATGGGTTTTTTTTTTCGTGAGGTGGACAGCTTAGACACTGAATCTGGATATATTATTAGTAAAAGAGTTAAACGATCGTTCATTGTAGCAATAGCTGTAGGTAGAATATACTGTTATTTTATGCGGAATCAAAATAAAAGTTTTTTATTCGATTATTCTTTTGGTTATCATATTTAGCATTTAATTATTTGCTTCTTACAATGCATTTACGTACTTTGAGAATATCTTTAGATGATTGCGTCCTTTCTGCCCACCTTATTGCTGAATTTATTTTTACTAAGAATAATGTATAAAAATACATTATATTGATTAATGTTTCATACTAAACTTAATATAATTGATTAAATCGTTGATCTACTGAACTCGATCACGCTGTAACCGTTCGTTAATAAACCTCGCTGTCAGTGAGTGAAAGTTCACAGATTTATACCGCAATGTTGAGATACTCATCCTTATGTAAGGTGGAGTCTGGTCTCGGGTTAATGGAATTTATTTACATACATGCATCACTCCTACGCGCGCTTAGCGGAACACCGGTATTGAGGGTGGCTAATATTTGCGATTAACTTCTTTTGATTGTTTTTAACCGACTTCAAAAAAAGGAGGAGGTTCTCAATTCGGTTGTTTTTTATTTTTTTTTATTTTTATGTTTGTTACCTCATAACTCCGTAATTTATCAACCGATTTGGAAAATTATTTTTTTGTCTGGAAGGGTACACTTTCCGTTTGGTCCCATTGTCATCAGATCAGGATTTGATACTTCTTAGTGTACTTGAAGTCGGTTTAAGTTTTTTTTGTAAAACAGTCGAATTATTTGTAAAACAGTCCAATTATTGTAGCTTTAGTTTTGTATAAAGTTTTATTAAAAGTGTCGAAATGGTTAAAATTTGTCTATTGGGTTATTTATTTATATAATTAAGGGAAACTAACAGCTTTATTAAATATAGTTATTCTTTTTATGAAATTAAAAATATGTTTTAAGCTACTAATAAGTTTCCGCAACTGGAAATTAGTACTTATAGACTTTTGGCGTACGGGCTTTTAAGTTGATTTACAATAAATATATTATAATAGTTACAATTCGAGTAAAAGAGATAGAATTTCTTTTAAACGGTTTGAACATAGATAAGAGAATGGTATAAACAATAACAATTTTTTTTTTTTTTTTTTTTTTTTTTTTTTGAATGGACATGAAGGTACGGGCCCAAAATTTGGCCTTAGTACCCTTACCCGGACAAGTCGGCGAGCTAGCTCTCAACCGTAGTTATGATTAGGTAACAAGGCCTGAGGGTGCCCCAGTTGGGGCCGAACCTCGGCTCAGGGCTGTTACCGAGGGGAGGGAATGGACTGAAATATTTGATGATTTATTTATTTATTTATATCTAGGGAAGCGGATTATTATTGGCGGCTCGGGCCGCTTGTCGAGTTGCCGTAGCAATAACAAGTGGGGGACGAGACTGAGTTGGGAGTCGCGGCGCGTGACCTCGACGACGAGGTCGGTAACGAGGTGAACGGTCACCGCGGTTCGCATCTGTATTGTGTGTTGTATTACGACGAGCTTCCGAAGCTTCGAGCTGAGCTAAGGTGGTGGGATCATCTGGCTCGGTGAGGACGTGCCTCGGCCGGCGGACATTGGATATACGGGATGGCGTGTAGGTAGCCGCCTTAACGATTAACGGATTACTATGATTGACAGCAGTGTCAAAGAATCTGCGTGAAGCGCGTTTGAAAAATTGACGGACCGTGGGGAGGCCCAGGTCGAGGTGGAGGTTTTCGTTGCGCAAGAACCACGGGGCACCCGTGGCCCTGCGCATGAAACAGTTTTGCAAAACTTGGAGACTATGGATCCGCTTTTGCGATGCGTGTGCAAATACAGCGCATGCGTAAGAGAATATGGGGCGAATACACGCAGTATACAGTCTAACCTTGCTTTTTAAGGCAAGTTTAGACCTGCGATTTAAAAGGAAATGAAGGCGTCCCATCACGAAACTGGCGCGCGCGCGCACCTTTTTAATGTGGGGCCCGAAGGTCAATCGATCATCGAGGATGACACCTAAGTATTTGGCTTGCCTCTCCCAAGGGATCGGTTCGCCGAACATGGTGACAGACTTTACTGAGGGGGGGATTTTTCGTCTAAACGACCTATGGAATAGGACCGCTTGACTTTTGGCGGGATTTATCTCAATCCTCCATTTCCTACACCATGCGCCTAGGGCGTCTGCTGCGGATTGGAGGTGGGACACTATGGCCTTGGTGGTACCACTAGTACAGTAGATTGCGGTATCATCCGCGAACAGAGCTACTGTACTGAGTCATTAAATTTGGGGATATCGCTCGTATATAATAGAAACAATAATGGGGAGAGTACCGAGCCCTGGGGGACTCCGGCACAGATGGGGTGAGGGGACGACAGGGCGCCTGTTATTCGATATCGAAAGTGGCGGTTCGACAAAAAGTCTCGTAAGATGAGTACGAGCCTATGTGGGACACCTAGGGTGAATAGTTTAAAAATTAAACCATTGTGCCACACTTTGTCGAATGCTTTTGCAACATCGAAGAACAGGACCCCAGTCATACTACTGGATTGTTGGAAATGGTGAGAGATATGTTCAACAATACGATGGACTTGTTGAACACACGAGTGTTTAGTTCGAAAACCAAACTGCTCGTTCGGAAGTAAATGGTTAGCATCGGCATATGCTTTGAGACGGTTGTAGATGAGTCTCTCATAAATCTTACCCAATACATTGAGCAGACTTATGGGACGGTAACTGGAGGGCTCGGACATGGGTTTGCCTGGTTTGTGGATCCCAATAACGTGAGCTTCCTTCCACTGAGGTGGGAAGAAGTTACACATTAGGGCCGCATTATAAATGGACGTAATAACAATATTAAATTTGATGCCTAATTAATATATAAATGTAAATATAAATGGGGTACAAATACCACATTCCCACATTCCCATTATATATTTAGTTTTAAAGTTCCCACCGGCTTGGATGTCAGCTTTCTACTGAGAAGAGCCAATAAACGTTGCGTTTTTTAATTACTGGCTGCCGTCCCGCGGTTTTATCCGCGTTCCCAATGTATATATTGTTTTCCCGGGATTAAAAGAATCCTATGTGTTAATCCAGAAAATATTCTCTGTGTGTGAAAATAATCCATGCGTGAAACATTGACTTCTCCTTTAAAACATTTACATTTATAATATTAGTAGGAAAGTAGGAATAGGAAGTAGAAGAATTAGTATGATTTTGACTTTTTTTTTATTTCACTAAACAATTATAACTATTATCAAACTTATTGGAGATTTAGTTGATTTGGCACGATAACTATAGACCCGCCATATAAAGACAGATAGAAGGATGGAAGAGTGGCAGCAATACGACAACGAACAAGCGGCCCACCTGGTGGTAAGCGGTTACTATAGTCTCACTCACTCGCTACCGACCTACACACCGATGTGCTCTGGCGACCTTTTTCACGCGCAGGAACACAACATTAAGTTATCAACAGTAATCTTTAAGGTGGAGGTACGCACCCAGTCGACTTGCTCTTTGAGCGGCATAACGCATTTTTTTTATACCACTGGTGGCAAACAACCATACGGTCCGCCTGATGGTAAGCAGTTACCGTAGCTTGCAACACCAAGGGTATCATTCGCGCGTTGCCGACCCTAAAGCTATGCTCTATCTCTCTTATTTTTGCCTTTGAATATGACACCCTTAAAATGTAGTTGGTATTAAGTAGCTCTTCCCTTTCCTAAGGCTCTAGATAGGGACTTATGAAAGGCAGAGCTATTGAAGTGCCTGGCATTCTGAAAGGCCTTTTATCAGCAGTCTTTATTCAATGTTAAGATTTCATGAATGCCAACATATTATCAATCAATTCAAAATTTTCCAACAATGAATCTTCGCAACTAAATCTTATATATACAATACATAACACGTAACTACGTGACAAGTATGTAAATATATGGTGAGTCAATTGCATGTTGCATTCCGTCGATTGTAACTACTTGTAGAGTTACCGATGTTATTGTTCTAATACAACCTCCAGATTGCTTTGATTTAAACAAGGTTATATTTGACTTCTTTGTGACATCGTTTTACTATACCTGTACTACAGGGTAATCTATATTATCAACCTTTATTAATTGACCAATTCTGAAATTAAAATTAATTGAAATAGAGAGAGGAGAGCATAGCGTTTACTCGCTCAAAGAGCAGCTCGACTGGGGAAGTTCCTCCACAGAATACCGTAGCCAAATAACTTTATGTTGTGTAAAGTTGTATTCCTGCGCGTGAGTAAGGTCGCCAGAGCTCATAGGGGAGTGGGGAAAGGTCCGTAACGCGTGGGCGATGCTTCGTGTGTTGCAAGCGTCGATATGGCTACGGTAACCGCTTACTATCAGGTGGGCCGTATGCTTGTTTACCGACTTAGTCGTATAAAAAAAAAAAGAAAATTAAATTCAAACTTTCGTCCTTTTTGAATATTTTTATGAAAGTACCGTCCGACCGAGCTCTGCTTGATCAATCGGAAAAGACGCGTTTTGTCAGAGATGAGACCTAGCTACATCGATGTTTCGCCCCTAAAAACACCCATATAGAAAATCATCGAAATCGTTAGAGCCATTTTCGGGAGTTTTTACATTTTTGTTAATTTATTCTTGTTCTAATTTGAATGAGTTTTACTGATGTATTCGCTATTGGTTGTTCGAAATAAGTCATGCAAACTTAGGCAACTTTTTTTTACTGTGTATCTTTTGACGACAATCTCATGGTAAGTATCGCCAATACCTAGAAGCTAGGACTAACTGTTAAGTGCTACTGGCGAAAAACACCGAAAGGTGCTTGTCAGCATATTTTCAAATTCAGGTATCCTGTCAGGGTACTACAAAATACCTTACCACCGTGCTGTTTTCCTTTACCGAAAGCTCAAGCTTATTCTCGACCCATGACCCCCATCGCGATCCAGCTAAAATTGCCAAAGCTAACTAAAGCCTTACAAACGATTATTGTCAAATGACACAAAGCTGGAAAGTTCATAGTGCTTTAAGGTTGTGTATCTTAAACGTTATTGTCTATGTAAAGCACATGAAATATACAGAATTAGCGTAACAGAGGTGAAACTGCGTAGCGTGGCGTGGGTGTGCCGTGACTAAGTGGTACCGGCGTGCATAATGTACGTTTGTTTTACGTCACAACTTTAAGGAGACGCTACGAGAATTAAGGGCAGGTATTTCAATTGTTCGAAAGTAGATTTAGTGTTTGGATTAAAGGTTTCTAAGGTGCAGGATAGTTATGTCAATTTTATAAAGACTGTTCTTACTATTGCGTCTATAAACTAAGACTCGGGGTATTCAGTGTTTGCAGGCCCCCTAAAAAGGAAGCTAAGCAATATTGCTAACGCAATTCATTTTTTAGAATTTAAAGCAGATCTTATGCAATTCATCAATTCCAAATCTTTTAATGAATTGAATTGTATATAACGAGTAACTATTTTACCAAAACATATTGGAATCACTTAGGATCTGCCGAGAATTCGAAAAAAATAATTGTTCAAATTCAAATTCAAAAATTGTTTATTCAATTTAGGCCCTAATAAGGCACTTACGAACGTTACAATTGATTTTACCACCGGTTCGTAATACACTTAAACTGAGAAGACTCCCGGCAAGAAACCCAGCAAGGTAATTTTTTTAAATTATCTTATAATAAATTTGACAATATTAGATAAATAAATTAAAATTGCCTGTAAAGCGAACACTTCATTCAAATGCGTTCTTGTCTTCTACAAAGTCGGAAACTTTATGGTACCCTTTCTTACACAATTTTTGTTTAACTAACTTTTTAAATCTATACACAGATAGTTCTTGAATTGATTGCGTAGCAATATTGCTTTAGCTTCCTTTTTAGCCCCCCACATCTACGCACTGTGCGTAAGTGCGTAGATGTGGGGGATATCAGTCGGATATTATTGACACATACATATACATACTATGCAATAGAAGAATTTTTAAATGATATTTAATATTAGGTACCTACCTACATTATACCCGATTTGTTCAGCAGGATATCTAATGTCTTGCCTTTTTTTGACTTCTCACATAAAAAATTGATATTTTATTATTTATTGTTGTATTTAAATGTAATGTAATAGTTGTTTTGATTGTGTTTATATAATATTATCTATGTTTTTATTTTGTATGCCATGTTGGTGTGGATATAGTGGTCCTCATTTAGAATAACACCATTGTATGTACCTATATTCTACAAATAAATATTTTTGATTTGATTTGATTTGAAATTACGTGTTTACAATGCAGATATGTAATGCAAAATTGTATTAAACTTTTGAGAAAGAATTCGAAATTCGTTTAGTGCACTGAGTTCACCATTATCTGACGATTAAAGCCTCTCACAGATAAGTCGCTGCTTGGACGGTGGAGCTCCTGGTAATTTTGATGGAAAATAAAATAAGATTACGAAAGACAGAAGACTAGGTACAGCGTCCTTAAAACATGAAACAATAATTAATTTTCCCAATCGATGGACCTCGACAGCTGTCTCCATTAAACATAATTATTGACATTTTAAACTTGAATTTCGCTATTAAATGAAAACCAGATGTAGGCGACATCTTGCCCTTGCCGGCGCCGGCGCAGCGGTATGATTCACCGGTCACCGGTCAAGGGTATCGCGTGGTTATGTTATAGCACTTTTAACTTGCTTTTGTCATGCTTGTCTTTATTGATATTAAAGTAACTTCTTGGTTAATTTAGGAGGTTTCGACGTGTGGAATAGCGATGATAGCTCAGGTTTTAATCCTATGTACTATGAGCTTGAGCTTTTGTTTCAATTCCACGAATTGTGGTCGACAACGGACTTATCAAAGTTTTCCTTTATTAATTTATACATAAACTAGCTGTCCCCCGCCGATTCACCCGCGTTCCTAGGATAAAAATGTAATAGCCTATGTCCTTCTCCATACCATAGGCTATTTGCATGCCAAATTTCATAATGATCCGTTGAGTAGTTGAGGCGTGAAGGCGTAACAAACAAACTTAACTAATAACTAATTTAATAATGTGAGTTGGACTCTTACACGAGGGTTCCGTAAAAACGTTTTCTTAATTTTTAATTCATTTGCTCATATACCGGCAATAGCTAAACCTACACATTCTGTGAAAATTTAAACTCCTATTAATTCCTAATTATGGCTCATGAGATACAGCCCACTGATAGAAAGACGGATGGCCAGACAGCGGAGGCTTAGTAAAAAGGATCCCGCAAAGGCTCCCTTTGGGTAGGGAACCCTAAAAAACAGAAAAGCTCTAATTCTAATTCATTAGAATTAAAATGCTTTTTGTGTTCACACAACTTTGGTTTGATTTCAACTAAAACTCAAAAGCTTTCGGAATACACTTTTAATAAAAACACTCGTATATATTTTTCACTCCGATATCGAATAAAAATCAAACTCCTCCTCATCTTTAAATCCGATTGATTTAAATTAAATCGTTTATCTGGCAATAAATCCAATTGGATTGGAAAAATACTTTTTCATCGCGTTGGATTCGTTTTTGAAATTGAATCTGTGATTGCATAAACTGGAGTGTCCGGTGCAATATACTGAGCTTATTCTTTTGTAGGGTGTACCTATATGCTCAAAATTGATCTCGAAGTTTTTTTTAAACAGTTACGTTTTATATATATATTTCTTATTTGGAAAATTTGCTCTAAGCTTTTCCTATGTCAGTTTATTGTCCATGTAAAGTTTTGGAAAAAGTATTGTTACGGCCTTTGTCTCGAAGTGGTTGACAGAAGTGTGAATTAAAATATATTTTTATAAAACTATTGAATTTAAAATGTGTGTCAATCACTTTAAAATTGTCAGATGCGATATTTTATTGCATTAATCTTTATTCATAAATAAGTACAATATTAAAATTTGGTAAACAGCGAAGCAAATTGTTGGCAATAAAATTTCTAATATTGTTTTATTTTTACCTATCTTTATCCGATTTAGTGGTGCATGCTTAAGCCCATCCAATACGAGTTTAAGACAAGAAGAAAGTATCATATTAACACCACCTTAAGCAAAGCAATCGTCCTAAAGCACAAACACTACATTGTACACAGCTACGCACTGTGTAAAACAATTACTTTTCTCGTTTGCCACTTAACTCGGTTTACCTTGTATTTAGCGTTTAACTCGCTCGGGTTTGGTGTAAGTTGGAAGTGAATAGCGTTATTGATGGAAATACGGAGAGCAGATATGAGGGTGTATTAGAAACTAGCTGTCCCCCGCGGTTTCACCCTCGTTCGTGGCATAATAACCTTCTCCACACCATAGGCTATCTGCATGCAAAATTTCATAGCGATCGGTTCAGCGGTTTAGGCGTGAAAGCGTAACAAACACACAAACATACAAATAAACAGAGTTACTTTTGCATTTATAATATTAGTATGGAAGTATGGATGAATGGATAGCGATATGACCAAATAAAATATTTTTTACATTTTATTCTTATTTTGAGAAAGTATTTTTGTTTCTATTGGTGACATTTTTCGTTACAGTGATGAAAATTGCATGCCCATGCAATTTCGAAAGCATTTACGTTAATATCACCAAACCGCACTTCGCGTATTGAGCTATGGTTTTACATAATCCCTTTCGTTGTTAGAAATTCGTGGCCTTGCATTGGGGACATATATACAGGTTGTCGTTCCTAAAGATAAGGTGAGGGACACTTACCTATCATTACAATTTTAACCGCAAGCCAAAGTATTGATGCCATAGTCATCAAACTAATCAACTACTGCTCTTTAGAACATTTAATTGTCACGAAAACAATGGTTTTTGGCAAAAAACTTTCACTTTACTGAACACCCTGTATAAGCTGTCAATGAAAACGCCATTCCTTCATAACTTACATACGTCGTTAAACATTAGGTGTAATACCAAGTACAGTGTTCCCATACCCCGCCCACAATCTCAAGTTTAGTGCACTGTGCCAGTGGTTAATTAACGATAATTGGGTGCCAGCCAATCGGCCTATAGCGTTACTTATCACTTTACCTCATTACATATTTATATACCTACCTACGTTCCTTTGTTACAGTACTTATGTGTTTTATTTTCGTCGACTGAAGTGGCAAAATTCCAGGTTCATGTGTGTGTGAATGGAAGATAACAAATAATATTTGTGTGTGAAACACACGTGAAAATTGCTTGAAACTGTATTTTTTTTAAATTCCGTGCGATTAGAATGTAAATATTATGTAATGAGTCTAAGCTTGTTTTGAAAAGAGTGATTGCTGAGTTCATTGCCGGCTCTTCTCAGCAAGTGCAACCTTCCGCACCTGTATTAGAGTATTAGTCAGACTGTTCATAAGTGCCTGAGAAGGTCTATTTGAATAATGACTTTGAATTTTTTATGTTTTGAATATTTTTTACCCTGATCCTAATTATGACCACATATAGCTTTAGTTCCTTTGTAGCTCAAAAAAAGGTATATTTTAAACTAACTCATCCGCGTTACCGGGATAAAAAATAGCCTATAATACTCGGGTATAATGTAGCTTCCTATTAGTGAAAGAATTTTTCGAATCCGACTGGCAGTTTCAGAGATTAGCCCGTTTAAACAAAAACAAACTCTTCCGCTTTATTATATTCGTATAATTTTAAATTTAGACCATCCAATTTGACTGACTGGCACACCATTCAAACCAACGTCTCCATATTCAAACAGAACCCATTAATTGCCACTATCGAATGGGTGGTCTGCCTCAGGTGTACTCACGATGGTGACATCTGCTTCTTCATTCAAATCACTATATACATTAAATCCGCATGTCGTGTTGCACACCAATGTCACCCACCCATGAATATTCACTCTCGTAGCTGTTTACAAACAGTTGATTGAGGCACTAATACTATGCACATAGTAATTTAATAGTTCGAAATTTCGTTAATTACTTATTTACTGTGTTTACATTATTGATGGGACATCAATGGGTCGGCAATCATCAATAGACTGGTAAGAGTCATCACTGGGCAGTGTTAAACAAAAATGTTGTCTTCACAAAGCAAGCGGCTTGCTGTACCTGTCTCTAAAAGGAGTTTTCTTCCGCGGACGCTCGGACTGTGGAATGAAGTCCCCGCCGTGGTTTTCCCAATGGAGTACAGCATGGGGTTCTTCAAAAAGGGTCTGAAGAGATTTCTTCAGGGTTGGCAACGCGCGAGTTATACCCCTGGTGTTGCTAGCGTCCATATGCTACTGTAACTGCTTACTGCTCAGGCGGGCCGTATGCTTGTTTGACACCATAGTTGTATAAAAAAAAAGCGGCTAGCAGTGTAAGACGTCTCGGTCCCGTATGTCATCACTGGTAACACGCACTGATTGAAGAACCTTTGACTTCAGACTCTGAGGTATTTTGGACGTGAAGATAGTAGCTTCCCGAACGCTACTCACTTCTACCTCTAAAAGGTGCTGTACTCTGCGCTAACTAAATAATTAAGTGTCTCAACGATGCTCAAGAACCGGCGAAGATCTGTTCTAATGAAGAGAAAGCACTCAAGTATTTAACTGAATAAAGTCTTCACGCACACAGAAAATTTACAACGTGTGTTCTTCATTCAATAGCTACTTAAAAGATTGTCAAACTACGACAAACATATCGATTCTAGGAGCCTGGTCGATAATAATGTTCTTAAAAGTGTAGGCTACATCAATGAAGTAGCAAATGACAAAGACAGCAATAGCTTCTAACATAACATGATACAGTAATTTTAGTTGTGTTGATTAATGAATATGATCACATTTAAATGTTAATATCAATTGTCAAAGCAAACAAGAGTGATAGTGACAAATGTGAACAACAATGAACTTTCGCTCCGCCTGTGAACTAAACAATCGATAAAGAGAAGTATTTGACGTCTAACAATGCATTACGCCCACTAGCTTGATAGGATCGACTGAGAAATTAATAAGTTGGAATTGCTACTGACTACCGTGTGTAGTAAGTACCTTCACGTGGAAGGAAAAAGGGCGTAATTGCTTTTTGTTTTTTATTTTGTTATTTTTTGTTTCAATTACTGAAATGCTCAGCCTACCCAAAAGGGTAAAAGACAAATAAAACAAAATAAATTTATTATTCAATAGCTAATTAATCATCATCATCATCAACTTTTAATTGGGCATTGATTTGGGTCTGTACAAAATTGCGTAGTTGAATTGATATGGTGCGTCCATGCTTGGCGAACCGAGCACGAGCCGAGCCTCGAAAGAGCACACTGCGAGCACGATTTGCGTAGCGTGGACGGGCTTGCGAGCCTCGAACGAGCGCGATTGTCAGTTTTTTCACGAACAATGTTCGCATCGTGCTCGTCGTATGTTCGTTCATGGCTTGGCTCGTGCTTGATTCGCGTAGCATGGACGCACCAATATGTTTTATGAAAAGATGTAACTATCATAGCTCTAAATTCTAATTCTGTGAAATAATTAGCTAGTAAACTCGACATAATGAATATTTTCGACAATCAGGAAAATAGAAATTTTGATATTTTTTTATTAGTTACCTAACTATTCAAATACAAATATTATTTGCTTAAACTTTTTATACAAACATGAACCATAAAATTCGCTTCACATATTCTAACTAGTCCAAACTAAAGTTATAAACAACAAAAAACTCAGTAAAAACCTTATACAAGCTCACCGCCCACGCGGCTCCGCGGTTAATGCCAGCTCTAATATGACGTTATTTATTATCGCCCAGTGTGCGGTGGCCCTTATCTGGGTTACGCTTTTGTTGTCGCACTTTATATAAATAACAAGTTGAATTAGTTAATATGAACGCGCCAAGATGAATTGTTTGATTTTGTATGGTCAATTGTTTGGCGGCCAATTGTTCGAGCAAATGTTGGTTTTATTTGTAATTTTGTTGGTAATACGTGTTTATTGGTGATATTATGTGAATGTTGAATGGGTTGTAGTTAGGGCTTGATTATATTTTGTACTATATTATAATTTATAATGACAAATAAGGAATTGACTACAAGAAATAATATTACAAAATAATTACAGATTTTTTAACTCATTGGCTCGCGGTTAAAAATATAACAATGACATCAATTGTTATAATAGGACGCGCGTCTCTCGCGAGAACCGAGGGGGAAAGACATAAATAGAATTCCTAACTAAACACATGTAGACTTACTGCATTTCCTTTTAACAAAGATCGTATGAATAATTGGACTGTTTTACAAAAAACTTAAACCGACTTTAAAGTACACTAAGAAGTAATCAAATCCTGATCTGACAATAGGACTAAACGGGAAGTGTACCCACCCAGACAAAAAAGATTTTTCCAAATCGGTTAATAAACGACGAAGTTATGAGGTAACAAACATAAAAAAAAAGTACAACCGAATTGAGAAACTCCTCCTTTTTTTTAAGTCGGTTAAAAAGATACAAGAAATATTGTCCTGTCAAATTATTGCTTTTGACGTGAATTTTGCTATTAAAATTAACGATGATTTACTAGCAAATGGAAATGGCATAGATCACTTACAATTTTAAATATTTTCTTTCCTTTCAATCATGTTTTATAAGGAGATGAAATATAATTAAAATTAGTGCGATTTGCAACAGCACCAACAAAAATTAAAAACAATGAGGTCAACAAAACATAAATAAAATAAGTAAACAAACATAAATAACAAAATTAATTATAACCCGTATTATGAGGCCTGAGTAAAATTAATAAATGGCTCATTTAGTCTGATTCATCATTATATTAATAAGCAATTTAGTTGTTAGACATAAAACAAACGTGGCTCCAGCGATTCATCACAAAAACAGTAATTTAAAACTTGTGCCTTTTTGCATGACACACCCACGCCACACCTACGCTTCATATTAACAATGTTGAAAAAAAACCAGTTTCGCGTTTCGAATTTGCATCGCAGTTTGGTTGTTTAATTTGTGAAATTATTTCCTTCTTTATGGAAGTAGCCTAGATTTAGCACTTTTTTGTCTACTATATCACACTTATGGGCAGATTAGTAAATATTGGGGAAAGTAGCTGTTACACTTTTGCATTATAACTAGTCATATGATTAATAAATAATGAGAGTCCGACCGAAGTTTGATTTCTGGCCGAAGCCGAAGGTTCAATACCCTAAGAAATTCAGTTTATAAGATTGGCTAAAAGTGATCATTTTTTTTTAAATTTTATTAGTACTGTGTAGGTAGGTATACACAACTTATCGAGATGATGAAATCCGTTAAAGTACGACCAATTTCGGCATTTGGCCAAAACTTTGGTCCATTCTGGCCGATGCTTAACGCGAAGGTGGATTCTATATAATGTTATTTGTGACAACACTAGCAGCCGAGGAGCTGACCTCTTGCGGCTGATTTTGTCTTTTTTTTTCAGCGAAGGAAAACAAATATACAACATTACTTCCTAAATCAATGATAGTAATTGTAGTGTATAAGTTTTGTAAATGATCTGTTGCTGACTGTACAATTGTCACTACTTTGTCTAGGAATAATTAGGTATAGTACGGGGTACGAGTGGTGAGCATAGATAGTAATTGCAGTAGTTAATTGCAGTAGTTAATTTTTCGGTCTGTTTGGCGGAATGAAGAAGGGGGGAGCACCGAGCTGCACACGATTGGTTCGTCAGTCAATGCTCGTCGTCTATTGGATTTGGATTTGCGGGTCATTTGGCCAAAAGTATATGGCGTAGCATGATTAGCCGTTCTTAATCGATCGGCAAAGTTAATCTACATCTCTCGTGGTCGGTACCCGAATGGGTGACCGCCTAGTGGTATTTCAAATCGAGCGTTTCCGTGCTTCGGAAGGCACGTAAAGCCGTTGGTCCCG
The DNA here is from genome assembly GCA_947623365.1 of Achlya flavicornis. NCBI lineage: Eukaryota > Metazoa > Arthropoda > Insecta > Lepidoptera > Drepanidae > Achlya > Achlya flavicornis. Next base: position 14,050,497 of record OX392478.1, read on the forward strand.
GTTATCACTTAATTGTGATAGTCGTTAAGATAGTTGGTTGCCTCCTAGGCGGCTTGAAAAATTCCAACAGTAGGTTGACCACTAGCCTACCTCCACCAATCCGCAGTGGGCACGCGTGGTGGAGTATCGCCCAGTCCCTTTCACCCTCATTTGTGAAAGGAGGCCTGTTCTCAGCAGTGGGACATTATAGGCTGATGATGATGATGATGATGATACATGCGCGAGCTTGCTCCCACTACTGCTTATCTGTGCTCACCATTCGTGCCTCATACTGTACCCGAAGGACGGGGACAATGCTTATCACAAGTCACGTTGGGACTTTAAATATCTATGTTGAAATCTGTATTAGTTCCGAATCCTTTGCCTCCCTCTTTGAGTATATTGAGCATGAAGATATTTATTCAAAACATAATACACATTCACTAAATAACATATCATAGAATTCAAATTAATATTTATCACAGCAACATCAGGGCGCTGGCAGAGCACCGGCGAACAACAATAAACCAGATTAATGCGATACAAAGCGTTCATCTCGATGGTATCTCTCAGTTTTGTCTCTCGCGACTCTCGCGCACTCGTTATGCGATGTAAACAGCTGTCCGCGTGTCGTGCGCGCAGCATTGTGCTGTCATAATAATTATGTATCGCGAAGCGTTAAATATCGTTTGCTGCGACTCTGTTTGAGTATGGCAGGGTCTTTAGTATTTGCTTTGTTTAGTTGATTAGGGAATTTTGTGTTATTTTTTTATGCTTATCATAGTCAATAGGCTACGGCAAAAGTTTACTATCAGGCAGGAAAACCAGTTAGGTCAAGGTGTCTAATGTATGACTATCTTAGGGGAGAATCCCCTACGATCGTGGATTATGGTGTATGTAATTTTGATATTTTTGATTAGGTATTTTTGTCTGTCATAGAGTTTCAGATTTGGAGGAAAAGCCATAATGTTTACCAATGTGGTAGTCAATCAAGGGTAGATGCTATTTGTTTTTTCTTTTTTTGGTTAATTTAATCATATGCCCTGGGCCAGTCTTATTTTCTTACCATACAATAAAATTAATCCTCACATGAGATTAAAACAATTTGTAATAAAAACTTTAAAATATTGTGTTAATATTATTTATACCTTTGAGTGGCTTTCTACTATTTCAACCCTGTATCGCCTTTCGAGTATTTCATCTACTCGAGAAATTGCTGACTCGCGTAGAACAGCTATTGAGTGATTCACAATTAGCAATAACGAAGAAAAATGATTGTGTTTTAACTTTATTCTCAGTACATGAGATACATAAAGCGATGTATACACAGTGTATCTCTGTCGACGCCGGTGTTAACAAATATTTGACATCCGCGTCAATCCTGCGCACTTCCTTCGTTAGTCATTTATGTGTTTTTACTCTTCGCTCTACGAATGGCCGGGGATTTTGTTGGCCGTGACCCCATGGTGGGGCTATGATACTTGTGCTTTATGGTTCGTGCTAACGCAATGTAAGCTTTTGTTAAAAGTTGAAATTTCTTATTTTTCTTTTGAAATGAAAGCTGTGACAATAGCTTCAAACCTAGTTTTTTAAATGAATGTATCAATCATTATATTATTGTTTAAAATAACAAGCAAAATCTCTCGGGGCGAAGCATGTTTAGCCGGTCATAATCGATCGGCAAAGTTAATCATCACCGCTGTCCGGTACCGGGATGGGTGACCGCCTAGTGGAATTTCAAATCGAACGTTTCTGTGCTTAGACACGTAAAGCCGTTGGTACTGGTTATCACTTATTTGTTGGTCGTTAAGATAGATGAAGACCTATTAGGCGGCTTGAAAAATTCCAACTGTAGGTTGCCCACTGGTCTACCTCCACCGATACACAGTGGGCACGCGTGGTGGAGTATTACCCATTCCCTTTCACCCTAATTTGTGAAAGGAAGCCTGTGATTATAGGCTGATGATGAATACGATGGTGATTTAAAATTTGCAGATAAATTCTTCATAAGCCTGTTGGTGGGCATTACTATTAGTTGTACGTAGTATTTATATACTCTGAGCTATTAGATATAAATTTATCCCAAAACTTGCTGCGATTATAAACTCTACTACCTTCAACATACAGTTTACACCCCACATTGCAATATTCCTATCAATTAATACTAAACAATCACCAAAGATAACTGACGCTAAAGACGAGGAAGAATATCCTCCATGAAAGCCCATTGCCAAAACCCGACCTAACCTCGACGAACTTTAAACTCAACAATGCACCTCACATACCGATGATAAGTGCACCCGTAGACTAGAGGGGAAAGCGACTGTATCCCGACTGTATCGCAACTGTTATCTAGTGGTCGTGTCGCGCGATGGTGCGATTGTCGTCGCAAAGACGCCGCGCGTTTGTACTCGCCGTCTTAGTTGCGCACGAGTGTACCAACTTAATATGCTTGGAGTCTGCGGTGATATAATTGTTGTGAGATTGAAATGTTTTGTTAGGTTATACGGTTCCGATTCTTATTAAGTTAAGGCGCAATCTCAATATTTGTATTGTACAGATTGAATTCACGTGTGGTCCGGAACCGTGACCATGCGATGTCTAGGGAAGTGTGCATCTTCTAACTTTTCATTAAAAACAAAATAAACTAAACAAAATATCTAGTACACTGAAAAATATTTGAGCGTAGCCTATATTCGCTCAATGAGTAGCTCAACTGGGGACGTAGGTAACTCCACCGTACAGAATACCAAAGCCAAATAACTAGGGATATTCCTGGGAGAGCTCATTGGGGAGGGAAAAGGTTTGGTAACGCGTGACTGATGCCCCATGTTTTGCAAGCGGCTACGGTAACCGCTTACCACCAGGTGGGCGTACGCTTGTTTCCGACTTCGTCGTATAAAAAAACAACACCTTGTTCTTTTCGTAAAAGATTTTTATATTGAAGAGTTCTTCCCCTACCTGTATGTTGACTACATACAAAATCATCGTATTTAAAGATTATCTCAAATAGTGTGCAGAGTACCTCTTCAGTAAGCTCTGATAACCTCTTCGAGCGCACCAAGGCTATGGAGCCATGTCAAATGACTTACAATAATTGAAGGGGATTTTGTCTATTATATTGATAATACGCTAGCTTATAACTAATGATAACACATTCAAAATACGACGCGGCGAACGGTCAGAAAATCTGCGTTCCCAAGAATAAGTGACAAACTGGCTGAGATTCTGCTACTAAAGGCTTTCAATCAAATCTTCGAATTATTATGATGGTTTAAAAAGCATTGCTTTTTGCCTAGAAAACTGGTAAAATGCTATAAAGCAATTTTGGAATGTATTATGGTCTACAATTGTCAGGCAGACTTCCAGCAATTGACATATTGGGGAGGCTCTGGAAAGAGTGAGTCGGTTTTCACTCTAGAATGGATACATGTGGGCTGATTACAAATAAAATTGATCTAAATTTTACTATTGCTCGGGCAAATATCTTTCTGCCTATATTTTAGCAGGCCGCTATGACCACTGGAAGGGGTCAGAGCAGAGCAGCCTTTGGATACAGTTACTGAACAAATAACACTAAACATGTAGTAAACACGAATATATATCTTAACACAAATACCATAAAGTTTCAAATTGGTTTACGACGTCGTTTCGTTTGATTCACCGGAAAATCAGTTTTACAACTATGGGAACAAAGTTTATTTAACTTTGCGAAGGGAAATGTATTGTAGTACTAAGTTTTAATGTAGGGTTGTTTGTAATTTATAGCTTTCGGATATTTTCGGTTACAGAAGTTCTGTAACTTATACGTTACCAATTAAATTTTCTGCCAAACTCTAAGGACTTTTCTAAGTGATTTATGTACCGTGCCTACGAAAATGCAATGAGAATTTTAAAAAAAAACGGTAATATTATTTTTTGCTCTGGTGCTTTAGGAATAAAGAGAATGAACGAGTATGACCCGTGAGTGAAAATTAAATCTTTGTTTACTTTATTATTTCACTTGTTTTCGCCCCACGGATTTACGCGGGTTTCCAATGGAATTAATAGGTTATGGTCTACGTACATACGTGCCACCATCACTTTTGGTTGTGCTGTTGAGGAAGAACAAACAAACTCTCTTTCGTGTTTCGTCATTTAACGGGCCCGTTTGCGCAATCCCCAGGACATGCCTTTGTGTTAATGAACATGTCTGCATGTGTGAGTCTGGGTGTAAATATGAATGTATTTACATACGAAAATAAGTATTTATGTAGTATATCAGTTATCTGGTTTCCATAGTATAAGCTCTAATTAGTTTAGGATCAGATAGCCGTGTGTGATGATTTTCTTATGATATTACTATGACATTTTATACATTTCCTAAAATTATGTTCGAATTTGTCGTTTTTAAGCATAAAAATAGCTGTTCCCCGCGTTTTCACTCGCGTTCCCGGGATATTAAGTAGCCTATAATTCTCGGGGATAATGTAGCTTCCTATTAGTGAAAGAATTCGAATCCGACTGTTAGTTCCAGAGATTAGCCCGTTTAAACAAACAAACAAAAAAACTCTTCCGCTTTATTATATTAGTGTAGATATTTATTTAGTCAATTATTTCCAGTTTGAGCTCGATATTACAAAATATTCGGATATCCGCACATCAACACTACCCCAGCCCTTCCTAAAGGAGATCTCTCCAGGCGGCACAGCACAGGGTCATACAGATAATATCACATGACCGAGAGTTCCCGAGGCGTCGTTTAATTGCAGTGCGGGTTCGATTCCCGATGGGTGGGCGGACGGTGGCGGACTTTATAAATTGTCCACGCGGTAGCTGTTGGTGGCGAATGGTCTATGACCATGTTGATTCCATTGAATCGGAGTTGTTTTTTTTAGTTTTCTGTACTATGCGGCTTACTTATTTTTTTTTAGTTATTATTTATTTAATCAAAAGGAAAGATCTACAGCATTTCAAATAATATTAGCATAACATTTTGTGTTGATAATTTGCCAATTACAGAGTTCCATTATTATCCTTAAAATTTACGGTTTACAGAACAAAAATAACAAAGTACCTAAAAAGCTTAAATTAAAAAGAATTACAATTTTAAGAAAACAAAATTCTATGTAAAAATAATGAAAAAGGAATGTTGTTTGTGTGTGAGTGTGGGTGAGTGGGTGTTTGTGTGTAGATGTTTGTGTGTTTGGATGAATTAGTGCATATTATATTATAATAACAAAATAACAAAATTAGATTTGAACATTGATTGACCCTTCACTCCATTTATATTATGTAAGGTTTATTATGTAATGATATAGTCAGTCTTGCTATTTCATCCCCGGTTTCCCTTACGATCCTCTATTCGACCCCCTTAGGGGTGAAAATTCCAAAAATACTTTCTTAGTGGCCTTTGTTATAAGAGGAATCTGTGTTTAAAATTTCAAGTTGCTTACGGTTTAAAATCATTTATTTCTCTAAGATTTACAAAAATCACTTAAACGAGAAACAAAGTAAGTAGGTACTAATGGGTTTTAACAATGATTATGTCCAGTGTCGCAGAAGTATTACGTTTTTATAAAGTTTGTGGGTATGTCAAAATAATATTGCTCGCGACGAGTCGCACACAACGCCGACCGGTCGACAACACAGTTTAGTTCTAAAGCACCGTACACACTATACAATCACATCACAACATTCTAATAGTTTTATTTATTTATATTGTAGCTGTCAAAGATGTGTTTTTTCAATAATTTTTTAAATAAGTATAATGTTTTTGCTTCTTTGACGTTTTTTGGTAGGGAATTGTAGAGTTGTACTCCTTCATATTTAATATTTTTCTTTCCGTGGTTGGTTCTTGGTTTGTGTAGTTGTAAGTTATGTGCCCGTCGCGATGAACGTGTTTGTACTTCAAAGTTTCTAGTAAATGTTATTTGTGTATGTACGCCTTTATATAGAATTTTTCGAATTAATATGCAAGTGTTATAGTGATAAATTTGGGTAATATTAAATAGTTTGGTTTCGTTATAAATTTTATTTGTGGATGTTAAGTAATGATACTGAAAGAGAAGTTTGACAATCTTATTTTGGGCGATTTGTAACTTGCCTAGTCTTGTTTTAGTAGCCGATCCCCAAACTTCAATCAAATATTCAATATGCGATTTTATCAAGGAATTGTAAACAGTAAATTGAACTTTTGGTGGTAAACATCTAGCTATTCCCCGTAATGCGCCCATAAGACTTGACAACTTAGAACAAATCTTTTCTATGTGGGGCTGCCATGTCAGGTGACTATCAAGAGTAAGGCCCAGATACTTTTCTGTATTAACTTTTTTTAGGACATCTCCATTTATCAACAAAGACTTGTGGTTATGAATCTTTTTATTCTTGGCCGAGAAAATTATGTAGTTCGTTTTGGATGTATTAATTGTTAATAGGTTATCCAAGAACCATCTTTCCAAAATAACTAGATCATCCTGTGCCTCTTGTATGATTGCTTCTATGGAATGACCGAAGTAAAACAGACAGGTGTCATCGGCATAGAGTGTAATGTGTCCCTTTAGTCCTAATTCGTGCACATTATTTATATACAAGAGGAACAGGAGAGGGCCCACTATTGAACCCTGGGGAACCCCACATTTGATCAAATTAAAGCTACTGACACTTTTTCCTGCTTTAACAACTTGATAGCGATTTTTTAAATACGACTCGAACATTTTAAATGAATTTTCTGTTATTCCTATGGATACTAATTTTTGCAGGAGCAGGTTATGGCTAACAGTATCAAAGGCCTTTTTCAAATCAATAAAAACTCCTAGTGCAATTTGTTTTTGGTCAATTTTAGTCCTAATTTTAGTTACCAAATCAGAGGCAGCAGCTAGAGTGTTAGACTTGGGCCTGAATCCGTATTGCCGTTCATAGAGAAACTCGAAGGAATCTAAATAGTTACTAAGCCTGGAATGGATAATTTTTTCAAGTATCTTAGAAAGTACCGGTAAAACCGATATGGGTCTATAATTTCCTGGGTCTAACTTGGATCCTGACTTAAAAATCGGTGCAACTTTTGCGATTTTTAGTGAATCTGGAAAATTACCTTCGCGTAAGCATTTATTCAAACATTGAACAAGATTTGGTAGTATAAGCTTTTTTATGTATTTAATGGCTCTGACACTAATGCCGTCTAAGCCGGTACTGGTGTTTGTTTTTAAGTTATCAATAATTTTCTCGATCTCTTTACAGTTAGTTGGTAACATTTGTGAAAGTCCCGGAGCTTCAGTATGTAGTAAAGTTGTGTTTACATTACTATTGTGATGTTTAGTAGCTATTTTACTTGCCAGGAGTGTGCCTATGTTAGAAAAGTATGTATTAAAGTGTTCGCAAATTTCTCTCTCATCTGTGATAAGGCCTGTGGGGGTTTGTAATTTAAGAGGAGTACAACTTTCCTTGGTTTTGTTTTTAGATAAATCATTTATAAGTTTCCACATCTTTAACGGCTTACCTTTACATTCATCAAAAGACTTTCTATAGTATTTATTTTTTACTGACTGCATATACTGGAATACTCTATTTCTCTCACTTTTAAACTTGTCTTCAAACTCCTTGTTGTTCGGATTGCATGTGTGCTGTCTCCACAATTTGTTCCTCGTGTCTATTCTCTTAATTATATCTTTCGTTACCCATTCAGTTCTTGGCGGGTTCAGTGTTTTAATTTTTGTAGTTTGATTCTCGATGATTGCTGATTTTATGACCTCTTCTAGTTTTGTAAAGTCGTCACCCACCGTTTTATAATCAACTTTCTCTATAGTCTTGTACAGTTTTGCAAATGAGATGGTTTTAATTTGTATTTTCTTTATAGGGTCTGGTTTATACTGTTTGACCTCTAGAAATAGCTGTTTGTGATCAGACATGCTTGATTCAATTATAACTAGATGAAAATCATGACTCCTAAGATTTGTAGAAATATGGTCCAAAGTCGTGCGGGTTGTAGATGTCTCACGAGTACAGTGCGTTGCATCAATTTTATTTAAAATAGTGTAGCCATTTTCGCTTACCGATACTTATCAGTTGAAGTAAATTTTAGTTATCACGAATTCTTAGAATATAAAGCCCCACGAGGAACTCACGCATTTGCAAGATCAGAATAAAAGTAACATCGAAATTCACTTGCAAAGCACATTCCATAATGAAATATTTGTCTCGCAAAATTCTAAGAACTTGTGGCGATTATGCAAACAATGATCTTAATTTACAAAAACACAATCGTCGTATTACCGACATCAAAGCTAATCTCGTTAATAATAAAACAATAGATAGGTTTCCATAATGCCTCCCATTTCTTACACAGAATGACTCATCCACTCCGCTGGCTTTGCATTAATATAACGCAAATTTCATTAAGTATCATCCTATAAACGATACGGACCACACTAATTCAAACCTTATTACTGACCGCCAAAATTCATAATACCCTTAACATAAACAGCAACTTACGCTCGTATTAGATTTAACAAAAAATCGAATTGAGAACATCTTATCTTGGGTAAGGATTTCGGGATTTTCAACGTTACTAACAAGATTTTAAGGTGTATTTTTGAATGGGTATTGGGTTAGTTTGGTTAGTGCTCTGATTCAAACAGCTAGTTTTGACTCCCGGGGTGGCTTGTACATTGTACGGGCTCGTGACACTGCTCTATTTACGACTGGGTCGGTCGCACGGACCCATAAAAGTGTAACTCGGTCCGGAAAATGTGGATACAGGAATTTAAAAAAATACCACAAGCATCTATATTATCAGCCTAGTATATCTATGTCAGCATAGTAAAGATTATAAAATGATATTGAGGTTTCTAATATCATTTTTTTCTAAACTGAATAGTTTGCGCGAGAGACACTTCCAAAGTGGTAAAATGTGTGTCCCCCCACTGTAACTTCTAAAATAATAGTATGTTAAAACAAAAAAAAAAATATGGTGTAATTTACGATGCAAACTTCCACCGAAAATTGGTTTGAACGAGATCTAGTAAGTAGTTTTTATTTAATACGTCATAAATTGAAATTCATATCAAATACTCAGGTCTATACTACCATTTACTTGTATACCTACAGTGCGCGAGTCTGACTCGCGCACCAAGGGATCGGTACAAACCTGGGATTTATTTATAAATATTACTTATTTATTTCAGCTTATATAGTCTAGTAGCTCAGAGTATATAAATACGCTAGTAGCTAACTGAAAACTTTCCCTCAAACTTTGCCCATAACATGTAACTTCGCAGTAACTACTTAATAAGACTTCGTGTATTGATTTCTATATAAGATACAGGCAAACTTTATACCACATTTCAGCTATATAAGCCACCATTATAACACATTTAAACAACAAACATGATAAAGCTAAGCACCTATGTGTTTCGAGAGTTGCACTTCAGTGCTAGTTCCTCTAGGTTTGGTGTACTTATCACCTGCGGCCACATCATCATCACTTACAAACAATGACGGTGATGAATACAGAGAAGATAATGATGAATGAACAGTATCATATTCTGATTAGTAGAATACAATACATATACGTTGTCAGGGGTTCAGAAAAGGACGTGAGTACCTTTCATCCAGAAAGAATAGTAAAACCATGTCTGTTTAAATGCATTATAATTGATATGTTTCACTAATATATTAAAAGTTAAAACTTAAAACACAACCGCTTTAATATACGTAGATATCTGTATTTTATACTTATATGATAACGCCTTGCTGTTGTCTTTCATCATCATCATCATCATCTCCCACTGCTGAGCACAGGCCTCCTTTCACAAATCAGGGTGAAAGGGAATGGGCAGATACTCCACGCGTGCCCACTGCGGATCGGTGGAGGTAGGCTAGTGGTCAACCTACTGTTGGAGTTTTCAAGCCGCCTAGAAGGCCTCCAACTAGCTTAAAGACTATCACAATTAAGTGATAAACGGGACCAACGCCTTTACGTGCTTTCCGAAGCACGGAAACGCTCGATTTGAAATAACACTAGGCGGTCACCCATCCAGGTACCTACCGACCACGACGGTGGTAGCTTAACCTGCCGATCGATTAAAAACGGCTTATCATGTTACACCACGAGCGCTTCTTTGTTGCGAAAAAAACAAAAATAGTTTCAATAATATGTTGCTTCTCCGTATACTAAACAGAACAGCAATAAATTAAATTCGCCGAAAAATATGGCAGATATCTAGTTCCATGTTTTGACAAACGTCTAATTCGATATCGAACACGCGAGAATCGGGGGGCAGATTTTTTCACAGTCAGTTTTAATTTCATCGTTGTTTTCTGTTATATTTTTAAATTGTTTAAATTATGGAAGAAATAAAATACTATCTATATCACAGTTTTACTATCATACGGTAATACTGTGTCTATTCTTTCTTTTAATTCTATCTTAATAAGTATGATGATCGAACGAATGGCTCTCACTTGTGTACCGTGTGTACACTTAACTCATATTATGCACATACATATACATTGGTATTGTGTGTCATGTCCACACTATTAACGGCTCGATTTATATGTCCTTATAATGGTGGTCGCTAGGTTTTGAATAATTATAATTAGATGCGCAAGCGCCGCTTTGCGTAAGCAACTTGTTGCTCTATCAGGCTACTATCATTTGAATATAGAATTTATTTGTAACCAGTCAATAAAACTGCAATAAAAAAAAAAAAAAAACGGGTTGCACTCCGGCAGTGCCGGCAGAAGTGAAAACTTGAGTTACGTTGTGCATTTTTGAAACTACCTAGATATTTTTCACATAGTGTTTTTATACAAGGGAAAGCTAGTTCAAGATACATGTATGTACATATAATACTTTTGAATAAGATTTTTTTATTAACTTAAAATGGGAACAAAAATGGTACCTACCTTCCGGCTAGCTAGAGAATATTTTAAGAATTTGAACATAACTCCAGTATAAATACAGTCTAATTTGCAACTACTCTCCGTCTTACGAAGTTTCGATCAGGTCACATGACACCTGAAGCGAGTTTAATATTTTTTAACCATCCCATAAAAAGTGCAGACGAAGTGCGCTAGAGAGAGTTTTCACTTCAAAAATGAAAATTCCATGTTAAAAACATTCACGTTCAACTCACGATAAGCTTTTTTTCAATTCAATTTAGCGTTTTTCGAATGACCATCGACTGTGGGAAGGTAATTATTAAAATTGTACTAAAAAAACAAGAATGATCGTCCCTTACGTTATTTTTCATCGTACACATTAATACGATTTTAATTTCCCCAAAAATATGTTGTGAATTTAACGAATTAAATGCGCATCAATTTTAAGGTTTTCGCATTAAAATAGCCTAAAGTGAATAAACTGAGAAATATTGGTGAAAACAAAGGAGATTGAACCTTATTACGTCGTTTTAAGAGCTTAAGTATATGTTAATTCAAAATGAATGTTGTATGAGATAAATTCCGTTGGTGGTCCTTAGTCGGAGGCTGGTTTCGTGACGTAACACAAGAAAGTTTACGGTATTTTTTACGGTATTTAAGGATGCACTCATTGTATGCTGTAACAACTATTTATTATGCAATATTGAAATCTCTTCTTTAAATTATTTATTTTTAAAGTGTACGTGTAAGTGTAAGTTTTTGAATTTTACCCCCGTTTCTGCGTGAATTAATGGTAGGAGTAAAAAGTTCTTTCAGGATACAACTTACTGACTTGCAATATAAATTACATGTAACAAGTCTAATAAACGCATAAATTATTATTAGTGGGATATGGACCATTTTTGCTTTTGATTTGCTCAATTCTTACCGACACTGCAATCTTATCTTGTCTTGTGCAGGGGCCGAGGAATAACTCGGAGACTTTGACACATTGGGATCTATTGTGGTCCCCTAGATAACTTACTAGTCTCGTTGAAAACTCTTTTCTTGAGTTTTACAACGAGGCTAGGAGATATGAGCCTGTAGTCTTCTGGTTTTGGATATCCGATCCCTAGGAGACTCATTCGCTTACCAGCCAGTGCATCGCATGTGCACAGAAGGTGCTCCATGCGTTACGTATGCTTCCCACACAACCTGCATATGGGTGTCGCGGTTACCGACACTGAAAACTCCTCCTTAAAAAAAAACCTCCGGGGGACTGCTCGGGGAGAGCTTACTACTAAAAGATTATCCATCAAAATCTGTAATGCCACGCGAACCGAGCACGAGCTAAGCCCACGTGGATCATGGAAAAACTGCGCTCCACCGATTTTTTGACGAACATAGCGTTTCGCATCACGCTCGCGAGTAGCGAACGAATAGAGGCTCGGCTCGTGCTCGGTTCGCCAAGCATGGACGCACCATTATAGTGCATCCACGCTACGCGAACCGAGTACACTGCGAGCACGATTCGGGTAGTGTGGACGGGCTTGCGAGCCTCATACGAGCATTCGCAGCGTGCTCGACTGCGCTCCGCCCGATTGTCAGTTTTTTCACGAACACAGGGATTCGCATGGCGCTCGTTGTAGGCTCGTTGGAAGCTCGTTAAGTACGTCCTCGCTTGAAATCGCGAGCAACGAACGAATCCTGTTCGTTCGAGGCTCGGCTCGTGCTCGCTTCGCGTAGCATGGACGCACCATAACATTTTCGCAACTGAATAAACTTGCGGTTTTACTCTTTCTGATTCTACAGCTATTTGAAACACTAACCATAGCCTCCCCAATTTAAATCCTTAACTAGTTCTGAGTGCCGTCTCCCCGGCAGTGAGCATCAGTCAACTACTGTCTATTACGTTTTACTGCAGTCCTACACCGTCCGACAAAGGGCGTCTATTCTAATTCCGTTTTACGTGCACTACCAGCTCGCAGTGTTGTTAACTCACGAGTTCGAGCTTCCGCCATTCTTCTTTTACTGTCCGATTTGATTGTTACGTTAGTGGTCGGTCACTACACTTGGTATTCTTTTAGGAATAGATTTGTCAGTTACTTGGTGTTAGTATTACCTATTCAGTATTTACAGAGGACGCTACGTTTTACCCAACAGACACGGAAGGAGGGTTATGCTTTTAAAGTATGTGTAGGTAATTGAAATTCCTCTACAATACTTTCTTTTTTACGATTTCACCACATGGTAAGTGATGTGGGTTAAGGTGGTACTCTACCACCGTGCTACGTTTCCTCACGATAGGCTCATTGTAGGATTCGAACCCGGGCCCTAAGTCTCGGCATTCGACGTCCTACCACTCAGCTATCATCGCTGGCAAAGAGCCATATAAGTTGACAACTGCTCGATCAATGGTCATTCAGGTCAAACAGTTTGACGGCCAGACGGCGCGGTTGGTTAAGACTCTGGTCAGGATTCCAACTATCGCGCCGCTGGTCGTGGGTTCGATTCCCACACAGGACATGCATTTGTGTGAATGAACATGTCTGTATGTCCTGAGTCTGGGTGTAATTATGTATATCTTTATATATAAAATTCTACTGTACGTGTGTATGTCACTGAATTCCTCCTAAACGGCTGGACCGATTTGAATGAATTGTTTTGTATGCGTTTGGGTGGCGCTCTGGATGGTTTAGATTCACAAATCAGCTCGGCAGATGGCGCTGCATTCGATAATATAACCTAGATACCTAAGTTTGGGATTAGATGACTGTGTGTGAGGAATGTCCCAGGATGTTTATTTATTTATTTATGACACTATAAATAATTAGCATGGCATTAACTGTCACTTAATATTCTACATTAAACAACTAGCAGTTTTTCTAACAAATTCCGCCGACTTCTTAAAAACATAACGCATCAGGAGCCACACAATTAGTCAGGATAATAATTGCCCATCATACCTTTATACGGGAGGCAAGGAACCTTTAAAATTCACACCTCGCATTTGTACAAAGAGCAAAATCAGTGAAATGTAACGACCTATTGATTCAGATAAAGATGTTGTCGAAAAACCGGCGTTAAGTGGCTCTTTCCACTATTGTGGCAATCACAATGGGCTGTTAGCGGTAAGGGAGACGGTTCACTTGAACTTTCATCGGAAGGTCACTTGTTTTTAAAGCTTGCGACGCGCAATTATACGAGGTAAAGATAGGTGTGACTCGGAGTGGTTTTTGAATCGAGACCGCATTTTCTGTTGATAAAGTAAATTAATTGGAAGGAATAAAGTGAAGAGTGGGTGATTATGCTTTAGGTAGAAGCGCTCGTGGTGTAGCATGATAAACCGTTCTTAATCGATCGGCAAGTTAAACTACTACCGTCGTTGTCGGTTCCTGGATGGACCGCCTAGTGGTATTTCAAATCGAGCGTTTTCGTGCTTCGGAAAGCACGTAAAGCCGTTGGTCCCGGTTATCACTTAATTGTGATAGTCGTTAAGCTAGTTGGAGGTCTTCTAGGCGGCTTGAAAACTCCAACAGTAGGTTGACCACCTCGACCGATCCGCAGTGGGCACACATGGTGGAGTATCTGCCCATTCCCTTTCACCCTAATTTGTGAAAGGAGGCCTGTGCTCAGCAGTGGGACATTATAGGCTGATGATGATGATGATGACTTAGGTAATATTGTTTGTTAAAGATACATTCAGTTTTTATAAAAATACAGGATCGAATGGTATTGCCAAGGAGAACTTCAACTCTATTGTAAATAATAATAGTGTTTACTGTAGTTGAAATTATGTATGTCGAGTGCACCTATTGCACTGAGAATAGGGATCATATATCCAGTGTGAAGTCTCTACGAGATCTTTCGTTTGGAAATTGATTAGTGGACAAAAAGCAGGCGACGAACTGGCCGTCTGACGCGGCACGTGTTATGTGACGAGTTGCAAAAAAACGCAGCGGCGACGTGTGAGCGTGCGGGTTCATCGCATAAAAACGGAAAAAAGTGTGCGCAGAAAATGTGGAAAAAATGGAAATCAGCCGCAGAAAATTCCAATGGATTACCAGTTTTATGGAATTTAAGGATTAAAGGGTTTCTAGTATAGAAAGTATTTTTTTTGTTACATTCTTATAGGTATGAGTTCATGGAGTACAAAAATAATATAATGGCGGTATTCAGCACTGAGATATCTGCCTGCATCTTGGGCGATAATATGCGTGAATAAACTTAAAAAATACCTATAATGAAATTTCGTTTGAATATATCGTGTCGTGATCAAATCAAAAAGTTTTAATGGAAAAGAAATATTGTTAGTACCTATGTAATAGATACTTATTTAAAAGTTAAAAGAAGTTCATAAAAGTTACCTCAGATAGGTATATATTCTACATGTTATTATATTACTATAAGGTAATGGAAAGGTTTAGCAGACGCATAGAGAGTAACGTAACGTAAGGCTCCATCCACACGATGCGATATCGATCATCGGGCGACGCTCCCACGCTGTCGCGCGACAAAAACCCGCCCTCATTAGAATGCGGCGCGCGACACGCGGCGGACCGACGCGGGCGCAGCATTGTGCGCGGACAATTGCGCTTTTTGACCGCTGCCGCGAGCCGACGACGGTATCCAACACTCGAATTATATTTTAAAATAAATTGTTTTCCGAAACGCACTTTAACTTTACGTCGTCCCGTGTAATTTTACGATTAAAAATCTTCGTGTAAAGTTTTTCGCGAAACAATTTTAATGTGTTTGTTTCGACCAAGTTACTGGTTGGCCATAGGTTGACAAAGATTAACGTTTGTTTGACAGAAGCACCGTCATATTTTCTTTCGCATCCCTTGTACCGTATCCTGTAGTACTCTACTCTGTTCTTGCCACAGAAGAAATCAAACCGTAACTACAACCAAATATTTTTGCAGCCTTCCGCAAAAATTTTGGTTGCTGATCTCTCATACCGAATAGATTGTCTGGAAGACATTGACACCTTTTGTTCTTGACTTTGTATCAACTTTAATTTCGTTCCAATCTCATCTAATTCTCTGACCTAATAGGGTAACATAACTCTGCAACAATGCATATATAAGTGCAATATGTGACACAGGCCGGCATGCCCCGGCACCGGTATGTCAGTGGTCCATGTCCGGTCCGTTACGCGTCCGGCTCGTCGCGGGCGCAGACGGGGGGGCGCCGCGCTTCGCAGAACAAACCGGGTGACATCCTATTAGAAATTTATTATCAGAGAGTATGGGAATCGGTACGACGTGCTGAGGTTTCATTACACGAGCGAGATAGAAAATATGTGAGGAATTTTGCTGGAGATCAGACTTAGAAATGAACAATCATCATTGCTTGATCAAAATGTATGAAATGCGTGTATTTTTATTTCAAAGTTTATCCTATTATATCCTACCGCTTTAAGCTGTGCAGGTGAATTAAAATAATTTAACTGTTTTACAAAAAACTTAAACCGGCTTCAAAGTACACTAAGCACCTTATTACAAAACATGGTTTAAAGGAAAACCAGGTTTTATAATAGCCTCGTCCCTTTTTATTATATGACGTTAGAAAGTGACCAAATGACAGTAAAACCTGGCTTTACTTTAAACCATGTTTTGTAATAAGGGGGTTTGAGTCTAAGAAGTAATAAAATCCTGATATGATGACAATAGGACCAAACGGGATATGATGTACCCTTCCAAACTAAAAAAGTAAGGTATTTCAAATCGGTTAATAAATGACGATGAGTTACGAGGTAACAAACATTGAGAACATCCTCCTTTTTTTGAAGTTGGTTAATTAACCCTGTTAAGGATTTTTTTTCTTAATTTCGAAAGTTACCAAATATTGGTAATTAATTTAGGTAACAAATGAAGAAAGTTTGTTAACTAGTTCATTTTAAGTAAGTACCTACGATTGGCTGCGATGGAAATAATTAACGGTTGTATTTTTTAATTAAATACCATAATAACATTGCATCTACGCTTTCTGTAACGATCTCTGAGAAACGTTAAAAGTTTTAATTAACAAAATTGAATGTCAATCATTTCAAATGTCCACGTTAATGTGAGAAAATCGAACTACACTTCCACGTAAGGACAAAGATAAAATAAATACAGAATATACGTCTTCAGTTATACCTAAGCGTGGTAAAAGGTTGTTTTTATTAATCTAGGCACGACATCCAATAACACTTGCTTAATTGAGGTCTCACAGTTTATTTGTGAATAAGAATGCATTCAATGATATATATTAAAGAGAACATCTAAAATCCATTAGTGTGATTACATGTACCAATGATTATATTATTGAAAAAATGCTAATAAAATGATAAATATTAAATTTTGTTTGTCTATATTAAATAAATTCATGAAACGAGAGATTCGAATAATAGTTAGCTTGCAGTTGCTATTTTTGGTTCTATCTGGCCCCGAATCATACAACGCGTTTTTTATCACATGCCTCACAGATGCTCAGTCCACGTATCCAAACCACCAGCAACTTTTAATTCGTCGCGTCTATATTTAAATTCTCTTGCACGGCCGGCGTCTCGCGCATTCTCGCGCGCGCAAGTTTTTATGGAATCCGCAACCGCAACGATGAGTCAAACTTTTCGTACGCTTTATAGCTACCTTATTACACTTCTATGTGACTAATAGGAATAACCATAATATGAATTTATCTGTTTATTTACCTTACTTTTTTCAATAATAATAGTAGTTTTTTTTTGAATTTGATACCAAAACATCCAAAGTTCATGTACTAGTATTCCGTCTCGTGGTTTCACCAGCGATCCCCAAATTTACCCCTTTCAACCAAATCGCTCGTCGTGTAGCATGATTAGCCGTTCTTAATCGATCGGCAAAAAGCAACCACCGTCGTGGTCGGTACCTGGATGGATGACCGCCTAGTGGTATTTCAAATCGAGCGTTACCGGCCAAGTTTCTTAATTTCAATATAATTCCAAATAAAGTCTCAATAAGAAATAAGTACAAAACAAATAGTAATGGTAAGTTAAAGCAACAATAAAATAATCAGTTTGCGGCCGGCCGCGGCCACAGTCGTGCCTTTTGTTATGATCGCTTTTTATTCCGATCTTGTTATCTCTGCCGATGCACCTACTGTGTAATGATTATGTACGAGGTACCATCCACATGTTAAGAAGCAGTACAAAAATTATGTATGATGATGAATGATTTTAAGCGGATGATGGGTCAGTGCTAATGGTGCAGGGGCTCTCCCGCGTACCTTTGCTGGTAATCGTAACAAACACCATTAATTAATTTCATCCAATCAGGGTCCACCAATGGTCTACATCGTAACGCGTCATTATTGGTCATCAGCCATAGCTACGCGATAGCCGGGTGGGTCGTGGGCTCTAATCCTACGATGAGCTTAAGCTTTTGTCGGAAGATATAAAATAAGGATACCAATCCCGCCTGCCTGGCTTCCACACTCGTTGAAGTGTATCTCCAAGCATCTCATGTAGCGGTGTATTCTAACAACGGCAAATGTGAGCCTGGCCCTTCTTTACTCTAGTATGCTCACGACCCTCAACCCACCATTATCCATAGACAGGGTTATTTTGCAACCTCTAGCCAAATTTTCAGGGGTTAATGTACTCATCATTATGATCAACTTTTACTATGGGACCACCTCCGAAACCCCTGAAAAACCCCTGCAAAATAACCCTGTATTTATATATTTTCAAAAAGGTATGACCATAAATACTTTTTACCCACACACATCATAAATAAAAAAAAACTTGTAATTACGTACTTTATGATTTTACCAACATTTAACTAATAATATTACGCCGACAAGTATTTTTGAATATTTCCTGATTTCATATTTGACTCATAAATTAATAAATATGTAAGTTTATATGAAAACGCATTAAATTACTTATTACAACAGCAAATAAATTTAAATCCAGTTAAAACGTGAACATACCCAAATATTTTGATTAAAAATTATGTGTAATTAACTCGGTGTGCTTAAGTTTAATAAGGAAAGTTTTAAACTGACTTAAGTTGATTATGTTTTCTTGGGTATGGAATTGTAAGCAATTAGCCATTTTTGTAATATTGTGAAAATGTGAAATATTATGTACGTAAGGAGACAGAATTTAAAGAAAAAAGGGAACTTTTACTCTTGAGGAGGTAACATAGAGAATAGTAAATGAAAGCGCGGGGCGGAAAGCTAGTTTTTTTTCTTTCTTTTTATACCACTAAGGTGGCAAACAAGTATACGGCCCGCCGCCGCGGTTACCACACTTGCAACACCAGGGGTATCTCGCGCGCTTTGGCGACCCTAAACAACTAGCTTTACCTCGCCATGCAACTGATCCTTTATCGTATGCATTAAAGTAATTTTACAATGACTAGATAAAGTAGTTGACGCCTCCCTCCTCGCTCCCTTGCTGCGTGACGCCAGCAAGCGTTATCTTGCCAAAGTTGCGCCACAAATTTCACCGGCGCCGCGCCGCCCGCGAGCTGCCACCTCGCAGGCGGCGCGTTGGCAGCTAGTGGTTGGATTGAGTTGAGGCGGTGCCGGGCCGTTGCTGAGATGGAACGGTGCTGATATAGTGAGCGATGACCCTCTGGCTTTTAAGGCGATGTTCGCTCAGTGGTAGTGACGTTGGATGCCGAGACGAAGGGTTCGAATTCTAAAATGAGCTTGAGCTTTCAGTGAAGGAAAACATCGTGAGGAAACCATAGCATGGTGGTAGGGTACTTTGTAGTACCTGACTGGCTACCATTTTCAAGTTGAAAATCTGCCACCAAGTCACCTATTGGTGTGTTCCGACAGCTGCAACATAGAGCCAGTTTTTTCTGGGCTTTGCGTGCTTACCCCCTTGGGCCAAATCATCACTTACCATGGTGAGATTGAGGTCAAACACTGGCCTATACACAGTACATAGTAAAAAAAACTGAAGCAAGTCCTCTCATCATAATTAAAAAATAATTGGGATGAACACAATTATTAAATGTATGTAACTTTCTTCGTGATTGTCTGTCGGTACAAATTAATTAATACAGTATTTACGTGAGTCAGTTTTGTCGTGTGTAAGGAGCTCGACCCGCCCCGCTGCTCTTGCGCAGCCTTAAGGCGAATTATCTCTTACGATGTTATACTTACTTTATAAGGAGTTTTATAAAGCAATCTTATAATGACCTCAAAGTTTTTGGGACCATTAATTCTAAATGTAGTTTAGAATTAATTGTCTAACAAACAGGGTGCTAACATAGCAATATACCGTATCCTAAAAGAGGCTTCTAACAACAGAAGAACCTGCAAAAAATTCTTCAAACCCTTTTTGAAGAACACCATGCTGTCTCTTGGGATAACCAAGGTGGGGAGATCATTCCATAACCTGAACAACCTCGGTAGAAAGCTCCTACAAACCGCACAGTACGAGACTATTTTGATTCCAATGAAAAAAAAAAACAAGCTAATGGAGCTGGTCGACTGGGGAAGTACTTCCACCTTACAGAATACCGCAGCTAAATAACTTTATGTTGTGTTCATGCGCGTGAGTAAGGTCGTCAGAGCTCATTGGGGAGGGGGGGAGGGGGGAACTGATACCTCGTGTGGTGCAAGCGTCCATATGGCTATGGTAACTGCTTGTGCTTACCATCAGGCGGAAAATGCTTGTTTAGCTACTTCGTCGTGTAAAAAACCCTGGGACGTTGTTCACACACGGAATACGGTCAAACTAAGCAGAGGTTGTACTATGGAAACCAGAAACTGATATACTACGTCATACTTTTGTTCCTAAATCATATATTTAATATAGACATGTTCATGCACACGAATGTATATTCTGGATGGGAATTGAACCCACGCCTACGCCATTATGAAATTGAGCTGATTTTCTAATAAAAATCTTCACATACTCTTCCTTACCCTTAAATACATATCAAATCGTAATCTGGACGAGAGTTATCTTTAAATACAAATGTTGAATATTAATACATGAATACTCGGCAGTATTGTCCTGTGCCGCGGCTCCGCCTGTGCTTTACATTCAAATGTATTCGATTCACTCGATCATTTTACGACTTACTCTTGTTTGGTTCAAGTTTATGTAACCGTGTTTGTTTTTGTGCGAACGATGAAATTTCGTGTAGTTTTGCAACACATTTTGATACTTTGTTGCCAAAAAAGAATATTATAATTTTGGATCTGAAGGATGCACAGAGAGTTCAACTATTGATAATAACAGTGAAAAAAATACATTATAATAATAATAATAATAATAATAATCATTTATTTTCAGGCTCTAGACCCATAGTGTGTTAGTAGTTACAAAGAATGTCTTAAAAATATTGTTAGTGTCAATGTCACAGATTTGCGTTTTCACTTGTCACTATTCGCGTCCATTTCTTGTCAATTACATTAAAAACATTTTCACATAAAGCCATTATAATAACATTATTACTTCGACATAGTCTCGTCCTAAAAGAATAAATCCTCTTCCTCATTATTGCATGAAAACCGTCAATTCTAGCAGCTGCAAACATTCCGGAGGCACTACAACATTTAGGTAATCTCATGATGGTTCTGAAAGCGTTATTATACTGTACTCTAATAGTGTTGAGTGTACGCTTGGTATGCTGCAGCCACAGACTACATGTATAGAACGATTGACAAAAGGTTTGGAACAAAGTTTTCTTGACCTCAGCCGTACAGCGACTAAATCTACGACTAATCATATTTGCTCTTACTGTCAGAGACCTACGTTCTCGTTCTATATCACCATCATCCTTTAAACTACTAGTGATACGGTGACCTAGGTAAGTAAACTTATCTACAACATTAATAGGAACACCATCCAAAAATACTGGAGGTACATAGTCGGGGCCTTTTCCTGCTCTGAAAACTAGTAGTTCACTTTTCTTTGCGTTATATAACAATCCATGATCTTTAGCATATGACTCGCAAATCCCAATCAGAGTTTCTAAACCTTTGATCGTGGGGCACAGCAAGACCACATGGTCTTGCTGTGCCCCACGATCATATAAACTATATAAGCTATGCTGATGACATCATCAGCATAGCTTATATTGTTTATACAAACATCTGCAATATGTGCTCCAATGCCAGACCTAGTGAGCTCCACGATCAAATCATTTATGTAAAAGTTAAATAAGAAAGCAGAGGTAATTCCACCTTGCCTCACACCACATTTAAGCTTGTAGGTGTCCGAGATGGCGTCTCCCCATTTCACTACGTTGGTCTGATGTTCGTACCAAAATTTCAGAGTCCTAGTTATCGTGCTTGGAATATCAGAACTAGCCATTTTATCCCATAACTTATTATAATCAACACGATCAAATGCTTTGCTGAGATCAAGAAAACATGCATATAAAGAGGTTTGGCGTCCAACGTATCTATGTACACAACGCTTCAATGTGTATATTGCCATGTCCGTCGAATGACCCTCCCGAAAACCAAACTGCCTGTCATCAAGTTTAACATTTTTAGTTAAATAAGGTAGCAACAAAATTTCAAATAATTTAGACAATACAGTAGCCAATGATATAGGTCTATAGTTTGCTGAGTCAGTACAATCACCAGTTTTATTTTTAATAATGGGTACAACTACGGTTTTTAACATATTAATGGGTAAGTAATTAAACTGTAAACAAACATTAAAAATAATGGCGAGCAGTTCAGGCAACAGAGGTCCAGCATACATTAAATGTTCAATAGAGAGACTGTCATGACCCGGCGACTTTCCTCGCTTCATGCTCTTTATAACTTTTGCAATGTCGACAGGTGTGAATTTTAAAGTCGCCGCCTCACCACATTCCTCCGGGCCAACATCAACATTCAAAAGTGGTTCAACTCTAAAGCGTTCCTTAAATATGTTTGCGATTGATTTGTGCTCTTGCTCATTATTAACGTGATCGGGTAATTTTTGGTGATAGGACATGTTATTAGTAGCCTGCCAGAATTTTACAAAGTTTTTACTTTCATGGAGGTTTGCAAGATTATCAAATTTAATTTGCTCCGTATTTTTCTGACACCATTTTAATGCAGCCTTAAACTTTTTTCTCGAGTCGCGCATTTTTACATAAATATCACCGATGGAGGGCTTCCCATAACATACCCAGCTATTAAATTTATCCCTTGCGTCGTCGTGGAGCTGCTTGACGTTATCATTCCAGCCTGGCACTAATTTGTGTTTACACTTAATTGTTTTCTTCAAACAGCTACACGCTGACGCATCACGCAAAATATTCACAATATCATCATAAGTTTCATCAATTAAATATTCAAAATCAGACCTCTTTTCGCATAGTAACAGTTTACTTTTTAAATTACATAAACATGTATACAAGTTACGATCACACATTTGTATATACTTATGAATTTGACTTTTGTCCTTTTTTCCCCATAAAACATGATTTACATGATTTTTACTGTTATAATCAATCGAGGGTTTTGTTGACGGGAGCGGTGATTGTTTTACATTACATTCAACAATTAACGGAAAATGATCAGACCATTTGACATCATATAATATTTTAACATTACTTACTGACTCAGCCGCCGCCTCCGTACACACACAATGATCTGATGATGATTATGGTGCGTCCATGCTTGGCGAACCGAGCACGAGCCGAGCCACGAACGAGCACACTGCGAGCATTATTCGCGTAGCGTGGACGGGCTCGCGAGTCTCGAACGAGCGCAATTGTCAGTTTTTTCACGAACAAAGGGATTCGCATCGTGCTCGTTGTAGGCTCGTGCCTCGGCTCGTGCTCGATTCGCGTAGCATGGACGCAGCATTAGATGGTGTCAAAGTCAAAGCCATTTATTCAATTTAGGCCCTAGAAGGGCACCTATGAAGGTCAAAGCTACTGAAGTTACTTCGTAAGTCGGCCTTCAACTGAGAAGAACAGGCAAGAAACACAGCAAGGTTACATTTTTTATTTTTTTTTACATTCTGACTATATAGGTATTGGCTATTTTTTTCCAAAACATTAGTATACATACATAATTTTTATTTTACATAAACACATTGAACATTCCAAATAAATAAGATAACAAAAAGGATTTTTCTCACATAAAAAACTACGCGGGTTTGAAAGAAAGCGCTTGGGGCTTACGTTCCAATAGAAAAGACATCAACGGGTTGTATTTAGTAAGAAAGTATATTTTTGTACGAGAGTATATTTTAGAAAGAAAATAATTTTGATTTTAATAAAGGCGATGATAACTCCGCGATACGTCTAATAGAACATAAGAAGTGTACCCAATAATAGTAAAAAAAAAAGCGTGAAATTTGTACAATGTCCTAAGAGGTGTATTTATTGAGTCCATGTGACAGGCGGAGCGCAAATAAATATCAATTACCCGACTTAATTCGGTTGTTCGAACGCGCTGTCATTTTGGCGCAAGGAATAAGCTATCAGCAAGTAGATATAGATAAATAAATATCCTGGGACATTTCTCACACACGGTCATCTGATCCCAAACTAAGCAGAGTTTTTACTATGAAAACCAGATAACTGACATAATACATATACTACTTTTTGTTTGTAAATGCAAACTTACTTAATATTCATATTTACACCCAGACTCAGGACATACCTACAGACATGTTCATGCACACAAATGCTAGCCCTGTGTGGGAATCGAACCCACGAACACACGAAAGGTGCTTGGCGACAGATTTTCAACTTGAAGGTGGTAGCCAGCCAGATGGGTACTACAAAGTACCCTACCACCGTGCTATGGTTTCCTCACGATGTTTTCCTTCACCGAAAACTCAAGCTCATTGTAGGATTCGAACTCGGGACCTTCATCTCGGTATCCAACGTCACTAGAAGTCACTACCACTGAGCTATCATCGCCTTAATTGTCAAAAAAAAAAAAAGGGATTGACAACTTACACCTTGCACCACAATAAGTCGGCGAAAGGGCCGCTCAAAAGCACAATTCTGTTACAATTAATGATTTTAATTAACAAAAAGTAACATAAAACTTATCAAAATCGCGGCTAATGAAAATTTCGAGGCGTGGACAAGCCGGTCGTAATTTAAATAACATTAAAATAAGTTAATTATCATTGATGACAGTCGCTGATAACAATTACTGTCAATTATGACGGTAGCCTTATGGTGGTTAGCATTTTAGTAAGTTTCGTAATTTTGTTGGTTGGTTTATGTGGTATAGTTATGTCACCATTAAATATTTTTTGTTTTATTTTTTACTTGACTTAATTACAGAGTTTACAAAAATTAATATTCTGTCAAATCGCAGAACGATTTGTCGACAGAACAGCCCTCGTTCGTTTAAGCCACAGATTACAGAATAAGGCAGATGGAGCGCGCGGAACACGGGAGTGAGGTCCAAAAAGCAAATACAAATTGAAAAACACGTACCTGGTATTCGCTTTTGAATGTGTATTTGCTTTGTTTAACAAACTTTATGTAGCAGAAAACACTCCTTTATTAAGAAACTGTGCTTACACAATGCAAATACAAACTGGAAAACGAATACCAGGTATCAGATTTTCAATTTGTATTTGCTTTTTTGGCTTCACTTTCGTGTTCCGCGCGCTCCATCTGAATTATTCTGTAATCTGTGGTTTAAGCTATAAAATAACGTAATATTGGTACCTATATAATTCCGCTAATTTTGTTGCAACAAAAACATTTTAATTCTACGTTTAATTTGAACCCTACATTTAACACCATCAAACAAATCATGTGGCAATTGATTAAACAGTGTTGTATATACATACCTTGTTAATAAAATGTATTATATTTGTAATTTTTTGTGATATTTTACAATGTCTTACTATGGGCAGATCCTAACATAAGAGTATTTGAAACCATACTTTATTCCATAGTGTAAACAATTTGTATGATAAATTGTCAATACACCAAATATCTGCACAAACTTTGAAATTTATATTTTCTTGCTGAATAGCTCGAAAAAGTAATCTATGAAAGCATTGAGGTGAGCCAAGCACGAGCAGACGAAAGCAATTTATAATAAATACATCATTGACAAAATCTCAATAGATATCAGTCGTTCATCTTTAAACAACGGGCCGGGAATCGAACCCGCTATCCAAGAGTTAGGACCGAGAATAATTTGGTTAGTGTCGGGGGGTCACGGTGGATTTTTAGTCGACCGATTACGCGCGTGGTCGCCAAAGGCGGCGTTGTGGTGTATCGTATATCGATAAATTTGGTATCGATAAAATCTACAGTTTAATAAGTTGATACATTATTTCAAACGCAGCAACATGGGTATCAATTGCGCGTTTCCGACTGTCCAAAAATCTCTTCACATCTTTCTTTATGTTCAGAATGAACCGCGACTCGGCATAAAGCTATAATTCGGCCATAATACTGTAGCGACATCTATGTGATACGTATGTTACAGAAACTTAGTTCACAAGCAGAAAGAAAGATATCACAACATCCTGCATCGCACTGACGAAGTTAATTCCACAATTCGCATATATACAACTGTACAACATGTACAGTTGGACCGCGGTCCACAGACACAATGACCTAGTCTGGGCGAAGATCTTCCCTTTTAAATGAATATTTCATCCAACTTGCACCTCCATAAACTGACTGATTTGCACGCAAATCTCAAACGGCCGGGTCAAACTCAAACATGAAATTTAACACATCGGTTCTTTACATAAGGTTTGCGGGTGAAATCACAGGGTGGAAAGATAGTTAAGTATATCGATAATATGGCTGTCACGTCACTATGGCAAATATGACGCGCGTAAATCGGTGCGCGTGCGCGCCGTGGGGCGACGCTCGCTCGTAATTCGCGCCGCCCCCTGTTCATTGCGATTCAGTTTCTACTATACTTATGTAGTTTTCGAGTTTCGCCCTTAAACACATAGATTTCTTTTGGTAGATACATGGTTAGGAGTAGAGCTTCAACTTGCATGTACTAGTCATCTTGAGGTACTATTAAGCTATACCTTTTTGTGAAGAGATTAAAAAGACTTACCAAAAAGCCCCACTAATTGACTGAAAACAAAAACGATTCAATAAACAAATAAACAATTAATTCAAAAATACCGTCTCTTTAAACTGAAATGAACCAGAGACAATATAGCATTATTTTTTCAACCAAGGCTCATTGTCCGGCACGCCTCGGCTACGCCCTCGCGGAAAAAAAAAACAAATTAAAAAAAAGCCCCGCATATGATTATAGCGAGCAATATCCGAAAAGATTACGATCTTATCTCGCGATCTGGACATGAGGTGCATCTTGAGCCATTTACACTTTACGGCTTTTACAGTTTTGCATAGGAAACGCATAAAATAAATTAATGGTCAAAATTAATATTATGTTGATGAGTTGATAGCTAGCAAAAGGTTGGCCCGTTGCTTCTCGCGTGGGACGCGCGTACTATTATAAAAATTTATGTCATTGTTATATTTTTAACCGCGAGGCAAGGTATTCAGTTTATCACAAAAATGTGTTGATTAAAAATGGTTGGCTTTCAATAGCGGTCGTCCCCTTTTTATTCTGTAAAATTGCTTTTTTCAAGACGATTTAACCCGCGTTCCCGGGATAAAACCTACGTCCTTCTCCATACCATAGGCTATCTGCATGCCAAATTTCATGCTGATTCGTTGAGTAGTTGAGGCGTAACAAAAAAACAAACTCAGTATCGCATTCATTATATTAGTTAGGATTTTCCTCGTAAGTTTAATATTTACCATTGTATAAGATAACATAAGCCATAGTGCTTTCACAAACAGTATAAGCGCCATCATGCTATTAGTTATATTAAGAAATCTATAGTGTAGTATAGAAAACTTTCATTATGATGGCCATAGTGACTTATTATAACTTTTTGTGTTTAAAGAAAACCTTCGTTAAAGTCATATAAATAGACTAATTTGTGACGTATGGAGCTACATTTTTACCAAAATTTCAATAAAACAACTTTATCTAAAAACGTCCTTTTGACAATATATTTTTTTTTAAATAGCAGGCTTTCATAATACAATAATTGCATCGTCTCCAAATCGAATCGGATCATATGATCGTCTCCATATTAATGCGCTTCTCTGTAATCTGTCTTGTGAAATCCAGCATTGTGTCCACTTTCTTCTGCCCATCTCTTAAAAAAGTAAAATAAAAAAACCGTTTGCGAATTCCCCTTGTCGATAAATTTGAACTTCACTATAAAAGAATCGAACGTCATTTTCATTTAAACGTGGAACGTTTTCATCGGAGAACTTGGCAGGCACTCTTTTGTCTATGGTTAAGAAATAATAAAGGTATGTGCACATAAAAACTTTTAACGATATTGTCGCCGGCGTTCAATTAAGGCGGATCGAAGTCCGAAAAGATATTTTCTCAAAGAATTTCGCGCGTACGCTGCGTCGCGCGGCCCCTCGGTCTTGTCAATAAACTCCTTATAAATTGCCTTTACCAAAGTGAATTTGAATATAATAGGCTGTATCCTATGGGTCCCTTTTTACCCCTTTTCCTTGAAGTCGGCTCGCAATCTTTGTCCGATTATATTGTAAGCAAATTATCTGCTTGGATCTGGCAAGTGGATTGAATTAAAAGAAAAGTTTTCGTTGATATATTATTTGCTTCATTTGTTTATTATATTGTGAAGAATTTCTGATATTATGTACCCACAAGTTCTTTTTCTTGTACCTATACATTCTTATTGCAGAGTTTCTTGCCGTAGTCTTCTCAGTTTAAAACGTATTACGAATCTGTGGTAAAGTGAATTGTATCATTCACTAGTTCCACAGTCTATATAACCATATAACGTCTAGACAGTATCGCGACGGCCATATAAAGTATGCTGTGTCCCGAGCTACTAACATCGTTTTGTTCGCAGGTCGGGCCCCGTCTCGCCCCTCACACCCCGCACGATTGCCCTGTCTAGACTTCTTCGTCGAAAGACTGTATGTTTTTATAGACTGTGCTAGTACTATATCAGGGACTTATCTGCGTTAATGAGTTTTTGGGTATGTAATATAAATATAATTTCCCTTGTGCTTACACAGGTTTCGAATCCAGATGACTACTTGTTATTATCTAACTCCAACTATGCAATCCACCCGAAACAGCAGAACATGTTTTATTTCCAAGATTTAAGTTCCATTATGGCTTACGTTACGTCATCATCATCATCATCATCAGCCTATAATGTCCCACTGCTGAGCACAGGCCTCCTTTCACAAATCAGGGTGAAAGGGAATGGGCAGATACTCCACCACGCGTGCCCACTGCGGATCGGTGGAGGTAGGCTAGTAGTCAACCTACTGTTGGAATTTTTCAAGCCGCCTAGGAGGCATCCAACTAGCTTAACGACTATCACAATTAAGTGATAACCGGGACCAACGGCTTTACGTGCCTTCCGAAGCATGGAAACGCTCGATTTGAAATACCACTAGACGGTCACCCATCCAGGTACCGACCAAGACAGACGTAGCTTAACTTTGCCGATCGATTAAGAACGGCTAATCATGCTACACCACGAGCGCTTCAACTTACGTTACGTAACGGGTGATATATCACTTATCGTAAGAACAGAGCCAAAGTGAACTTTAGATAGTTTACATAAACCACATTTATCCGCGTAAGGGTAGATAAGCCAACTGAGATCATCTAGTATTCTACTATATAAAAATAAGTCGGGTTTTCCTTCCTGACGCTATAACTCCAGAACGCACGAACCGATTTCCACGGTTTTGCATTCGTTGGAAAGGTCTCGGGCTCCGTGAGGTTTATAGCAAAGAAAATTCAGGTAGGGTAGGGTAGGGTAGGGTAGGGTAGGGTAGGGTAGGGTGGGGTAGGGTAGCACCATAGGGTAGGGTAGCACCACGCGAACGAAGTCGCGCCGGGCAGCTAGTAGTCAATAAAAAAAATATGTAGACCTATATTTTTATGATTTTGTATAACGATGAAAATAAGCTGTAATCAACGCTATATCTAAAGCAGGACAGAGCATCTCAAACAAATAGTACAGACAGTGAATATTGGCGTGTATTAATATCCTGGGATATTTTACTTAACTATATTTATTCATGTTTGTTATCCAGTTATCCTACATATTTGATCTATTATTTATAATGATAATGCCCAATCGTGCATTATATGATTACAAAGTATGATACGTCAAAACAAAATAACGTTAAAAGTAATGAACCTGTCGAAAACTGGCAACACTTCGCACGACCCGCCACGCTCCGCGTTAACCGCGTCGGCCATTTTACGAATTGGAATAAAATTACTAGAATGCAAAATTACGAGAAAATTAAATTTGATGCAACGACAGCCTGACGCGTGTGACATGCGTGAATTACGCGTGAATAAACATTTAATTTGAACGTACATTTTGTTGATGCATTGAAAAGTCTACATTTTATAAATTAAAATGGAATGCACCAATTTATAATGAGAGTACTATCACTGTGTCTGCGAAAACTTTCATCAAGAATGAATGTTCTTAGCATTCTTTTTTAGAAATTGGTAGCCACCTATTTCTAATCATAAGTATACTTAGAGCTGTACTGTAGAAAATTAACCAATCAAATTAAGGCGCTGCGCAAACGTGTGTCTTGTGTCGGACACAAGCTACCAACCAATGAATATTTGATTTCTATAGAACCAGTATGAAATCAGCCATTCCCTGCGCAGATGTGTGTCCAGTTGCTTCCACTTTACACATACTCGTTTACAATCAAAAGGTGTTCGGTGTCAGTAACTAGAAACTAATAGTCGTCAGTTGAAGACACGAGCAAGATCGTTACAATTGTACTGAAACTGACTGAAAACAAGCGGTGACTGTGTCCGATCGCCGCCACCAGACACAGCAATTACGTTTGCCAGTGACCAGAAGTAGCAACCAGCGTCTGTGTCCGATGTCAAACACAAGACACGCGTTTGTGCAGTGCCTCAAAGGGTGTTGAAATAGTCTGAGCGCATGAACAATAACAATAAGAGTTGGAAATAGGCTTTAGGACTCATGCGATTACCTATTATTGTGTCAAGATTGATTACCTAATGAATTCTGTGGTTACAACATGTTTCGATTTTATTGAACATTTCGCACATTAATTTTATATCCGTTGTAAATATATTTTAATTAATGCAATCAAAATAAAATTCTAAAAACAATAAAAATTTAATAGCATTGCAAAAACAATTAATGTTTTTACACACTTTTCCGATCGTAAAAAAAATATTTTTATGGTTTACACTAAATAAAAAATTTATACACTTTGTAAGAACAAGTGATAAAAGAAGTGTCACCACTTTACGACAGCCTGGAATAATTACTATATTATCGGCGCTTTTAAAAGAAAAAATAATTTTAATTTTTCAAAAATGGAACGTAAAGTAGTCGATTTACGATGAAAGTTTGCAACTATACACTGATTTACAAGTCTAGAAGTGAGTTGAACGGCGCGACCAATTAAAATACTTTTTTTATAAAATTAATACGGTAGCATTTTAGTGTTGCGTAAGAGACGAAATCGCGTAATTAAAAGGCAAATTTACGCAATTGGATCGTGTGTGATAGCGAAATTGGGTTTGGTGTAAGTTATACGATGTAGCTTTTAGAACGAGATCAAAACTTAGATTAATTCCCAAGAATAGGTCGTGTTAATCGAAAATAAACCTAATATGTATCATTGGTGCAGGTTCCAATTTCAATTGTTTTAATCTCGACTTGACTATTGATTGACATTCTAGAATACAGACCTGAGTCTGACATGGTAACTATTCGTAATTAGAACGTTTTTGCTATTTTTCATAGTTATAAAATATATATTTTATTTCAAATCTTACAAACTGGCACTTAATGGTAAAGTGGGAATTGTTTTGTGCCACTTGCATCCAGCGACTCTGACCAAGGCCCCGATTCTTGCGTCTTGGACATTAATTACATATAGAAATTTAGCAAAAAACATGGCGGATATCTTAAAAAATCTATTCGTTAATTACGATGAAACTTGCACTATTCCCTAAGTTGAAGTATATTCAAACCAATAAAAAAAGAATGGTTACAATCCGATTAATATCTTCGGAGATGTATTATGTGGACAAACATACATACATACACCTATGAAATTTTGTATATTTGTTTTGAAGCCCTAATTATATTATCATTATGTGAATATATTGCAGTTCCAATAATATTACATACATACGTATCGAATTGATAATCTCCATTTTTTGAAGTCGATTCAAAAACTAAAAATGTCGAAATATAATTTAAAATAATTAAATCGACTTTAGAATACACTAAAAAGTGTGAAATAACTCTAACCTGACACTGATTTGAAGTCAGTAAAAGAGCATTCCATTGGAAATATTTCGCTGACTTCAAATCAGTGTCAGGTTAGAGTTATTTCATACTTTTTAGTGTATCCTGAAGTCGATTTAATTATTTTAAATAACTTTTTATGTTACAAAAACGCTTTCCGTTTGTCACTTAATCATTTCATCAGCCGATACTACCTATACTATTATTTTTAATTATTACCCGCTACTGAATTTCGCCGTTTAACTTTATTGTTACATAATTGCAGTTAAAATTTAATAATCATAACTTTTAATAAATAGGTTAGTATTTTTTTTTATTACTTTTAAATATGGAGAGAGTGAAAATTTGCTCTAATATTGTTGAGGTCGAAATTAACGATTTTCTACTATCACAATAAATTATTATGAATACGAAATTGAGTTTGTATAGTTGTTACGTCATGACGCTACATCAATCGTGAAGAAATTTGGCAAGCAGGTATGGATCATAACCTAGAACAGGGTTGGCGAACCAATGGCACGCGATAAAACAATTCGGGTACGCCAATAAGTTAACGAATCTATGCATTCGACCATAGAATTCAATTCTATGTAGATATACTGAATGAAGAAGCTAGCTTTTGCTATCATAATATTATTTTCTAGATGAAAATAATTGCTTTGTGAGTCACATTAAGAACTCGCATCGAAACAGTTTGTCAAATGACTGCTCAGCTTGCATTTTGCTAAGGGTAACAAGTTATGAGCCTCATATAAGATAGTTAGCATCTAATTTGCAACAATAGAAGCTTTTTCTTTTATCCAAATAAACATGAAACAGTGAACATTAAAATTTCTGTACACACGGCTACAGATCAAGCTATATATTTCCAGTATAAGCTGATCTCGCATTGTATAGGATTTCCGTAAAATGGGAGGTCAGCTTACACTAGAAATGTATAGCTTGATCTGTAGCCGTGTGTACCAATTTCGAGTTATAAATAATGTGTTTTAAGTTTAAGCATTTAGATTTTTAAATTCTTTGACGGCACGCAACGGCGACGTTATTTTTTTAAATAAGAAAAAAATGGCACGGTTACCAGTAAAGGTTTACCATCCCTGACCCCTCGTGAAACCACGGAACAGAATATTCTAATTGGGGTGTTTGAGCGTGCGAGTTATTTCTTTTTTTTTATTATAGACCTGTTTTTCACTACAATCTCAGCATGGTAAGTAATGATGTGGCCGAAGGTGGTAAGCATACAAAGCGTAGAAAGAAACTGGCTCTCAAGTGTAATCGGAACACACCGTCAGGTGCTTGGTGACAGATTTTCAAATTGATGGTGATAGCCAGCCAGGCGGTACTACAATGTCCCTTCCACAGTGCTATGGTTTCGTTACGAAGTTTTCCTTCACCGAAAGCTAAAGCTAGGATTTGAACCCAGGCTGAGCTATCATCGCCTTTAAACTATAACAAATACTAATCAATAAGAGTGTCCGATAAGTACAGGGTGTACAGTATAAAGCGCAATGTGGCGGAGGATGAATGAGTCGCCACGGGGCGCGACTCTAGCGCACGGACCACACAGCCGGAACACCCGGGATGCGAACTAGACAACGTTTATTTTTCTTAATACTATGATATAGTTATCGCCTAGTTTAGATAGCCTAAGATCGTGAGAATATTAGATAAACACAATTTTTCGAATGCAATAATTAGGTATATACCTTCTTACTTTACCACCTACCTTCGGTACCTTAAAATACCTTCGACCTATACTGGGTGGAGATTTCGATATGGCATATTTTCGAAACCTATTTTGGGTTAGTCATGCTGAACAACTTTTACTATAGGACCTAAATAATTACTTTTCATACTAATGGTCGAGCTTGCTCAGAATAAATAAAACCTTTGTGACAGACAGACGGATAGACATCAGTGAGTTGTTGTGGTTGGTAAGACCCCTATCACATTGCAGGTCGTGGGTTTGATTCCTACCCAGGACACGCATTTTTGTGCATGAACATGTCCGCATGTCCTGAGAGTGGGCGTAATTATTATAAACAAAATTGTTATATGTAGTACTAGCTCTCACCCGCGGTTTCACCCGCGTTCCCGGGATAAAAGGTAGCCTATGTCCTTTTCCCTACCATAGGCTATCTGCATGCCAAATTTCACGATGATCCGTTGAGTAGTTGAGGCGTGAAGTCGTAACAAATAAACAAACAAACAAACTCACTTTCGCATTTATAATATTAGTTAGGATAGGATATCAGGTTTCCATAGAAGCTCCGCTTATTTTGGAATCAGCCGTGTGTGAAGAATTTGTAAAGATATTTAATCCGGTAAACATTTAAGTCGGTAAACAAGCGTACGGCCCGTCTCATGGTAAGCGGTTACCGTAGCCATACATGCTTGCAACACATGATGCAACACTCATGCGTTGCCGATCCTTCCCCCCTCAGCGTATAACTACAATTATTTTCATGAAAAAATTATATGATGACCTTTTCCAATGTTTTGCAGCACTCGAGATATTTAAGTAAATAACAAAATATAAAAGAAGATGTGAGTTTTTTTAATCTTCTTTTTTTGCTGCATTCATTAATATCATAAAAATTACATTATCCATACTAATATTATAAATGCGAAAGTAACTCTGTTTGTTTGTTTGTTTGTTACCTTTTCACGCCTCAACTATTCAACGGATCATCATGAAATTTGGCATGCATATAGCCTATGGAATGGAAAAGGACATAGGATACTTTTTATTCCAGTAATGTGTTCCTGTGGGATGATTTTCAATGTTAATTTATTTGAATAACTATAACTATATATACCTAAATGTATATATCCTACTGCGAAAGTTTGGATGGATTATGTTTATTACTCAATCACGGCAGAAAGGCTGAACGGCTCTGTATGAAATAGATTATAGTCTGGAGTAGCACATAGTTGCTTTTTATCCCGAAATAATGTACCGTTCCCGTGGAATAGGGCTGTTTTTGATTTTCACTGAGCAAGCGATCGACATGATTTTTGCATAGTGGTAGGTAGTTTAGGGGTCAGATAATGATACAAGCACATTTTTACCCAGGAAAAATGTACGGTTCTTAGGTGATAGCGTAACAATTGTATCCCGCAGGAACCGTGTATTTAAAAGGAGTTTCGTTATAGTTCGTGAAATAGAGTCGTAGCACATTTTCCTCAAAAAAGCTTGACCAATTTCCACAGTACCAAAAAATGGTCTCTGAATAGTTTATATTTAAAATAAAAACATAATTAATAAAATTGGAAAAACCCAAGAAGTTATAATTAAAACAGGATATACTTAAAAAAAACATGAAAATGAAAAAACTTTAAAATTAAATTTTGCATCACGGTACAGAAAAGTAGATAGGGTACCTTTCACCCAGCAAAAAAGTTGTTCTCCTTACTCCTCCTACTTCTAACTCCTTACACCTTACTCCTTACACTTAACTCCTTACTCCTTACACCTCACTTCTTACTCCTTACTCCTTACACCTTACTCATTTCTCCTTACTCCATACTTTTTACTCCTTACACCTTACACCTGACACCTTACACCTTACACCTTACACTTTACACCTTACTCCTTACACCTTACTCATTCCGAAGTCAGATAGTAAGAAGTTACTCCTTACACCTTACTTCTTAATCCTTACACTTTACACCTTAATTATTACTCCTTACTCGATACTCCTTACACTTTACTCCTTACACCATATACTTTACACCTTACACCTTACACCTGACACCTTACACCTGACACCTTACATCTTACTTATAGGATATTATAGGATCATCAATCTTAATATGAGCAAAAGTAAAAAAAAATAGTTTTCACAACTAATATGAGAGTGCACCTTTATAATTAACTAAATTCGAGACAATACGTATTGAAAACTGGCGATTGACGTTTGGGCACGGATGCTAAAGATTGTATTTTACTTAAAAGGTATTAGAGTAAAAGGTGTAATTGTATGTGTATTTTATAGAAAGTTTATCATACCTCGAATCCTAATAATCCCCACTGACCTACCATTTCAATTCAAGTCTCC
The DNA here is from genome assembly GCA_947623365.1 of Achlya flavicornis. Classification (NCBI taxonomy): domain Eukaryota; kingdom Metazoa; phylum Arthropoda; class Insecta; order Lepidoptera; family Drepanidae; genus Achlya; species Achlya flavicornis. The sequence continues at coordinate 14,086,683 of OX392478.1, forward strand.
AGTTTCCAATCAAACTTAGTTTTGCTATTACTATTAACAAATTGCAAGGGCAAAAATTGCAGGTAGCAGGGGTGCATTTGGAAAAGCCGCGGTCCCATGGCCAGCTATATGTAGCATATTCGCGTTTTGATTGATAAAATCTATAAAAACGCGGGCGAAGCCGCGGGTAAAAGCTAGTAATATATATTTTTTTTGTAAATTAAACAGTTTAGTTTGAACTCTTCTCGCCCGAAGCCAGGGGCAAATTTAAATAACCAATTACTCTGTACAGGGCCGCACTTGATTTATCGATCAATTTAATTTAACACTGATTGTGTGGCGAAATTAAAATATCAATAGTCGAATTTTCATATTCGGCACCTTACGTAACACGTGCCTTTAACACTTATTGTGCTTACCACCTCTGGCCACATTGTCCCTAACCATGGTAATATTATGGTAAATGAAGCCTAGAAAGTGACGGGTCGCTCACTTCCCTCCAATACGGCGAGGAGGGCGATGGCTGCCACACGCGTCATACTTGTGAACAGGTGCTGCTTGTGGGGGCTGTTCTGATTAAGTTTGCTATTTATTTACTTATTAAATATTTATTCAGTCTACTTTGTAATTTTGCCGCCGCGTCAGGGCACGCAATTGTTGTCAGTGCGATTAGAATGTAAATATTATGTAATGAATCTAAACTTGTTTTGAAAAGAGTAATTGCTGAGTTTATTGTCGGCTCTTCTCAGCAAATGCAACCTTCCGAACCGGTATTAGAGTATTAGAGTCAGACTTTTCATAAGTGCCTGCGAAGGTCTATTTGAATAAATGATTTTGAAGAAAGACTTCTTCATAAGTGAGATAGCGTTTTTTTGCTCAGAGCAGTTCGACTGGGAAAGTATCTCCGACTTACAGAATACCGTAGCTAAGTAACTTACCTAATGGTGCGTCCATGCTTGGCGAACCGAGCACGAGCCGAGCCTCGAACGAGCACACTGCGAGCACGATTCGCGTAGCGTGGATGGGCCTGCGAGGCTCGAACGAGTGCGATTGTCAGTTTTTTCACGAACAAAGAGATTCGCATCGTGCTCGTTGTAGGCTCGTTCGTGGCTTGGCTCGTGCTCGATTCGCGTAGCATGGACGCACCATAATGTTGTATTATTGTGCATGAGTAAGGTCGCTATAAACATATCACTAATGTGACCGCATACCACCAGACAGTTCTATGCTTATCTAGTGACTTCATTGTATAAAAAACATAGTTCTTATTCAATCTTATACTCATATTATTGTTTCAGGTATGTATATCCACTCTACTACATTCTGCTTCCCGAGTTTGGAACTATGGTAAGTCGTCACTCGTTATTTTGATTATTGAAACAGGATCCAGTTTTATCGAAAACTATACTTCGTTTATAGCATTTCTGCAATATATTTGTCGTGAATATTACTTGTACTCAGTAGAATGGGTAAGACAGATAGAGTCAGATAAAGTCACTATAAATATCCTAAATAAATAAATATCCTGGGACATTTCTCACACACGGTCATCTGATCCCAAACTAAGCAAAGCTTGTACTATGGAAACCAGATAACTGATATAATAAATATGCTACTTTTTGTTTGTAAATACATACTTAATATACATAATTACAGCCAGACTCAGGACATACAGACATGTTCATGCACACAAATGCATGTCCTGTTTGGGAATCGAACCCACGACCTGCGGCGCTATAGGTTAAGACTCCACGTCTTAACCAACTGCGCCAACTGGCCCGTCAAGAACTATGAAGTTGTGAATAAATAATTAGACGATGAATGGCCGATTCCTATAATTTAAGGACCGTTAGCGGTTAAAATTAAGACTCTTATCTTTACTAATTATGAAGCAAAGACCTCAAAGCTTTGCATAGCAGACCCTCCCATATGAAAGTAGCTATCACAGGTAAAGAAAGACCTACGATTGGTAAGCAAAACGATTCGTTTTTGTTTATAGAAAGCGGGCATAAAATATATGGAATGTATTATGTCATCTAAATCTGACCTTATTGTGAGATATAAATCATAACATCGACTGCAATTGTAGCCTCCCGCGCAATCTGGATCAATTTGCGCGTGACGTCACCGCCATAGCAGCGCGCGCGCAGTGTCACAACACTTTAGCTACTTTAGCTACGGACGGTTAGTCATGTAATTGATTTAGCTTCGTAACATGATACCATTTAGTAATGTACAATATTGTGCTTTTAAATTTATGATCTGAGTAAGCGATCTCTTGGTAACATGAAACTCAATATACTGAAAATCAGTTTTCTCAATCTTGCAAATATTTAATTTGTTGAATAATATTATTAATTATGGAACAACTGCCTCACTGGCGCAGGACTTATTCTCATACAAACCTCAAGGGAAGTGGACACAAATGTTCTGGAACTCCTGGCTATCTTATGGAACATAGATTTGGTTTGGCTAAAGATCATTCCATGCTTATAAATACTAAGAATGATGAGGACCTCTGCACTCAAAGAAGGACACACTTAGAGTTAAAAATGGTGCCGATTCTGTTGTAAATCGCACTTAACGAATTTTAGTCATATCTCATCTCTTTCTTACGAACATTATTGAAAAAGGATATTTAAAGCTGTAAAATTAATCTTTGCCGTCTTATTTTGCGTGTAAGATGGCGACTTTTATACTGAAAACATGCATCGGGCTAATTTGACAGGACTAAATTTCTAACATCCTTTTCTTATGTTCTTTGTTAGAATGAGACATAGTGAGATTAAAATTAGTTTCGTTGTACATAAAAGAATCAGGGCCAATCTCTTAAAGTAAATAAGGTGAAGTGACCAAGGACAGGCTAGGTATATGAAAATGAATAGCTCTGAAAATGGCGAATGACGAATATTTCCAACGAAACTATTTTAATTCGGTGAAAATAAAATTACAGAGTTTCATAAATTTGGTGTTACTTTTCATTTTTTTTTAATACTGCTAAGTCGGTAAACAAGCATACGACCCGCCTGATGGTAAGCGATTACCGTAGCCATATGGACGCTTTAAACACAAGAAGTATGGCTCACGCGTTACCGACCTTTCCCCCTCCCCCATGAGCTCTGGCGACCCCACTCACGCGCAGGAACACAACTTTACACATCATAAAGTTATTTGGCTGTGGTATTCTGTAAGGTGGAGGTACTTCCCCAGTCGAGCTGCTCTTTGAGCGAATAAACCTCCATGCAATAAACGCTATGCTCTACCTCTCTATAAAAAATTTGAGACTTTGTCGATCATCTGTTTTTTTTTACATATATCAGATAAATTGCAACACACTCATCGTGGTATGTAATTGATGGTCACCATGATATTGCGTTAGGAAGTCATTCCTAAAATAACTTATTCAATGTTATTGGAAACATTCAGACCGCGTTGAACTCTCGCCGACCACCGGCTACGATGCAAACGCATTCTGAAAGTGATTCGCGAACATGAAGTGAAGTAAGTACGATATTGATTTGATTCGATCGTTAAGTATTTTTACGCATCCATTCTATAAGCATTTGGATCTCTTTGACAAATTTTTCATAAGTTTAATTATAGAAAATCAGAGATCCTCTCAGAGTAGACCTAAATTTCTTTCCAATGTATTTTTAACGCGTGGTGGAACATGTGGCCAAAGGTGATACTGTGTGCAGTCCTAGAATGGAATTGGTTTTCAATTGCGATTACTGAAAGTCGCCGGTAAATAGTTGATGGCAGATTTTCATGTCAGAACCCACGACCATCCATCCATAACTGTGCTTTAATAATTGACTAACGTTATTAAGTCTAGTAGCTACATAAAAAATCTCTAAACTAACATAGATTTTTTTTGTTACCAAATATCGATCCAAAATTATCCATCGTTAAACAACTCCCACGGATTGCAAAAAAGCAGAGCTCGATCGACCTTCCTTGTCAATTCATTTATCGATACGATATGGATTCGTTAGTATAGAATAAGTACATCAATGCTCAAAGGCGCAGCAGGGGTCAGAGGAGAGCTATGTGTAATTCATTTGAAAGTTTTTACTTAGAAATATAACAGACATGCTGACATGGAGGCTTAGTTTTTTAGAACAATTTCATTAGCAACGCAGTACCAGTATAGGTAATAATCATTGAATCGTGAATAAATATTCCATGTATATTGTACAAATTTTTTTTTTCTTTTTGGTTACGCCAGTTTTATATTTTATCGGATACTCGTAGTGACTGTTATGACAAAATACATTGTGGTTTGGACACTTAATTATTTTGCGGGTTAGTGTTGCCCTCGCTCCCCATTTGTCCATTCTATTTCAATGGCGGACACGTTGACATTTCGATATACGTCACTCATCGCGCTTTCGAGTTGATGCAAAATTCTCGCCTCCCGGAAATTATAAATTTTCTGGACTTTTTTCGCGTTGAAGAAACTGTCAAAAGTGAGCTATGGTGGTTCCTGAAGAAGAGTACACGGTGGCAGGAGCATTCGCCTTTGGGATATGCAGGTACGTCCAAGCGTTGATACAATTTGTCCGCCGCTACGAGTTGAATCAGTCAGCATTTACCTTTTAATTGCATACAGTCCATTGGTGATTCTACATCCCCTATAGAAATTTTTCTTTCCCCTTTTCAATCGTCTTTCGATAATGGTGGCATAGCACCGATGAGTTACAAAAAGTAATAAACTCAAAATAATTCGAAATAAAAAACAAAACAATTGATAGCCTGAAAACGAAAAAAAAATATTTTGAGACAAAGAGAGATTCTTGATAAACACAACTTTTTAAATCTCAACGACTTTAATTATCAACTTTTATCAAATCAATTTAACAGTATATTATCTAGCTAGAGTATCGATACAATCAAATCGAATCGGGGAAATTTATTTGGGATTGGAGCCTGAAAGGATGCATCAGGATGTTTTATTACCAGGTCCAAGGCATTATTTAAAGCATTTTTTACGTCCATGTAACAGTAAAATAATAACCTTATTCTAGAAACAAACGAAGTTATTGTACATAAATATAATATTGAAGACGTCTATGAGTAGGCTACCAGTTTAATGGTAGTACTTGCTGATATATTCACTTATTATCTCGTCAATACACAAGCTGACGACGTGAAAATGACACAATTTACGAGCTTTAGTCCAGAACGGGTGCAAAAACTAACATGCCATGCCAAGTGGCAAAACATTATAATATATTACTTTGTGGGAAAAAAATTCTTTGTGAGGAGTTTTTTCAGTAATTATGTAGAACTAGCTGTCTCCCGCGGTTTCACCCGCCACCGTCTGGGATGCCTCCCTATGTTGCTCCCTATATTACAAACTAACAAAGAAACTTTACCGCTTTAATATTAGTACATACCTATTACCCATGCCAAATTACAGCTTTCTAGTACTAAGTTTGCTATTTATCTAAATGTCGATTCAGTCTACTTTGTGGTATTTCCGCAGGAGCATGCAATTGTTGTCAGTGCGATTAGAATATAAATAAATATTGTGTAAAGTAATGATAATCTAAGCTTGTTTTGAAAAGAGTAATAGCTGAGTTTATTGCCAGCTCTTCTCAGCAAATGCAGTGCCCGCGAAGGTCTATTTGAATAAATTTAACATTTAGAATTTTTTGAAAGAGTCTATGAGCTAAGCTATGGAAAGAGATATCACAATCCTTATGAACACTTTGCAAGGAGAGGAAGAGAGCCAAAAAAAAATCGAGTAAGAGCTCATAGCGTCCTTCGTACTACAAGATCTGCGGTTAGAGTAGAATAAACAATGATATACTCTACGTTAAGTCGAAAGCAGTTAAAACTGATAGCTTTAAGATACAAAAAAAACAACAAAGAAACAAACACATCGCTTGACGCGTTAAAATATACCATCATTGAAGAAACAAATAAAAATAATACAAAATGGATAATTATCGCTGATATCGATCAAAGCGTTCGATACAAATCGATCTTATCGATCGAGCGTTGGAATCAATTACCGATTAATGATCGGTAGGAGTGTAATCATCGTTTCTTATTTGTCATTCATCGAAATTGTTAGATGTTTGGCTCAAGATACAAACCTATTGGTTTTAGTTCGATACACATTTAAATAAGATGAAATTCACTTATGCAGTGTTTGCTAACTTTAAATCTACCTAAATTCTACTATTATGGTATAAATGAGAAAGTATGTTTGTTACTCACGTAATGGCTGGAGATATTTTGGAGGTATTTGATACTGTCGTAGATTGGAACGTGGAATAGATAAGTAACTAATAATGTATGGACCGGATAGTAATATCGCCTTTTCATCCTTAATGAGAACGCGAGAGACAAAATAATATTTTTGAATTTGGAATTAAATTCTACAGCCATTTTTTCACAAACTAAGCAGAGCTTTAATCATAGAGATAGAATATTAATAGAACCACTGTACTGTATGTGCTGTGTGTGAGGTATGTCTGTGTACGCTGCCTTGAAAATAACTGCACGTTCATAGGTTGAACGACTAAACAATGATTGGACTTTTTGGCGGGAACTTGCAGAGTGACGTAGCGTTTTCATTTTTACTTTCATAAATTTGTGTATTTTGAGTTTTATTGTGTATTTTTGGTGGTATTTTACCCAATAAAGATCATCTATGTGCACCAGTGAAGTGAAATGAAATGAATTATGTGTATCGTGACTTTTCAAGTTGTCTCAAAATGTCCGTGAAGAGTTTTAGTACAATGACCACCATTGTAATAAAACATGACTTTTATGGACGGTGACTGACTGAGGACTATAATGTGAAGTGATTTATTGTGACTGGGAACTATAATATAACTCGACACTGGCAGAAATGAGCCCTAATTTGGGTTTGGTTGCCAAAATTAAAAATAAGAAGAAACAATGATTGCCAATTTCTCGATACTTTTAAAGAGAACAAATGACAAAGAACATAGTTTTTCTTTCTAACAGTAAATCAACTAGTGTACGATATATCTATGAATGCATCTATATGCAAACAGCTATCTATAATCATACTCCATGACTTTTACTATAAAAACCAGACAAGTACGCTTACGTAAACTAGTGACTTGGACCAAATCAAAGTAACATAATAGATTTAAACAAACATTCCCATTACGACCAATGGAACGGTTACCGAGTAGCAACAAAAAATATCATTAAACACCCCGGCAAAGCGGTGAAGGTGATAATTTCACTGATGATAGTGTTTAATCTGACCCCGCGATGATAGGTGCATCACCTTGCATCTTTTAGGGTTCTGTTGCTAATATAAGTATTTTATAAATAGGTGATTTATTTGGGTGATTAATTAAAACACGCTGAAAAAAACAATAATAAGGTTTAAATAATAAGTTGCGTACTTTTGTATTAGATTGTATTATATTGGGAGATTGGGATTAGCACAGATTATTGTCAAAATACTATCTTGACTAACCTCGAAGTTTCAAAGGTTTTTTGTATGACCTTTTTTCACGCGGCAAGTGATTGTTTGCATAGAGATATGTTATACATCTTGAGTCAAATGTAACGGGAGTATTATAAACAACGCGTCTGTTATAACAATGTAAACAAGATTTCTCCGCAGATCAATAATTTGGGTAGAATAATTTATTCATAATTTACATAATATATATTGAGCAGAACTACGGAACCCTCGTCGTATAAAATACGTTCGGGCTTGACTTAATTTTTTATTCGCTTCCCCGATTGTACTTTCACGAAGACGCTCCTAAAAAGAAAGTACAGTGGAGGGAAAAAACCAGAATTATGGCTGACGCCCCGGGCGCCCGATGCCACTCGGAAACAAAATGTACAATTCATAATTATCGACCTGCGATAAAGGGATGTTATTATATCGATAACTTTACTTTAATTGCTTTTCACGAGCGTACAAAGTATTGGTTTGTTTTCACACTTCGAATCTTTTAAATCTTTATTTCTACTGATCGACATTTTATAATGATTTCCAAGTTTTTCTCCTCAATTTTGCTGATTTCCGTATTAGAATATTACGATGAAAACGTAAAATGTAGGTCAACATACTAAGTGGTATAAAAAAAAAAAAAAAAAACCATACGTGAAAAAACTTGAACTTCAACTTTTTAATCAAACAAAACGTATTTCTACGTTAATAATAAATTATTACTCGATGAACTGAAATAAAGTTCTCATTTAATTAATTGTTAATTCAGTTGGGTTAATTTTTACAGACCAAAGCATAATAAAGGCAAAGTATTATCGATATTTTGGTTAGGTTTACTGTTATTTTTTCAGTGTACTAATGAACTAAGTGCAGTACATTTAAACATGACAACATGTGAGAAGGCAGATCCACGTGATGGCGAGAGCCTATGGACATTGGTTGCCAACCTTCACACGCATTTATTATCATTACACAAAAACAGATATGTCAATTTTGTCAAACAAAAAGGACACTAAGTATCGACACGGGAACTTCACTATAGTGGCAATTACCGACGCGATGAGCGTCACGTTTACTTTGCGCGCCGACATCAAAGACGCCGCGCCCGCCCGCCGATAGTCGCGCCAAAATTTCCCTTAATCGACCCCCATTTTAGTTTACCATGCAAACCGCAAAATACGTCAAAAAGTAACTCAATATTCATAATTGTTTGTTTTCTTTTCGTGCAGTTTTATTAAAATTAATATATCTGTTTAAATACACAACAATGTAATTTTGGTAAAGGTAAGGCCTTTTTGCCCGAGGTAAAAGGTATGTTTATCTGCGTGATCCAAGCTACGCTACGCCACGCTAAGCTAATTGGTTCAGTAGTTCAGCCGTAAAGCGTTAAAAACACAGACATATAAGAGGATGATATTTTCCAACTTACTTATAACAAAATTACTTATGTATAAAAAAGAAGTTGGTATATGATCAGTGATAAAATATAGTGATCCGAGTGAAAGAAACAACCCTAAAGAACCCCAGCTTTCAATCAAAATGTTTACCAATTGAATATCATGTACTAAAATTATTTTTCTCAATTATTGCAAGTTGTTATCAAAAGGCATTACACACACGCCGCGAAATGTAATCGAAACTGTTAATGAAAGTCCTGTGTACATCAGTTCGTTAGCTGGGTGCGCATGCGCGGCGCGGTGCAGTGTCGACAGCGCGCAATTTATCGACAGCGCGCCGCGTAGCAACAAAGTAATCGACATCGACATGCTAAATCATAGCGTACGGTGCGCATCACTAAAGTCACATACGCTATTTTGTATTTCGATTGTTACATTAGAACATAATATTTTTCAAAAAAGTTCTGTTACGTCGTTAACCTTTGAAGAAAATTTATTTCCTACTATTGATTCTATAGTATAGTATATACGTATATGTATAGTATATATATAATATATATATATAGTATATACAAATTACTCGTGTTATAAATTCGTATTGTTGAAGGGATATGTAATTCATTGTCATCTTCACTAATTTCCCTACTACTTATAATCAATGCATAAGTGTATTTGTACGACATGATTTTTTGCATAGATACCATACCTATAATATAGTTTATGGGCCGGAGTGTGACATGGGCTACCACATTTTATCCTTCACAGAAACTTGGGAAACTATTCCTTAAAAATTAAACACAGCTGCATTTGCTTCTTTTTTTATATTTGATGGACGTGTGCTTGACTGCAATCCCGCCTGATGGTAAGCGAAGATGTAGTCTAGATTGGACCGCGCGTGGCCATAAGATGCATGTGCACTCTGGACATGAACAAACTCATGTTGTAAGTGTCCAGAAACACATTAGAGACCGGGAGAGCAACTTGGCCGTGCGTATAAGGAAAGAGGAATCGAAACGCTTGGTACGTCAGGACGGAATGTCGATGACGACGCGGTGGAGACCCTCCCGACGACGCCTAGTGGTCCGATAGAAGAACGCGGATAGAGGGAGATCTCGACAACTTTAGTTTTCCGCCTTGCAAACCCTTCTTTAATGATAGCCTATATATATTATATGTAAGGAAGCTGTGTGCAATAAATCATGCGGTTTGATATATCAGTCGGTTTGGTCAGACGCTCCACCGTCCTACGTACCACCTCATGAAATACATAATATACCATTACATATTTTGCTAAATGCATCATGTTCAATAATAATTATTGTACACTATCGTTATTATTTTATAGTCTATTGTCTGTATATTCGGTGTAAATAATGAAATATTAGATTATATTAGCACAAAATGGTTGAAATAACTCATCTCAAGCGCCAATTCTTATTGCAAAGTGCCTTTTTCTACTGTCCATACAAAAATCTTTATGGGACGATCGTTTCATACATAAATAGGCGCCGTTCGCAAACGATCTTTCTTTTCATTTCCACCCGAAAGTAAAAGCAACTCGAGCATCATAAAAATAAAGTCCAACTTTGAATGTTTCGCGAAATTTCCGTGACTTCGAAACATAAAAGCCGGCATTACTTTGCATTGTAATGACACGTGTTTAAAGAGATCCATAACATATTTAATGTTAACAAACCACGGAGATTCAACCTTGTGTATTGTGAGTTTGAGTAAGTTTTCCGTTGTTTAAGATTAATGAAAGATAATTTCAGAATTGGAAGTAGGTTTGTAGTCCAATAATAAATGTAATAGTTGATGTTAAAATGTATTTACATGTCTTCCAATGATTTGTAATGCTGTTTTAAATGTTTGGGTTTTGTTTCTTCAGTTTATGATCATTATGGATGAAGATTTTCGAGAGTTCTTGAGATGTTCGAGGATAATACGTTCGTCCAGTACCCTGGACCTGCACAAGACGGCTTGGCATAGTTTTGCCATTGGAGGCCAACGTTGGTTGGCCAACAAAAAGCTTTAGGTTTTTAGACACATATAATAAGAATTATTTACATCCTTAATTTTTAAGGCTGGCAGTGATGTTAGATAGTTCTGTTGCAATTAATACTCTGCAGCTCCTATCTACTTTTTTAACTTTCTATGATGCATTTAAATAAATACGAATGTGGGTTACTAATGCCTCGAGATCGTCTCAACGTCCATATTTCTCCAATGACCTACGTTTACTGGGACATCTCTGGGAGTGACAAGTTTCAAGTCCCCAGAATATCAGTTCAACTTTATACATTAACATTTTATTAATGTAAACTGCATTTGGGTACGCTTTGTGGAGTATCTGCTCATTCCCTTCCACCCTCATTTGTGAAGGAGGCCCATGCTCAACAGTGGGAAATAATAAGCATAAGAATAATGGATGATGAAGATGAAACTTCCTTTAAATCTTATTCTATACTAAACCAAACCAAACCATATCGTTCATCAAATTTAACCTGTGATATACCTTCAAAATATACAGAGCAAACAGAACCCAAGCGCCTATCAGCATCGAAATACCTTTCAGCTATCGTTATTTCAAAATCATTTACATAACTTTATCACAGATCACTTATCCTATAGACGGTTCGCGTAAAGCGCAACATTTCAAACGCATAGGTATTATTACGGAAACAATTACGGCGGCACTTAAGGCAAATAGACAATTAAACTGCGGGGAATTATCACCTACCACAGCACCAGATAATGGGAATAGAAAGCAAATACAGAATAGAAATATTGAGTGTGCGTACGCGGCGGCGGCGGCGGCGGCGGCGGGCGGCGAACCTCAGCATCTTACTTGTTAAAGGTGCCGCTAGATAGCGCCACCGGTGCCGCGCCGATTAGATGCGCTCGCGCAGGATTTACTGCCGGGGTGTGCATTATCTCGCACAATAAATTAGAAATTCGTTAGATAGAGACGTATAGTGGCGGATTCCAATTATTGCGCGTCTATTGGCTAACTGCGTTTGTGTTTGTTGTGACATTCCGCGGATGTTTCCATTGCTTGTTTTAGATTGCTTGTGAGATTTTAGCTATCATTTTGTTAGCACTAATTATGAGTTATAGGTCCGAATAGGATTAGAAACGTTGTTTGTGCTAACATTTTATAAAGAACTTCGGAATTCTTGCTGAAATCTTTAGTGTACCTATTTAGAGGACTTCATGATCCAGTAAGAGTTTTGAGTGGAGATTAGATGCCATGCTTCAGGTCGTAGATTCGATTCCCACCTAATATATCCTAAAAAGTGTATGCACGTGTCTGTTTGTTTTGAGTATAGTATATTAATATGTATGTATATGTTTAGTAGTGTATTGTGGTAGTCGTTAAGCTAGTTGGAGGCATATTAGGCGGCTTGAAAACTCCAACAGTAGTTTGACCACTAGCCTACCTCCACGGATCCGCAGTGGGCACGCGTGGTGGAGTATCTGCCCATTCCCTTTCACCCTCATTTGTGAAAGGAGGCCTGTGCTCATCAGTGGGACATTATAGGATGATGATGATGATGATGATGATGATGTGTGAATAGTGTTCAGCTTAGTTACTATTCTCCCAATTCAAAGCTATATTCTGTTGAGCTATCTGAACCTCTTTTAATAGGTAGGCATAGGATTTAGATATTGAAAACATAAGTTTAAAACATAACCCTGTCATTGCTTTCGCGCAGCCGGGTAAAAAGAGAAGAGAAACCTCAAGTGGAGATGGTGTTCAGGCGAAATATGATCAGTGATCATCGAAGATCATAGCAGTATGAGATATTTTTTAAATAACGCAGATTTTTCGATATCTGTAACCCATTATTTACTTATCATAAATATGGTATACCTACAGCATGACAAGTTTGATATAATTTTTTTTTTTTTTTTTGTTTTTTACACACACGGTCATCTGATCCCAAACTAAGCAGAGCTTGTACTATGGAAACCAGATAACTGATATAATACATAATACTACTTTTTGTTTGTAAATACATACTTAATATACATAATTACACCCAGACTCAGGACATACAAACATGTTCATACACACAAATGCATGACCTGTGCGGGAATCGAACCCACGACCTGCGGCGCAATAGGTGGAATCTTTACCAGACTCTTAACCAACTGCGCCAACTGGCCCGTCAATACATCAAAATATATAAATACATCAAACCTGTCGAGTTATAATAACATAATTACAATTTCTGCGCTAAAAATGTCACAGTAAAGGTCCACTTACAAACCAGCCGGGGAATATCAAAATTGTATACGTACAACGGTAAATAAAACACTAAAATATACATATAAAATAAATAATCTATCAAAGAGTATTGAATCTCAAAACAATCGGGACGTGCGGCTCAAAAACACCGTTCATCATTATCCCTAATTGACGTACGAGTTAAACAATGTCGTTGGGGCTAGTGAGGTGACCAACAAAAACTATAATCTATCGATTCTTTCCTCGCACGCAGCCGTTTTTATTTCCGAACGCATGCCGATCGCTCCCAAGCTCCAATGAGAAGTTTTCTTGTAGGTATTTAATTTTCTTTTCTTTAAGTCTCAATAGATGGCGTTAATATGACTGAAACGAACTATCTTGCTGTCAGTTCAATAAAAAAAAAAACTATGTAACTTCATGGGTGCGTTCAGTTACTACACATGTTATTGAACTGTTACTGAACGCTACGATGATCTTCGGGCGATCACACGGCGTAGTTACTGAATGCAGCCCATAACTATTTGGCTTTATACTGGTAACAGACGTTCCAATGTCGGACTCCAATTTTTATTATTACGCAGGAGACACGGCCAAGGTACGTCCTGCCGTAGGAAAGTGTGTAGTGCGGCAGGACCCTCATAATTATTACTAATACCGGTTGGAAGCTTTCGACGTCCTGCCCAAAGACTACAGTATATACTTAGAGTCCTGCCGCGCTACACACGGCCCTGACCATCAGACGTCCGACAGTCGGATCGTCTGTAACTAGTATTATGTCACTATCATGGTTGTTTTGTTCAAAACTTTTGTGAAATTTAGGTTAGATTTGAATGATTTGAAAACTATTGAAAATGCGTGTTTGTGCAGTTGTGAATTGTACCAATAAGGGACGTCTTACATTTCCAACTGATAAACCACTAAGGTGAAGGTCACAGTGGATAAGAGCAACAAGGGTGGATGTCCAACGAATATCAAAACAATGATAGAAACAAATAATCCTTAAGCGTGACTTCCACAACAAAACAAACAACGGAAACAAACATCCACTCATACCAGTGTTGCCGCCTCTTATTACTAATTTCGTACGAAAAAAAACAGGCTGTTACCAAAAAGCAACGAAAATTAAGTTTTGCTCCTCTGAAATTTGGTTTCATTTAATCATGTTTATGGTTGCCATTAATATCTATTAACACTTAATAAAAGAAATCTGTATATTTTTTTTTTCAATTGTCGATTTTGAATTAAAAAGGATGGACACCTTCCGTTGTTGGCCTATGTGGCAACACTAAAGTTATGTGACAGCATATTTTGATTTGACAATTCAATTTGGTGATGACAGCGCCACCTAGTTATTTTGCAGCAACTCTTTAAATACCTACAAGAAAACTTCTCATTGCGAACAATGTGCCAATTATAATATCGACCTTATGTACATCACTACGTAAATACCACAATACTACCCCTCATAATCCCACGTTATAAAGTCCAATTTTCTATGTCACGCTTAACATTATACTTTTATACGCACTTTACTCTGCAAAAACCTATACAGGGAGGCATGAATTAATCATGAGCAGCGACAAATAGTGTAGGTAAAGGTCAGTAGCTTTATTATAGATGCGATCAGCTCACCTGTTTGATTGGATATAGTGTTTATTTAAGTAATAAATCATTCAATCACGCTTCGAAAATAGAACATGGTACTGGCTGTAGAGTTAAAGTTTGAAACTCATGAAAAGAACAAAGTAAATCGCGTTCCGATTTCAAATTTGAGCGGGCATCGCGAGCGCTGGAAAGCGCGGCGCGGAGTGACACGGACTCACGTCATTGCGGTGGCTTGCCGCGCACTGAGCTGTCACACCCCGCCCCGCCCTCGCCCCGCCCACCAGTGCGTTGCACACTTCACGCCAGTCCGGGAAAGTGGGAAACTCGGAGGCTAGTGGGGCGAAGGTGCTATGGTGGTCAGCCGTGTTGGTGGGGTGTCGACATGTGAACGCTATTTGTCAATGTTGACTACTTAGATTGATCACGTTCGAAATACGGGGTCGTTGCGACATGGACATTTTAAATGCATCTGTGTTATTTCAGAGCTTGGCTAGATACTCATACATATTAGAATTCTTTAAATTTTCATGTTACCATGTTTTGTTATTGGGCAAATTAATTCTTATCGATTCGTAATGCAAATCAACATTATTTGTAGTTTGCTAATGGTTGATCGTAATTGGGCTGGTATCTTCTAAATGACAAATATGTAATCAATTTACTTAGTACTAGTACTAGTAGTAGTTTTCTAAAGATATTCAGTACATTACATCCTATCTGAACCGCATAGTGTTTGGCTTTTTACTCAAGAGGAAGGAACCATTTTTTTGACGTTCCATAAGGCCCTAGTAGGGTACTTATATATGAAGCTACCACCATGAAAAGCTTTGTCTAAAATCGTATGTCAACCCTTTCATTTGATTAAAAAATCCTTGGTGAAATCTAATAAGGAGATGTACGAGAAATGATGCATGTGATTTGAAATCTGAGGATCTGAAATCCAGGGCTCCAGATTAGGTAGAGTCCTTTGAAAATTTCGAATTTTAGAAAGAACTGGTTTTAAACTTATAAGATTCCTTATTGATTAGTCAAATTAAGGTACTGAAAAGTTAAGGATTACGAGGGGCAGATTATAAATTCCTCTGGTTAGTTTTTACATAGAACTTTGTTCCATTGTTACTGACATTACTATATTATGCATCGCAGATTTCCCTGGAGAACCAAATTCTATGATGCAACTTTGTCGAGGAAAACGGAAATAGAATCGGCGTCACGTTGGTAACAAGTTATATCGCAGATTTTATTGAATTTGCCCGATCGAAACAAAGTTTGGAAGTGTAACTACATTTTCTACTTGTATACTACGAGGATTAGTTTGCAGTTTCTTTCGAGTTACATCTGATTAGAAAAAAATATTTAAGTTACACTTTCTAGCTTTTTTATACTTCTACGGTGGCAATCAAGCATACGGCCCACCCTGATGGTAAGCAATTACGAAAAAGCGAGCAATATCCGATGAGATCCGACGGGATTAAAAGACTTTGAAATGCAATGGATTCTAAGTGATCCATTTCATATTGGTACTTCAATGCTGCAATGAAATAATAATATGTTTATGAGTGAACCCACGGAACAACAAAAACAAGAGTGAACCGATAAATCACTTATAAACTTATATCTATGGTTCCCTTCTCGTGTTTTAATACAAAAGCTAGAATGTAAGACTTTAGCATAGTCATTATTTGTGTTGTTTAGATTAGTGTATCGTACATTATATTTCTTTCGACTGTGTTATTTCACTGACTGAGTGAGCAACTGCACAATTATTTTATACTTTTCAGTGCATGTCTGTTGTAGAGTCGGTTGTATTTTTAACCAACTTCATAAAAAGGAGGAGGTTCTCAATTCGGTTGTATTTTTTTGTTGTTATGTTTGTTACCTTATAACTCCGTCATTTGGAAAATTCTTTTTTTATTTGGAAGGATACACTTCCCGTTTGGTCCCATTGTCATCAGATCAGGATTTGATTACTTCTTAGTGTACTTTGAAGTCGGTTTAAGTTTTTTGTAAAACAGTTCAATTATTTGTTTTATCGACATCTATTTGAATATTTATTTTGTATACGCAACATTTTTCATAAAAACTATTATAGAAGTTTGTTGAAGCAAAATGTGCGTGTTCAGGTAAAGGCTTTTTTATCGCTTTTGTAACAATATTAATTGGAAAATTGTAACTTGTTAATTGTTGCCAAATAATAACCAAAGAATTTGTCGATAACTACTAAAATACCGATGTTCATATAAAACTGCTTTACGAAATGTCAAATATTCTGAATCTTGATCAATTCTTTTAAATTCAATATAGATTATATATATCATTCAATTCACTTATGATCCTGTGTCCCCTAGATGGGGCAGAGGGCGTCCACAGAAACTCTCCATCCCGATCGGTCTTGAGCTTCGCGCTTGATCTCACTGCATATTATTACGGTTATGACGGTCTTTTATTAGTTGAAATCTATTATCGGAAGAGTAACATTGCTTGCAATAGAATAAATACTCTACTTAAAGTCTTTCGTCAAGTTACTCAAGTAAATTTTTGAGTCAAGACGAAAACTATAGAATTTGGATTCTGGGCCTTTCACATAATGTTAATATTCGATTAATTCAACTATTCTTGAGACGTGACTCAAGTATTGATTCTCTCTCTACACAGGCCTCACAATGACTAACTGTCTATCATCACACAGATTAAACCGGTGGACTTAGAGACTTGAAAATTGTATAAAATATTCCTTGCAATGTGAACATGTCCAGTGGAGAACACTATCCTTCTCCTTGCTGCTAATGAAAGGTATTTTTCGGAAATCCCGCATACTGTTCTAAGCTACCGCAGTTTCAGTCCTTGGTTCGCAAAATCTATCAAATTCTCTTCCCATCTTTTCTCATGTTTTTCCATTATTTCTAATGAACTTACTAATTAAAATTTATTCACAACAAACATTCATTAAATTCCATGTAAAGTATAGTTGCTGACAGATTGAATTCCCGCACTAGTCTGGACCATCTTTGCTGTGTTTCAAAATAAGAAAAGTTTCGCTCGTGTTACAGTCAAACCTCAAAACCTCTCGGCTTAATAGTTTACTTTGACCGTAAGTTTATTACCTATCTATATTTCTCTAGTGAGTGACGCGAAACTCATAAGGGACATTGTTCTAGTTAATATGTCAGGTGAGTGGCCATTTACAATGAGACCGGCCACCCACGTGATTTCATTATCTGTGCACAGCGCAAGGAAGTCCGGGAGTGCAGTCGGGAATAACGTTAAGTGTATCATATACCATAGACATCATAACTTGTTCCTAACTAACCATAGAGCAGATATTTTTTGTTTGACCGTAATCTCAACATGTAAGCAACATGTATCTAAGCGCTCGTGGTGTAGCATGATTAGCCGTTCTTAATCGATCGGCAAAGTTAAGCTACGTCTGTCTTGGTACCTGGATGGGTGACCGCCTAGTGGTATTTCAAATCGAGCGTTTCCGTGCTTCGGAAGGCACGTAAAGCCGTTGGTCCCGGTTATCACTTAATTGTGATAGTCGTTAAGCTAGTTGGATGCCTCCTAGGCAGCTTGAAAAATTCCAACAGTAGGTTGACCACTAGCCTACCTCCACCGATCCGCAGTGGGCACGCATGGTGGAGTATCGCCCAGTCCCTTTCACCCTGATTTGTGAAAGGAGGCCTGTGCTCAGCAGTGGGACATTATAGGCTGATGATGATGATGATGATGAATCTCAACATGGTAAGTGATGATGTGGCCGAAGGTGGTAAGCATACAAAGCCTAGAAGAACACACCGATAGGTGCTTGGCGTCAGATTTTGAAATTGAGTGTGGTAGCCAGACAGGTGGGTACTACAAAGTACCCTACCACCGTACTATGGTTCCTCACGACGTTTCCTTCACCGAAAGCTCAGGCTTATTGTAGGATTCGAACCCGGGATCTTCGTCTCGGCATCCGACGTCACTCCCACTGAGCTATCATCGACAGTCCAGCAGTGGACGTCCACAGGCTGATGATGCTTATTCTTGTTAGTGTCAAACAGTCTCGTGATCACATAAACCAAAAATGGTCAAGAAAAAAATAGAAAATCATACACGACTAGCTACCCGGTACGTGCTTCGCTACGTATAAAGTGAAATAATAAAAATGTGATAAATGAAGAACCACTCGACCGATTTTGTGCAAACTTCACATAAACCATCTACTAATTAGTCCGAACAAAGCCTAAACATTTGGTTTGGATAGGTGAGCCCGTTCTTGAGTTATAAAATTACAACGAAAAGTGGCATTGATTTTTATATACAGGGTGATTGGAAGATGGGTGCAAAGCTGTAAGGCGATGGTAGTATAGATAATTTAGACCCTTTTTAGCCATGGTTGTCTAAGACGAAGTGTGAATTTTTTTTTTACCAATCTTTACTGTATCTAAAAACTGATGACACACATGTTTAGTACATGTTTCTTTGGATTGCTTACAGATTATTTTAAATAAATAATATGAAAAGGAATTCACACATCATCCAAACTAGCTATAATTATCAATTAACGGATAAGTTTCGGAGTTTTGAGCCAAAAACCAGAAAAGATTGGTAAAAAAAAAATTTCACACTTCGTCTTAGACAACCATGGCTAAAAAGGGTCTAAATGATCTATACTATCATCGCCTTACAGCTTTGCACCCATCTTCCCATCACCCTATATATAGATAGTAATACTGTATTATGAAAAAAGCTTATTCAGTAAGATACCTCTAGCAGCGGTTGTAGTCTGATTAGTTTTATAATAAATCATTTTATTTCGGTAAGTGTGACATACATCCTGATTTCGAAGGACTGTTTTTATACAAGGATTTTTATACAGGGCCCGCCTGATGGTAAGCGGTTACCGTAGCCATATGGACGCTTGCAACACACAAAGCATCGCTCGCGCGCTACCGACCTTTCCCCCCTCCCCTATGAGCTCTGGCGACCTTACTTACTCGCAGGAACACTACACAACATAAAGTTATTTGGCTGCGGTATTCTGTAAGGTGGAGGTAATTCCCTAGCCGAGCTGCTCTTTGAGCGAATAAACGCTATGCTCTACCTCTCTAAAAAGACTCAATAAGTTTTCTTTAGAAAATTGTGACGAGTAAGGTACCAACAAATTACAATGAATTTACTAGCAACTATTAAGATGTTATCGACTAACAAACAAGCTCGTTTAATACATGCAAATATGTACAGTCAACGAGGATTAATTAAAAACTAACAATTATTAAAAAATAATCATAATTCTGTTTAGTGTCGCTAGGTGGCGTTGGCGGGTATGTTCATTATAAATACGTGAATTTGGTGCTTTTTTTAGAGGAATGTTTATTACTTATTTTAATTATATTTAAATTAGAACAAAATCATTTTGTACCTAAAATTTTACAATTTCAGTACTTGCCCATCAGGTCATTAAATATTCAATCTCACTTAAAATAGTCTAGTTCCCCAAATGTAAGGTTACTTAAGTACCGAGGCGGGAAATTTAAATTTTATCGAGTTTTACCTTCGTAGAACAATATAGAAAGATATTTCAGTGATTGGCGGCCGTAGAATTTCATTTGGCACATTGTGTTATGAATGTTTTTTGTATAAAATGAGCCATTATTACTAAGAAGGTAAAAACAATAAAAACTCGAAAAAAAAACCGCCTAAGTACTAATGTTTAACCTTAATAAGGAGAATTTACGCAACTCCAATTCAGCCATCATAATGTTTTTGAAAGTAAAAAAAAACTTGGATTTTTCATTCTTGTTTTACTTCGATATCACATTATCTTAAGCGACTGTACAATAGCCTATCTCACCACTCACCGATCGAGTGTTAAAATCACTACAGCGTGGGTGACCGCCCTGTCCATATCAGGTCATTATGTCTCCTAGTCATTACCAAATCAGGCCAGGATACAATTAAACGTAGTTTTTGTCCAAATTTAAATCTCCACGATGTGCTACCATTTATGGTCGCGCTACTGTGTCTCAGTGGTCGACAAACAGTCGTTAGGTATACCACAAGTTGGGATGTGATGAATCAGATTAGTAATTGTTCGCCATATATGGATTGTAGCTTTCTCTATGCACCTGGGGTAGGACTAGTTTCAACACCTCACGGTAAGGATTACAATATGGAATTGTACAAAGAGTCATGGCGAGATCCATACATAGATTTGTACAAAAAAATAAAACATTTTAGAAATGAGATTACATTACCAGCAACATATTAATATACTTCAAATATTTTATAAACCCCGCAAAACATAACAACAACATGATGGTTTTGGTCGCGACTCGCCGGCATGGCATAGAATGTCTCATATTTATCCCGGGGATCTAAAAATATTTTAAATGACTAGTTATTCCTTAGGCACCAAGGATCAATTATAACGTCATTTAAACGTAAAAAATCAACTCTAAAAATCTTTATTTTTTTGTACAAATCTCGCCATGATTCTTTAGCGATTATATTTATTTACTTGAATAGACTCTGATAAATTTGAAAAACTATCGCTTATGTCGGCTGGATACGCCTCAAGATGAGGGTTAAATTCCCACAAAAGAAAACATTCGTGTACATGAACATGACTGTGTGACTGTTACGAGTTTGGGACAAAGTCAAAGCCATTTATTGAATTTAGGCCACAGAGGGGCACTTATGAAGGTCACATTTAATGAAGTTGAATGTTACCACCGCGCGGAACTCGGCCTTCAACCGAGAAGAGTCCGGCAAGAAACACAGCAAGGTTACATTTTTTAAATATTTTTTTGACAATCTGACGGTTTGGCTTCTTTTTCCAAATGATTAACAATAAAAAAAAACATAGACCTAAGCATAGATACAGAGGAAAATAGAACACGCAAATAAATAATAAACAATCTTTTATTAGGTTTTATATTCATTCTTCTATTAGGTACCTACTTAACTGGCATCTATAATACAGGTTTTGCTATGTTTAGAATCCGATTAGTGTGTAGGGAATGCCCCATGATATTTATTAATTACTAGCTGTCCCCCGCGGTTTCACCCGCGTTCCCGGGATAAAAAGTAGCCTATGTCCTTATCCATACCATAGGCTATCTGCATGCCAAATTTCATGGTGATCCGTTTAGTAGTTGAGGAGTGAAGGCGTAACAAACAAACAAACACACTTTCGCGTGTTTAAAATAGTTAGGATTAGGATTTAATTATTTTTTTAATAATATTATGGCAAAAAAAATATTGGGTGAGATATGGTTTAGTATCTAATTTTCAAATTCAAAATACAATGTTTTCTTAGAGTACATATAATTGAATTCCGTTCTTGTACGGGGAATATAGTTGTTATGTAATTAAGGAAACTATGTTATTAGTTCACTATGTAAACTTATGCTTGAAAATGACGCATATCAAAGTGACGTAACCTGCCACGACTGAACCTGCTATGAAAATGACGAATATCTAAGTGACAGAACCTGCTACAAAAATGACGAATATCTAAGTGACAGAACCTGCTACAAAAATGACGAATATCTAAGTGACAGAACCTGCTACAAAAATGACGAATATCTAAGTGACAGAACCTGCTACAATAATGACGAATATCTAAGTGACAGAACCTGCTACAAAAATGACGAATATCTAAGTGACAGAACCTGCTACAAAAATGACGAATATCTAAGTGACAGAACCTGCTACAATAATGACGAATATCTAAGTGACAGAACCTGCTACGAAAATGACGAATATCTAAGTGACTTAACCTGCTACGAAAATGACGAATATCTAACTGGGGTAATCTGCCACGACTGAACTTTCTACGAAAATGACGAATATCTAATGTGACATATTAGCTTGCCACGACTGAACCAGCTACGTGAAAAGTTTTGTTTATTTATGATATCTATGGAGGGATTAGTTCTAAAGTACTATGAACAATGATCATTGAAAAGTGATTCATTTGCACATTTACAGGCTTTAAAAATACAAATGTGTAGATAATTATACGCAAGAATATTATATTTCGCAAAAAACCCCGATTACCTAAGTGTCAAGTTCTGAATCATTAGGAAAGTGAATTAATATTGATTAGCAACTATTCGAAACCCATGTGTGTGTGTGTGTCATTTAGCAACTATTAGTCATATATAATTCTACCTATTATGTTAATTTCTCAAATAAAATATAAATAATAATTGGACTGTTTTACAAAAAACTCAAACCGACTTCAAAGTACACGAAGAAGTAATCAAATCCTGATCTGATGACAATGGGACCAAACGTGAAGTGTACCCTTCCAGACAAAAAAAGAATTTTCCAAATCGGTTCATAAATGACGGAGTTATGAGGTAACAAACATAAAAAAAAAAAAAAAAAAAAAAACATACAACCGAATTGAGAACCTCCTCCTTTATTTGAAGTCGGTAAAAAAATATGACAAAGACACCTGTGCCTTAATTAATTCAAAATAACACTGAATTCTTCATTCGAAATCAAGATTTAATTGACCACGTCAATCAATGACTTGTTTTGAATCGTTTAATACAATATTAAACCATTGAAACGAAACTTTCGAACGATAAAATAGCTCTTAACTCTTTCGTTCAGAGATCAATATCGGGTAATGGAGAAATATCATTTGAAACATTTAAGAAAATTTGAAAATAGAATCTACATATATGGTGTTAAGGTCGCGATTGGCTGGCGAGCGGATGACGTCACCGGCGCCTGCGCATCCCACACAATCGCTCTCATTCACAATCTAGTTAAAACAGATGATTTATTCATCACGACATATGATAACAGTGGTGATCCAGAATGCTAAATGGTGGTCTTTGATTGTGCGGTCCCTGTGATTTAGGATAGGATTTTTAGATTATACTTCTCATCTAGGGATTAATTTACTGGCATTGGCACAGATTCATTAATAGTAAATAAATCAATATAGGTATGACGTAGGTTTTGCCTACCTTTTTACTTACTTTGGGTATATCCCAAGGCAAAACCTACGTAATACCTATATTGTGTTTGTAGGTATAAAAAATATATATTTTGTGCATAAAAACCAGAATTATCATATTTACAATGAGAAACGATGAAATTTGCAGTAGTTAAAAATAACTGTGTTGCAACCCTCAACGCCCGTTTCCAGACTTGATATCACACAATACAAAAGCATCATATAATTAAATTCAAAATAATTCATCATCATCATCATCAGCCTATAATGTCCCACTGCTGAGCACAGGCCTCCTTTCACAAATGAGGGTGAAAGGGATTGGGCAGATACTCCACCACGCGTGCCCACTGCGGATCGGTGGAGGTAGGCTAGTGGTCAACCTACTGTTGGAATTTTTCAAGCCGCCTAGGAGGCATCCAACTAGCTTAACGACTATCACAATTAAGTGATAACCGGGACCAACGGCTTTACGTGCCTTCCGAAGCACGGAAACGCTCGATATGAAATACCACTAGACGGTCACCCATCCAGGTACCGACCACGACAAACGTAGCTTAACTTTGCCGATCGATTAAGAACGACTAATCATGCTACACCACGAGCGCTTCAAAATAATTATAAAGTTAAAATTACATATTACATATAAATAAAATAAAAATATTGATTTATTTATTATCCTATCTACAATCATAAGCGCAAAAAACATCGAATTAACTATGCACAGTGCATAGAAAAATCAAAGACAACACGCCTCGACAAAGTCATCGCACCGGTCGAAAAACTTAATATCCTGCGAATGCGACTAAAATAGATATTAAAAAAAAATGCACAATGAGTACTTCCCGGTTTCCGCGCAGACGTCGCTTCCGCCTCGAAAGAGGTTGTTGACTTGGAGTTGAAAAAAAAAACATTAGAAATGCAAGACTCATGCCGAATTACGATTTTGATGGAGCGTGGCGTTTGTATTTTGGGTGGATATATTTAAGGAGATTATGGGACTTTCAGGACAGTCACCGGATTACATATTTCAAAATACATTTGGAAATGGGAATGGGCAGATGCAGATACCTAGTCACGCATGCGTACTGCAGTTTGGTGGAGGTAGGCTAGTGGTCAACCTACTGTTGGAGTTCGACTATTACAACCGGGACCAACTGCTTTACGTGTCTTCCGAAGCAAGGAAAACGCTGTAGTTGAAATACCACTAGGCGGTCACCCATCTGGATACCGCCCACACTAGTGATTAATTAACTTTGGTGATGGATTAAGAACAGCTTATCAAGCTTCACTTAAAAACCGTACCCCCTTATTAATAAATAAGGTGTAAGTCAAGTATAGTAATACCTAGGTTTTATATATATCCGTCACTTTCTAATGTCATATAAACAAAAAGGGCTGGGGCTATCTTAATACATCAGTTAACATTAAAATATGGTCACCAAACTGTGAATGAAAGCAAGCGGAAATGAACGAACGTGCGCCGAACGTTTCCGAACGATCTCGCAAACGTCACACGTGTCTAGAGCTGTAATTACATTGTTTTAGTATTGTGGTCACCGTCCCTTTATGTGTTTTGATTATGATCGCTCTTTACTAAGTGCTTACTAATGTTACCATATCAAAATTGAAGTTGACTGAATTGCGACCGCCCGATTTTATATCATCACTTCTTCTTGTATTTATTATTAGCCGCCTCGCGTTTTTTTTTGCGTGCAACCCTAACTCATTTTCGGAAATAAAAGTAGTCTAACTTAATCCTTAGAACATCAGCTATCTGCCAGTTCAAGTCACGTCAAAATCGGTCCTGCCGTTTCGGAGATTAGCCGGAACAAACATACAGACAAAAAAAATAAAAATAGGTTTAAGTATGTATATTTAGTAAAAAGTTATATTATTTTCGATCATGCGGTGTACAAATACAGTTTTATAAATTACAGCTCCCAAGTTATATTATCTTTCATCTACCGCCCTGCACTTTTACCTGTTTTTCCGAGGAATTCAATCTTTTCCCGGGATACAAAGTATCCTTAATGTTCTTCCAAGCTATGATCTATATATTGGCCAAGTTTCATGAAAATCCGTTCTGTCATTACGGCATGATTCAGTTCAAAACATCCACAAACATTCACATTTAATATTAGCAGGTTTTTTTTATCTTCATTTCTACTCATATATATAATTTAAGAGATGGAGGATTGTGTAACTACTTCTTAATCTTCACTTAAATTCTAATTCACAGCAACTGACTGCAATTTAAATACAATGCGAGCATCTTCCTTGCCAACAGCTGTTGTCGCCTGATGTGGTTTCACATCACGTCGCCTTACAGCCGTCGTCACGTCTACAGGCGATCCTAATTGTGTCGGTGCATTGTGCATAGCTAATACTGTCAAATTTATGGGTGTTTGGTTCATTTCCTGGCGCCTGTAGTTTAATAGCTTTTTTATATTTTATTGAATTAGTCTTCCGCCCTGCAGTTTCACCTGCGATCCTCTATTTACCCCCTTTGGGGCTGATTTTTGAAAAACCTTTTCTTACTCCGCCTCTAGGGTATTCAAGGAATATTTACGCCAATTTTCGATTAGTCAGTGTGTTATCTTCAATCAGTCAGGTACCTATTTTAAAACCATAGATTTTTCCATGTCAGTTTATTAATATTTTTATAGTATGTGTATGAGTAGTGGTTAAGAGTTGGTTAAGGTTCCACCTATCACGCCTCAGGTCGTGGTTTCGATTCTCACCTAGGACATGCATTTGTGTGCACGAACAATACAACCTGAGTCTGGATGTAATTATGTATGTTAAGTATGTATTTACAAACAAAAAAGTAGTAATAAATACTAATATCAAATAATAAGCTCTGATTCGTTTAGGATTTATTTAATTCCAAAACATAAAGCAAGATATCCCGATGCTTAGAGATATTTTATTTAAACCACAGATATACATCTAAATAGATGCCGCGAGTGTTTGTACTTCGCGTGTCAAAATCTGTGCAAATATGGGGTACAATGTTCTTATTTTGAAACTGTTTCGCGCGGACAGGGAACTCGCAGAAGGCTGCATGTCCACCAGAGATGTGTAGTGAGGGATGTTTAGCTGACACATAGGATCGCTTCATTTTCACGTTAAAAATCGAATTCCAGCCTAACTAAATCAATCTTGTGAAAAAGTTACACGCTTGGTTTTCATACGGATGGAGGGACTTGCGTTATCTATTTAGATTTATCTCTGTGATTTAAACCCATAATCGTTCGAATTTAAAGCTATACATGTGCACATTATATTTTATGACGAACCTAATGGTGCGTCCATGCTACGCGAGGCGAGCACGAGCCGAGCCTCGAACGAACAGGATTAGTTCGTTGCTCGCGTTTTCAAGCGTATACGTACTTAACGAGCCTTCAAAGAGCCTACAACGAGCGCGATGCGAATCCCTGTGTTCGTGAAAAAACTGACAACCGGGCGGAGCGCAGTCGAGCACGCTATGAATGCTCGTTCGAGGCTCGCAAGCCGGTCCACGCTACGCGAATCGTGCTCGCAGTGTGCTCGTTCGTGGCTCGGCTCGTGCTCAGTTCGTCAAGCATGGACGCACCATTATATTTCCCCAATACTTCAATTAGGTAGTGTCTCGTAGTTATCAATTATATAAAAATTACATATGCATTAAGGAAAAACATATGTTGTCAATCGCACATTTCCTACATCACCAGTTCAGTTACATACAATGTAATTGAATTTGATAATAATTAACCATATACCCCCTTACTCATAAACTGTTATTTAACTAATATACTGTTTAAAGGGTCACGTAAATAAAGTCACTCTATTGTCATTGTCAAATAATGTGACATTATTTAGGTGACCCTTTAAACAGTATATTAGTTAAATAGCGCTTTATGAGTAAGGGGGTTAACCGCAAGGGTAAAATTGTGTGGTGTTTTAGTCATAGGTATATTGTATGTCGTCTTCGTCACGTATGCTTAACTTAACAACTTACTAATACATATAGGATTTCTAACCCATCGGTTGATATAATAACCTCTCATGTATTTACTTTCATGTGCTTTACGGGCTGGTTTCAATATAATGGAATTCTTAATCATAACAACCGATCCCTCGACTTAATTTTTTCCAGCTTAACTTGTAAAGTAACTCGTACTGAGCCTTTATCTGAACCAGAAGATAGCCATCATCCGTCTTTGTCAATAGCTATTAATGTTGGAACGAGTAATGCTTCTCTTCGGCAACCACCTCGTGTTGTTCGACGCTTCCATGCGGCAGATTACGAAATAATCAAAGCTGAACTCAATGCAATAGACTGGGAATTACATCTATCTGAACTCGATGTTGAGACTTCGTTAGATATATTTTATTCAATTTTAAATGATGTAATTGAAAAGCATGTTCCCTCAAAGCTGCAAAATCTTAATAATGCGTATCCGGTTTGGTTTTCTTTAACTTTGATAAAGATGATTAATAAAAAAACAAAACTACATAAAAAGTGGAAAACTTACGGAAGAATATCTGATTATGATAATTACTCAAATCTGAGGCGGTCGGTAAAAAGTATGGAGTCATCATGCTATTCTTTATTTATTTCTAGATCTGAGACTAATATAAGGCACTGTTCTAAACATTTTTGGTCATTTATAAAGTCAAAAAAAAATGTTAATAGCATTCCGGACACAGTTCAACTTGATAATGATGTAAGCACTGATGGACGAATCATTGCTAATATGTTTAATAAATTTTTTCAGTCAGTATTCGAAATAGATTCAGGTGATAATATTGTCAATTCTAGATCAGGTGATTATGATTCCTCTATCATTAGTAATGTCGATATGACACAGGAGATTGTAGAAAAGTACCTCTCAAGAATTAATACATCAAAGGGTAGTGGCCCCGATGGCTTACATCCAATATTTTTAAAGCGTTGTAGTCAAGAGTTAGCTGCACCAGTAGCTTTTATTTTTAGACTATCTTTATCTAGTGGTATAATGCCTAATGTTTGGAAAAGGTCTTTTGTTGTTCCCATTCATAAGAGTGGAGACAAACATAACGTCCGTAATTATAGAGGTATATCAAAATTGTCAATTCTTCCGAAAGTTTTTGAAAAAATTGTGTATGATTCGGTTTGTCCAGCTATAAGTCCTCTGCTTACTATCCATCAACACGGATTTTTTGCCAAACGCTCAACAGAAACAAATTTATGTGAATTCTTGGATGTCGTGCTTGAAGCAATGGGTGAAGGATTCCAGGTGGACGCCGTGTACACCGATTACTCTAAAGCTTTTGATAAAATTTCCCATTCACGGTTAATTTTGAAGCTTGGAGCCATCGGTATACACGGTGATCTGTTCAGATGGCTGGTTTCATATTTAAGAAACAGGACACAGGCAGTTACAGTTAAGGGTTTTACCTCTAGTTTTATTCCAATCACATCCGGCGTGCCGCAGGGCTCTCACCTCGGCCCGTTGCTTTTTAATATTTTTATTAACGATGTGGTAGGCTGTTTTCAACACTCAAAATCATTATTATATGCGGATGACACCAAAATATTTTCTGTTATTAGGTCTAGAAGTGATTGTGAAGCTTTGCAAATTGACTTAGATAGGTTAAGTAAGTATTGTTCAATTAATAAATTGCACTTAAATGTAGAAAAATGCTATACAATTACTTTTACAAGAAAAAAGAAAGTAATTGAGTTTAATTATAAACTTTATAATAAGGGACTTATGAGGGTTGATGAGGTGAGAGACCTTGGGGTTCACTTGGATAGTGGATTACACTTTGACAAACACATCTATAAGGTTACGGCTAAGGCCTATAAGTTGCTTGGCTTTATATTTCGTCAAAGTGCTGATTTTAAAGACATGAACACGTTAATATTGCTTTATAATGCTTTTGTAAGGGCACAATTGGAATACGCATCCATAGTCTGGAATCCTGTGTATGATAAATATATAAAACAATTGGAAGGAATTCAAAATAAATTTGTCAAGCGTTTAGAGTACAGATTTAAGAATCTCAGTATGAATAAGATTTTATCATTGGAAAAGCGACGTGAACAAAGGGACCAAATTTTTCTATACAAAATAATTAATAACGTTGTTGATTCGCCATATCTTTTAAATAAAATAGATTTTAATTGTTCCAAGCTTCGTACACGCAAAAGGCATATTTTCTTTACACCTATTTGTTGTTCTAATTATACTAAAAACCGATTTATAGTGAGAGCCTGTAATAGTTACAACCATTCTTATAGTCACATCGATATTTTTCACGAGAGGATGGGCGCCTTCCGCAGCCGTTTAAAGCAAAATTGATTTTGAAAACTGCGAAAAAAAAAAAAAAAAAAAATATATATTTACCTGTATATTCCTGTTGGTTCTCGCAGGGGACGTGCGTCCACTATTGTTTTATTATTATTATTTTTTACTGTGATCCAAAAGATTAATTTTTATAATTTGTTTGAGAGAAAACAATCAAACTATGTAAATAGTTTGTTTTCAATTCATTAAGTTTGCACCTGTCTATTCATAAGATAAAAAACAATGTTATTATCTAGCCGTAGAAACTGTTTTGGCAATTGTGTTAAAAAAATGTTTAAGTTTGAAATGTATAATAATAGCCGTTTGTTTCTTTAATAAATAAAATAAAAAAAATAAAATTAAGCTTCTAGGATTACCAATGAAATTCTATGCTGCTTGCGTCCAGTGACTTCGACTCTACTCCTAGTCTACCTGGCTGGACCACGTGTCGGTACGTGGGCGCCTCTCAAAAGCCTTACTTCTGCATCAGCTATTGGTTCGCCGAGCGATGTGATCCGTTGATTGGCTTGTATTTTTTGGCTGTTATTAATACTGTATGAAAATGTTATGTTACGTTAACCGTAGGGTGGAGACCTGGTGACCTGAAATACAGGCTCTGCCTAGCTTAGGCACTAGTCTCCCACATGTTAAAAAAAAAACTTTCTTGATTCAAAATTCAAAAATCATTTATTCAAATAGACCTTCGCAGGCACTTATGATCTATAGAATATATAGCTATTTTATAAGTGTTATGTCATATTATGTATTATAATTTTACCATTATATTGATGTGATAAACATACACTCCCTTATTGATAAATAAGGTGTAAGTCAAGTATAGTAATACCTAGGTTTTAAATATATCCGTCACTTTCTAATGTCATATAAAGAAAAAGGGCTGAGGCTATCTTAATACCTGGGTGTTACAAGACTGACTTACACCTTATTTATTAATAAGGGGGACAAAAGTTTGGACTGGCATTGCTTCTTTAATTTTATGGTTTTCAAAAATATCTGAAACTAGCTGTCCCCCGCGGTTTCACCCGCGTTCCCGAGATAAAAAGTAGCCTATGTCCTTCTCTACACCATAGGCTATCTGCGTGCCAAATTTCACGATGATCCGTTTAGTAGATGAGGCGTGAAGACGTAACAAACACACTCACTTTCGCATTTATAATATTAAAATTTGGATAGATAGTCTATATTAGGATCGGCAACGCGTAATACCCCTAGTGTTGCGGGCGTCCGTAGGCTACGGTAACCGCTTACCATCAGGCGGGCCGTATGATTGTTAGACACCTAAGTGGTATACAAAAATATATTACAAATTGTATAAATAAAACTTGGATACTACCAGCAAAACAATAAACTTTACATTGAAAAAAACCATAGTTATATCGCAAAGTCGAGCTTTTATTTACATACAATACATTAGCTATAAATAATGAACATCCTAATTATTTTGTAGTCACGTACTATAAGTCAAAGTCCTATTTTTCTATAAGTCAAAAGTTGTCAAAAGTGCAGGCACCTCTTCTTCCTGATTGCCAATGTCTTTGGCATACAAATTCACACCGGATGCCAGTGTAAACTTCCCAAATAACACTCACTATTTTACCGTTCATAAAACAGCTGATAGCGCTTATTTCGGGAGCAGTAAGGTGTATTTGAGTTTCAATTTTAAGATTTCCAGCTGCAAAATAAAATTGTTAAAGTTTTTGATATAGAGGAAGAGGTTGTGCACCGATGATATAATACCCATAGGACGTGTCTAACATCAACAATCTACTATTTTGGTACTTGTAATAGTTTCCTTCGTGCTTAGAATAATCTTTCAGCCGGTTAAAACAAAGGTGCGAACTTTATATTACTTTATTGCATCGGCGCGTTTCATGACAGACAGAGAGACACGTAGATGAAGTTAGAAACAGATGAATCACGTATTTGATAATAACTTCATCATCCATGCAGCATATTCCAGGAAAAGATCATTTTAAATTAATAAAATGTCTGGTTCTGTATAAATTCAGTGACTGTCCTCTTATGACG
Organism: Achlya flavicornis; assembly: GCA_947623365.1. NCBI lineage: Eukaryota > Metazoa > Arthropoda > Insecta > Lepidoptera > Drepanidae > Achlya > Achlya flavicornis. The sequence goes on from OX392478.1 coordinate 14,118,700, forward strand.
AGAGCAAGAGGGCCGGAGACTGGACTCTGTACTGGATGGACCTTGATAATTATACAAGAAACATATTATAGGGTCTTCCCTATGATCAATACAAGAACGGTCAGATTCTCTAGTCTTCGACCTTTGTCCCAAGATATGTATTATTATTATTTCATCCTCATTTATAATGCGGACAGCAAGGGACTGGAACTTGATCCGGCGTCTGTGTTCCCTGACTCATACAACCTAGGGATTTTCAAGGTCAGAGTGAATAGGTTCCTTCTGGGTAAGCGTGTTCCATCTTAGGCTTCGTCTTCGTCCCTTATGGGCGGGTAAGTGGCAAACGACGCAATTGATGCTAAGCGCGTAAAGGCACTTGCAACAATCGTGCGTTGCCGACCCCATGAAAAGCCTTCTTGAAGAAACACATGCTCTTCTTCTCGATTCTACCATGGAAAAATTTATACGACTAAGTCGGTAAACAAGCATACGGCACGCCTGATGGTAAGCGGTTACCGTAGCCATATGGACGCTTTCAACACACGAAGCATCGCTCACGCGCTACCGACCTTTCCCCCCTCCCCTATGAGCTCTGGCGAACTTACTCACGCGCAGAAACAAAACTTCACACAACCTAAAGTTATTTGGCTGCAGTATTCTGTAAGGTGGAGGTACTTCTCCAGTCGAGCTGCTCTTTGAGCGAATAAACGCTATGCTCTACCGTTCTCAAAACAACCATTCCACAACCTGAACTTCTGCTGCAGGAAGCCCCATAAAAACTGTACGAAGCCATTTTGGTTCCAATGTGTGAGGAAAGTGGACTTTGGTGTGATGGTAGAAGATAGCCCAAACATTGGCTAGTATCTACACAAGTTTCAGAGCATGATTGCTTCTAAATTTCTGCGCAGATTTATGGCTTTCTTTATTGCCTTATTGTAAATCGAATATGTTCTATTCACGGCACGTGACATACAAATGGCATCAATAATATCGTGAACGTGTGAGTGAACTTGAAAACGCGAAGTTTGGCAGCGGTAATCGGTAGACGAACGTAACTTCCGATAAGGGGCAATCGCACCGGAAGATGACCGATCATGTCACGAATATTGATTCGTATTATTTGGTGTCCATGACGTAATTAGGGTTTAGTGACGTCATTAATACTGCTCAGTTGTTTTCGTTTTGGTATAATTTGTTTGGACGGCTTTCGTTTGGCCAGAAAGAGTTATGATGAGGCCAAAGATATAACATGCTTACCCAGAAAATGCATCTGCCCTCTGGCCCAAGTCATCTAGATTATACATGTCAGGAAACACGGACTTTTGGTTTCTATTGAAGGAAAACTGTTATGAATACTGGCTGTCTAAAAGGATACGGAAAAATGTCCACTAATATGTACTAGGCTATAGACTGTGCCTTTGCTCGTTAATAATGTACGACTTCATCTGTCTATGAAGAGAAGCAATAAGAAAGAACCTTAATCGATCATAAGTAATAATAGTTCGATGGAATCGACAAACTTTACTTAGGTACCGGTTAAAGTTATAACACGGCATACTTCAAATACATATAGAGTTACTTTTTATGATTACCTTAGATGTAACGCGACTTTGCCTAAAAACAGAGCCCGCTACTCGTTTGATATTAAATTAAAAAAACATGTAACAAGTTATATAACGCCTAATTTAGAGTAAACTACTATTCATGATCCAATTAATTTTAAAAGTCGGCTTTCTACAAACTTAAATTCATTATTTCATTAAAATTTCACATGCGGTATCCATAAATGAATTGTCTTTATATATGTACAAATATTTATTTATTTATGTAGTCAATAGTGCCGCCAAAATAAAGATAAAATTAGCAATAAGTTTTTTTATTCTGTGATATTTGATTATACTTCTAATTAGTGGGACATTTACAATGTTTGTCGTGTATGACACTGTTACTGACCATTTTGGTGTTGTAAGGATACCGCTGTACCGCTTAGAGGACTTTTTACCAAAAGCGGGGGGAAATTAAAAAAACAATAAATGATAAGACATTGTGTAGTCGCGCACCTAGCGGTGTGGTCGACAGCTGCACTTGAGAGGCAGTTACTTTCTACGCTTTGTGTGCTTTCCGCTTTCGGCTACAACATTATTACTACATCATTCGGTTCCAGAGTTTATAGCGTTTAAACAAACAAACAAAAAACAATTTAGCTTTATCATCTATCTATACATATAAAATGCTTTGTCCTGAATGACTGACTGACAATCAACGCACAGCCTAAACCGCTGATCGTAGAGACCTGAAACTTGGAGGGTGTGTTCTTTGTATGACGTAGGCATCAGATAAGAAAGGATTTTCCGAAATTCTACCCCTAAGGGGGTGCAAAACGGGGGCAAAGTTTGTATGGGACAACGGGATTCCTTGGTCCGATCTACTTAAAATTTTGCTTAAACATTCTTTAACAGAATTGATGGAAGACGTGTTTCATATTTTATTGAAACTCATCGCCAAACGGAGGTAGAAAGTTATTTTGGGGGTGATTTGCATCGAAGTTGATATCAATACTCCTTAGTACTTTTGATTTAAATAACATTTTTTATTTTGACACATGTTTGAAATCTCAATCCGATTTTCACAGATTACAGAATAAGGCAGATGGAGCGAACGGAACACGGGAGTGAGGCCAAAAAAGCAATACAAATTGAAAAACACATACCTGGGGGGCGATTACGTAACTAAATTTTAATCATTTTCGAATTGAAATCGGTTCAATATAGCGGTTTTCTGATAACTTTTTTACGTCCTGATAACTGCAAATACAAACGGTGGTTCATTAGAAATGGAACCATTTCCGATTTTGTAATATTTCTACCGATTCAGAGGTTATTTCAATCGGAATTTCTTTGCAATAAAGTTACGTAATCCACGTACTTTTATTCGCTTTTGAATTTGTATTTGCTTTGTTTAAAAAACTTTATTTAACGAAAAACACATTCTTTTTAATAAATTAGCACACAGCAGCTTTTAAACATAGCATATATACATTCAAAAGCGAATACCAGGTATGTGTTTTTCAATTTGTACCTAATTGCTTTTTTTGGCCTCACTCCCGTGTTTCGCGCGCTCTATCTGCCTTTTGTTCTGGAATCAGTCATGCTCTGTAAAATATAAAAGAATATTTAAATCGGATTAGAATACGAAATTTGTTTGGAAGTTAATTTCCTCGGACTTTTTGGCGGGAACTTGCAGAGTGACGTTGCGTTTTCATTTTTATATTCATAATGTTTTATTGCATATCATCGGTGGTATTTTATCCAATAATGATCAATCCATGTGCACCAGTGAAGTGAAATGAAATGAATTATGTGTATCGTGTCTTTTCAAAAGTCCGTGAAGAGTTTTAGTACATGACCACCACTGTAGTATAACATGACTTTTATGGGAGGTGACTGACTGCATGACGACTATGTGAAAGTGATTTATTGTGACTAGAACTTATATAATATAACTGGAAATTGGCAAAATATACACCCGTGTGACGCCAATGAAAAAACAAAGTTCATTTTCTCTATTTCATTAGAATATTTTGATTGTAGTTAATTTAATTTCATTCTCATCTGTTGTTATAATAATTAAATAAGATTCTTTGAGTTCGATTTTTTAGTGTACCTAGGTATAATGTAGGTTTTTAGTTTTAATTGTAAAAATAACTATGTTTGATTTGTTGTGTCTAATAATCAGTGGCGTGCATTGGTTTTCGAAGGAGAAAATTCAAACCGTACGCGGGTGAAACCGCGGGGGTCTGCTAGTATTACTATAAATTTTTAGTGCAAACCCAAAATCAGTCTTAATTTTTGTTAAAATTAATTTTATTCAATTTCCATATCATCAGAAAAAAAATTGAGATAATTTGGAATTATGAAAACTAGGAAAAACTTCAAGAATAAATGAATGTGAGAATTGAAAAACTTAAAAACTAATTTATTTATAACCTTAATCGTTTAGGTCCATAGTGAGACAAAGAACGGCTAAACATCACTGTTCTCAGGTGTTTATTGATATCGTGTTGAAATTGAACAATGAGTATCCCGTTTTGGGAATAATAAATTTACATGATTTATCTAGACATCTAGGTGTCACGGTTATCATCATTAGTTTTTATTGAGTTTACCTAGATATGAGATTAAATCCCCATTTTTTGTTGCAGTACCTTTAAATGCATAGATAAAACACTTCGTTTATCCATTATGTATAATCATAACATTTTTAAGCATCGAAAACATTTTCGTCAAAGAAAATGGTAAAAACTGTAGGTAAATTTTTTAAGCCGTTTTAGAACACACTTGGCAGTCCGAAGACATAAATATGTATACACTTGTATACATATTTATGTCTATGTATATACTTAGGGACATTCAACAACGATATTTTCTTAAACTATTGATTGAAATTATGAGATATTACGAGTGATTTACATAATATAGGTACACTATTTTGATTTGTGTTATATAATTGTATGTATACTTGAGATTAAGTTTCTTTTAAGCTCGACCATTTCATATTACATTAAAATTGTAGTTAAACAGAATGCTTTGTCTCAGCCAATACGAAGAAAAATTTCGGCAGATCTTTATGCCGGTATCGCGTACTTTATCTCTGTGCGTATTAATTGTGCACTTACATCGGTCGTATTTCAGTGTAATTGCAGATTTAAAGGCACCACTAATTACTTAAACGATTTATTATTAGTAATTAACGTCAAGGCAATAATGAGCCGAAGTTAATTCACACGTTATAAAAATCTGAGATATAAACTTTTTTTTTTCTTCTAGTTATTTACAAAAAAAATCGGTAACGGTATAGTACAAGCCTTAACTCAATACGCTGACTTCAAAATTAATTTTTAAAATAGGCTTTGTGAGATAAAATTATATTGTACCTATAATATTTGTTGGTAAACCTGAAAGCCTCAAAAAACGCCTGAAGCGTCTCATTCCCCATACGTCCGGTATCGGATGTAGCCTTCCCGCAATATTTCCGGGAACTTTGAGATAGCGAGGTTTCTTCAAGGTGGAATATAAATCTGTAAGGTTTTCCATTGGGTGTAACAGGCCCCGGGTATTGTGCTCCATTCTCTTTGAAGTTAAGGTGAAACTGAAAACTCAATTATTGAGTTTAGGCACTGATAAGGTATTTATGAACGTTACAGTTGACTCCACCGTTTCGGAATACAAGACTCCGGCAAGAAACTTAGCAGTCTCGTGTGTATTCTGAGATTTTTATATAGTAGTTATTTTATTAGTAGTGATTTGAATTTGATTTTAAAGTAAAATTTCGTAGTAAAACTCCATTTCAAGGAATCGAGTGTAGCATAATCTTGGATTAAACCTTTGAATGTAACCTTTCGGTTCAAAAAAGTCTCGATGCGCTTCGTCGTTTTTTCGAACCCTCATAACTTGGGGTTGGATTATACCAGATAAACAAAATTCTCTGGATATGATGTCAATAGTGAACTTATTAAAAAAAATAAGTTTCAATACATAGCTCTTATACTTTAAAGTTTATTGATATCTAAAAAACCCCGATTTCGTCACTGAGTCACTGATGATCATCGAAACTCTTAGGGTACTTCCTTAAGTTTTAGAAAGCTGAAATTTGGTATGTAAACTTGTATACACCTTAGTCAAAATATGTGGATTGGCCGTTTAGCTACTAGAACTATTGTATTACAGAAAATTAATTAACAGTGAATTAATTTTTCACATTACGCCCATGTGATGGTAGCGACATATTTTGACTAAGGTGTAGAGTTTGTGAAGTTAGGGCTTGTAGAGTTAGGGCTTGTAGAGTTAGGGCGTGTAGAGTTATAAGCTTGGCTCTACATGAGAACTGATAACTTTTTGACAGTGCGAGCCATATGGTCTCGTCTTGGCAACATTTTACATGAAAATGTTTTTGTTGGACAATGAAAAAAATTGTTATTAAGTGCGCGTGTCCCTCGCGAGAACTAACGGAAAGTCTCAATTCCAGCTAATATTCATTTGAATTATTACAAGACGTGTTAATTGCTCCTGTACCTTATGTGTATTGTTTAAAACTACTTAAACAATATTTATTACTTTGATTAAGTAATTAAATGGCGGTTTTATACTGACAGTTATAATATATACCCCTTAAAACATTTAACGACACATTAATTATTTATTTGTGTAAATATTTTGAATGGCTTCTCATTAACTTAGGCCGTATGCATACCTGTTATTCATTAAATCGTTTATTAAAATATCTTTGTTGAATTATGTTTTGCATAAAAATATCGTAATTGGCAGATAAAAGATTTCCAAATCAACATTGTTTAAATATAAAACGTTATTCTTAGTAAAGAAACAAGATTTCAAAATGAAAACGCTATATAATTTTAATTACAAAAAATACTTTAAAATTACGAGTTTGTTTTAAAACTGCTAAGTACTATTTTTTACAAAAATAGTAGCAGTTTTCCTGAGGGAAGATATGGATGTATTGAAACTGCTATTTTAAATAAAATGTTTCAATCGCGATATTCGTGCTCCGTTGAGGAATTCTATATACCTTCAAAGTCTATAGTAAAACGATAGCAAAATGAATATAAGACTCGGGAACATTTTCTGTTCAGATTCAAATCTATACTAATATAACAAAGCGGTAGAGTTTTTTTGATTGTTTTTTGTTTGAATAAGCGGGCAAATCTCTGGAACTACCAGGTGAATTCGAAAAATTCTTTCACTAATAGGAAGCTACATTATTCCCGAGTATCTACTATATATTATTGTATTTTATTGTTATGTTTCGTCTGTTCTATGTGGTGTACAAATAAATAATATTTATCTTTATCTACTTTTTATCCTGGAAACGCGAGTGAAAACGCAGGGAATAGTCGATTCAATTTTTTTAGAGTTATGCTCTACTTATACAAGGTGGGCGCAAAGAAATCACCCTATTGGAATATGCTCTCATTTTTGCAAATGGCCCGCAAGATCACCCGATTTAAGCGTTCCAGACTTTTTTTTGTGGGGTTTTTTGAAGTTCCCTGTTTACGTGAACAAGCCCGAGACTCTGGAAGCCCTTAAGGACAACATTCGACACGAATGCGAGAATCTGTCGCCCGAAGTTCTCGCCGAAGTTATGAAAAATGCCATAAAACGAGCCCGTATGGCAATCAATTGTGACGGCACCCATTTGGTCGATATAATCTTCTCGACTTGTCCAATAAAATTCTAAAGGTTCAAATAAACATAATCAAAAAACAGAATTGAAGTTTTTCATTTTGAAAAAAAAAGAGAGCCAAACAACATCGGATGACTTCTTTTGGCCCACCTTGTACATAAGCAAAGGAATTGGTAACCTTTTTCTTTTTGTAAGGTCGGTCAAAATAAAAAATGCTACTGTGCCATTTAAAATCTATAAAATATTGTTGTAAATAAAAGTTACGTTCCTTCCTATTCGTGATTCAGATACAAATTGAATCATTTTATATACTTAAGTGCAATACAATGACTCATTACTATAATGATCTCATTCGAAAGCTTTATTAATAAATATGTTGTTGTTTATTCAGTAAATAAGCTGTGTTTGGAAAACGTTGAACACTAAATTTAGTGTTGTGACACCATATCGATATGAAAAAACAAAACTAATCGAAAAATAACAGACTGTGAACACAAGAAAAAAACAGAAGGTTTTCCATTCAAAAATAGAATCAGACGGTGACCAAACTTATAAATATTTAAATAATTTTCGCATACTCATCTACTTATATGTTAAACTCATTGACAAAGAACATCATTACAATGCAGGCCGATTGATTAGGGATAATGCAAATAAAAATGTCATTGTTTATATCAGAAGGCACGCTTTGTATCACAGCAATAGCGTACGTGACTGTAATGATGAAACTCCGTGCAAAAAACACATTAGTCATATTTCCAAGGCGATAGGTTTCATGGAATCGTATGAATGTTAACTAAATATATGAATCGATTAGCGATTAAATTATAATCGTGGGTTTTGTTTTCCTGAAACTATAATAGCCTTGAGTGGGAGTTAAACTTACCCCCTGAAAAATACAACAAGCTTTGTCCCGTAATTATTCACATGATTCATAGTCGCATGATAGTATCGATATATCGATGACCACGTCGCATTCAACCAGCTAACTGCAACACTATTTTTAAAATCTACTTTAATTCAACTATATATATAAAATTCTAAGTCCTGACTGACTGACTGATATATCAACGCACAGCCTAAAACTCTGGTGCTAGAGATATATAATTTAGAGGGTATATTCTTTGTGAAGAGTAGGTATCCCCTAACAAAGGGTTTTTCGAAATTCCACCACTAAGGGGGTAAAATAGGGGATGAAAGTTTGTATGAAAGTCCGTCAGTTTCGAAGATAGGGTCTTCAAATTTTGTGTTTAGGCTGAAGATTGAAAATTAATTTATACGTATCTCAGCGTTTTTAATAATTCCACCCTCGACGCGGGATGAAGTCCTTTTTATTTGTTTTCTTTTATTGTTTTAGAAATATATGTCATTTGTTTCCTGTAGGCCACGCGAAGCCGCGAGCAGAAGCTAGTGTAGGATAAAAGTCATAATTGCTTTGAAATTACTAGTATTATTTCAAGTGGTAATATAGTTATTACCCCCAATTATTTGGGATCGATGTACGCTTCTACCATCATTATTTTCTAATTTGTTTTTCCTCACTAGTAAGGATAAATAAATCTAATAAAAATAAATAAGATAATTTAACAGAGGTAGAGCATAGCGTTTATTCGCTCAAAGAGTAGCTCGACTGGGGAAGTAAGTTATTTGGCTGCGGTATTCTGTAAGGTGGAGGACCTTACAGAATACCGCAGCCAAATAACTTTAAATTAAAGTTGTGTACCTGCGCGTGAGTAAGGTCGCCAGAGCTCATAGGGGAGGGTGGAAAGGTCGGTAACGCGTGAGCGATGCTTCGTGTGTTGCAAGCGTCCATATGGCTACGGTAACCGCTTACCATCAGGTGAGCCGTATGCTTGTTTACCAACTATGTTGTATAAAAAAAAAACAAAAGAAATAACTAGGGGCTCTGGGAGCTGTAGACATCGTGAGTTTCGGTTGAGAAGTGTGACCTGTCGAGGAGAACCAGCCGTACATCTGAACATACGAAATCATTTTTGCCCAAGCTGAAAAGGAGACGCTTCGCGTTCGATCAAAATCAAAAAGTCATTTATTCAGTTTAGGCCCTTGTAAGGCACTTATGAACGTTACATACAGTTGCATTTACCACCGGTTCGGAATACACTTACACTGAGAAGACTCCGGCAAGAAACTCAGCTAGGCTTATTTTTTTTATTTGTGGAAGATCTTTTCATATTACAGCTTTTTTCCAAATACTTATACACTATACCATATAATTATTATGCTTATTCATACAATTGTCACTTAGCCAGGGGGGATTCAAGTGCAGAGAGAAGCTACTACAACCATATATTCTTGTCTTCCACGTAATGAGCCACCTTATAGTAGGCTTTGTCAATCGGTCAATAATTGTTCTATGCTAAAAGTGTCTCACGTGTCACCTTATAAATATTACCATAGAGTAAATAATATACGTGCAAGTATGACGGTCTTTATATTATTTTTATTTGTAGTTATCATATGGGATACGTCTTCTCAAAGTTTACACGCCGTAGTTTTCAAGAAACGGATGATGAAAAAGTACGATGGCGAAGAAAATCTTTCAAATCCTTTTTTTCTAAAACTTTGGTTTGCACTTTGTCTAGAGTTTCATACTTCTGTACGAGTTTATTAAATTCATCACGGAAAATATATATAATGTTATTTTAAACTGTATAAAATTGGAGAGCCTGTATAAATTTGGACTCAAGTTTCATCAATCAATCAACTACACAGATCACTGGGTCGCCAGCATCCATTTGAAAAGCTGTATATTAAATGAACCGTTATATTATATTTCGACCAGTGGGGCCTTTCCACTGATTGCCTAATCTAATTAGGGGCTGAAGTAAAAGGAACTTTATAGAATTTCTGCTCTTTGCTACTAACTCAATTAAATTTCTGAGTGGTTTTGATTTTATTTTTTTATTTTTTACTTTATCCGAGCTTTCGAGTTTATCATTTGAACCATCATTTTCAAAATGCTTGAGCACGTAATTTATAGGTGACCATTACCTACCTCGCCAACGTCAACGCGCGTATGCATTCGCGCAACGATTCGCAGCGAATTCGCCCTTTCTAGACAAGGACTTTAACATCCACATCGTGAAATGAATTTTATATAAAGACGTACTTATATGTGCTCATGACGTATTGTGGCAAGAGAATAAATAGCGAAATTTGCGTTGTAACTATCATGCTATTCGATCACAATACGTTGTGGCAATGAAGAAATGTCATGACGCGTTTGGAACGTCTCAGCTAATTAGCAACCATGATAGAAAACGGTGCATAATAGTTTCATCACCCACCTGCCCTATTCCCAATCATTTGGGGTCGGCACCAGATGTACATATGTACTGATGGTACCATCAGGCGGGCCGTATGCTTGTGTGCTGCCTTTTTGGTATAAAAAAAACTCTTTTCAAAACAAGCTTAGATTTATTACATAATATTTTCATTCTAATCGCACTGACAACAATTAATGCGTTTCCCGGCGGCAAAGATTCAAATTAGACTGAATCGATATATAATAAGACATAGCAAACATAAGCAGACCATTGCAGCCCCACAAGCAGCACCTGTTCATGTACTCATTCCTTATCTTATCCATTATACACGATGTATAATTGTTTGTGACAACAAGAACTCTCACAGGAATTCATAAGAGTCTATATCTATAGGACAGTGTTGTCAAACTGCGGTGCATAGGGGGATGATGCCCTGGGGTGGGTCAGGGCCCAATCCGTCCAACTTTGAGAACGACAGACAGATTTGTAATTTTAATTAAAACTTGCATATGCTATTCTCGCTTCTGACAACGGAATATAAAGTGGCGGAAACTTTCAGGAAACGAATATTATTTTGGTATAACAATTTTACAGAAATTAGCAATATGGTTTTGCTGTAATTTTTGGTCTAGTGTTTTCTTTTTTAATTGTAGGTTTATAGCAAGAATGTATACTATACTATCTTCTAAATATCATATCATATAATTACGTTACTACCTGTTATGATCTATGTATGCGCAAGATTTTATCGAAAACCGTTCAGCTGTTACAGATATGAGTGACTGTAACAAGCACACACACAAACTTTCCTACTTTTTGAGGTGGTATTTTAAATTAGGAATTAATTTTTTTATAGAATACTAGCTTCTGCTCGCGGCTTCGTCCGCGTGGCCTACAGGAAACAAATGACATATTTTTCAACAACAATAAAAAGAAACAAAACAAAACATCAGCCTCCAGCCATTCTATCAGTCAGTCAGGACTTTGAAAGCAAAGGAATTGTTTCGAACTGTGCGGGCTCAACGGAGCTTCCTTCCGCGGACGCTCAGACTGTGGAATTCCCTTCAAAAAGGGTTTGAAGAGATTTCAGCAGGGTCGGCAACTCGCGAGTGATACCCCTGGTATTGCAAATGTCCATAGGCTACGGTAACCGCTTACCATCAGGCGGGCCGTATGCTAGTTTGCCACCTTAGTGGTAAAAAAAATGTTTGAAATCACTCCTTCTTAAACCGAAACTTGCACTTTGCAAGAAATACCAGATTGACTTTCAATAAAATATATGAACTCGCTATCTATGAGAATAAGCAGTCGCAACCAATACCCATTCGTATCCTTACTTTATTAATAAAAACATATCATACCTCCTCCGATACATGTTAAAGATATCATGTAATATCTTAAGCAACTTTAAAACTATAAAAACACATTTTAACCATTTCAAACGACTTCATTACTATAATTTACTTGTCATAATCGGCGTTGGCGGGTTGCACACGGTACGCTTATTTCCTACACAAATGATATTCAAACTTAATTATCTCAGAATAGAACTTATTTTACTATGACACGTTTGAATCGAAATCCTTTCTGCCTTGTCCTTATAAGGGAACTATAAAATTGAGGTTACATTTGCGTCTATAACTATCGCTGTCTCTTACAATCTACAGTAATTGTGTATTCGTGTCTCTCTCTAGTGTTCATATAATTTTATTATAATAGATTCGTTAAGTGGCCACAATTAAGAACCAAATTAGTGTTTATTGATAGATAAGCTTGATTTTTATATATTTTTAGAACAATTTATTGCGTTTGTTATCAACGAAACGGTATAGATTGATTTACATATAACAACTTACGCACATGAAAAAAAGGTTAAAATTAAAAATAGATGAAAATAGCTCCTTTAAAAATATCCTAAAATGGTCAATGTTAGTTTTCCAAAAGTTTTTTTTTTCTAAACTCCCAATAGTTTTAAATAATATTTATGTAATTAGCGTCCGACCGCGGTTTTAATCGTGTTCTTGGGATAATCTGTTGCATATTCCTCTCAAATACTCTCAATACTATAGCCAATCTGCGTGTCTTTCATCACGATCCTCTATACCGTAGAATTTTGACAAACATACTCACTTTAACATTTATAATATTACTAATTGTGGGGGACACGTTTTAGGGATAAACGTAGCCTGTCCATACCCTTACTCATAAAGCGCTATTTAACTAATATACTGTTTAAATGGTCACGTAAATAATGTCACATTCTTTGACAATGACAATAGAGTGACGTTATTTACGTGACCCTTTAAACAGTATATTAGTTAAATAACGTTTTATGAGTTTAGAGATTAGTGACATACCCCCTATGTCACTAAGGCAAGGCTCATGACGGCACGTCACAGCCACATATTTTTTAATATAAAATTGGCACGTTCACCAATAAAGGTTCGCCATCCCCGTCATAAGCTATTTGCGTGCCAAATCGCAATCGCTCCAGAGGTTTAGCGATGAGAGGTAACAAAAACACGGAGTTACTATCACATTTGTAATATCTATAGTTATATAATAAAGCGGAAGAGTTCTTTTTTGTTCGGTTGTTTAAACACGCAAATCTCTGGAACTACCAGTAGGATTAGAAATATTCAGAAAAAAAACTTTGTTTGTGTGACGAGCGAGACTTACTATATACGCTTTATCTATACTAATAATAAAGCGGACGAGTTGTGTTGTTTGTTTGTTTAAACGGGCTAATCTCTGGAATTACCAGTCGGATTCGAAAAAAAACTTTTACTAGGCCGACTTACGAACTGGTGGTAACTTCAGAAGTTTTGACCTTCATAAGTGCCGGGCTACTAGGGCCTAAAGGCTTTGACATTGACTAATAGGAAGCTACATTATACCCAAGTATTTTAGGCTATTTTAGGCTGAAGCGCTCGTGGTGTAGCATGATTAGCCGTTCTTAATCGATCGGCAAAGTTAAGCTACGTCTGTCTTGGTCGGTACCTGGATGGGTGACCGCCTAGTGGTATTTCAAATCGAGCGTTTCCGTGCTTCGGAAGGCACGTAAAGCCGTTGGTCCCGGTTATCACTTAATTGTGATAGTCGTTAAGCTAGTTGGATGCCTCCTAGGCGGCTTGAAAAATTCCAACAGTAGGTTGACCACTAGCCTACCTCCACCGATCCGCAGTGGGCACGCGTGGTGGAGTATCTGCCCATTGCCTTTCACTCTGATTTGTGAAAGGCGGAGGCCTGTGCTCAGCAGTGGGACATTATAGGCTGATGATGATGATGATGATGATTTTAGGCTTGCTTTTATCCCGGGAACGCGGATGAAACCGCGGGGGACAGCTAGTTAGTAATAAATATCACACTATTAATCATCATCATCATCATATCAGCCCATGGATGTCCACTGCTGAACATAGGCCTCCCCCATTGATTTCCACTTCGAACGGTTCTGGGCCGCTTGCATCCAGCAGCGCCCAGCGACTCTGACCAGGTCGTCGGTCCACCTGGTGGGAGGTCGTCCCACTCGGCGCTTTCCAGTACGTGGTCGCCACTCGAGAACCTTCCTTCCCCATCGGTTATCGGCTCTTCGAGCGATGTGGCCTGCCCATTGCCACTTCAGCTTACTAACTCTACGAGCTATGTCCGTCGTTTTTGTTCTCCTACGAATGTCCTCATTTCGGACCCTGTCATGCACGTAGAGAAATTCCGAGCATAGCTCGTTCCATTGCTCGCTGAGTGACTCTGAGCTTATTTATGCGGCCAGCAGTGAAAGACCACGTCTCTGCTCTGTCCCGTATGTCCCCTATTAATCATACACCATCATAATAATGATTTCTTTTAAAGGCTCCATGTCATCGCTACGCACGCCGTCAGCCCACCACTAAAGGGCGGACATTATCAATAAGGAAATGATATCTTAAGCTTGTTATACACACTACTCGACCACTAACTCGACTACCGAGTAAAGGCTCCTTCATGTTGTTTGTAAAACATTTACGCAAAATAATATTTCTGATATGACTGTGTTGATGAATGATGTCGTTCGTTTCGTTTTGTTGCTTTTTTTATAAATAGGTTATTTTGGTTAGTTATTTGAAGGTGGTAAAGCCTGGAAACTGGCTCTCCTGTGACTTGGAACTATAATAATATATTAATTCTCCGAAAAATTAACGTAAAATGTTGGAAAAAAAATACTTATACCTGGAGATTTCGAGATGGCATATTTTCGAAACCTATGTTGGGTTAGTCATGCGGAACAACTTTTACTACGGGATCAACATTGAATTCTCAAAAAATTTTTTTTACATTGCTATGGAAAGATAAAAAAAAAAGAGAATTTACCATCGGTTCCATAGTAAAAGTTGTTCAGTATGACTAACCAAACATAGGTTTCGAAAATATGCCATCTCGTCAACTTTACCGATTTCATCCATCTTTTCTAATACTCTATAGAAGGTTCTTACGGAAGAAAAAATTAAGAAAATTGCGTAGAAAATTTAAGAAAACTGGACGGTGGGGTAGGGTATAGTCCCTCGGGTACGCGGGTGAAGCTGCGGGGCGCAACTAGTTTATTAATAAAATCCATCTTGCTATTATAATATAAATAAATATTTGTTTATGTCCAACAAATCTGTATACATTCTCATTATGAACGCACCCGTACATAATTATGATAGTAGCGCCGAGTGTGAAATTATTATAATGAACCATCTAGTCCGCTTCGCTCTTCCACTCCGCTCACTCATTCATTAATACATTCACTCGGTTAATGAATGGTTCGCCGTGCCAGACACCATGTAATCACTGCATTTGTGCGGTTTTATTTGTTTTAATTTTGTGTTTGATTTGTTAAGTGTTTAGTTATGAGATTCAGTGAGCCATTTAGATTGGGTAATTTGAATGGGTCAATGTACTTGTTTTAATGTAATTGTTATTAATATTCTTAGACTCATGTGTTTCCTGCATTTTAAATGGATTTTGGTTTTCCTTATGTGATAAGTGTCGCCAATTTATCGGAGAATTCAACTAATATACTGTTTAAATGGTCACCTAAATAATGTCACATTATTTGATAATGACAATAGAGTGACGTTATTTACGTGACCTTTTAAACAGTATATTAGTTAAATAACGTTTTATGAGTAAGGGAGGAAGTCTTTAATATAATTTATTCCAATCTCATCATCTCTCAGACAAGTAAACACAAGAATTTGTGTGCATTAAATACCTGTATTGTGAGGACGGATGGATATCCATCCATCCGACAGACAAAAACGACATTTGGGACCAACACATTATACAAAGTTGGGACACTGCTGCGTTGGAAATTCAGAATTGTATTAATTTAGACGCAGACTCCTATTTTGTGTTTTGAGCTAAATTTGCCGAGTTTATTTGTTTACACGATACATGAGGATAGATTTATAGAAGAATATTGCTAAGACTACTGATAATGCTATGTCAATAATGGTGGGAATTGTAATACGTAGGTATTAGCTATTAATACATTGCGTAATATTAATTTTCTTGTGTAATTAATCTTCTTAGATATCAACATCATCAGCCTATAATGTCCCACTGCTGAGCACATGCGTCCTTTCACAAATGAGGGTGAAAGGGAATGGGCAGATACTCCACCACGCGTGCCCACTGCGGATCGGTGGAGGTAGGCTAGTGTTCAACCTAATGTTGGAGTTTTCAAGCCGCCTAGAAGGCCTCCAACTAGCGTAACGATTATCACAATTAAGTGATAACCGGGACCAACGGCTTTACGTGCCTTCCGAAGCACAGAAACGATCGATTTGAATGATCACCCATCCAGTTACCGACTTGCCGATCGATTAAGAACGGCTTATCATGCTACACCACGAGCGCTACCTTCTTAGAAATAAGTAAGAGTAATCGAAGAGAAAATTTTGGTTAGATAGAGACAAAACTATCGGCAGGTTTTAGAGAAAAGATATATTGCAAGTTATAGGTTTATTTGTAAGGTTTTAAGTGCCTCTTGGTATGGAAACTCTTTCGAAGTTTTCGACTTAAAAATCCACTGATTTTAAGAATACATCAGAATCGGACCATCATTTCCGATTCGTGCATAAAGAGACACGGTCCAACCTGTCAGCAAAAAGATTGAACATGTGCCGTCCCGTGTTAGAACCGTGTTCGGGAATTTGCGCGTTTTTTTTATCCATGATGTTAACTTGTATATCTGTCCGTTGGGAACTTTGGCATTGTCGCTTGTTACTAACTGAATTTCATTAGTTAGTAAATTTATAACGCTTTTGGAACTAAATGAGTCTCTATCTCGTTCTATCGTCATATGTCAGAAAGAATAAACACCCCATGCAATCTTTCTCTACTTGAAGAAGGGTGTGAAGAGATTTAGTATTAAAGTTATTTGGCTGCTAACTGTAGGTAAGGTACTTCCTCAGTCGTCTTAATGGGGAACCCGTTTTTCCCTACCTCTATTGGGGTAACTTTCATGTTGTGTTTTTTTTAATAAAGAAACCTTCGTTATTTTTTACGGCTTCCACATCAAAATGTTTTCGCCTAAAATTACCTAAAATATTATATGAGGTCAATGTGGGGAAGACCGTCCGGTAGGGTAAGACGAATGTAATACGATGAATTCTGAATAGCTACAAAGATCGCAGCCCAGTAAAACTTCAGTTTAATAGCTATGCTTTTCGAATATCGGGCTGCTATCTTTGTAGCTATTCAGAATTCGTAGGTACGGGCTTACCCAACCAGACGGTCTTCTCCGCACTGACCTTACCCTAAATAATACTCTAAGCATCAAGAAATCCCCTAACTTAAGAGAAAAAGATCCTATGTAGGGGACTCTACAATAAGCCCTTTCAAAAACATAGCATATCAAACATTACGGCTCTCAAACTTTTATTTTTTGCTATGAACACAGTGTGTCAAACTGTGGTATGGCTGGTATCGTGTCCAACAAGAGATTGCTACGTTTCATGGTTATTGCCGTACGTGGGCCGCCTTCTGATTGGTCAGCGTACTTCGATTTTGGGGGACCAACTGTAATTTGCTGAGTGCAGTTTTGCCGACTCTTTTTTATCTTTTGCGTAGGTGACTCCATTCGATTGGCTTTTTTGATTGTTACTGACGTGTAATTGGAAAGATTACTTTTGTTATTTGGTTTTGTATATCAGTGATTTTGGTGTTCAGAGATTAGCGCATTTAAACAAACAAACAAAGATCTCAGCTTTATTATATTAGTTTTAAGGCGATGATAGCTCGGTGGTAGTGACGTTGGTTGCCGAGACGAAGGTCCCAGGTTTGATCCTACAATTAGTTTGAGCTTTTGGTGAAGGAAAACATCGTGAGGAAACCATAGCATGGTTCTAGGGTACTTTGTAGTACCCATCTGGCTGGCTACCACCCTCAAGATGAAAATCTGTCGCCAAGCACCTATCTCTGTGGTCTAAGTTCCGATAGCTAAACTTGAGAGCCAGTTCCTTCTAGGATTTGTTTGCTTACCACCTTCGACCACATCATCTTGTGATTTAGATCAAACACAGGCATATACACAAAATATAGATAATTATGTTTTTTATAGTAGATCCGCATGGATAACTGTGGAACTAATTAATGATCCAACAATGAATTTTCTGTATTTATACAGGCTGTTGGTATTTAAACGGCTTACAAATATCAGTGGCATTCGTCACACACACGTCGCATCTCCACTGTTGTACCAACTCGGGACTGTAGGGACAAGGGCTCATATATACATTCGACACAGACCCAATCGAAGACATCAGCTTCTCTCTATTCCGAATTGCAGAACAGTGGCCCGAGCCGAGTCCCCCGTGTGCCGGTCACAGCGCAACCTCAATGGACTCCTCGACGCCAACCCTGATATTGATATATTTTTTGATTATTGGTGATTTGTGCATTTATGACATTATTTACCTTTGAATTCATTTATTTTTATTTCTTGGTTTTTGTATAAAATGATTTGACATTTAATAATTGTAATAATATGATGTATTATGTTAGTGATAAGTATAATTGGAGTATGCCGTTCTTATTGCAATAAATAAATTTGTAATTGAATTGAATAGGAAAAAAATATGACGAACACAATCAATTGGTATACAAAGTAAACGAAAAGGTTAAACCTTTTACCACAGATTACAGCCTACTATTCCGTAATCTGTGCCTTTTACTGTCAACAGTTATAATTTTCAGTTGACGCCTCGAAACGTGGAAAATGGAAAGAGAAATATTAAAAATGTTGCTGTCAGTCACGGGCATTTTTTTTTATGCTACTGTCTCGGCAAATAAGCTTGCAAGTCTCGGGGTCTCATCAGGCCCCAACCTTACTCACGGGCAGAAACACAACACTAAGTTATTTGGCTGCAGTATACACCAGCGGCTCGCGCATCTTAAAGTTCTCTTTGATTGAAGTTTATCGTATTGTTTTAACCTTTTGACAATTAAACAATACAACATCCTATACATCTGTGTGTATATCTATACTAATATAATAAAGCGGAAAAGTTTTTTTGTTTGTTTGTTTAAACGGGCTAATCTCTGGATCTACCAGTCGGATTCTAAAAATTCTTTCACTTATAGGAAGCTACATTATCTCCGAGTATTATAGGCTTTTTATCACGCGAACGCGGGTGAAACCGCGCGAGGCAGCTAGCAAATAATATGTGTTCAATATAATCGCAACCCTATAGCACTTCGCGTTAAAACTAGGAATTTGAAATAAGATATATTGATTACTAATAATTACATGTTATTGTTCTGAATTTATAATAGAAGGAAAAGAAAAAATATAGCGGGTTAATAATACGTGTCTTAAAACCAACAAATTCATAATTCTTCGATTCCCAGACCACCAAAGTCACTTTCCCGAAAATTTGCACAAATACAGATATTTTTTGATGAAAAAAACCCAAATAAAACCGGTTTTATCTCGTTGAAAATTCATCACTGTTGATTAAATAATCCATCGGGGTCCCCATCAGCCATCAGTATGTCGCCCCCACTGTGAACAACCAGGGAGGTCGTCCCATTTTCGGTTAAAAGAATAAAATCGAGCAAAATTTATTTGTCCAAAATACTTTTTGTTTCGTCTGACAATTAATTGGAGATAGCGGTCGCGACGAAATCATTCCGCTTTGACAGGTCCTAAGCCAATTATATATTTTTTTGCTAACCCTATTACAACCTTCACTTTTCGTTGGGAACGGATAAATTTTCCTGTATTACGTTTGGATTAAGGTTGAATTCACATTCATATTTGATTATATAATGGTATGTCAGAAGGTGGTGGGTGTATAAAAAGCGAATCGGTAGGTTTTTGCGACAGGGCTGGAGGGCCCGGGACCACACAAGTCGGCAGCCAGTGTCCAGTGAATCCGTCATGCATTTCAAACGATGGTATACCTATATACTTTCTATCTTATAGTTTACCACAAGAATTATTTAGTTGAGACAACTCAATACCAAAAGAATTAAACAATATTTTTTTTGTTGGCGAATACTTGACTTTCCACCAGAGATGTCTAATTAGCGATGTGTTTAAAACCGCCAATAGAATCGCTTAATTTTTCAATCTCAGGTCATATTAGCGATGCGTTCAACATAACATCTTCGGACATATCCACTAAATGCCCTTTTTACACCGAACCACAAGACGCCAGGAAAATTTTACCCGTACGTTGTAGACATACCGAAAATACGGACACAGCGTTTTGCATCCTCATTTATAATGCGGATAGCAAGGGAGTGGAACTTGCTTCTGGCATATATGTTTCCCGACTTTTACAATCTAAGGACTTTGAAGGCCAGAGTGAATAGGTTTCTTCGGGGTAAGCGTGTTCCATCTCAGACTTCGTCATCGTCCAAACGCAAACCCATTGAATAAAAAAAAAGTGAGATGTTTTCATTACTTGAGTCAAATAAATTGATATTCTAACTCACAAAGTCTGTGATTAATGTCAGTGCTATATGGAATGTTATATATTGCATCTAAATATCTAAAAAGGGAAAGTGGAAGGATCTCATTAGAATGACGACTGTACATACATTTATCTCTTTGTATTCATTTCAAACGATATCTCTACAAAAGAACGATTCTCTCGTGTCTTACAATATGTCCAGTAACATTATATTAAAAGCCTTTAGCAACTTATTTTTATTTATCGACGGACTTTGATTTATCACATTCGCTTATTTTATGAATCGTACATTAATAAAGGGGATATTTCAAAGAAAATACAATACAATGAAACTGAACTTATTTTTTTTTCATTTCCAAATAACATCTTAATGAGACAGTATGATGTAGAGACCCAGGTCGGTGATGGTGATTGAGCTTCGATTTAACACAAAGTTGGCGAAAAAATACACTTTTACTCAGCGGAAGATAAATCACTATGGTTTTGTGACGTCGGCTATGATTCATTTTGTCGATGGTCGCCTTAATAGCGGCTATGGTATGCGCATACGCGGTTTTCATGTTTTTTCTCGGGTGAATACTGAAAACATTGTTAGTATTCCGACACGTCTTCATTCTGCCAGTTATGAAGTTATGGTTTTTGATGCGATTCGTGATGGGAACCTGTCAGTATATGTGGTTAAATTATTACTATATCTGGTCTTCTAATTAGAGAAATAATAAAGACCGAAAACAGCATTTCTGTAATTTATTATTAATTAATTAATACAGCTTAGAGGTGGCTTTCATAATATTTCCTAGGTCAGCTCATCTAACTATAACAAACTTATATTATACTTATCTTTAATTGGGTAGATAGACTGACTACATTGCTATAATTACTTTCTCAGAATCAACACTAACTATATCATCGTCCACATCATCACTTCTTCAGAATCCACTACGCAAATTTTCGACATTTTTTTATTAAAAAAATCTAATAACATTCTTCTGCTGCTGTGCTGCAAACATTCTTCGTGACAGCATGAAAAAAATCACTACCACCTATTTGCACAAAAATTTCTTAATATACAGTACGTTGCTGGTTGACTTCCTCACAGTAGATCGTAAGTCTAACTGCATGCGTCAATGTATGCTGTACATAACGAAAGCGGTGATGGAATGCTCGAAACTTTAGTTTACGATTACACAGTTGCGCTGCGGGACACGGGACCATTGGAAAAACAAGAGCTACAATTTGTTGTGACCAGGGTTTTGTTGGGATAAGTAGGTATATTCTTAAATACTTTTCTAATCTTGTAGTGCTTTAAAATTATACTATAAATTAACCCCCTTACTCATAAAACGTTATATAACTAATATACTGTTTAAATGGTCACGTAAATAATGTCACATTATTTGACAATGACAATAGAGTGACTTTATTCACGTGACCCTTTAAACAGTATATTAGTTAAATAAAATTTTATGAGTAAGGGTTAGTGAATAAGGTGCAAAATTAAGCGAATTAACATAACTAAAATGTGACCATAAGTTGTGCGAAAGAAATCGCTTTAGAGATAAGACTATGTATTATCATATAGTGTATAAGTATCGTATGATTCTATGTATTTTATTAATTAATAGCTGTTCCACGCGGTTTCACCCGCATTCCCGAGGGATCATATGATTTCCTGTAATAAAAAGTATCCTATGTATTAATATTAATCCAGAACATATTCTATCTGTGTGCCAAATTTCATCCAAATCCGTTCAGTAGTTTTTGCGTGAAAGAGTAACAAACATCCGTACATACAAACTTTCGCGTTTATAATATTAGCTCAGAGTATATAAATACTACGTACAAATATAACCAAAACAACATATTGTATTATGTTATTGTTACATTTCATGCATGAACATAGATATTAGTAAGGTCCTTTATCACATTCACAGGCAGTAACTTTATATTTGTAAAACTTTAAAACACATCTTTAATAAACCTCATCATCATCATCATCAGCCTATAATGTCCCACTGCTGAGAACAGGCCTCCTTTCACAAATGAGGGTGAAAGGGACTGGGCGATACTCCACCACGCGTGCCCACTGCGGATTGGTGGAGGTAGGCTAGTGGTCAACCTACTGTTGGATTTTTTCAAGCCGCCTAGAAGGCATCCAACTAGCTTAACGACTATCACAATTAAGTGATAACCGGGACCAACGACTTTACGTGCCTTCCGAAGCACGGAAACGCTCGATTTGAAATACCACTAGGCGGTCACCCATCCAGGTACCGACCACGACAGACGTAGCTTAACTTTGCCGATCGATTAAGAACGGCTAATCATGCTACGCCACGAGCGCTTCAATAAACCTATCTGGAGCTTACTACCTGTGTCATGTTTGTTTGTTGCAGATTATTTGAGAACTTTATTGTGGACCTTATATGTTAAAAAGCAACCTAATATAAATAAATAAATAACAAAAGAAATCACTAACTTTACTTCGGTACATTCTTTTTTTAAGTAGCCATCGAATCTCCACTTAAACCTCTGTAAACCTTTAACGTTTGTTCGCAATGAATACTTACACTATCCGTTCCCGAATACAAATACGAGTATAACGTCTCGTCCTAAGCTAACTGAGGCCTCCTGAGGCGATGTAACCTGCCCGACCCAATTTAAGATGACCAATCACTCAGCCAATACTAAGCCGTATTGTGTATGTGTAAATCTGGTAGCATGATGCAGAATTTTGAATCGAGAAATGAAATATATTTTAACATGTTAATGTCTAACAAAGATGATAGAACGGTCCTTGATTAAAATTTTAAGTGATATACCATAGATTTTTTGAAGTATTTTACGTGATATATTTTTAAATTAACTCAAAATAATATTAATAAGATCTTAAGCAAGAATCCTCTCAGTTTGTTTTAAAACGTTTAATTTGATGGTTGATTATTTAGGTGCCTACTTATTAGCTTTCCGGGAAGCTGGCATAGACGAAATCTATCTCTGTCTATCACTCAAAATCGGAGTAGAAATATAAAATTAACATTTTCAACATCCAAAAGAGTCCGACTATCCAGCCAATCCCCTTAACTCATGGTCACCGTCAAAGGTCTAAAGGTGAAGTCGGTAGCAAAGATGATACGTTCAGATACCGATGTCGCGGCAGAGGTCACGGCTCCCCGTATTGAGGGACCATTGTCTGACGATGTTTTATATTGCGAGTTTCTAGTTCGATGTGAGCAGATACTGCCAAAGGTATATGTGGGAATATCTTGGAATTTCGAGAATAGTTATGTAGAAATTTTATCAAGTAAAAGAATGTTTATATTTTGTTAAAACCGCTGATAAAAATAAAGATATGCAAAACAAAAGTATGCTGCCAATAAAAAATCTGGAAGATGACATGGCCCGCGGGCCATTCGCGATTGGGACATAATGACTAAAGACCCAATCTGGTTTATCATATTCATCTATAGTGCATTTGCTAAATAATATTTTTTTATTCCTAAATTTCGATGGTAATAATAATCTAATAATCTTTATTGTGTACAAAAAAGTAGAATACATTAAAAATATAAAGCGCTGTCTCTTGTGGTAGATTGACACAATCCACTCGTTGTTTAAATCTACTTAAGAAACCTTATAGCTGAACACTGTCCCTTAAGATACAGGTTACCCTAGTTTAAGAGGCAGGGTTTTAAACCTATTGTGTACAGATTTCTGCAGCATACTGCATAATACATAATTTAAAATTCTACCTTTGTTTTTACCATTACGTATATTTAGTTGATCATGTAATTAGAATGTGTAACTTTGGTTAATAAATTAATTTATTATTATTTATAATTTGGTATTATTTAGCTATTCTTTTAATTAACAAAAAACATGCACGTTGCTAGTTACAAACATGCTTATTAATTTAAACTATCAATACGTCTATAAAAAATATTTCAATTCAATTATTTGCAATCTAAATTTCAATGCAATTAAATTAAATTAAATAAAAAAGACATATAAAATGAAGTGGAAATATGCAGAAAACTACGGTTAAATCCCTGTGTTGAGTCAACACAGATAGACAGTTTTTCAACTTAAGAATTTTATTCAATGAAAATCTGTTTCTGATTGATAAAAATTACAAATTCAAAATATTTGAAATCGAAAAGATGAAATGTTATGACACAATAGTTTTTATAGGCGCTACAATAACTTAAGCGCCAATATTAAAAATATACTGTGGAAAGTGTGTTTGTCTATATAATGTTTTTTTTTTAATTAGAATTAATAAAAACATGGATAACTTTTCCGTGTAACTTTTAGACATAAAATAAGTACGTGAAAAAACTAGCATTCCGGCTCGCGGTTTCACCTCTTATTTAACCCTTTTAGGGACAACATTTTGAAAATCCCTTCCATAATTAATGCCTACGACATAAAGGTAAAAAAAAAACATTTTCTAGGCCCTGCAGTTTAGACTATGCGTTGATAAAGCAGTAAAAGTATTTTTATATGTATAGATTTACGAGTAGGTACTGTAGCACCTACTATATGTGTAATCAAGAAGATAAATTCAGCCATGAATATATTAAATTTAAAATTATTAAAATAATTTACACAGCAACGACGAGCAACACCATGCAGCAAGCATAGTCTTGCACAAACTTCATATTAAAACCAAGAAATGCGTAGCAAAAATCATATCGACCATATCAAACATTTCAAAAGGACTACATTCCTGCAAAAATAAATTATTTATACGAAACGACTCGATTCACATTTTAATTCAAATTATTAATATCGATCATCAATCATAAAGCTCATGCTTCGGGGACACTATCACAAAGTGCATCGCCGAAACATCGCATTCGATAGCTTCGTTTCTTGTCAACATCCAACAACAATTAACTATTGTTTATTGTATTTCGATACATGTATTGTATCAGAATCGAAAAAAGGGCAATTTTATTCGATTCTTAAATAAATTTATATCGTTGCGAGTGAATAAATTCGATTGTGGAGGCCTCCGTGGACAGTGCAACGTATCTGTAAATCTGTGTACATTTATAGGAAAATAAGCAATTAAGGAGATAAATTGCTAGTGACTTATTTCCTTGGACATTGCCTTTTTCCTAATTACTTGAAAGTCGGCAATGATTACCATTCAAATGACACCAGGATTTGCAAAGTCAGTTCAGTGCGTATATATCTAATTAGCACTTGCGTGAAAGACCCATAAAAATGTTTGAAAACTTTATGCATCTCTAGTTCCTAACCAGATACCATTAATAACATTAACAAATTGTTATTTTACTTAGGGTGTCTTTGGTTTAAAACCGTCATACATTGCCATCTAGTGACGAATCCTGACTACAAAGTAACCATCCCCTAAGCAATAACGAAAACTCGGTATCTACTTCTCCGATTTTGACGGGGTTTGCTAGGAGATAAAGGGTTAGGCTATAAACAAAGAATGTGGGTTAAAAGCATGGTTTCAAACCTTTAATACACATCATCAGAATTTTACAAATATTGCCGGCTCTTCACAGTAAAGACAACTACCATCTGAAATTGCTGACAAAATTTAAAATTGCGCAAAAAAAAACACTTATCTTTATGCAATTCTAGCGGTTTATATTTCTACACGAAAATTGGACTATCAATTTAGTTATTACCAGTATTATTAAGGGGCTTCTGAACTGTAACCATTTTCGGTAACGTTGCTGACCCTATTTGCCGTTTGCCGAACACATTCTATGAAATTGTTGATAATTTTAAAGCATGGGATAGTTTATTAAAAATAAAAGAAAAGATAACGTAGTTTTCCATAGTCCGATCCTACAGCGAGCGGCCTAGAGTTCTGCGTTCCGCGTTCACTGTAATCTATGCGTCGCTTTTAATCCTTACTCACAGCCAAAGACTACAATAGTATACTGGCTACTCACAGCGACCGCGCGTCCGTCAAGGTGAACGCACGTAGAACATCGCCGCCTTAAATACAGTTAAGGGTTCTACTCAGCCATTTAGCTCTTATCAAAGTCACACACAGACCTCTAACATGAAAGTTTAAGCAAGTTTAGCTTAACAGTGAAGCTACCAGCATTTGTGAACTTGGACAAGAGCCGACAGCCGTTTAGGTGGAGTTTGGGAGAAGCGGATATGTACGGAACACACAATTATGAACTAAAATCCCTCGTAATTATCAATGCGAAACATGTTTGTTTGTTTGTTCTTGCTCCACGCAGTAATGGAGCAGCGGATTCACGTCTAAATAGATAAGTTATAGACCGGAGAGTAACGTGCTACTATTTTATAATCTATATATATAAAAATCAATGCCACTTTTCGTTGTAATTTTATAGCTCAAGAACGGGCTCACCTATCCTAACAAAATCGGTCGAGCGGTTCTTTATTTATCACATTTTTTGTAACAAATGAATTCAATAATAAATGGCGGATCATTTTGTTAATGGGGATTTTGCTGTCAAATTGAAACTTTTTCAGATGGGGATTGTGCTGTCAAATTGAAACTTTTTTCAGTGTTGACAGTACAAGCATGTTGTTATGTCATTCATTTCTGTCATTTCATTTTGGACGTGCTTCGATTAAAGCTTGAAGTTGATAATATAACCTAGATACCCTCTGCAGCGCCATCTGCCGGGCTGATTTGTGAATCTAATGTGATGGTTGAGATAGGGTAGGGTAGGATAGTAGGGTAGAGTACGGTACGGTAGGGTAGGGTAGGGCAGGGTAGGGTAGGGTAGGGTGGGGTGGGGTAGGGTAGGGTACGGTTGCACAATAGGGTAGGGTAGCACCACACGAACGAAGTCGCGCAGGGCAGCTAGTATTATGTATAATGCTTTGAAATTATTGAATTTTGATGTAAAGGTAAGCCATCGAGAGGAGATAAAATATGTAAACAACCGACCTGGGAGCCCATTCTCACCCAAACGAAATTGATCGCTCGATCGAAAGTACGTATTCGAACTTTTATCGAGTGTAAATCACGTTTCCTTATTCTGGCAATATCGAGGCCGGTAAATTTAGAAAAAACCAGTCAACTAGAGCTTTGATTGGTCGGGAACTCGGGACCGTTCGAAATGGCTGTGACTGTGGCATACGGACGGACAGGCAGACAGACATGAGGAATCCATAAGGGTTCCGTTTTTTGCCATTTGGCTACGGAGCCCTAAAAATGCTGAGACACGTATAAATTAATTTTCAATCTTCACCCTATACACAAAACTAGAAGATCCTAACTTCAAAGCTGACGGACTTTCAGACAAACTTTCATCCCCTATTTTACCTCCTAAGGGGTGGAATTTCGAAAAACCCTTTCTTAGTGGATGGACCTACTCTTCACAAAGAATATAAACTATATTTCATGTCTCTAGGACCAGCGGTTTAGGCTGTGCGTTGATATATCAGTCAGTCATTCAGGACTTTGAATTTTATATAGGTATAAAGATTTACACCAGGGATTCCCAAAGTGGCCCCAACAACAAACGTTATCGACCATCCCGACATGACAAAGGGTCGATATCGGTTTTCCAGGACATAAACGAAAACTGATTTTGGGGGTGGATGAGGTCCCTATTAATTATCACAAGTTCTTATTTGAAACTTACTGTAAGTTGTATTACGTGCACCAACTTGTTATAAGAATGTCTAATATTTTAGTAGGAAGTAACATTTTTGTACTTTTAAATAAAAAGTTTTTAAATTGGTAAGTATTTTGTATATAAATACTACTAGAAGTAAATTAGAGATAGGATTTTTAAAGTAATTTTATCTTGGAACACTTCATTTTGGAAAAGGGGTCTCTGGCCCAAAATTGTTTGGGGATCCCTGATTTACACGAAAAAGTTGTCTTTAACGAAATACGATATGTAAATTAGATATTTTCTCCGGAAATGTTGTTTACGACGTAACTTTACCATTATTGGTTTACTGAGAAAACGTGAAAACATATTTTGGACACAAACGAGTTTTTAAAAATTACGTTTAATATATTTTGTTCCACAACCACTAAGTAAATAGTCCTTGCAAAGCAAATTAACCTTTCATAATCTTTGTTTTTCCAGCCACCTAGAAAACTAACAAGAAAATGCGGACTGTTTTTTTTCATGAGTATGATATTACTTTTATTTCTTAAAATGGTTTTCGGAAATTAGAATAATTTAACTTCTTACTTTCAATCATACAGGGATAGGTATTACACCTGATACGCAATTACACTCTAACTATAACAGGTGGAGATTTCGAAATGGCATATTTTCGAAACCTATGTTGGGTTAGTCATGCTGAACAACTTTTACTATGGGGCCTATATATTTTTATTGTATACAAAATCATTCACTAATAGGTAGTCCTCGCATTAATTCCAAAACGCCATACAATCCATCACGGATATTTCAAAAGGCACGTCTGACGTCACCAGAGCAGAGTTACCCCGAGACATTGAACATAAATAAATGCCAATACATTCAGTCTGTCACATTAAGGGGTATAATAAACACAAAAATATTCCATCAGTGGCCGCCGACGCAAAACATAACGTTTGTAAATTTTATATAGAATAAATTCCACTATGCGACCCTGTATAGATCATTATACAATTCGGCTATGTCGATTTGGATCATATTTAGTTTTTTGCACAGCGCCCCGGACTATACTTGTTATATCTTTTGTCACGCCTTGACTTTGTAGACCATGGGGAGTTTACAGACAAATAATAAAGTGTGATTTAAATTTTAAAAAACGCCTTGCAAACGCCCCGCGCCTTTCGAAAATCCACATTAGTTTTGAAACCGTGGAAACTTTGGCAAATAAACCTTGCAAATAGTCGTTAAAAATATTCTGTTGGTTCAGTATCTAATAAGTTTAAGTGGCGTATAGGCCTAATGAATTGTAATATTTTGGTTTTGAACTAGCTTTAATCACATAAATATATATTTCAACAGAAAAAAATCTTTGCTGAAAACGAATCAATTAACAAAGCATCAAGCTATACTTTTCCAGTATAAGCTGATCTCGCATTGTATAGGATTTCCGTATGATGAGAGGTCAGCTTATATTGGAAATACATAGCTTGATTCAGAACGATTGGGAACCCAAAATTTTTTAAAGGTCTCGCAACAACGCGATAAGCTTTATCTGTTCTTCCGGCATATACTATCCAAAAATACCAAGCGACAGCGTATCTAAACTGCATTTATGATATGTTTTTTGTTTATAACACGGACTCAGGCGCCGGCTGCTACGCGCTCGCTAGTTTAATAACAATTTATTAATAATACCCCCTTTTTTGCCCCCATTCACTGGGTGGAACATAAATATGTCATTATTCGCACTGGTCAATTAGGAAGCAAAACTTTTTTTTATTTAAGTTTTTTCGTTCGAAACTGATGAATCTTAAATGTATTGAATATAAATATATTGTATTCATCCTTTATTCGGTTATTGTAAGTCGTATTTCGTTGATATAATCAGGGGAGAATTTTGTATAAGGTAATAACAAAAGATTACAAATCACTTCACATGAGAAATTAAAAAACGAAGGTAATAATATACTGTTGAGTGTATGTCGGTGGATGTCAATAGAGCAAAAGAGTTAAATAAAAATATGAAAAATATTACATGAAAAAAAAAACTAATACAAAATAAATAGGAAGGGAATAAATAGGTTACTCTGAAAGTAAATAAAAGGATTAAATATCAGAGGTTTATAAACGTCAATTATGTATATTTTTATCCGACTTCAAAAAAAGGAGGAGGTTCTCAATTCGATTGTATTTTTAAGAACCCGTCCGAATAGTCCAATGGGCGAAAATTTTATGATTTATTATTATATTTGTTTTGTATCTTTGTTACAAGTAAGACTACGTTATATGGTGTAAATGGTAAGAAAAGGATTAACAGAAATCAAATTGGTTGTTTACAACGTAGCAACGTCTCTCATATAGAATACTAGTTTTCCCCCACAGTTTCACCTGCTTTCCTGGGATAAAAAGCCCATGCCCTTTTCCATACCATAGGCTATCTGCATGCCAAAATGCATGATGATCGGTTGGGTAGTTGAGGCGTGAAAGCGTAACAAACAAACTCACTTTCACATTTATAAAATTTTAATGAATATTTTTTATTTTCTTGCAAACAAGTGTAATCACGACATCATCAACGAAATAATCTTTCGGCATCCACAATCATTACCAACATTACAAAAATTATAATACATCGCACCCGTTGGCCCTCCTTACATGAGCTATAAGCCAAACAGTTAATTTACAAAATGCCGACGCACCTTAACTCATTGCCGAGGCGTTATTTTTCGTATGTTATCTGATAATCTCACTCTTGTAACAAGTTTGATTAATTTACCTCCTGATCTTAAGTAGGGGCCATCTGCCTTGAGGCCTTTAAGTCGTTTAAAATTTACCGTTTTATTCTGTTCCGATGTTTATTTGCGATTTCGCACGCCGAAGATTTTCTTATAAGTGCAATGTTGATGGTGTTTTTATTGCTGCCGTTAATCTATGTATCTGCTGATGTTTTACTGATTGTTACATCACTATAAAGTATTCTTAATTAATATAATAATATAAATACAATGTACGGTTTCAACACCGTTCATTTTTCTGTGTACGTAGCAACCTACTTTTGTCGCCCGCTAACTAATATTATAAATGCGAAAGTGAGTTTGTTTGTTAGTTTGTTACGCCTTCACGCTTCAACTACTCAACGGATCATCATGAAATTTGGCATGCAGATAGTCTATGGTATGGAGAAGGACATAGGCTACTTTTTATCCCGGGAATGCGGGTGAAACCGCGGGGGACAGCTAGTAATAGCATAAATACACGGATTCTTAACATTTTACTAGAGTGCATTATAACGTTTTACATCAACAACATCAAGAGGAACGAATCACCAAACATTTACTGTGAATATAGTCAATATACCTTTGATACTTCACAAGTGGTTTCTCTACGCATTCCAACATCAACTACAATTCAAAGGTACTGGGCTAACTACTACTAGGCCCGTACATACAATTTAGACTTGATGTAAATAAAGTTGTTCAGCATGAATAATCCAACATAGGTTTCGAAAATATGCCATAGCTAACGGAAATGAAACTGTAGAATATAACTCATTGGCTCGCGGTTAAAAATTGTTATAATAGGACGCGCGTCCCTCGCGAGAACCGACGGGACTATATGATATTTTGAGGATGGGATATTTTGACTATAACTATGGTGGTTGGTACATGTCTCTTTATAAAAGACTAAGAAAATAAAGACAAATAACAAATAAGTTATTAAGGGATTTAAGTGTTATCCAGCATAAAACTCGCTCACTTCAAAACAGTGTCAGATAAGAGCTAATTCTTACTTTTTAAAAAAGCCTTCATAGTACACTACTTTGAAGGCGGTTTTTTTTTTTTGTTAAAAAGTTAATTTATTCAATTAACCCACAAGGGAACTTATGAAGATCACATTTACTGAAGTTACCACCGGTTCGGAACTCGGCCTTCACTCAGAATATTATTTCCTTTACACAAGTCGTAAATGTTCATAATCAAAATTTTGATTATCTACATAATGTATGTAGTAACTGGAGCACAATACTATTTTCAGCGAAACATGATCTGATCAACATACTGATTGCTTTGCATTTTAATGTTCATACGAATTCACAATATCCAAACTACATCAAAACCGTCAACAATAATTAAGCCGACAAGCCAACTCGGTACATATAATCGATTAAACACACAATCGATTATAATCGTCGAATCGATCATCGTGCGATTTGAGGCCGGCGCGAGTGCGCTGTCAGAGAATTGCACCTTCATTACTATACGGGAGCGGGTAGCAAATCAACCGGACAGACAGACGGACAGACGAGCGCTGGATACAATAAGATATTTACAAGCGGTTCTGTGGAACGGACCTCGATATATGAGAGTGTATTGTTGCGATGTTGATCGAATTGTGCGGGATTGTAGGGAAATTTTTGTTTTGACAATACATGAGCATTTTATATCAACATGCACGTTTTACGATATGTTTATGTATCGACGCTACTATTTATTGTTTTGTCAGTGTTTCAATATTGCTTCACTTGTTTAAACAATATTTCTGAACTTTTTATTTGGTAATTTAATTGTAGAAAAAATAGTAAAAGTAAGGTGTATCGCAAGGTTCACTACTGAGACCGTTAATGTTTATTTTGCATGACCATACAATAAATTTTATCAAACCATTAAATGTAAGAAGATTCAATAAAAATAAATATTAATAGGAAATATAATCAATATGATCGATGTCAGAGAGCAAGCTTCAATCAACATCAACGTGACATACCGTCACACGGGATAAAGGACCATTATAAAATGTCCACCGAACCGCATTCAGTCACCCACAGTCCACTGTATCGCCAACATCATTACCAATCATTATATCCAATTCATCTAAGAGAGTATGAGCCACGACTCGATTCCGTAATATTTTTTTTCGAGTCACGAAGCCACCTCAACTATCTTAATGATGCTCTATTTTCAAGTAAATCGTGTCCATGTAACGTATGGAATCCATTGGGTGGCTGCTCTCTGTCTCGCACATACCTTTCAGATCGTTAAAGAAATTGAAATTGGTATGTACCTACCATACAATTTTTAGTCCATAATATAGATATCATTAAAGTTGATTATTCGACGGCCGCTCGCTAGTAAGTTGACAATATAATTCCTTTCAATTACAATTAAACCTTCATCGCCCCTATTATTTGCTTTTGCTATTCTTGTTTTAATTGTATTGTGCTAAGGTTGAAAATGTATTGTCAAATATATAGTATTTGAATCGTTTTGGTATGTCTCAGACGGCATAGGTAATAGTAGGTTGAAGGCAGGGTGATCTGAAGTGCAGTGTCCATGTAGGGTAGTCGCGCGCACAACGCGTGGCAACGACACATCTCCAGGACTCTTAAAAGGTTAATTGCACCCGAAAAACTGACAGTACAACTCGTGGAATCCGGCTCGGTAAGGCCCCCATCAAGGTTTTCGGGATACGCATGAATATTGATAGGAGCCAAAATAGTTTAGATTTTCGGTGTTTTTTAAACTCTAATCCGATTTGCTCTGTGGGTGTCCAGACTTTTTAGAGCGAATTAATGTACTGGATTGTTTCGACATTGAACGCTGTTGGTTTTCTTAACAACTTCATTTTTTCTGTATTATGTCCGTATTAGAATTGGAAGGTTGTATTGTAATTTACTGAGTTATTTATATGTAGTGTTATAAATATGTCAGCCTCTGGACCTTCAGATATATAAGCTTAGCTCACACGATGTTGATAAAATTTTATCAGATTAGGGCTTACCGGTGCTGTTATGCTTAGCTGTCCAATAATATATGGTACATACCTACTGACAAATTAATCTGTAAATTCCAGAATTTAGGAACATCTCTCATCCATAAATTAAAACAAGTTTGTCTCGCAAATTAACAGTTCTTATATTGAAATTCCTAAATTCTTACACGTGACTTTTTCCCTGAATTAGCGATCACTAAACAATCATGTGCAAGTATGCCTCGAATTAAATCTGATCGAGGCATACTGCAGTATGTTCTTGCCTACAGCTTTGACATACTATGGGGCAGATAAGTTTTTTCCAGCCGCTGCGGGGTGCCATCGTGTTTGCTTATAATTGATACTGTTGAATTGTTAAGTATTGACTGTAGCTTCAGCGTGCTGTTTATTTTAAAGCATGTCTATGAGATAGGAGCTGGTGAGGTGAGTAGCCTGGAACATCCATCTAAAGATTTAAAAAAATGATACAGTAATGTAAAAGGCACTATAGGGCTTTTAAAAACACTAAAGAATCTTATACCTACGATAAACTGACTAGCACGGCATGGTCGTGGGTTCGATTCCTACCCATGAAAACATTTGTGTGAAAAAACATTACTGTTTATTCTAATTTTGGATATAAGAATATAAACTACAGGTTGTATACACTTAAATATTATTTGGTTTCCATAGTAGTAAAAGCTCTGCCAAGTTTGGGATAAGTTTTCTGTAAGTCACTTATAGCTAGGTAAAAATTAAAGGCAATTATTCATGTAAAAATCAAAATAAACACACCACACGTACATCAAACTGCAGGAAATTGAGAACATTCACTAATCAAGTGGTTAGCTCGCCCCCGGCTGACAAACATTTCGTTTACAGTAGGCCAGTGCCTAAGCTACGACAGGTGGTACCGCAACAAATATTCTGTCCATTTCGACTATATGCATGTTTTTGACTTTATTATGTTATCAAGAGAGCTTTGTATTGTACCCAAAGAAATTGGACTAAAGCTTCTTTATTCTATGATTGTACCGGAACATGGCTGTCACGAATGACAGCTGCGTCCCGCGTTCTAAATTGTCAGCCTCTTTCGACGCTAACCTCTTGTGAAGACACACCTCATTGTAAAATAGAATAAGAACAAAGAATAAAAGGATTGTGCACTAGGGTGTCCCGACATTTTTTTTTTTGGTTTTCCTTAACGCAAGACCCCTCGAAATTTGTGTAATTGATCGTAGATTACCAAAGTAATTTTATTCTTTTTATAAATCTATATCTTTAGGGTTCTACCGATCTTCAAAGTTTTGAAAAAATTTCATTTTTGTGGTAATATTTCGCTATCCTTTAATTTCGGCTACCAAACTAAATATCAAAAAATATTAACTTTTTGTTATATTTAATTGTAATACATACACGACGTTTTGATTTGCATGCAATAACTCTTTACCAGTGACTTCGAATTGATATATTTCAATCTGCAAAATCCCTCAATTTACAACTTGTTTCGAGGGCTTTCTTGACTTGACTCGCGAGTATTTTTTTTCGTAGCCAAAGTAAATTTTATGCTATAAAAGTACAGTTGCGATTGTTACAGTGTTAGTAGCAGGTTTAATAATGATTTTTAGGCGTAGCGAGTCTATTGTATTGTACTATATTGGGACCATACAAGTAACTTACCATCGGCAGTGAAAAATTATAAGGGACGTCATTAAATTTATTTTATTTGCCTAGAACGAACTAAAATTGAAGTATAATGGTAAGGATCCCTCCAAGTTAGATATATATGTGATTATTTATACTGAGTTTCTTGCCGGAGTCTTCTAAGTTTAAGTCGTTGGTAGAGTCAACTGTAACATTCATAAGTGCCTTATCAGGGCCTAAACTGAATAAGTTACTTTTGGATTTTTCGATTCCAATCGTAACTGAGGAATGAGTTATTCAATTACTGAAATCCTATTTTTAGAAGTACCTCAATTTGAAAAGATTCCCCAAAAGTAAACGAAATTATTGTTTGAAAACTAACTGAAGTGTTTTTGGTGGCATATGAGAAGCTTTTCGACGTTTCTGCTTTTAAATGCACTTCATTTAAATTATATACATGTGAAAATGGTTATAAGGGGTGCTGAAATGAAAAAAACGGCTGGATTAATCAAACTCAATAAATAAAATCTCAGCTAAATTGTGTTAAATTCTGTTATCAAAAGAAATACTTTTTGCCTGGAAACCCTGCTTGTGGGTATATTGTTTGATGATAGAGACCACATTCCGCAGCTGGCTATTTCAAAAAATAAACCACTACACTTATCTAAGCCCAGGATTACCAAAGAACTACCAAAAAATAACTTCTCTCCTAGAGATTACACCGAAATTAATCAGCACTACCGGTTCTTCGACATATTTCTAATACCTTCAAATCATGGCATAAAATTTGAGCTTGGAAGATGTGGACCATCCTTGTCACACATAATCGTAGTAGAAAGATGTATTAATGGTAACGTAAGCCTCACAAAGCTACTTTTAGAGATGGCTTTATTAGGTTGAAATCTCGAGCACAAATGCCAAATTTTGGATATAAAAATAAGTGTAAATTCTGTTTTTAACATTGATTATAATTAATATAGGGCTTCTTTTTATTTTTTTTGTTATTTTTTTCGTTAATTTCAATAATAAAATACCTTTTAAACTTGATTTTTATATTATTTTAGACATACGGCTTAGGTCACTAAAAACGTAAAATTTACAAAACTTCAAAGTCCGGTAGAGCCCTCAAGATGATACGCAATTCTAATTTTTCTATGTTTTAAGTAATCTGTGTAAAATTACGCAAATTTCGATACCCCTTGCGATAGTGTAGCACGAAAAAAAATATTTCTCATACATCGACGGGACACCCTATTGTGCACCCCATTATCATCTTTTAATGAGACTACTACATGTATATCATTTACAAGAGCTATGAATATAATAGTAGTTACATATAAAGAGGAAAACCGAAATAGATACGGATGGGATGTGTGAATGCTGATATGACGGATAGAAGGAATAGAAGAAGCAAGCAAGCACATATTGCGTTGTCAAAAAAATAACACTTGAATTCGTCTAAATTAAAGTAAACTTCCTTAGCTATTGAGAGTGGCGATTTGGTAGCTCATTAACCAAGAAACACCATAAATAGGACAGCTAGGAAAATAACGCCCAAAGACTTAATATAGTCGCCTACCTTGGACCTTTAAATATGCCGGGTATCCAAAAGTCCCCATGTCTGCTGCGCAAGACAAATATTATTTCTGACAAGGCCACCAAACCAGTAAGAGCACCATTTGAACAAGAATTTCTTCTTATCCTTCTAAACGATCACGAAACAATTCGTCAGCGTCACAAGAACTCAAAATATTTTTTAATACAGGCAACACTACCGAGCGTCTGGCAGCCCCAACGCTGGCATCCCCGTTGTACGCGAGTACGCTCTCGTAGCGTAATTTTTTGCGCTTGCGCAATACAAGCTTCGAATATAAAAGCGTCGCGAGCTTCCCCGACCTTATACGGCGCGGCCCTTAGGCTGGATTCCATCCGGGGACGTGTCCGCACAATAAAAAGATTTATATTTATTTATCGGATAAATAAAGGAGGCGATCGACCGGCCGTTCCGCGAAAGTGTTTAAATTAGTATTTCTTCCTTGTCTCGTGCTCGGTGCCGCTAAATTGTTTATTTTTTTTAAACTACTATTATTAATTATATAATTACTATTATAAATTATCCAAAGACACTATTTTAACTATATTTAAACGCTGGTTGCTCTCAAAAAGACATTTAAAAACATACACATCTCTTGAGGAATATAACAAAGTTAAATTCTACAAAACTTTACATATACATAGTAGATGTTATAGTATCAAGAGCCACTTAATATCCTAATCCTAACTATCCTAACTATTATTTTAATATTATAAATGCGAAAGTGAGATCGTTTGTTACGCCTTCACACCTCAACTACTCAACGGATCAACATGAAATTTGGCATGCCGATAGCCTATGGTATGGAGACGGACATAAGCTTTTTATCCCGAGAACGCGGGAGGAACCGCGGGGACAGCTTATTATTTTAATAGTTAGTAACTTTTAATAGTTTTCTTGCAGTAGGGTTGGCAGCTTCCAATTTTTGATTCTGATATAATAATACTAGATTAGCAATTTTTTTACTATGGCCTGTGTTTGACCACAATCTCACCATGGTCAGTGATGATGTGGCCGAAAATAGTAATCACACAAACCCTTGAAGGAACTGGCTCTCAAGTGCAACTGTTGGAACACACCGGTGTAGGTGCAAGCACCTGGCTGCCAGAAGCGCCAACGCGACAGATTTTCAACTGGAGGGTGAGCCAGCCAGTTGTGTACTACACAATAACCTACCGTCCGGGAATCCGGGATCTTCGTCACGGCATTCAACGTCATTGAGCTATCATCGCCTTAATAAGTAATTGTCATAAAATCTATACGGTGTAAGATTACAGACAAATAAATAAAGACAATACCACTAAACTCCTGTGGGTGGTTATTGTAAAGCTAACGCAGCAATTCCCATTATGGTCTCGCGGTAACAATTCCTGTCAAAACTTTGAAAAAATATCAACAAATGCCTGCTTACAACTTGTCCATAGAAATTGTGAGGACATACTCCTCACATACCGTTTCATTTTATAGTACGAGTATCCTAGTTGTAGCCACCTAGTGATGTGCTTTCAACGATCGATTTGTGAATTATCTTTGAAAATAATCGTTTGTTGTTCTACGGATCTATATCATATCTATATATTTATAAACCAGCCAAGTGCGAGTTGGACTCTTATATGAAGTGTTCTTTAGATATGTTTCTTGTGTTAACATTGTTATTCATTTTCATTAAATTGTCGTTGTAGGGGCAATAGCAATACGCATTTTGTGAAACGGTTTATGAGATACAGCTCACTGACTGACAGACGGACGGCCGGACGGACGCACGGCGGAGGCTTAGTGATAGGATTCCGTTGGGTGCGGAATCCTAAAGAGAGAATGTCTGACGATCTCAAACTGCAGGGTATTATATAACGTAGGGTTTTCAAAATTCAACTCCTAAGGAGGTAAAAGAGGTGATCGTAGGTAAAACCAGGTGGCAGAAAGCTAGCTCACTGGAAAAAAAACCCGAGTAGCCCGCAATTTATTTATCGTCTGTAATATCAAGTCGATACTACCCTTGCCCATGCCTATCCCTAACAAATCTAAGAAAAACCGTATAATCTGTCCACGTAGCGTATCTTTCCCAGGATGGTTGTTCCGGGTTTGATTCCCCGTAGCACGTGGGAAAATCGTGTCTATAAATCAATACCTTTTTTTTACTCCCTTAAAACGATCAACTGGACATAAGAGTTATTAGTTAGGAGTTTTTCTCCGCCATATTGCAGCATCTGGTTGTTTGTGTCATAGTATTAATTGCTAGCGTATTTCTAGACTGGAATAATTTTAAGTGAGACGTGTTGGCGTCCCTTATGTTTATGCTGGAATCATAAACTTTTACCCCCTTATTAATAAATAAGGTGTAATTCAGTCTTGTATCATCCAGGTATTAAGATAGCGTCATCCCTTTTTGTTTATATGACATTAGAAAGTGACGGATATATTTTAATTCTAGGTTACTATACTTGACTTAAACCTTATTTATTAATGAGGGGGTTAGAATTTGCTAGTAACAGTAAACTAATGTATCTCAACCCTATGAGTTTCAGCCAACGCTATTTTGTGACAAAACTGATCGAAAGCGCGTTTTGAAAAATGATATTTAAGACGACAATAATAATTATCTTCTTAAGTATGAAATTAAAGAATAATATACAGATTTTATTACTTTAAATCTTATTGGGGTGAATCAAGTGTGAAACTATTTTCTGGTACCACTAAAATAACGTTGTATCTAACAATTCTTCTGATATTACCCAGATAATATAAAAAGATCTTTTTTTTTTAAATACGTGTCATACTTTTAAAAAGATGAACTTGATGATTGATCCTTCACTTGGTTTTTGGCATAAAATTGTACTATAAGAGATGGTAGAGCTGCCATTCCTAGCCTAGTACGGTCAGCGTCAAAAGTAGATTGGCCCTTTCATAATACCAAATCTATTGTATAATGTTATTAATAATCTTAGGAGAATAGCTACTACTATTGCATGTTCGATGTGGACGAAGCTGTTGAGACTCATGAAATGTATTATTTACTAGCTGTCCCCCGCGGTTTCACCCGCGTTCCCGGGATAAAAAGTACCCTATGTCCCTTTCCATACCATAGGCTATCTGCATGCCAAATTTCATGATGATCCGTTGAATAGTTGAGGCGTGAAGGCGTAACAAACAAACAAACAAACAAACTCACTTTCGCATTTATAATATTAGTTAGGATATTTACTAGCTGTCCCCCGCGGTTTCACCCGCGTTCCCGGGATAAAAAGTACCCTATGTCCCTTTCCATACCATAGGCTATCTGCAATTCTGCATGCCAAATTTCATGATGATCCGTTGAATAGTTGAGGCGTGAAGGCGTAACAAACAAACAAACAAACAAACAAACTCACTTTCACATTTATAATATTAGTTAGGATTAGGATAACAACATTATTCTGTACAGTTTATGCAATAAATTTTTTCTGATTTCTGATTTCTGATATTGATATTCTCTTGACAATTTATATGAAAACGGTGAATTGCTTAATGTAATACATATGCTATAAAGTGATCAGCTACTTTTGACCCTGACAGAACCTAGCACTAGGCGAGACCATCAGCAGTTTTCCTTTCATCATCTTCTTGTAATTTTTTGCAGTTTATACCGGGGCCAGTTTTTGTGAAATTGAAACTTTAAACTGTTTATATCTTTATACTAGAATAACAGGTGGATATATATATTCGAAACCTATGTTGGGTTAGTCATGCTGAACAACTTTTACTATGGGACCAATAGCGAATTCTCAAAAAAATATGCAATCTCGAAATCTCCACCCAGTATATTCGAATGTTGTTAGTTTGTAAAAACCAACTCTGGTCTATTTAAAGAACACGGCGACATAAAACGAAATCCATACCAGAATAAATTACTCCTTCACCACTTATACCATAGAAGCTGCTATCCCATAGCCATTCATATACCAGAAACTTATAAAAGACGTGTCTTTAAACTTATTTAAGATCAAATTATTTAATTGGCTTACTGAGAGATGTTTTTATACCTTAGACGAATATTTTAAGTATTACATAAAACTTAGATAATTAGATTACATTAGTTGGACATTTCATATAATTATTATTTTTATATTATTTTATTAAAATCAATTTAAATTTATAATTTTGCATGCTATTCTGTAGCACCAACATTGTACGAAATTTCTGCCAAAATAAACAATTTCGTTTCATTCTTTTATTTACTTTAATTTGCAATTTTTATTTTTTGCTACGCAATTTCAGCTTTTATATTTTTCTGTGAAAATTAGCATTGTGGACTTCCTTTGAGATACATTACCTTTGCCTTGAGAAACTACGCTACGTTGCGTTCACAAGACCCCACCAATCAGAGGTGACATTTTTTTTTTAATTAAGCCTACTTGACGTATCGTTTGACGGTTGACGTGACAATGTCAATCTTTGATTTATACTTTTCAATGTCACATAAGCTTGGTGTCAACCTTATTTACTTGAAATAGGGTTTAATGTCGTGTGTTGATAGTTAAATGGTCAGATGCACGTGTCACTGGATTTGTGCATCATTTGTGGTCAGTGTGATCCATTTTAGTTGGTCAATGCGTCGTTAGAAATCGTAACTTTTTTTGGAAATGATTAGCTTTTTACTTATTGTAGGGACTGTCAAGTAAAATAATTGTACGACTTATATTTTTAACTCCTTCCTTGAAAAGTTTAACGATGGGCGATGAGTAAAAAGTTGCCATAACTACGTATCTATCGGAAATATGATGAAATAAAGGTAACTAATATGTTAATAAGTAATACACTAATAATTATAATTAATAGTTTGTGCAATGGATATGAAGTACTCTACTTGACCATGACTTGACCTATCCGTCAGGTTTTGTAAAGAGTTGATTATACACCAAGGTTGGTAATTATAAAAAATATGAAAAATAAATGTGGCATCCGTGGTGCGGCGAGCGCATACCTTTATTGCATGATTTGCATTTAGATGGGGTGAGCTTCGTTACGCCTCTGTGTAAACACCCTCAACAACACAGTGAGTTGAATGTAATATTTGGCGATCTTATCGCGCATCGCTTGGGCTCTACATTTTTTTAGTAAATGATAGTTTCATGGTATTTACAAGTTTTCAGTGTAATCTGTGAAACAGTGCCTTCTTCAGTCT
Source organism: Achlya flavicornis (assembly GCA_947623365.1). Classification (NCBI taxonomy): domain Eukaryota; kingdom Metazoa; phylum Arthropoda; class Insecta; order Lepidoptera; family Drepanidae; genus Achlya; species Achlya flavicornis. The sequence goes on from OX392478.1 coordinate 14,160,852, forward strand.
ACTTTGTATCGTCCCCTGCCATAATACAGGGTGGGCCAGAAAGAATTGCGAATTTGAAAAAATGATTAAAAAAAAACTTAGTACAATTCACATATAAATTTTTATTTTTATAAAAATTTACATCTGGGAAATTCATTTCTTAAAAATAACGTCATCCAGGTGTGCACCATCCCGCTGCAAACATTCTTCGAATCTGAACCTCAAATTGGTAAAAACTCGCTGGCACATTGCACGGGGAATAGCTGCCATTTCTTCCTGGATATTGGTCTTCAACTGGTTAATCGTGGCTGGGTTATTGGAGTAGACTCTACTTTTTAGGTATCCCCACAAAAAAAAGTCCAGTGGCGTTAGATCCGGACTTCTAGGAGGCCATGCAATGTCACCTCGGCGCGATATCAGTTTCCCAGCAAACATCTCGTTTACGACCGCCAAAGAGGCATTAGCTGTATGGCATGTCGCGCCATCTTGTTGAAACCATGTCGCACGATTATAGGCTAGACTAAATTTCCGGGAACCGAGCTACTTAACCCCACCACCCGCGCAGTCCCCTCTCTAAAGCTTCAAACGCAAGAGTGTTTTTAAAATCGTACGCCTTTCTGGCCCACCCTGTATAAAGAAGAATAGTGTATAAGAATAAAGGTTAAATAAGCAAAAATGTGAATGAAGTGGCGAGCACCGTAAAGGGCCTACGTTAATTTAGTGAACTGTATTGTATAAAAGAATAACAAGACATCTATTTAGAGGGATTAAAATGTAGGGACTAAATTTGCAAGATTTATTTTAGTTGTTACCAATCAAAATTTTGCACCTACGCACAGAGTACACTGTCAATAGATAATAACGCCACGCCTCTACGAAAATGGAATAATCAGAACTGTAGCACGCACTAACTGATCGGCCCCATCGGATAATAAGAACCATTATAGAAACACGGCGATCCCGGTCCCCTATTGATTTATACCAAGAATATCGAATGCTGATTGCTTGTTTATGGTACAATTAAAATTATACATTGGATATTATACATAATGTGTGAAGTTATAACATTTGAGTAACAATTTTGCTAATTTTCTTAAGAAAAAGGGGCTAAGTATATCAATTTCCAATAAAGTGCCCGCGCAACATTATCAAAAAGTAATTTATTCAGGTTAGGCAATGAACGTTACCTACTGTACACTTGTACAGTATGGGGCACGAATGGTGAGCACAGATAGGTAGTAGTGGGGGCAAGCTCGCGCATATACTTATGGCCAAATCACAGTAGCCAAATGACACGCAAGAATCCAATAGACGACGAGCATTGACTGACGAACCAATCGTATGCAGTTCGGCGCTCCCCCCTTCTTCATCTACTGCGCAGGTGTCAATCTGTGCTCAACACTCGTGCCCCTTACTATACCATAGTTGTAAAACTCACAAACTTTAAGCAGGCATACAGCCAATAAATAGATATAATAATGTATTATGCAACAGAAATACAAACAAATAAATATCTCGTAGTTCCCATTTGGAGCAACATCAGACCAGGACAATTCGTGTCTCAAATCCTGTCAGATACGAGAGCTCGTGATAGGCCGCGTGACTCGCGGCGCTTAGCCTGACTGGCTCTTAATCATGCTAGTCCGAAGATTGTAAAGTGTTACTGTGAAACAATAAGACTGCTTTCATTTATTTTATCAATTTTTGTGAAAGATTGTCAAGCGGGCACACGGTTCATCTGGATAGAACATGCACTAAGGGAAAGCCGTAATCTAGGTGTTAAATGTTGCAGTTTGTTTATAAAATGGTTAAACACACGTTCTACTTGGAATTGGAACTGTATTTATGCAGCTTAGAAAACATAATCCTTTGATAAACTTTCCAGGAATGAAAACCTTTTATCAGCCATTTAGATCAAGTGAAATATCACAAGGAAAAGCCAATAACCAGGTCACGTGAAATAATCGAGAGGAATTACCTCTCCGCCATTATCTTCAAAGGCAATACTTTGAATATAAACGAATCCTTTCAAAAGAGATCTTTTGTAAACGTACGGTACACACGTGACTGTTTTTTTTACATGTGACCCGGCCACGAACCGCCGTGTGTGGTCGTATCGTTAATTTTACCCTTCTGAGTACTGATCACCGATTAGTTCACTTCACGCCGTCTGCCAGTGACATTATGAGCATTGGATTGAATACACGAATTCTTAAAAGGCTTTTAGCTGTGTATTCAATTTACTATTTGGAGCAGTAACCAAGAGGGCATTTTCTTTCAGTTTAGACCACAATTAAACGGTTTTTGCCAACAAACGGGTTGTAACTTGGGTTAAGTTTCAGAAAGTTCTTTAAATGAATGGTTTTTATCGATCAAGCTAGCAACGAACGAATTCTGTACGTTCGTGGCTCGGCTCGTGCTCGGTTCACGTAGCATGGACGCACCATTACTTATTTGCTAAAAGCCAGTAGTCGGAAACAGATGATCTTTATTCAGTCAGTAGTGTAAATAACGACACGTTGTTTGAAAATGCCGATAACGTGACATTATTTACGTGAACATTTAATTAGTTTATTAGTTAAATAGCGATTTATGAGTAAGGGCCGCCCGTTCGTTGTTAGTGTCAAGAAACATAGACGCTTTTCGGTTCACGCGAACAGTGGAAGTATTTAAGCATCCACTTATTGTAATACCGTAAGCTAGGAAATAATAAAAGGAACGGTAAAAATGATTGTTTTTTGTCATAACTGTCAGGTGACCTGGACACGGCCGCGGTGCGAGTGAAATGGTAAATGTATTCAGATAGGGTCGCCTGCGGGGATGCGCGGGCGCTGTCTCCCACGTGCCGCGATGCGCTACAGTATGTAGTGGCTACTGGCGAAATTATTTTTTGTATCTCTTCAAAATATATTTACTTACTCAATAAAATAACGTAAAAATATGTCATTATCGATATGTTGTGATATCCCAAAGACAATTACTTAATTAAATTTTAAATAGTTGGTACTATAATTAATTTAGGATCGTACCCCTGGTCCTCCATGGATTTATAAGTTACGGTACGGTAACCGCTTACCATCAGACGGGTCCTATGCTTGTATGATACCTTAACCCATCCATCTCTTCTTTGGTCTTCCATCCATTCACCATCACACGAAGCAATGTGGGATCTAAAATATGACGATAGCTCAATTATAAGGATATATAGGTGGGCAATATATTGGCAATCTTCTGGGTATTGCTAATGTGCATAGCTGACGGCTCAGATTACAGAACAAAAGGCAAATAGAGCGCGCGGAACACGGGGGTGAGGCCAAAAAAGCAAATACAAATTGAAAAACACCTTGTATTCACTTTTGAATGTTCATTTGTTTTGTTTAAATAAAGTTTATTATAAAGAAAGTGTTTTTCGTTAAATAAAGTTTGTTAAACAAAGCAAATACAAATTCAGAAGCGAATACATAATGTGTTTTTCAACTTGTATTTGCTTTTTTGGCCTCACTACCGTGTTCCGCGCGCTCCATCTGCCTTGTTCTGTAATCTGTGGCTGATGGTGACTACTTACCATCAGGGAGCCAAGTCTGCTATTTTAAAAATGACATTCTGACATGACCTCATTACAACTTCTTGCCATTGAGCGAATTTGCGTTGTCTACAGAATTCATAATGGTTTCGACGCTATCAAATTAGAAGACTACCAAAACTGTCAGATCTGTAAATATTTACACCACTGATAGTTCATTAGAACATAATTGTAATATTAAACTTGGGCGCAAGATAGACCGCCTACTTCTCAGCCTCCTGTAATAAATAATACATAATACAGGGTGCAAATTTCGAGATGGCATATTTTCGAAACCTATGTTGGAGTAGTCATGCTGAACAACTTTTATTGTGGGACCAACGTTGATCGAGCAAGGTTGAATCGCTCGTGGTGTAGCACGAATAGCCGTTCTTAATCGATCGGCAAAGTTAAGCTACGTCTGTCGTGGTCGGTACCTGGATGGGCGACCGTCTAGTGGTATTACATATCGAGCGTTTCCGTGCTTCGGAAGGCACGTAAAGCCGTTGGTCCCGGTTATCACTTAATTGTGATAGTCGTTAAGCTAGTTGGATGCCTCTTAGGCGGCTTTAAAAATTCCAATAGTAGGTTGACCACTAGCCTACCTCCACCGATCCGCAGTGGGCACGCGTGGTGGAGTATCTGCCCATTCCCTTTCACCCTGATTTGTGAAAGGAGGCCTGTGCTCAGCAGTGGGACATTATAGGCTGATGATGATGATGAAGGTTGACATTTACTATGGAAAGTTAAATAAAAATTTGAGAATTCGCTATTGGTCCCATAGTAAAAGTTGTTCAGCATGACTAACCCAACATAGTTTTCGAAAATATGCGATCTCTAAATCTCCACCTGCCATATTGATTGGTGACGGTAACATACCACAACCCTTGCAGGTGTGAACTGTTTATCCGGGGCGCGGGCGTGCCGTATCGCTCTAACTTTACATTTGTTCTCTACCGGCTCTCACTCGTACATTGCTGCTTCTACATGGAGGAATCAAGATTTTCAGGATGTTAGGGACTTTTCTAATTAATTACTTACCACCTTCGGCCACATCTTCCGCTGGTAAGATTGTTTTCAAAGTCGTACACATAGTAAAAAAAATATAAAGCTTAAGTTTTTGTAATCGTCTCTCCTTAGTTTATTTTAGTTGATATACAGGTAAATCGCTCATACACAAAGAATCGCACAAACATAAAACAAGTCCATACAGTTATATATACCAAAAGCTTAAAAGTTTATCAATTGACAAATCTCTATAAATTCTATTAAATAATATAGTAAATACAATTTCAACACACTCGCTCGTAAAGTGACATTTATTGCACCGTTTTTAGTATCTTAATGCAGCTTATTACGCATTAGTGCTTTTTACTTTACATTACCGGACAGTTTAATGATAGGTATAATCCCGATTATGATAAGTTTTTACCTCACTGCAAGTGATATGTGTGTAGACCAAGCATTCTTAATTTAAACGGGTAAAATAGTTTGACAGCTCACCGCTGTAAAAAAAAAAACTTGCGCGCCATATTTGTTAACGTTCTCATTGTGGTTGACTATTATCAAAAAATCTACTTAAAAAAATACAAGTCTGTATTTTTCCTCGCAAGTGTGTTGAAAAACGTCGTATGACACACGTGTGCATTGATTATTACACTCTCGGCTCACTTATCGTTAAGTGTTAATAACCAACTTTGCACACATGTATCATAATGTACTATTAAAACATAAAGGCCCATGTACACAACACAATCCGAACGTGTCGATAACCGAATCGAAGTCCCGCGTGCCGGAGGGCGGCACGACGTACCGATCTCGGCATCGCCACCGCCTGTGATTTGCGCGTTAGTCGATGTTTGAGCTGAATCGATTTGAATTCGTCACGTTCTCGGACGCAATATCGATTCTCGATGGCTTGGTGCAAATTTTTGAGGCGGAGTCGGGAACGATGCGGTGTGAATCCAGCATCAAGGAACTGTGGTTTATGTAAAGCATACAGGCTGTTTTATTATGTATGTTTGTTTGTTTCGGAAACGGTTTCTATTAAATCATTTTGAAAATTCTACATCATTATATTTGAAAGCTTGTGTGTATATTTATTACTCAATACCGTTATGGCGGTCTACCATGTTTGAATGAAATTTGGCTCATAAATAGATACAATGTAAGACTTTATACAGGAACACAGGCAAAACAGCTAGGCGGAAATTAGTTGTAAATATCCTATTTTTGAATATTTGCCTAGTGTCGTGAATATTTGACAGTATTGTCAAGTCAAAGTCAATTGGCTAAAACAAATTATTTAAAGAGTGAGTATCATCAAATAAACACAGTAGCTGTACTAAAACAGATTAATGTAAAAGGTCCCCAGTAATCCCGCAAACAGGCGGATTCCAATTTGCCTGAAAAACGAGAAAAGCGTCGATGTTTTTCAGCAATGTATTTATTTAGTCGAGTTGCTTGCGCGTAAGCCTTCTCATCCAAATGGATCTCGCGAAATCGCCTTAAACGTTCACTCTGCTTTGTAAAATATCGCGAAGCCCCTGAAATTACTATTCCGTTTTTAGGATCCACAGTTTTAAGGATAAACGAAGCACCCTTTTGGAAATTTATTGTTGAGGATAGAATATTATCATACAATGATTGATTCTCATGCATGGAGACTTGAGTAATGTAATAATTTCACACAGTTTTATTTTCCTTTTATTGGATAACTAGGTGTGGCCAGCGGTGGTACGTAGTGCCACAGATATAAAAAAAACAAACATACACACTTCAGATTTATAATATTAAGTATGACTTATTTATATTAACAGTTTTAGTACCTGTATTAATTTTCCTAAAACTCTTTGTTCTCAGAACCTCGATTAAAAACATCTTGACATATATCAGCAAAGCGTATCCTAATAGTGCGTCCATGCTACGCGAAGCGAGCATGAGCCGAGCCTCGAACGAACAGGATTCGTTCGTTGCTCGCGATTCCAACAACGAGCGCGATGCGAATCCCTTTGTTCGTGCAAAAACTGACAATCGCGCGGAGCGCAGTCGAGCACGCTACGAATGCTCGTTCGAGGCTCGTAGGCCCGTCCACGATACGCGAATCGTGCTCGCAGTGTGCTCGTTCGTAGCTCGGCTCGTGCTCAGTTCGCCAAGCATGGACGCACTATAATATAGTTCTTAAATGTATTTAATATTGAATTCCATTTCAAAGGTCACGTATTTCGAAAGACTCCGCAGTATGGGATCCTGAATAATGTTTTATGTATATACACCACCCTGTATTATATAGAGCGGGTTCGAACGGTGGAAGGGAAAGCTCGATTTACCCTAATATCTTTCTTTCCAATCAACTTTTCATGTTTGTTTATACTGGTTAGGATACACGAAGTTCTAAATAGAACTTTTAGTTGGAGCGAAACGATCTATGAAGTTCTCGCTCAATATAGTTCAGTAGTAGTTCGTCAGTCACAATCACGGCATACTAATACTACGGAGAGTATTTACATACATCCCGTGACCGATCTGTGAGGTAACGACTGATGTGTGGGGAAGCACCTTTAAACTAATCAACCAAATGTTTGGATAAGGCTACTTTGTATCCAAGGAACGCAAGCAGGTAGGTAGGTTAGGTTAGGAGCAGGTGCTGCTCGTGGGGGCTGGTCTGCTTAAGTTTGCTATTTATTTACTGCTATTTTATTTAATATTTATTCAGTCTACTTTGTAATTTTGCCGCCGCGCCGGTGCACGCAATTGTTGTCAGTGCGATTACAATGTAAATATTATGTAATTAATCTAAGCTTGTTGTTTTGAAAAGAGTAATTGCTGAGTTTATTGCCGGCTCTTCCCAGCAAATGCAACCTTCCGAACCGGTATTAGAGTCAGACTTTTCATAAGTGTCTGCAAAGGTCTATTTGAATAAATGATTTTGAATTTTTTTGAATTTTAAACCATAGACTTTATGGAACCCGATACGTAAACCTATATTTTAATATAATGTTTGTACCATTTTATCCTTGCATTGTTTTACTAATTAAATTAATAAACTTGCTGTCGACTTACTACAAAAACTGCATTCTATATTCTATTCAGTAAATAAGAATATTAACTAGTCGTAGTTGTCGAAACTTCGTTTTTTTTTTTTTTTTAGTTAAATGAACTGTACTTTAACTTCAACCTCAACCTTCAACAACTATAATCCTCTGTGCGCGCAATATGCTTAAAAAGGGGTACAGAGTTACGTCTCCGCGTATCTATTAATATCAAACAAATAAAACATGATAACTGCATATTTAAAGAAAAATCAACATCTCATTACCATACGCAAGTATCCCAAGCGGAGCCGCGGATCCACGAATCGCTACCAATGGCGGAGGCACAATAAATAAATCCCATAACAATGGTCATAGGCGAGCTCGGCCCACCATTAGTGGCCATTACGTCACGCATATTAAGTGCGCTTTCATCTTACCGGCTATTGTGCTGTGTGCCCGGCTGAGGACTTCCGTGTGCCTTGTACGATGGCACTGGGGTGGGAAGTGGGATAAGTCAAAAAAACAGAAAAATATTAGGGCTGAAAGAACTGAAAGGTCTTCTATTTACTTTGGGGATCAGATGGCTATGTGTAAAGATATCCCCTGCCGTGATAATTTATTCAACATTGATACAAAACGTAAAGGAGTGAAAAATGTGCTGAGAATTGAATTATGTGTATCCTACAGAAGAAGTCCCAGCGTCAACGAAGATTTTTTCTAAAACAATTACTTACCGCTTCTTCGTATTTAAAACAATCTTTAAAATAAATTAAGAAAAGACTAATAATTGATACCCTATCATGATTTAATTTCAGATCGATTAAGTTTTATTCATACAGAAATCTCAAACTAACAAAAAACTTATTTTATCACACGCCAATTTTATCTTCAAAAAGATGACGTCGCCGGACGGTCACTGTAATCAATCAAGTGAAAACCCAAAACTTTACTACTAATAAAACAGGTACTTTACCAAAATACATGCGGCGTTCTATTGTTTTATTTGCAAATTTTGCAATACATTAATCGCTCCCCCCAAGTATGAAACAAAGGGATTTTCACTCGCCGCCGCTCGACCCGAAAAATAAACGCACCAGTGGCTTTTGTCGTTATAAAAATATGACACAAACGTTTTAAACGCGGACGGTTTTTGTATAAGAAATTTTCCGCAGCGGGAATTTATTTTTGGTCACACAAACACGATGCTATCGGTTGATTGAGTTACTCATTTGCAATAAGTAGTTGTTATAATCAAAATAGGGTGATAAATTTATGCTTAAGAGCGAAACAATATATTTGATTGTACGCCTAGTAAATTTGTAAGAATGTCACTAAAAATCCTAAAACATAATTATCAAAAAAAAATTTTTTGTTATTGCAAAAATCAAAAATTATTGACTTATACAATTTCCAACTGCGATTAAATTCGCTCCCGTTCTGCCTAGTCTCAATCCTAAATAGGATCAAGCTTGTTATTATGTTATTAACATTAGAAATTACGACATCTTATTGTACTCTAATCGGTATTGGCTGTAGGACCCACTATACGAACGGTATCGTCGCGAATATCAGTTTTAGTTCAATTTGATCTTTATTGATGCGATGATAAATGCGAATTTGCTTTAAAACAAAGTTACGGAAGCAAATAATGATGAAGAAGACTCAGGGTGGTTTGTTTCAACTCCTTTTGACATTTTTAAAGTAGGTGATGATGGATCAGTGCTAGGACGTCGAATGTCGTGGCGATGGTCTAAGGTTTGAATCCAACCATAAGCTTAACTTTTCGGTGTAGGAAACCAGCGTGAGGAAATCATAGCTTGGTGGCCGGGTACTAAAAAGTGTACCTATTGCAGTAAAAAATACTCTTATCTATCTTAATCTTGGCTTTTTATAAAAAATAAAATACAATATACCTTACAAATAATTGGCACTTCGAACAATTTAAAATTCAGCTGTCACATGTTGGGTTTATCTGCGTTGCACGGGAATCGAACCTCACATCGGCATCCTACAATGGACATGCGTCAACACACCGCCGGCCGCGACAACGACACGACTTCGCTAAGTTGCGTGTGCGCTGATCTACGTGCTTGTTATGGCCGGTGGATTCGATACTGTTAATAGATATTTCAGACTAGCTAAGCCACGCGGTTTCATCTGTTTTACGGCCTTAGATCAATGGGGAAAACCTATGTTCATCAGTGGACATGTTTGGGCTGAATGATGTCACCCTTAAGGCTGACCAAAAATCCTTTCTAAGGTAATCTAAGAAATTCAAATGGAATCTGTATGCAAAATTTCATGTTTCTAACCTCAGTGGTTTAGGCTGTGCGTTGATAGATCAGTCAGACAAAGATAGATAGATAAAAAAACAGACGGGTCTATCAGAGTACTTACAGCTCGACACTCAGGCTCAATTTACAATGCCGCGGAATGGAGTGGAAGCACTAACTTTATGTCAATACATACAAACTTAATACGAGCCAAAAAGCTCGAAAAAATTCTCGAGAATGCACGAGGATTCCCCGAAAGGCGCCCTAGCTCTTTTTTGGCTCGTTCTTCCTTTTTCAAGGTATTCAGTTCATAGAGTCAGTGCCTAAATCGATCTTCATCCATATCTTGATCATATATTTGAGTCAAATTTCCAATTACAATGTGTGATACAATCATCCACGTAATTATCCACACAAACTCTCCTCATAATATTAGAAGTATATCAGTCGAGTAGCGAATCAAAATGCTTTATTGGGAAGATCGTTACCTTGTTACACAGATCGGTATCTGCAGTGTGGTTTGCTCCTGTGCACTCTAAGGATAACCGTGTTGATTTAACTATCTCTAAGTATTATGGCTTATATTGTAAATGTGATACATTTTGTGTAATAATATTGCGATATTGGGCAGTTTTTGAAATAATTTGTATACTACAAGTCGAGAGGTGGGTTTTGGTAGGAGCATGCAAAGTGACGTTGCGTTTTCGTCTTAATTTCTTAATATATATATATTATTATTGAGTTCTATTGAATAGATAAATAATATCGGATGCATTTGGTCTACTAAAAAGCCAGGTGCACGAATGAATGAATACGTGTAACGTGACTATAGGTCATAGGATGTCATAAAAAGTCTTCATAGAACGGCCACCATTTTGTTGATTTCACTTATTTTATCATAATCAAAATCAAAAAGTCATTGTTTCAGAAGAAATTAAAGAAAGAAAAGAGATAAAAAAAGTGGGGAGGCCAATGGGAGAGGCACTATTAAAAATAGCTCGTGATGACGTTGAAGTGTCTAAAGTCAAAGCTAGGCTGAAAACATTGTAAGAAAACATAGCACGACAGTTCGGTAGCTATAAACCCAGGTTGAAAATCTATCACTAAGCACCTATCGGCGTAATTCGACAGCTGTACTTGACGGCCAGTTCCCTCTAGGCTCTGTATACTTACCACCTTCGACCACATCATCACAAAAAGAAGTACAAAACTCAAAGAACAAAAACCTAAATTAGCACTTGAAACCCTAGTCTACAAACCCAGTACCATACAACAGTATGAAGATTACAGTGTACACGTATGTGCGTTTAACCAATTGTGCTGGACGCTGAGTATTAGCGGGATTGACAGCAACATGGCCCTTGTTACCGCGGTATCGAGATGCGTATCATACTCCTTTGGGCTACTGTTTTCGTATCTTTACTGTGGATTTAAAGGATGGACTAGAAGAGACAGTCTGAAAATAGTTTATACAATGCCATCACACAAGTTTATGAGATTTTTTTGTTTTCGATTTTTAAACCAAGCAAGCAATCAGCAGAATTTAAAATCTGCGGCGTCGGCAGATAAACAATTTCCTGAATTGTTACACACGGCCATCAGATTTCAAACTAAGCAGAGCTTAATTATACAAAACGATGACGGATTAAACATTCTATACTTCTAGTAAAGATATTTAGATATTATTTACAACAACAACAAAACAGTTTACGACAACTTTAAAATTGCAAAAAAAAAAAAACGATTCGAGCTCTATCGGCTCCAATAGTATTCTCATTATAATTTGTCTTATCTTTCGTCATGTAGCGTAAGTAAGTCTTGTAAGCCCGTATATAAAAATGTGATTTTGTTAGTTTGTCCTTCTTTCACGCATCATCGGAGCAACAAATTGATGTGATTTTTTGCATAGAGATAGTTCATGAGCTGGAAAGTGACATAGGGTGTTTTATCCCTATTGAAAACGTGGTTCAAACAAGAGGTGACGTCTAGAAAAGAAGATAAGTAAGTCTTTTCCAGCAGTCGAACATGTATATCCCTGTGGTCGCTTCTCTGGTGTAAATGGGTGCATAATAAGCAACCATTCAAAATCAACCAGATGCATTCCGTACGGTATAATAGGAATTCTTTACTATACACATGTTTGTCGGTGTGTATGTGTGTTCGGACATTTGTATGGGGTGGCTTGAATAATGATTTACAATGTGTTTGCTTTAAATAACACTGCGGATTTCGGTGATTTTTATTTTTCGGAGTTATTTTGTCTTTCTAAAGCGATTATGTTGATGAATGGAGAATTATGAAACTGGAGTATCTAAGTTTGGTAAAAGTGCCAAGTTTATAAGCTTGTAAGGTACAAACGTCAGGAGTTCTATTGATGACTCTGTCATGCATGATGTACCTAATGGTGCGTGCATGCTACGCGAATCGAGCACGAGCCGAGCCACGAACGAGCCTACAACGAGCACGATGCGAATCCCTTTGTACGTGAAAAAACTTACAATCGCGCTCGTTCGAGGCTCGCGAGCCCGTCCACGCTACGCGAATCGTGCTCGTTCGAGGCTCGGCTCGTGCTCGGTTCGCCAAGCATGGACGCTCCATAAGACCTTGCTGTTCGTAATTGTTAGAAACTTGATTTAAGGTGTTGCGTCCAAGATTTTTTGAAGCGATAATAGCTCAAAGTGCTAGATAGTTAGGCCTACGAGCGACGATGTAAAAAAATCTTTCAAACCTATTAAAATAAAACTAAAATGTAAGGGATCTTCAAGGAATCAAAAGCAAAAAGTCATTTATTCAGTTTAGGCCCTGGTATGGCACTTATTAACGTTACATACAGTTGAATTTACCACCGGTTCGACGACTCCGGCAAGAAACTCAGCAAGGTTTTTTTTTTTTTGGCAGATCTCTTCATATTACAGCTTTTTTGCCAAATACTTATATCATACACTTTTCACTTAGCCAGGGGGGATGCAAGTGCAGAGAGAAGCTACTACAACCATATATTTTGTCTTCCACGTAATGAGCCACCTTATAGTTAGGCTTCTCAATCTTTTTGTGTACCCAGTAACATTGTGTGAGTTGTACCCACAAATACGTTATTTGCGTTAGAACCAAGCCTAAACATAACTAGGAACGTTCGCGTTCCCTCCCTAGCGACAGGAGAAATGGACCGAAAACTGTCGCCCCAAATTGGAATCCGTTTCAGTAAACTTTGTCCTACATTTTTATCCTTATACACAGGTTATTGAAAAAGTTGTTGTTAAAACAGAGTTATTGCCTTTTGATAGAATAAACTAAAACCAAACTCAAAAGCATTCAAATAAATAAAAGTGTAACGTTAAATTGTGGAATCTTGGAAAAATTCAAAATGCTAATATATAGGTATGTCGCAACCAAATAACTTACCCGTTCAATTAACAGCCTAGCCTTTTTACCCGACTGACCCGGAAGGAGGGTTATGTTTTTCGAGTGTATGTATGTATGTATGTATATATGTATGTATGTATGTATGTATGTATGTATGTATGTATGTATGTATGTATGTATGTATGTATGTATGTCTATTTCTTTGGCACGCTCTGCAGCCTAAACGGGTTGATGGATTTAAGCATATGAGGTGTCGCTAGATTCGTCTGAACTGTGGGAGTGTCATAGGGTATATTATTTTTACATGGCGTCTACGGATAAAAAAAGAGTATTAAAAAAATTTTTTGTTATCATAACAATATGGGTATCAAATGAAAGCTTGTGAACAGCCCATTCCATATATGTATATATTGTAATAGTTTTGTGCTACGTAAACTGCAAAAAACCATGTTTAATGCAAGGACAGTAGGTATAGGTAGGTTTTATGAGCGGTTACCGTACGTACCTAACTCACAGAGTTGCGTTGGTTGTTAGCGTTACTTTACCGTACCGCTCATTTAATTTACTAACTCATTCTGTATAAAACTAAAAAGTCTGAAATAAATAAAATTATTAAATTTTGTTTCTTTTAATAATTTAATTTATTACTGGTTGACTGTGACAGGTATAGTAGGTGCGTTGAAATACAAATCTTCTTTTTGGTTGACGGGAGAGTTATTTTTAACAGCTTATTTTCTAATCACCCAACAGTTATAGTTGCAGAATGGTATTGCTTGTACTATTATACGGATTTTTCCTCGATGCATAAAAATTATGACTCATTATAAAAGAGATTTAGATTATAAATCATTAAGGAAACATATTGGTATGCCTTGGAATCAAAATAAATGCTAGCATATATGCTTTGTTGGGAAAAAAATAGATCTTTGTGTGTAATATATGACCCGCTCATTATTTTAATATTTCATGAACAAATTCGATCTTATAACAAGTTCAATCTGGATTAACGATGACCACGGCGAACTCCATCGATATTGTATCGAACACCATCTGGAAGATACGATCGAAGCCGATTGTATTTGCCAGGTATATTCTTGTTTCGGCCTTTAGTTATTTGCTCCGTTTTCACACAATACATTAATTTATAAAAAAGGGGTTACTGAGTTGACTGAAGTTTCAGTTTATGTAATAATTTCCCCATTTACATCAATAATAATAATAAATATCCTCACACACGGTCATCTGATCCCAAACTAATTAGAGCTTGTACAGTCGAGGACATAAATATGTATACACTTTTTGAAATTCAAAAGCAATTTTCTCGCATGTTTAACATTTAAGTGTTAAACTATTACACAAATCATAATAGTATATGTTAGAAGATTCTGCCTTTATAATATCTAATAATTTCAATCAGTAGTTTAAGAGGAAACCGTTGTTGAATTTTACTAAGTGTATACATATTTATGTCCTCGACTGTACTATGGAAACCAGATAACTGATATAATACATATACTACTTTTTGTTTTGTAAATAGGTTTAAAGATATTTATTCTCAAAGAAAGACTACATAGTCACTTACATGTGAACAATATGAGCTTATAAGTTGTGCTAAGTATAGCTTAATTCATATTAGCACATCACTATAATCGGTCATGTGTACCTACATACATCACTACAATGTATCTGATTTGTTCTTTGTAATGGCGACTAATAAAAGAGTTTTGCATTCACTTCTTTACTGTTATTATTTATTAAACATCATAAAACATAAGTAAAATATTATAAAAAATTTGTCATTCGTCTATAACGTTTGTTTTGTACTCATATTAAATCGTCCCGCATTTTATTTTGTTCATAAGTATTTTTCTGTAACACCTTGCGAAAGTTTACTTTTGAACACATTAAAAGAGTTAACATTTTTTTTGATTGACGGTAAGTTATTGTGCAGCTGTGCACCTTAACATATACATAATTACACCCATCAATTACCTTATATTAGGAATATTTAGCTTGCTATCCGATTTTTATGTAAACCTAATAACATTCGTTAGTAGTAAAAGTTCAGAGAATTGAATGTAGTTTTCATATTAATAGTATATATATTTTTTTTTTGTTTTTTTTTTATACGTCTAAGTCGGTAAACAAGCATACGGCCCACCTGATGGTAAGCGGTTACCGTAGCCATATGGACGCTTGCAACACACGAAGCATCGCTCACGCGTTACCGACCTTTCCCCCCTCCCCAATGAGCTCTGGCGACCTTACTCACGCGCAGGAACACAACTTTACACAACATAAAGTTATTTGGCTGCGGTATTCTGTAAGGTGGAGGTACTTCCCCAGTCGAGCTGCTCTTTGAGCGAATAAACGCTATGCTCTACCTCTCTTAGTAGTTTTTAAAGTATAATCTAAAGTACACAAGCACTGACACTCTTAACTTGATCAATAATATACTTTTTCATGATACCCAACAAGATTGTTCCGTAACGCAACACAGCGTCTTATCAGCCGCTGCGCCCGCGCACCTGTGCATTGAATATCGCAGTAATGGCTGCACTTTGCTTGCTCCCAGAATTCTCCCGGAGATTTATCACCAGCTTCCTACCCTTGAATGAGCATACGATTACATTCGATTCGGCACAAACTCCGAAAGACCTTATCAATATTATTAGTGGTTTAAAAATGATCATTCATACGTCAATGAGATTTTTGTACGGTGGAACTATCCATTTTATGAGCCCTTCTTTAAGACGTAACGCGATTACTTTTGTTACCTACTAGCTTGCCCTACGGTTTTTCCCGATATCAATCTGCGTGGGCTTACCAAATTGAATCACTATTAGTTTTGCCGTTGAAGCGTCAAGAGATAATTGCTTGAGAGGAAATGTTCAAATATATGATTAACTAACTGTCCCGCGCGGTTTCACCCGCATTTCCGAGGAATCAGATGTTTTCCCGGGATAAAAAGTATTCTATGTACATATTCTATCTGTGTGCCAAATTTCATCCAAATCCGTTCAGTAGTTTTTGCGTGAAAGAGTAACAAACAAACATCCATACTCACAAACTTTCGCATTTATAATATTAGTAGCATACTATGCAAGGATGTATTCTAAATATACGTATTTTTGCCAGTAAGGTGATATACACAGAAAAAAAACGAAAAACTAAACATATTACCGTTTATATACAACTAGCTTCCCGGCGCGACTTCGTTCGCGTGGTGCTACCCTACGCTACCCTACCCTACCCTACCCTATCTAAACCATCCACGGAGTCAATCGAAAATATAACCTAGATACCGACTGCAGCGCCATCTGCCGGGCTGATTTGTGAATCTAAACCATCCAGGGCGCCACCCAAACGCATACAAAAAAAATCATTCAAATCGGTCCTGCCGTTTAGGAGGAGTTCAGTGACATACACACGTACAGTAGAATTTTATATATAAAGATATTAACAATACACAATATTAACTTTTCGTGATATATGTAGGTACTAGATATATAAGACAAAGACACCCAACATTGTACATAAAGTGTAACAGTAAGTTAAACGTTAATTTACGGTTAGGGCAATAATGAGGCAACTGTTGTGCATTGTGACGTCACCAGAGAGCGGACAAAACAAACTGTAGCGGCCAAAAACGGCCGAGACCGATTGTAGAGTCGTAGACACTTAATACTGCCAGTACGGTTAGCAGGACAAAGTTCCTATTTTTTTAGTGTGACTATGTTACACAAAAACATAGCATTTTTGCGCTCAAAGAGCAGCTTGACTGCGAAAGTACCTCCAAAGAAAAGCTAGGAAAAATCAAAAGAATGACTAATATCACTATGTGGCGACTTGCACGCCTCCTATTTATTGTCTATTTCATGTACATACTGGCCACAGTTGAAGCGCTCGTGGTGTAGCATGATTAGCCGTTCTTAATCGATCGGCAAAGTTAAGCTACGTCTGTCGTGGTCGGTACCTGGATGGGTGACCGCCTAGTGGTAATTCATATCGAGCGTTTCCGTGCTTCAGAAGGCACGTAAAGCCGTTGGTCCCGGTTATCACTTAATTGTGATAGTCGTTAAGCTAGTTGGATGCCTCCTAGGCAGCTTGAAAAATTCCAACAGTAGGTTGACCACTAGCCTACCTCCACCGATCCGCAGTGGGCACGCGTGGTAGAGTATCTGCCCATTCCCTTTCACCCTGATTTGTGAAAGGAGGCCTGTGCTCATCAGTGGGACATTATAGGCTGTTGATGATGATGATGACTGGCCACAGTATTTTAGTACTGGCTGATTTGTAAAATTAAGAATAATATGATTAATTGTTTGTTTGAAAATATGACAGGAAGTCATTCAATGTCTAGAAGGCTAACTCTTCAGTTTTTATAAGAGATTTTGTCTTAATAAGAAGAGATTTATTTAGTTTTGTATTTCTTTATAAGAATGGCTAAATTTCAGTATACCGAAAAGCTAAATCAACTATGTAACTAACAAGTTGGGAAATACAGTTTCATGAGATCGAATCCACGCAGTTTCATTTTCAGGTTCTCTCAAGTCCCACAACTAGATGATAAGGGCACTAGGTAATTTGGTGAATAGACTTATTTCTGCAGCGTTTTTTATACTAGCTTATGCAGTGAAGACTATTAATTCTAAAATCGACTGCGAGATTAGTTTGGTTTAGGTTTTCGTAGTTTGATGGCTAACAGCATCCTCCTCTGGGGGAGTGGGGCCATGAATATAATAATAAAGTCGTCACAGTCGTCATCATCATCATCATCAGCCTGTAATATCCCACAGATGAGCACTGCAGGCCTCCTTTCAAAAATGAACGAGAACGGGTGAACGAGAATGGGCAAATACTTTTTTATATACTTAATTCGAAATCATGTTTATTTCTCTGCTATCCCTACCAAACGACTTATCAGATGTACAGAAGAAAGCCGAATGCGTTAAACGGTAGTTAGTTAACCACAATTATTATTATTTAGTGCGCCGGCGAATAAAGGCGACGCCCACGTTCACTTCGGTACGCATGTTGGTATAGTGTGGACCTTACTTTGTCCTACTTATGTAAATAAATATCAAAATATACTAAGACATTCCTCACACACGGCTACCTGATCCTAAACTAAGCAGAGTTTGTACTATGGGAACCAGATAGCTGATATACTTCATATTATAGGTTCTACTTAGTCAGCAAGCAAGCATACGCCCGCCTGGTGGTAGCCATTACCGTAGCCCATGGACGCTTGTTATGCCACGGGTGTTGCATCACAAGAGACGCTTGCACCGAAGGCATTACTCTCGCGTTACCGACCCTTCCCTCCTCCCCAATGAGCTCTGAGAAACTTACTCACAACATTTTTATTGGTTGCGGTATTCTGTAAGGTGGAAGTTCCCAGTCGAACTGCTATTTGAGCAAAATAACTCTACGCTCTACTTCTTCTTCACGAAATAAGTAATACATTTGACGTAATTTTGAGAGAGATTTGAGAACAACTTTACCGATTTCATCCATCTTTTTTTATAGTTTACTAATACTCTGGAGAAGGTTCTTACGGAAAAAAAATAAGAAAGTTGCGTAGAAAATTTAAGAAAACTTTACGGTACCGTAGGGTAGTATATTCCTCGGGTACGCGGGTGAAACCGTGGGGCGCAACTAGTAACCTTATATTATTCGATATATTTCTTATAATAATTGAACACATGCATGTCCATATGAAGCCATAGCAAACTGTAACCGCGTGATGGTATCGGCGTACGCGCAACTCTGGAAATCATCCATTGTAGGTATTTATTAACAATTGTACTGCATTGATGCGCCCGATATCAACTAATTACTGCGGTGATTTATTATAATACTTATATCGCGATCTACGTGAATATGGGAAAAAATAAACCATTGTCATTGTTGTTGTCATAATATGAGCCTTAAGTGCGCGGTTTTACCATTGACTTTTCGATGAGTGGAATATTATGTACCTACGGATTCTGGTGTTATAACATGTGTATGATTTTGACGCTTACAAAATATAACAGGGGGCCAACCACCTTGTGTTTCGTCATTTTTTGACATCCGACGTCGAAAAAGGACAGACATCGGTAATATTATTGTTTTCGTGGTTTACCCCAAAAAAAGTAAAGAAACGATACACACACTCCATGTAATGACTTCGGAAACTTCGCACGTAGATAGAAAATACCATATTTATTTTGTATCCCAGGAAACACAGTAGGCCCGACAGGAACCCAGGTAAAACTATGGGTGAAACTTAAAAAAAAAAAGTGTCATATAAAAATAGAGGGTATATTATGAGGAGAATATATATATAAATATAAAGTACTAGCAGTCATATAAGGATGAGAGAGTCATCCTTAAACCACTATTAAATCTTTCAACAGCCACCCTAACTACTTTGTAAGAAAACGCTTTTTAATTGATCTCAGACGAAAGTTACGACACTAATAGAGTCCATTTGAACCCGAGATATTTAATGGAATTAAAACATTACTATTGAATACTAAGGGAAATTATAGACAGCGACTTAAAGTCGAGTAAATTATGAGTTTGATATTTAATGTAGTTTTTCATTTCGCTATTTCCACAAGTTGTTCTGAAGAGAAGAATCCACTGAGAAGAACTGGTACGAAATTCAGCAAGGTGTTTTAGCTATTTAAATTTTTCAAACATATAAGATGGCAAAATATAATAGAACTAGCTTCTGCCGGCGGCTTCGCCCGCGTGGCCTACAGGAAGCAAATGACATATTTTTCTTCAAAAACAAACATAATAAGTGCTCTCCCTCCCTCTCAATTGTTTTTTTTCTTGTTTAAGCTGATTTAAGCCCTATTGACTCTATTAGGCATCTCCCATTTCTAAAAAACTATGATACACGTGACCTTTCTTAGTGGATACTTACACTTCACAAAGAACACACTCTCAAAATTTCATGTCTCTAGGACCAGCGGTTTAGGCTGTGCGTTGATATATCAGTCAGTCAGTCAGGACTTTGAATTTTATATTCTGATGACTATATTGGCTATATTTTTCCAATTTTTTTTTATTACAAAATAAAGTATTAATAATAATACACAATCATAAAAACGCATGAAAAAACCAAGAACTTAAATTACGCGTGTAATAATATGTTTTACAGAAAATTCAACCCCCGTTTCACCCTCTTAACCCCTAAGAGAGTGAAACGGGGGTTGGAATTTCGAAAAACCCTTTCTTAGTGCTTACCTACACTTCGCAAAGCACACAACCTCCAAATTTAATGTCTGTAGGACCAGCGGTTTAGCCTGTGCGTTGATATATTAGTCAGTGAGATCCAATACACAACTTCATCCCGCTTTTCATATTTCAGGTATAAATTAATTTTCAATCGTCAGCCTTAGCACTAATTTTGAACGTCCTAACTTCGAAACTGACGGACTTTCATACAAACTTTCATCCCCTTTTTTACTCCCTTAGGAGTGTAATATCAAAAAAATCCTTCTTTAGGAGATGCCTACACTGTATAATAATATATTTAGTTGTGTTTAATGTGGAAATGAAGGACTTGCATAAGTAACTTCATCCCTCATTTCCCCCCTACGGGGGTGTAATTATAACAAACGCTCAGACACCTATATATTAATTTTCAATCTTCAGCCTAAACACAAAATTTGAAGATTCTAACTTCGAAACTGACGGACTTTCATACAAACTTTCATCCCCTATTTTACCCCCTCTGGGGTGGAATTTCGAAAAACCCTTTCTTAGTGGTTACCTACTCTTCACAAAGAACACACCCTCCAAATTTCATGTCTCTAGGACCAGCGGTTTAGGCTATGCGTTGATATATCAGTCAGTCAGTCAGTCAGTCAGGACTTTGAATTTTATATATACAGATTAAAATAAAACCGGCCAAGTGCGAGTCAGACTCGCGCACCGAGGGTTCCGTACAAACCTGTAGGTATATAAGTAAATGGTAGTATAGACCTGAGTATTTGATATTAATTTCAATTTATGACCTATTAAAAAAAAACTACTTACTAGATCTCGTTCAAACCAATTTTCAGTGGAAGTTTGCACCGTAATGTACATCATATATTTTTTATAGATTTATCATTCTCTTATTTTAGAAGTTACAGGGGGGGGACACACATTTTACCACTTTGGAAGTGTCTCTCGCGCAAACTATTCAGTTTAGAAAAAAATGATATTAGAAACCTCAATATCATTTTTGAAGACCTATCCATAGACACCCCACACTTATGGGTTTGATGAAAAAAATTTTTTTGAGTTTCAGTTCTATGTATGGGGAACCCCCAAAATTTATTGTTTTTTTTCTATTTTTGTGTGAAAATCTTAATGCGGTTCATAGAATACATCTACTTACCAAGTTTCAACATTATAGTTCTTATAGTTTCTGAAATAAATGGCTGTGACATACACGGACAGACAGACAGACAGACAGACATGACGAATCTATAAGGGTTCCGTTTTTTGCCATTTGGCTACGGAACCCTAAAAACTATACAAGTTATGATTGAATACGGTACGTGTGTATGTCACTGAATTACTCCTGAAAGGCTGGACCGATTTGAATGTTTTTTTTTCACAAATCAGCCCAGCAGATGGCGCTGCAGTCAGTATCTAGGTTATATTATCGACTGCAGCACCATCTGTCGGGCTGATTTGTGAATCTAAACCATCCAGGGCACCACCCAAACGCATACAAAACAATTCATTCAAATCGATCTAGCCGTTTAGGAGGAGTTCAGTGACAAACACAGGTACAGTTGTTTTTTTTTGTATGCGTTTGGGTGACGCCCTGGATGGTTTAGATAGGGTAGGCCAGGGCAGGGTAGGGTAGGGTAGCACCATGCGAACGAAGTCGCGCCGGGCAGCTAGTATTAGTATAAATTGCAAATTATCGTTAAATATTGATATAAACCTAAACATTATCAACTTACAAAGACAATGAAATATTTCACAAGAATCAAAGACTTTTGACTCAACAACTTCTTAACTCAGTAAACTCAAAATAATACTCCCTTTTCACGAGCAAACATTCGAGTAACATAAAGTATGGGAATAAGTTAGCAAGGCATAAATATATACCATTGCGTTTGTTTTCGTTGAAATGCTATGAAAACTTTAACTGGGTTTGCAAGATCAATACTACGGGGAAAAAGTTGTGTTTCCTTATTCACCGTGTTATGCCTACGTTAGTTTACCTTTTGAATTGCCTTCGCCAGTCTTTATTTTCTATTTTATCAGAAACTAGCAGGAAGCTTTGAACGTTCCGTTGCCGCGGCGCGATACGTGCATGTGGTGTTTTTTTTGTTAAAATAGTATTACATAACCTATCAGCTATCTTAAAGATATTTCACAAAAACTTTTTAGAGTCTAGTTTTTTTTTGTGACAGCATGAAAATACATATAGCACCTCTTATGGTACGTCCATGCTTGAAGAACCGAGCACACTGCGAGTACGATTCGCGTAGCGTGGACGGGCTTGCGAGCCTCGAACGAGCATTCGTAGCGTGCTTGACTGCGCTCCGCCCGATTGTCAGTTTTTTCACGAACACAGGGATTCGCATCGCGTTCGTTGTAGGCTCGTTGAAGGCTCGTTAACTACGTCCACGCTTGAAATCGCGAGTAATGAACGAATCCTGTTCGTTCGAGGCTCGGCTCGTGCTCGCTTCGCGTAGCTTGGACGCACCATTAAGTAACAAGTGTTCTTACGGAAAGATGGCCAAAGCGATGCTTTGCGTTTTGTAATGTGTAAGGAACACGTGACTTATTCCAAAAGCAAATTATTATTTGTCCTTGTGCGAAGACAAAACCACCAGTTATTTGCTGACTTTTTTGTATAAAAGAGACACCATTATTCAAATCAGGCGTACCAACCTATGTTTTAATTAGTAGTAACTCAGAGTAAATAAATAATAGGTACAAGTAGTAGATTAGCCGTTCTTAATCGATCGGCAAGTTAAGCTACCATCGTCGTGGTCAGTACTTGGATGGGTGACAGCCTAGTGGTATTTAAAATCGAGTGTTTCCGTGCTTCGAAAGGCACGTAAAGCCGTTGGTCCCGGTTATCACTTAATTGTGATAGTCGTTAAGCTAGTTGGAGGCCTTTTAGGCGGCTTGAAAACTCTAACAGTAGGTTGACCACTAGCCTACCTCCACCGACACGCAGTGGGCACGCGTGGTGGAGTATCTGCCCATTCCCTTTCACCCTGATTTGTGAAAGGAGGCCTGTGCTCAGCAGTGGGAAATAGGCTGATGATGATGATGACAAGTAGTAGAAATTAAATCCATATTCTAGTTTTAAATTTTTCAAACATTGGTCCATTGAAGCCCTGAATCAAGAAGAGTAGAAGAATGGACGAGATGGCTTCAACAGCGGGCTCATATATTTTTGGCCCTGCCTTATCTTGTTACTAATGAATAAACGTACGCTTACTTCGCTTACAATTGAAGATAAAAACCCAACCAAAAAATAAAATCCTGTTACGTTTTTCCAAATCACCTCGTGTCCCATAACTTTATCCCTGCCCACTCCTTTTAGTAAATAGCGTGAAGATAATGTAAAAGCATAAAGAGCAGATGCCTCCACTAAGTAACTTGGTGCTCTTAAGTGTCTGTAAAGTGGGTGCAGGTGTATTTTTTACGTGTTAACTCTGAAATGTGAACAGCCTACTTTCAGCACCACCTGCGCCTCAACAAAGTGTTCAGTCGATTTTACTGAACGAGCTTCATATTCCACCTTTTAACTTTTTAAAGAAACTGTCACTTGACTCACGGAACTTATTCTTTCGAGCTACTGATAAATAGTTTATTAGTTAAGTCATGGAATTTATTAAACTAAATTTACTTCAAAAACAGTCGGACCCGCACATGGAGGGTTCCGTACTATTACTATTATTACGTACGTTAGTTACTAACTAACTCAACTTTGTTATGACAAAAAAAACCTGAAACGAACCACGAAAGCGTTTCTTGTATAGGCGCCCCCTTTAATTTTTAATTTCATTTAATTTGTATTTGTTGTTATAGCGGTAATAGAAATACACATATTCTGAAAATTTCAGCTGTCTACCTACTACCGTTCATGCAATACAGCCCACTGACAGACAGACGGACGGACGGACGGATGGACAGCGGAGTCTTAGTAATAGGGTCCCGTTTGGCACGCTTCGGGTACAGAACCTAAAAAGAAACAAACTTGTCCAAGAATTTTTTGTACTTATTCTGTCATACCTTGCCATACTTCGACTTTCGAACATTAGAAATTTTCTTAACAATAATTTTAACAAATTGTTACAGGATGAACCGGCGTCTTCAGGGGAAAGTGGCGATGAGAGTGGCAGTGAACCAGAATCCCCCAGCGAGAAGCTGATGCAAGCCCACAAGCAGGAATGGATGATTAACGACAACAACGAGAGAGAAGTCAAAAGGTGATTGTTAACGTGAGGTGGTGATGGCTTAGTAGCGATCTCTATGCTTAGTAGCTTCCTATCGTTGTTCTCCGGTAGCTGCACTTGAGACCAGGCCCTTAAGGCTTTGTGCTTACCACCTTATTGCATTTCATCATTTATCATGGTGGGAAAAAACTAGAACAAAAACTTTGCGCTTATATTGCCTATAATGTCCCACTGCTGAGCACAGGCCTCCTTTCACAAATGAGGGTGAAAGGGACTGGTTGATACTCCACCACGCGTGCCCACTGCGGATTGGTGGAGGTAGGCTAGTGGTCAACCTACTGTTGGAATTTTTCAAGCCGCCTAGGAGGCCTCCAACTAGCTTAACGACTATCACAATTAATTGATAACCGGGACCAACGGCTTTACATGCCTTTCGAAGCACGGAAACGCTCGATTTGAAATACCACTAGGCGTTCACCCATCCAGGTACCGACCACGACAGACGTAGCTTAACTTTGCCAATCGATTAAGAACGGCTAATCATGCTACACCACGGGCGCTTCAATACTATCAATACTATTACTAATGATATTATATATTTTCAGGGAACCTCACCAAGACCAGATTGCTTCCACATCACTGACCACTCAAGAAGCTGATAGCAGTAAATCAAGCCAGCCTTCCTTGACAAAAATATTGCCCAAAATAGACCTCCCAGGTGGAGCAATGTTGTACCACTCAGGGGTCTTAGCTGGCGTTGGACTGGACGGCATTGGCTCCAATCTTGGCCTTGGCAACTTGGCCATGAGTTACCCGCATAGCTTTATATTGGGACTTGCCAATCAGGGGCAAGAGGGTGGTTAGTATGAATTGCAACTTTATGTTCTTCCACATTCAGATCATTCTTAATATAAGTCATAAATAAAAATACGCATGGTAATACAAAAATGTGTAAATGAGTAAGCTATTTTCAAATCCAAAGTCAAAGTCATTTATTCAATTGCCCCAGAAGGGCACTTATGAAGGTCACGTTTACTGAAGTTACCACCGGTTCGGAACTCTGCCTTCAACTGAGAAGAATCCGGCAAGAAACTCAGCAATGTTGAAATATTTGTTGTACAATCTGAATATGTTTGACTTTTTTTTTACAAATACGGACTTCGTGAGATTGAGTAGCTATACTAACCAAATCAAATTCCACAGCATCATCATCAACCCAGCCCCAGTTCATCACCATCCCACTATCCATGGCCATGGCGGCGGCTGGTACTCCAGGTTCAGGATCTAACGGGTGTCCAGTCAGCGCTTCCAGCGATGATAGCAGTGAACTGCAGGATTTGAGTACTGGGAGGAAGTGACATGTGGAGGTAAGGCTTTCTCTTTTTGTTCTCTGGCTCTCTTACTTCGTAACTGAGAATCGTGGCAGATATTATACTTCTATGGGTGCGTTAATTACTTGATGGAGTTTTTTTTTATACGACTAAGTCGGTAAACAAGCGTACGGCCCGCCTGATGGTAAGTGGTTATCGTAGCATATGGACGCTTGCAACACCAGGGTTATCACTCGCACGTTGCAGTTCTGAGTTTATAGAAAAATCTGAATAAGGCGCCGATCCCACTGCGAGCGGTCTATTTACAGATTAATTTAAGCCTATAGTTTTACTACTCCCTTTCGTTTGTGCAATGTAATTAGGAACCAAAATTGTTCTTATATACTACAAAAAAAAAAAAAAAACGATGAAACTAAAAACTTATTTAGTTAACGTGAAAATATAATGCAATAATAAATATTACCTTTCTGTTTCAGACGCAGTTTTTGAAGGCTGGTAGGTATAATACACGTACAGTATAACGTTATTTATCATCATTATTCTTATGATACTTTTAAACATATTGTTTTTTTTTTCTCTTTGTACCAAAGTTTCGTATTTGGCCTTGCAATTATATCATTTAAATCTATGTGTATAGGGGTTTATTCATAGACTAGGTTGTATTGTAATAAATATTCTATTCTGGTAATCAAACATTAAATTTTAAAGCTGCGTTCATATTATACGAGATTAGCGATTGGCGCTCAAAAGTTGTGAGATAATAAATAAAATTGTGCATATTCTGCAGTAAACTTATTGCACAGTAATTTGAAACTAAACACCATTTCTATTCTAAATTTGAAATAGTCCCAGTCCTTGCCAGTTTTATTTAAATTCTAGTAGGTATGCGTTGTTTTTTTAAATATTTCACTCAAATTGTAAAAATCCAGATGCATAATTTATTATAATTAAGTATGTAGATATTAATATTGTTTGTATCAAAAATAAATAGAAATGTACGTATTTTTGTACCAAACAGTAACAATCTTCGCTTGAAATGTTTATATTTATAGCGTAGCGATGGCTTCACATAGCTTACTTGTTGTAAGTGCAACTCATCATCATGTTAAAAGAGTTGTAGATGTAATACTTATGTTTATAAGAATGTATAATCTTATTTTTAGTTTAAATATCTTTTGGTCAAGTGTTAGTAGAAGTTACATACTTCTTTACCTAGATTTTCATTTTAGAGACTTGAAATTTTATTGTATTCTTGCCAAATTATTCTAATGTTGTATTTACAACAAAAAATCAACACAGATTACGAAAAAAGAATTTGAATGAAGTCGGGTTTATAACAATGATATTTGATACTATCAAATATCATTGTTATAAACCTTCAAGTCTGAAAGCCTTAAGGTTGAAAGTTGAAAAACCCGCAAATTGTATCATCGCCTAAAGTAACCTCGTCGACGCTGATGATAAGACCGCGTCTTTACCAATTCGCTTTTCAGTATATTTTCGATTTCAATATAATGTTTAGTTGAAGCATTTATAATGTTACTTCGTTTATGTCATTATTTTAATTGTTTTTTACAATAGACCATAGATTACATTTTTAATAAAAAAAAATACAAATCTGTTTTTAAACATTACCTAGTATATCCAGTTTCAAGGATAATATTGTATCTATGGTCGATTGTTAATATTGTGTACATCAAACAACTGTTTTGTAACTTTTGTTTCTATTTTTCTTTCTTTGTAATAAATAAATGTTCCTCTTATGTTTCATTTTTTTTAATAAAAACTTTATGAAAAATATTGCGGCGTTTTTAATAAACAGCGATCATCGGATATGCAATCCATGTAATGCGCCATAAAGAAAAGAAAATACAGTTAAATCTTTGATTAAGGATACATCCAGATTTTATGTCGAAGCTGTGCACGCGTCGAAAAAAATAACCCCTAATTGTTAGGGGCTAAATCAAATAAAAATAAATAAAATTGAAAATAATGTGTAATATTTAAATTTCTCCCGATTTTAATTGGAATATTTCAACAACTGCTATCATTATGAACGTCACTATGACAAGCAGAATGACGCAGAGGGACCGTAAAACGTAGCTATTACGCGCAGCAGCCTGTTTGATATATTCGTGTAGTATGGCGAAGTTTTATCTAGTTATATTTATTTCTATGAGTTAAATATAGAATTTATAAGAAAATATGGCTATTTTGAAAACGCTTCGCTTTCAAAGAATTTTCCCACCGCATACCTTAATGACATCGAACTATTATAATTGATTGCCTAATTAAATTATCTACTAAGCATGTCTTACCATCCCATGCCTACTTTGTTATAATCCCACTTTTTTTCAAATCGAATAATCGTAGTCCGCCATTACAATTCTCGGAAAAAAAAGAATCACGAATCGAATCATGAGACGTCTCACAAAAACTAAACCTAGACCTCGTATTATACAAAAAAAAACAATAGGCTCTTATCGACGTCCAGTTTATGAAGACCTGTGAAGACTTTTGTACTTCGAAGCAATTGAGGTTACAATAAATAATTGCATTCATACACTGAGGCCGCACTTCACTGGCGACGTTATTTGGAATAACTATGTGGCGTCAACATTATTATTCGTTATTTAATAACATATCAGCTTGTTTGTGATTGGTTAGCTGTCGACCAATCGAAACGTTTAATTGATAATGAATGTGCAATATTGCTACAAAACTATGGAGAGGCAAAAACTTGGATACCTATTTCTTAATTACTAACTAGTTCTCGAATCGACTGAGACCGGGGCGGAACGCATCTGTTCTCGATACTAATTAAATTAAGTATTAATTAGTTTTATTTTTTTATTGCTGCTAAAAAGGCAGGCGGTACAGATGATGGTGATGTATACCTTCGCAAATGGATATAAGCAACACAGGGGAGATTTTAAATGTGTTGCCGACATTTGCAACGCCTAGAAACCAACTGGCCGTAACACACCGCACTCGACAGATTGATGATGGGTGTGTTCTGACAGCTGCACTTGAGAGCCAGTTCCTTCTAGGCTTTGTGTGCTTACCACCTTCGGCCACATCATCACTTACCATGGTGCGATTGCGGTTAAACAAAAAAAAGTAAACAAAAATATCAACAAAAAATATTTTTCAAGCTGGTATTTGTCAAGGGGTTAAACACACAAAGCCTAGAAGGAACTGTCTCTCAAGTGCAGCTGTCGGGACACACCGATAGGTGCTTGGTGGTAGGTGGTAGCCAGCCAGATGGACACTATAAATACCCTACCAGCCTATGATTATAGCTATGGTTTCCCCACGATGTTTTACTTCACCGAAAGCTCAAGCTTATTGTAGGGTTAGAACCCGGGACCTTCGTCTCGGTGTCCGATGGCACTACCACTGAGCTATCATCGCCTTAAATCACAGTTTAAATGTATTAAGAAGTAGTTAAGTGGTAGGTATATATTATTTTTCATTTTTAAGTGCGTTACGACCTAAATTGCCTTCGTTCAGTCCTGATTGGTATTACCACTTAGCATTCAAATGTCTCTCAAAAACCTACGACTATCATCAGCTTAATATAGTCTAAATAACTCTTATTATTTTACGAATAAACCATGGTCTTTGAAACTCGATTAACAAAGTAATGTTATTAATTTGAACTAGAGAAATAGTAATTGCTAAGTTTATTGCTGGTTCTCAAAGGCGACTCAATTAATATAGATAATTAGGTTCCAATTAACCGATGGCAACTCCACACCAACCTATGTCCACATTTGAAATGATCCCAATAAGGCTGCGCATTACATATTCCGTACCGCGCATGCGTGTATCAACAACACATACCGCCAATAAGAGCTGTGGTTAGCCAACTGTCAATGTTTCCATGATATTATACACTAGATAACGTCTGAGATTAACCCGTTGCTTCGCAGTTGGGATGCGCTTCCTATTTCTAATTACAAACAATATAATTGAAAGAATTGTGTTATGGAGATGCAAGGTGACACCTCCATTTAAAAGGGAAGATCTTCCGCCATGCTGGGTCATCGTGCCTGGGGAACGCGGTCCACCTGTACATGTCGGACAGTTGTATATATGCAGATTCACGAGAAAACTTCTTAAGCGCGATGCAGTTTGTCGTGGCGCCATCTATCTTTCTGCGTGTATCTTAGTGGAACTGACCTATGTCAGTTCCACTAAGATAGCGACATCTATATGTCGCTACAAAATACGAGTAGCTAGGAGAGTTTGGGATATAGTTTTTTTTTTTTTTTGTGATAAAACTGCACAGTTGTGTCTATATTTTCTTAACTACCTTTTCGCTCCTCGGTTTCACTCATGTTACCGGGATCAAAAGCACATAGGGTCTATGAATATATTAAAATTCCAATTACTAAAAGAATTCCCAGAATTGGATCAGTCTGGAGTCCAAAGGAAGCTAAGCAATATTGCTAACGCAATTCATTTTTACGAATTTAAAGCAGATCTCATGCAATTCATCAATAATTATAAATCTTTTAATGAATTGAATCGTATATAATGTAACTATTTTGCCAAAAAATATTGGAATCACTTAGGATCTGCCGAGAATTCGAAAAAATGAATTGCGTAGCAATATTACTTTAGCTTCCTTTTTAGCCCCCCAGGCTACTGCTTTAATTTTTTTTATCGGTTCATGTGCCATCATAGTTTCGCTATTTACAATTTATTTATTTCAAGTCAATACAAAAATTCTTTATTCAAACAGACCTTCGCAGGCACGTATGAAAAGTCTGACTCTTGCAACTTTTTTTATACTACTTAGGTAGCAAACAAGCATATGGACGCTTGCAACACCAGGGGCGTCACTCGCGCGTTGCCAACCTTGCAGAAATCTCTTTACACATTTTCTCGGTTCTTCTAATGAGTGTCTGGCAGGGTTCTTTAGTGATTTGAGACACATACGGGCCCGTTGGCGCAGTTGGTTAAGACGTGGAGTCTTAACCTATAGCGCCGCAGGTTCGATTCCCACCCAAGACATGCATTTGTGTGCATGAACATGTCTATATGTCCTGAGTGTGGGTGTAATTATGTATTTACAAACAAAAAGTAGTATATGTATTATATCAGTTATCTGGTTTCCATAGTACAAGCTCTGCTTAGTTTGGGATCTGAAAACCGTGTGTGAGGAATTTCCCGGGATATCTATTTATTTTTATACCCTCGTTGTCTTCTAAATTGACATCTACGAGTAAGTAAATAAGAAGCAGTCATGTGTTTTTCATAATTCCGCTTTCAATACTTGTCAATCTGTATTCTCTAAGTTGTTTATCAATATTTAAATGAAATCGCATTGAGTTAGAAACAAGACGCAAAGCGGGTGAAACCGGTGGCAAATCTAAAATGGTAAAATGCGATTAGATTATTGGAAAGATGAAAAACAGAGCACAAATGGAAGCTAAGAAGCAGGCAAAATATGTTAGTCGTTTTAAAATATCGAAGGTAATCAGCTGATTGCTACAAAGAAATAATGATAAAATATATTTCATTTTACAGTGTCGTAATAATCCGGGTGGTTCGTAGAATCGTTTTACTAATTGATTGTATTCTTGAGATAAGAGGTTGTACTTGTTAAGATAATTTACTATGCTATCAATTCTCCCTTTTATTTATAATACTACTTAGGTAGCAAACAAGCATACGGCCCGCCTGATGGTAAGCGGTTACCGCAGCCTTTATTTTATATATAACGTTTAAATAAAACTAAAATAAAAACGTTTAACGTTTAACGGGACCCTAATTATTAAGCCTCGGCTGTCCGTCCGTCCGTCCGTCTGTCTGTCTATCAGTGGGCTGTATCTCTTGAACCGTAATAGGTAGACATCTGAAATTTTCACACAATATTAAGTTCTATTGCAGC
Organism: Achlya flavicornis; assembly: GCA_947623365.1. NCBI lineage: Eukaryota > Metazoa > Arthropoda > Insecta > Lepidoptera > Drepanidae > Achlya > Achlya flavicornis. The sequence continues at coordinate 14,192,719 of OX392478.1, forward strand.
TATAACAACAAATAATAAAAATGAAATAAAGTTAAGCATTCAAACCCTCCCCCATACAAGAAACGTCTTTTTTTGAATGAGTTTTTTTTTTCATAACAATGTTCAGTTAGTTAATAATGTACGGATGTGAGTCCAACTCGCACTTGGCCGGTATTTTAATACTATATAAGATTGCGTTTGGCCACTGACCCGCCGATGAAGGAGGCCTAAGATAGATCACGCTTTCTTAGAAAACAATTCATTCTGGCCTTGAAATACCCAAGATTTAAAGAATGAACATGATTGAATTGAATGATTGATTTCAATTGCGGCTTTTTGAGCTTTTAAGACGCATCCAAATTCTGGTCACGCAAAAAAAGACCCTAAGCAATTGGCTAATTAACTAGAGCTCCGTGCTATACACAGACATTACTATTCGACTCAAAAACAACTCGTTAAGAGTTTCCTGAAGTCATTAACTAGGAACATAAATTAGCAAGTCTCTAGTTACAAATGACTTAACCGCACAAGTGCGAGGGGAATTCAAATTTATCCAATTATTCTTTGGAACAGCAGAGGGGTTAATCGATAATTATGTGCTTATCACTTTTATACCTCATGCCTTGTGATAGATTAGTGCTGTAAATGCTACCTATTTTTTTTTTTTATTCGAAGTCTGTAAGCAAACGTACGGCCCGCTTGGTTCGAAACAGTTCATGCCGATGCAGGTGGAATACACTGGTTTTGCGATGAAAGTGGTAGTTTTAGAAGCTTCATGAGTTTCCTTCTAATGGTGCGTCCATGCTACACGAATCGAGCACGAGCCGAGCTACGAACGAACATGCAACGAGCCTACAACGAGCACGATGCGAATCCCTTTGTTCGTGAAAAAACTGACAATCGCGCTCGTTCGAGACTCGCAAGCCCACGATAAGTACGCGAATTGTGCTCGTTCGAGGCTCGGCTCGTGCGCGGTTCGCCAAGCATGGACGCACCAAGCAAGACATCGTAAGGAAGTTAAAAAGTACCTAATCCAAAATGATCAACAAATCAATGCAATGTAATTAAATATATATTTTTAATGATCGTAGTTAATCCTTATAATGATCGACAATAATGTTATATCGGAAGTAAACATAATGAATGCTGAATTTATAAAGTAAGAGGTAAATTATGGTGTAGTAGAATGTCAAGAATTTTATTGTAATAAATTGAAGTTCTAACCAGACAAACAGTCTTGTCTAGTAAATACCTACTATTATGGAGTCTCAATCTTGGAATGTAATCTATAAATCTATTGATTTATAGATAACATTACCCTATTTGTGACTTCTAGGAATACGAACCATGCAAATTATGACATTAAAATTACCTGCGATTTTCATATGGACGTCGAAGATAAAATATCTCTCGTCAAACCAGCTAAGTTATTGTAAATTAAGAACACACAAACTCACATTCGCATTTATTATATTAGTAGGTTGTAGACTACGAATTAAAAAAGTAGTAGACAATGCAGCGCTCGTGGTGTAGCAAGTTCGGTACCTAGATGGGTAACCGCCTAGTGGTATTTCAAATCGAGCGTTCCCGTGATTCGGAAGCCACGTAAAGCCGTTGGTCCCGGTTATCACAAATTGTGATAGTCGTTCAGCTAGTAAGAGGCCTTCCAGGCAGCTTGAAAACTCCAACAGTAGTTTTACCACTAGCCTACCTCCACCGATCCGCAGTGGGCACGCGTGGTGGAGTATTTTCCCTTTCACCCACATTTGTGAAAGGCGGCCTGTTCTCAGCAGTGGGAAATTATAAGCTGATGATGATGATGAAATAAGTAATAACTAATAACCAACTCACAAACAATCAAACTTCTTTGGAAAATAACCTTTAAATCAAAGGCTTATCACCGCTAATTCAGCAAACTATTGCAGTGGCTACGGTAACCGCTTACCATCAGGTGGGCCGTATGCTTGTTTACTGACTTAGTTGTATAAAAAAGAAACGATTCAAGTCAACATTCAATTGAGAAGTACCGGCAAATACTTAACTGAAACAAACCATGAACTAAAATTGCTAGTACATATATGCCATGTTTATTGAAACTCACAGGATCAATCTATCCAATCGACAAAACTAAATCAGCTCGCACAATGGCTATAAATAAATATGTTGTATCACAATGTAAGTTGTTTGTCTTAAAACTGGATCAGTGGAATTGGCAAGCTTGTACCCTAAACAGGGCTATCTGAGTATCTCACGTCATGGTACTTGTCACGCTGTCAATACAGCAGTTTGCAAACCTAATTCCTGTATGTATACATATAAATAGGTATTATGTGGCATCTAATGCGGTAGTACGCACGTCTGTTGATTGAATGTTGTGCAGCTGGTTAAGGCATGCCTACATTAGCTTCGAAATGTGGTTTCTAGGAGCTGATTTGGTCGTTTGAGGTATGTTGTGTGGCAGGATTTGAACAACTGGTTGCTAAGTTTTAGAGATGGCAACCCTAGTTACAAGTAAGTATTTAATGTACATAATACTCATGTACCTATGGTATACGAAATACGACACTACTATGTGAAAGGGAACCAAAATCGCAGTTCATTTTTTAAGTAGAATATAAAACCGATATGGTTTACATGCACCTTAAGAATTACATAGAAAAAAACACTGACGCATATTTTCGTCATGAGCCATTCGTTATGGTGCATCGATGCTACGCGAACCGAGCACGAGCCGAGCCGCGAACGAGCAGGATTTGTTCGTTGCTCGCGATATCAAGTGTGGATGTACAACGAGCTTACAACGAGCATAGAACGAGCCTTCGACGAGCGCGAAGCGAAAAAACTGACAATCGGGCGGAGCGCAGTCGAGCGCGAGATGAATGCTCGTTCGAGGCTCGGCTCGTGGTCGCTTCGCGAACTTCGCGAAGCATGGACGCACCAATAGGTAATTGTTTTTCTCCAAACGATGTACAGCATTCCTTATATTCTGTATTCTAAAATACACAAATGGTAGTAGATTTACAATTGTAATAGCGTAGTTACCATTTGTTCATTAAATATATTGTAAGTGACTACTACACTGGAAATAAAATAAAAAAATGTCTATTTAGATATTATATATTCAGGAGTTTCAGGACTGCTCTTCCTAAACCTGAACTTCAAGCTTAGCTTACAAGGTCAATCCTAACTAATATTATAAATTCGGAAGTGAGCTTGTCTGTTTGTTTGTTACGCTATTACGCCTCAACTTCTATCATGAAATTGGCATGCAGATAGTCTATGGTATGGAGAAGGACATGGCTACTCTTTATATGAGTGAAACCGCGGGGGCATTTATTTTGACTACAAATAAAAATAAATGTCCTTGGACATTCGTCACACACGGCTATCTGATCCCAAACTAAGCAGAGCTTGTACTATGGAAACCAGATAACTGATATAATACATATACTAATATTTGTTTGTAAATACATACTTAATATAAATTACAACACCCAAACTCAGGACATGCAGATGCAGACATGTTCATGCACAACTAATGCATGTTCTGGGTGGGGAAAGTGGGAATCGAACGCACGACCTGCGGAGTGATATAACAGTGTTTATAACTTTTAAGAATTTTAACATAGAGCAATGCGGGCTTCTTCTAAGCACGAAATTTTATGTTCTTCCACGCGAATTAGAACCGCCCCCGCTATTAGACAAATATCTTTCAAAGTGTTTTAACAAATATCGAGAGAAAGTAATTTTCATGGAAAATCTATAACTTCCATATTTATTGAAAGGAAATTTATCTGAAAACACTAAAATGATATTTTACTAATTGGGTAAGATGTTTAGAAAATAAAATGTTCACTTATAATATCAAAGTGACTAATTACGAAGAAGTAGCAAGGATATCCACTGATATGCTAATATTAAAACGCCACACTAAACATAAGAGCTATATATATTGAGCTATTATTACTATAGAGAAGAGAGAAGACCTATAGAGAAGCTATCATAAGCAAAGGTTATGTCCCATTTTTTTTTTATCAACAAAATTTCACTTTTGCGCTGAAACATTAATGAGTCGTCTAAGCAGACAGTATATAAACACGTAGCGCTATCAGAACGCTTTAAGGAGTATTTTTCTCGCAAACACCGTGATTTTCACGGCGCTTACGCGTATCTTTCATCGTTCTACAACAAGTGTTGCCGGATGGGCTCACTTCAACGGAATATAGTTGTGATGTGTGGTGTCTTCTCTATACGTATAGTAATAATAGCTTAATACAAATATATGACATATCTCCTTGCGTAAACAGCTCCTTGTTAATACAAAGACGACGAAAAAGGCATTAGAATCTCCAGCTATTTCATATTGTATGTTATGCATTTAAGAGGTTATAATTGTTTCCTAGTAATCTATGGGAGATACTTGCGAGATCTTTGTATGGTCTAGTGACCTTAAATCTTCTTAGGATTGGGATATAAGCACAGATTACTTATAATCCTCTGTGCTATAAGGTTGACTTTTCAAGGCAGGCATTCTAGTATGACATTATATCTGATGGAATTTGTTTGAAAAGTTTTGCACAGAGCGAATTAGGTACCTACTTACCTATAGAAAAATCATAAAGCATCATTTTAGAACTCGGCTCACCAAAAAGCACAATTAAGCTCTTGATGGGAAATGCAAGCCTAGTATTATTAAAAATAAGCTTGATTTGTATCGAACGAAACCTGCAACTAATCAAAAACCGGCCAAGTGCGAGTCGGACTCGCACACGGAGGCTTCCGTACATTATTAACTAACTCAACTTTGCTATGAAAAAAAATCCCAAAAAAAGTCGTTTCTTAAAAATTAAAAGGCGCCCTTTAATTTATTTATATTTTTTTCTTTTGTATAGCTGCAATAAAAATACATATTCTCTGTAAATGTCAGCTGTCTACCTATTACCGTTCACTAATAGACAGACGGACGGATGGACGGACGGACAGCGGAGTCTAAGTAATAGGGTCCCGTTTGGCACCCTTCGGGTTCGGCCCCCCGGTATAAAAGGTATAATGTACTCACAATTCAAACCGTAAGGTCAAGAAACTTAAAAATGTGCAGTTTCTAATAAAGAAGGCATCCAAAGGAAAGGTTCTTTATAATTCGACCCCTAAGAGATAAAAGATCGGATTCGCATTTTGAAATAAATCTTCTTTTTAATTTACAATTTGTTTTTATTAACAACCATTAACAAAAAGCAACGTAGGTACCATTTTCCTGTCGCGAATATTTCCTCCAGACGCTAGGGCATTGTTGTAAAATAACAATTAAGAATTCAATGTAGCGTGTACATGAATATTTTGCCAGTGCTCGCTCTATGGCCACATTATTTTAATAATGGACGCCATAATTGGGTTCGCGCGTCATTTTTGATTGGGGTGACCAAACGGCTTTGCGAGACGGATCATGAATTTTTCAGCTATTATAACTTAAGGGTTGAAGCCACAGGATAGCACAGTGGTTAATAAAACATACATTCTTGACATAACTATATATAATAATGAGCTCCGGCTTTCATCGCAAGGTGGCAGGCTGTATGTAAATAAGAGTAATATTGACAATAAATTAACTTCTGAAATAACCGATAAACGTCAGACTTGGCATAGCACAGCATACACTAGCTCCAAACTGACCATCTTTTATTAATTTTTTACATCGTGAGGAAACCTTAGCAAGGTGACTCCCACTCTCAAGTTGAAAATCGCCAAGCACCTACAGCAGTTCTAACAGTTGCTAGGCTACCGCCATCAGAATGGAATGTTTTCAGGGCAATTGAGTAAAATTGTGCTCATTTTGAGGACGCCCACGTTCATAAATGACACAATCTTAAAATTCTCCATGTAAGAAGTATCAGAGATTTCTTTCAAACAACTGCCAGAATCATATTCTATTTGTTTTGAAGACCGCAAACGCCCAGCGAATCGATTTAGAAGATCGAAGATGGCCACTGTAGTCTACGGCATTGGACCTTTATTTGATTATTTAGGTACATAGTATATTTACTTTTTTCAATCCTATCTCTAATACAACCTATTTCATATTAATCCTACATTAATAATGTATGCATAGTCACGCGCCTGCCTAAACCATCGCGTCCGCTCCGATTATGGCGGGGCGGTCGTTGCGCGCGCGCCGACGCCGCGCATCGCAATGTCTGAAGGACGATTTTCACGTGGAAACTCTACAGGTACCACACCACTCGTATACAACTCATAGGTATGTTATTGTTGGTTTAATTCGGAATGTTGTTGCCGTCAAACTGGTACTGATACGCGCGTGCTACAAACTGCCACAACTGATTTTACTGGACTGAATTTTCGGAAAAACCTTTTTGTTCAGATTTGTTCATAGAACTATGGCAATTTGAAGTTAATTAATAAAATAGATTTTGATCCCGCCCAGCGAATCAGTGCTGTATATTACAACTACACTAATGTATATGAGAGATGTATGGATGAGGAGGAAAGGCTAAGGGTAGTACCTAAATGCTGAATGACGGATAGAAAGGTCTTATAGAAGAAGCGTACAATTACGCGAACACATGTAATTGGGAACAGTGTAGATGATGATGACTGATGTATGGCAACCGAACCGAAGTCTCACAGTTGAAAATTATGTACAGTTATTTTGGTACAAAGTACTAATAAAAAATTATTCAAAAGAGTTTGAAGCAGTTTCGGCAGAAATATAATTTCTTGTTTTTTTTATAGCAACGTAGCAAACATTCATATGGGCAATCTGATGGCAAGCGGTTACCATACCCAGAAGGGTTTGAAAGAGGTTTCGAAGAGTCGCGGTGCCGGCGGTGGAAAGGGACAAAGCGCGGTACTGTAAGGCACGAGTCGTGAGCACAGATAGGCAGTAGTGGAGCCAAGCTCGCGCATGTACACTTTTGGCCAAATCACAGTAGCCAAATGACACGCAAGTATCCAATAGACGACGAGCATCGACTGACGAACCAATCGTGTGGAGCTCTGCGCTCGGCCCTACTTCATTCCGCCAAACAGTCGAAAAATTAAATACTGCGCAGGTGTCACTTTGTGCTCATACTATATCATTTGGTACTACACCCCGCACTCTACCAGCACAGCGCCCTCATGGAGCTCTCGCGACCTTACTCACCGTAGGAATACAAAGCCACATTTATGTAATCTTATCTGGCTGCTATCTTCTGTAAGCTTTCTTATTCAAAATAGTTAAAATATTGCAACTGTAGTGTTACAACTTTCCCCTTTTTCCCATTGAAAACGTATCCTTTATCTTTTATCATGGTTGGCTTAATGACTACAAAGAAGCGGGCGTACGTTATTATGCGACAATGTTTTTTTTTTCTATTATTTACTGCACACAGGGAACTGTACACGTCTATTAAAGAAAAAAACTCGGCATTAGAACACATTGTCTATAAGTTATGCGTAGTATGCGCACTTGGAGTTATTTAAATAGCTGACTCCTATGTCATAGCACAAAGATGCGGCGATGAACCAGCGGCTGTGCCAGCGGAACCGTCTTAGTAGACGTCTGGAAAATTTGTAAAATACTATGAATTGATTTTGATGATTAAAGTTTTGTTTATGATAAAAACATGGTATACACACATATATTATTATGAGTTAATATACTTAATGAAACATATAAAAACCCTTCGTTAATTGAATCACGACTTACGCCCGAAATTGATATTAGATCTATCCTTTATTTTGAAATTGTGCATTTATATTTTGACACTATTTATATGAAAAGTAAGTTATCTACACTTTTCCGTGTAATTATTTACAAGTTACTGACGTTTTTTGTAAGTTTAAGCCGCGTCTGTGTACTACATGCACACCCTGCGTAGAGCCTACGCAAAACCTTCCAGTACCGCTAGCAAATGGGACATTTAACTGCAATCTATCTTAGACAAGACCTAATTAAGTATTACAAAAATATTATTTCCATTAGCATTTGCGTTCATTTCCATTGCAAATTGTTTTGTTTACGTATTTTAATGTTGGTATTTTTTCAAATACAATAATAAATTCTAAACAGCAGAGTATATGGATAAGTAGTTGTGGAGTGAATTGTACCTTCAGAAATGGAAAATTCTAATAAAAAAAATGTTTAACTCTCATTTTCAATTATTTTTGTTCCCGACAATATATAGATGATAGCAATAGCAACTGTCAATCATCAAACAACTATTCGCGGACGTAATCGGGGAATGGATCCGTTCCTTAATAAGGCCGGGGCTGGAGCGTGTGGAAAAAAGGTAAAATTATGAGATGGACCGATCGTGTTACGCGATGGGGCAAAAACCCACTTGGAGCACTCATGCGGCGTACGAGCCTGTCGTAAGGATCGAGTTGTGGCCAACAAGACATTTAGATTGTACGATATTTATCTGTCGTATCCATATCAATCGTATACTGTAAAGGTGGTTTAATAAAATCAGCAGATAAGCAAAGTCAGAGGAGTTACTTTAAAATTATTACTGTTTCATACAATAAATATAGTATATTGAATCTATTATTTTGAGAACTTTTAACGAGTGGATGTCAAAATATGATATTTAATTTGTAAATCTCGGTGTAAAAATGTATTCAACTCTTTAAAAATGTGCTCTAACACGCAATACCTATCTCTAAGCCATTTTGTCTGGGTCTATTTATTTACCGAGTCGGTACCCAATCCATACATTGATAGTGATATCGTATCGTAGTCGTGTCGTAATATAAAAGTGCATGTTATCAATAGTAGATAGGCGGCAGTCGTGAGGTGCACGTATAGAGGGCGTAGTACTGTCTCCTGTCGCCTGCAGTCGATACATACGGGGTGATTGTACCACTCATTAGAAAGAACTCTCGCCTAATTCTCGCGCTTTCGACATCGATGTCGAATAGACATTTGACGAAAAACATGGCGGTCTTCTGTCAAAACGTATAGAATTTCGGATATATTAATATCCGCCATGTTTTTTGGTAATAGTCAAAGTATGCGACAGAAATGTCGAAGATGTGAGAATCAGGGTCCTGATTCCAAACTAAACAGAGTTCTATGAAAACCAGACTACTAATTTACTACCACAGGATTAGTAGCTCTGTGATACTTATTAAAGGTAGATACAAAAAGAAACGAAGACATTCTTTACAAAATCGTGCCCTACTTCACTCCGTCACAGAATAGATAATAGTACTAAGGTACAGAAGTTGCACTATTTTGATCTTAAGGGAATGCCGCCGTTTAGACTACAATATTTGCATATTTGTACGTTGTATTGAACGAAGTGCACTGTTCTTATGTTATATGCGAAACTTCTGTATAGAATTTTATGCTTTTAGCTATAAGCTTCCGTTAAAGCTGTACGCTCTCTGTCAGTTTTATCAAATTTTACACAAAAAGACGTACCCACACAAAACATATTTGCAATTAATATTGTTTTCTAGCTACCAACTGTTCTATATTAATAACTATTTATTATAAAAATTCAATGTGTACAGGAAATAAGTGATATATCATATTGTACAACAACTAATTAACTTTTTACGTTATGTTCTCTTAGTTGCTTATAAATTTTCATATATCAGAAAATAACAAAGTATCTAATGAGTTAATCAAGAGACATGAATGGAAAAAATAATGCTGTTTTAAATCAATTGTAAGGTAAACTACAATCAATATTTATTTTTGTTACCTACGCAACTCTCTCTAGTTACAGTGAAACACAGTGAAATTACAAACCTTTTCCAAAGGAATCCCTAGTTAACTGTGAACACCGCATGAAAATCCGTGCAGTAGTTTTCGAGTAAAAACATACTATCCATTAGAAGACATTGGTGCCGATTCTGTTCTAAACTAATTTTAGTCACATTACATCTCTTTCTTACAAACGTTATTGAAAAAGGATAGAAGATAATTAAAGTTCTCTAATTTGTCTTTGCCGTCTTTATTTGCGGGTACTTAGAGTAGACGTAACCGCGATAGACGGCGACTAAATTTATATCGAAAACAAGCATTGGACTAACTTGACAGGACTACAATTTCTAACATCCTTTTCTTATTTTATTTGTTAGAAAGAGACATAGTGAGACTAAATTAGTTTAGTTGTAAACAACAGAATCAGCACCATTAGTAGTCAGACAGAGATATACGTTTTATAATATGTAAAGTATTGGGAAAGACTCTCTATCAGGTTTCATGTCTATTAAGTGTGAATTTTGTTACTCACAATTGCCATATAAATATTTATTACATTATAATTGTACATTACAACAAAATTCAACACACCATGTCTTATATAGGGTGACTGGTAATTAGTAAACGATACGTAAACACATGATTGTACTCATTATAACAAACAACTTTCCCAAAGAAAAAAATAGGGATAAATAACTAAATTAACTAAAAGCTGATGGTGTATTCTTATTCTTGTTAGATACTAAATATTATGGGCTCATATTCTAAGTAAATTAAAAAATAAAATTCTTTGGGAAAGTTGTTTGTTATCATGATTAAAATAATGTGACTGAGTATCGTTTACTAATTACCAGTCACCCTATATAGAGTGGTAAAGGGTATATTTTTGACTCCAGAACAACGGTGGTATCCTGTAAAGAAGGGAAACCGGGCGCAAAACGTATGTGATACCGAAGAAAAATGCCCTCCTGTGCATCAACCTCGGCTCGTAGCTTATGATATTCAGCGTACGAGCATCGCGCAAAAAGTGGGCGAGACCATTTTGGACGGGCGCGCGCACTCCTCGTTTATTACGGGAAATCTTATGTTAATTACAATTATGTACCTGCCGGAGTACCATCACATACGACCCTGCAAAAAACAGGATCCTATACAATTTTAATGCGCTCTCTGGAATTTACGGAAGATTCCTCGGCGAGTAAATGAAAAAAGATGTGTTGTCGGGGTGTGCATCGAATTTTGATATTGTTTGTTTGTACTAGCTTAGGTTGTCGTAAGATAAACGTTGCATCGGTTATTGTTTACATTTATTAGCATAAGGTATCATTATAGACTAGGATATTAGGATTTTTTCTTGTAATTTTTGGGTTTGTACATAAGGTGCTCTTACGAATATATTCAGACGATATTCAGATCTGTTCTGATAATATAGTCTTTTTGATTGTTTTTACGAGTAATTTTCATATTGTTAACCTTACCATATTTACTGAAAAGAAAATCGGCTTGAACAAGCTAAATCTTTATTTACACCGTTGATAAACTTGGTAAATACACAATTAATTAAAAATACTTTCTCCAATGGCCACCGTTGTTACAATATCCCTTTTTGGTGTTGCCATCCCTCGATATCCAAAATCCACCATATTGTTTTACATTTTCAGAATAAATAATACTAATAACTAATTATAATTAATCAATGGTATGAAATTAAATAATATTAAAATAATATAATGTTAATGCTAACAGACGGCCGTCCTGTTTAACGGAATGTCCCAGTTCCGTTTCGGCCATTCGTATACTGTATGTCTCTATACAAATAATTACTATTCTAAATTACAACACATTGTCAACAAAGGTAGGTTTCTAATAATATTATTCAGCGAAATAAACATATAATAAAGATTACGTTAATAAATTATCATTAACAATTATATAAATCAATATACATATTATTATTTAAACATAAATTTAAGATCATCTTAAGTTCTTCTTGTCGATTTCAATAGACAATTAGACATTATTGTTTTTAATTATTCTTCTTTGAATAACCTCAAGATATTTATAAGCTGATTCGTGGAACATCTGTGGAAATAAAGTGTAATTCATTAGTTTTAATCAAACTGTGTTCACTTCATCTTACAATTAAAATAAAATATCATCATAAGTTCTTCTTGTCGATATCAATAGACATAGGTAATTAGATATTATTATTTATGTTTTTACTGCCATCCATTATCGATTTCCTTCTTTGAACCTCAAGATATTAACTAGCTGATTCGTGGAACATCTGTGGAAATAAAGTGTAATTCATTAGTTTTAATCAAACTGTCTTCACATCATCTTACGATTAGTTTTAATTTTTGTAGTTGTATGCGTTGTATGTCTAATACATTTTGCATTATGTGATATCACCATGTTTTATCATTTTATACTATACTAGAGGTCGCCATGAGTCGAAATTCGACTATATTCTTAAAATTGAATAAATAAATAAGTGTTAGCTATGAAAGATCTTACAATCCTCCGTGCGCGCAATATCCCTAAAAAGGGAGCGAAAGTTTTTGCTTCAAGTAATAATTGTAGATAACATAACAAATAAGCCTTTAAAAGAAGATGATCACGGCAATGATAAGCAACATATTTCATCGTCGTTATGTTACTTACTTACAGCGATCATGCACAGCGGCCTGTTTTACTTACGAGGTTTTAGTGATCACCGCATACAGCGGCATGTTTCACTTAGGAGTTTTTGGTGATCACTGCATACAGCATCATGTTTCACTTACGAAATCTTAGTGATCACTGCATATAGGAGCAAGTTTCACTTACGAGTTGTTAGTGATCACCGCATATAGCAGCATGTTTCACTTACGAGTTTTTAGTGATCACCGCATATAGCAGCATATTTCACTTACGAGTTGTTAGTGATCACCTCATACAGCGACATGTTTCACTTAGGAGTTTTTGGTGATCACTGCATACAGCACCATGTTTCACTTACGAAATCTTAGTGATCACCGCATATAGCAGCATGTTTCACTTAGGAGGTTTTAGTGATCACCGCATATAGCAGCATGTTTCACTTAGAATGTTTTAGTGATTACCGCATATAGCAGCATGTTTCACTTACAAGTTGTTAGTGATCACCGCATACAGCAGCATGTTTCACTTGGGTTGTTTTAGTGATCACCGCATACAGCAGCATGTTTCACTTACGAGTTGTTAGTGATCACCGCATATAGCAGCATGTTTCGCTTACGAGTTGTTAGTGATCACCGCATATAGCAGCATGTTTCACTTACGAGTTTTTAGTGATCACCGCATATAGCAGCATGTTTCACTTACAAGTTGTTAGTGATCACCGCATACAGCAGCATGTTTCACTTGGGATGTTTTAGTGATCACCACATACAGCAGCATGTTTCACTTAGGAGGTTTTAGTGATCACCGCATATAGCAGCATGTTTCACTTAGGATGTTTTTAGTGATCACCGCATGTAGCAGCATTATTCACTTATGAGTTGTTAGTGATCACCGCATACAGCAGCATGTTTCACTTAGGAGGTTTTAGTGATCACCGCATATAGCAGCATATTTCACTTAGGAGGTTTTAGTGATCACCGCATATAGCAGCATGTTTCACTTAGAATGTTTTAGTGATCACCGCATACAGCAGCATGTTTCACTTATGAGGTTTTAGTGATCACCGTATATAGCAGCATATTTCACTTACGAGTTTTTAGTGATCACCGCAAATAGCAGCATGTTTCACTTACGTGTTTTTAGTGATCACCTCATATAGCAGCATGTTTCACTTACGAGTTGTTAATGATCGCCGCATATAGCAGCATGTTTCACTTAGGATAGCAGTATGTTTCACTTACGAGTTGTTAGTGATCACCGCATATAGCAGCATGTTTCACTTAGGAGTTTTTAGTGATCACTGCATATAGCAGCATGTTTCACTTACGAGTTGTTAGTGATCACCGCATATAGCAGCATGTTTCACTTAGGGGTTTTTATGGGTATACCTGAATCATCAATTTAATTATCCAAATATTACCATCCTAACACTCAAACGTGCGCAAGCTCAAGTACTCAAGCGCTCGTGGTGTACTGTGGTGGTATAGCATGATTACCCATTCTTAATCGATCGGCACAGTCAAGCCACGTCCGTCGCGATCGGCACCTGGATGGGCGACCGCCCAGTGGCATTTCAAATCGAGCGTTTCCGTGCTTCGGAAGGCACGTAAAGCCTTTGGTCCCGGCTATCACTCAATTGTGACAGTCGCTAGTTGGAGGCCCTCTAGGCGGCTTGAAAATTTCAACAGTAGGTTCACCACTAGCCTACCTCCACCGATCCGCAGCGGGCACGCGCGGTGGAGCATCTGCCCATTCCCTTTCACCCTGATTTGTGAAAGGAGGCCTCCGCTCAGCAGCGGAACACTATAGGCCGATGATGATGATGACTCAAACATGATTTTTATCATGTATTGTAAAGCCTTGAGTACCTAGTATCTAAGCAGCAATGTAATTTCTGGCCAATTTGATGACCTGTAACATTGACTGTAGCAACAAGGATTATCGCTTTCGCGGACAAGTGCCACACGATGGCACAAAGGCAAACTGCAGCAGCGCCTACCATCCATAGGCTTAAGTGTTTTATACTATCAAAAATTGTTTTATTATTTATCTATGGGCCACAAGTAGCCTGATAATAACGATTTATTATTACCATTATTTATTATTACTTTTTAAGTATGAACTTATTTAGTATACTCTTAAAATGTCTTATTAACTTGAGAGTTATCATCAAAATCACTCGCATTAAGTTTGTTTGTTTTCATTGTCACCTTTGAAAGATATAGTAATAGTTATCCACTTCTTTAAAGAATTGGCAGGATAAATACTTTAAAAGCAGGATACCTCGTATCGGTTATTTTTAAGGACAGCGCTTATCCAGAAAGTTACTGTTTTTTTTTTTCTCTTACCCTTTGGGTGTATATGTGTGATAATTCGTGAACATAACAAAACCATCTAATTCAAACAGAAGTAAATTTTCATGGCACGTTGATTTGTTACCAATATTAAAATAAATAAATAAATAAATATCCTGGGACATTCCTCACACACGGTCATCTGATCCCAAACTAAGCAGAGCTTGTACTATGGAAACCAGATAACTGATATAATACATATACTACTTTTTGTTTGTAAATACATACTTAATATACATAATTACACCCAGACTCAGGACATACAGACATGTTCATGCACACAAATGCATGTCCTGTGTGGGAATCGAACCCACGACCTGCAGCGCTATAGGTTAAGACTCCACGTCTTAACCAACTGCGCCAACTGGCCCGTCAATTTATTATTATTATCTGCAGCTAAACTACGTACGTACTGCATCTCTTGCAGAATCAACAAAAAAGTAATCCATTCAGTTCAGGCAGGTAAGTCACCTATACACGTTAAGTTCATACAGTTGAATTTACCACCGGTTCGGAATACTTAAAATGAGACGACTCCGGCAAGAAGCCCAGCAAGGCATTATTTTCTTTGGTGGATCATTTCTTCCATATCACAGTAATTATTCCAAAAACATAATGCTTACTTATACAATTGTCACTCAGCCAGGGGGACGCAAGCGCAGAGGAAAGCCACTACAACCACACATTCCCGTCCCCCACGCAATGAACCATCCCGTAGTAGGCTTTGTCAGTTAACCTCTATTTTATACAATCTTTGAATTTACTATAAAACATTTTAGTTACCTCAACTTGGATTCTACTATAGAATCGAACGCAATTCCCGAGAAAAGCCTTATTCGTTTTAGATAACCTGGATCTAGGTGTCACAATTTTATCTTAACTTTTTTTCGGACACGCTAAAGTTAAAACTTAAATTCCTTTAATCGATTTCGTAGTGATTCGCGACGACCCAAACAATATATTGCGCGAATTGCACTTTTCTGCAGAAGAAATATAGTTTCAAAGTCTGCCGCTGAGCTCCACAACCGGAGACTGCAGAACATTACACTATGGAAATAAGCAGAGTAAACTATCCTAGCTGCAGCCACATCCGTAATTTGTCCAGTTTTTCTAACCGCAAATGTGGTGGAAATTAATTTGCTAGTTAATCTTTGTATATGAGGACCCCATTGTATTTTACTGTATAGTATTACGCCAAGAAAAGCTATCTTATCCACAAGTTCAAATCTTTTAAAATTAAAGAGGTATCATCAGAACATACAACTATATCGGACCATTAATTTACCATATAGGGCATATCATTATTATATATCAAAAACACGGCCTGAAATTGATCCTTGTGGTACGCCCGTTTTCACTGAAGAGCCTCAGGACATAGTACTGCTTTTGGTTATAGGTAAGATGATATTAAGATCAAGTGCCACTCAACAAACTTCATGGTCTTGATGTTTTAAAACTAGGCTGTGATGATGTACGCAATAAAATGCCTTGGAGAGATCACAAAATAAGCCAAACGCAATCTGTGAATTCTTCCAGGCCTCAAAAATATGCTTTAAAAGTTTGGCACCAGTCGTTGATCGGTCTTTTGTAAATCCAAACTGGTGATCCTATAAATTCTGATTATTGGTAAAATGAGCCAATAATAGATTTACCCAAAGAATTTAAAACTTCCAGAAGGATAGTCGCCTCTATGGGAACATGAAATAAACAAGCCAGAATTGACAGTATTTGACAGCCGTGCGCAGTACGAACTGAGAGCGATTTGCTCAGGGAGCCCCTCAAGCGGAGTGAAATTAAATGTCATGCTTTAGTAAGGCGGATTATCCATCTGGGTAGAGGCACGATGCCCTATGAAAATCTTTGGAGTTACCATAACTTTCTCAAAGATTTTGAAGAACAGGGGTAGATCAATAATTGGAAGGTAATTTTTTTTTTTTTTTTTGCAACCAGATTTAAATATTGTAATGATGTTACTGTTTCATCAAAGTGGGGAACCATTAACAATAATACAATGTTTAATAATAGCTCCTAAAATAGGTGCAATACTAGTGATAATTGGTAAATGACTTTAACTGATAAGCCCCATAGGTCTTCTGTATTTTTTTTTTATTTCAGCTGTAGTTACTTCAAATTTATCCGAGATCAAATTTATCATTAATGTTATGGTTGATTGTGTCATCTTCTTTTTTTTTATTTTGAACAGTCTCTGTATTTATAATTTTCCAGATAATTATAATTTTATTAGTTGAATCATGAGTTGTATCAATAATTTAAACATTTTTGAATAATTGATGAAACATATGCATGAAACTCTTAGTTATATTTGTACGTAGTATTTACATACTCTGAGGTTATATGAATATGTTTTTATTATATATTTTTTTTTTACTATAGAATTCATACATGTTGTCACCACACCACTCAATCTTACCCCTTTAGTGTCCCAGTCACAGGACATTAACTTATTAGTTACCTTCGTAGATTTAATCGTGCAATGTTTATTAAATCCTTTACAAATCTCAGTAGATTTTACAGTTACAGTAGTATACAGTTTCATAGGTAATGATTAAACTAGGATGATAGATTCGAAATGAGTAATAAGATATAATTCCAAATGATTATAAATTTTCTCTAACTTGTACTTAGTGGTTGGTCTAAATTCCCTTACTTCAGATAATATTTGGCACTTCTTCTCCAAAATACTCTCATTTGTAATAATGTTCTCAATGGACGATTTGAATACTTTACTAAGAATTTATTCTATTATAGAACATAGAACTTATAATATTATAAATACGAAAGTGAGTTCGTCTGCCTGTCCGTCACGACCCAATGCCGCAACTACTCAACGGATCATCATGAAATTTGGCATGCAGACAGACCTATGGTATGGAAAAGGACATAGGCTAATTCCCTTTCGAATAACTTTTATAGAATAAAACAATGAAAGCCAGCAGCCGGAGGTTCTCATCCATATACGATGATGGAAAGTTCAATCTCTGTACATGTCAGCTCACAGACACAGAATTACTACATAATATATCTGTACGATTTTAAAATTGTATGTTGCTGTTAGATAAAATAATAGATCCACTACCATTGGCAGCCCCTCTGATGAACGCATTAGCGACCGTGAAATTGTTAACATTAATATGAAACCAAATAAAAACAATAATAAAATATAAAGTTGGATTTTATCCATCAAAAGTTCGATATATATCGCCAGAAAAGCGATTTATGTTCTGACGTAATAAGATAATATTTTGTCTAGGCTTCTTTTCCTTGTTTTGTTTTAAACTTTATGTTTAAAGTATTAATCACAATATTATTAGGAGTTACTAGGTAATATTGTTTTGTCACTTTACCTAATGTTTTTAATATTTACTATAACAATGTCAATATTGTAAGCTATCAATGTAGCAATCGAATAGTGATCGAAGATCCCCTGAATTATACAGCAACTGACCAGTTTTTGTTGACCAATTAATACTAAATGTGTATTATTATTCTAGGCTAGTTATAAACTTTAAACTATTATATAATTATGATGTTTACTTAATTATTACTAATTTATCTATCAATATTGCTGTGCCCTACAGGGTCCATGTGAACTATTAAATATTGTTTTACATCTTTTATACACATGTGATGCCATAAAGTAAATAAATAATTTAATTTGTACACAGCATCGCGAATACTGTTTCTTGCAAATTTTAAATCTATGACATCTTCCAAAATACAATGTCAGCATTGAAAGAGCAAAACATTCCATGTGTTTACGAAACATCGACAACCCGCTCCGCATATATAACATGCATGTTTTTAATCCTTCCTTGAAAAAATATCCAAATGATAGTGAAAACCGCATCAAATTCGTTTTGTGTTTTAGAAGGAGTTAGCGGACAAAGAGACAGACAGACAGACGCGAAGAGCGACCCGGCCCCTCACCATATAGTGAAGTATTCTTCGAAAGACTCTTCTCTTTGGCTTTTAGGAACTATAATATTATTATTTTAAAAGTAGGTAGGTATTTCCAAGTATCATTCGATTTTTGTCAAGACATATAAGCATATAAGCAAGGAATATTATTTTCATCATTAGCTTACGATTATAGACGATTGTACATATTAAATTTCCTGGATATGATATATTATTACAATACAGCGGGTATTGTATTGTACAGCAGGTTAATTGTGTATTAGGTATTAAAGATACCTCTAGTTATTTCACTAATTATTATTCATTGTTACTTGAATAATCCATAATATATTACGTTTTTGCTTTTAATGTTGCTATAAGTGCTTTTTTATAAATGTAGTATGATTCTCTTACGAAACTTTTATTTAAGTACATAAACAACTGTTTACTTAAGGTATATCTAAGAATAAATGTAGTGTAGTAATATTAAGAATTTATTTGTTAGCGGCATCGTACTACTAACCAGCCATAGTTGATTATTCGTCACGAACAAGACACACAAAATAGAAAATAACAAAAGTACATACCGGTGAGCTGATTTCTTAATCCCGCACTTCTGAAATGTTAACCTTACCATATTTACTGAAAAGAAAATCGGCTTGAACAAGCTAAATCTTTATTTACACCGTTGATAAACTTGGTAAATACACAATTAATTAAAAATACTTTCTCCAATGGCCACCGTTGTTACAATATCCCTTTTTGGTGTTGCCATCCCTCGATATCCAAAATCCACCATATTGTTTTACATTTTCAGAATAAATAATACTAATAACTAATTATAATTAATCAATGGTATGAAATTAAATAATATTAAAATAATATAATGTTAATGCTAACAATATTCAATATTTTCCAAAGACTGAAAGATTTTAACTTCCTTCGGAACGCTCAGACTGTGGAATGAGTTCTCCGCCGTGGTTTTCCCAATGGAATACAGCATGGGGTTCTTTAAAAGGAGTGTGAAGAGATTTCTGCAGGGTCGGCAACGCGCGCGTGATATCCCTGGTGTTGCGGGCGTCCATAGGCTACAGTATCCGCTTACCATCAGGCGGCCGTATGCTTGTTTGCCACATAAGGGGTATAAAAAAAAGGTATAATATCAGCTTAAAATGTTTGAAATTTAATTGCAGTAGCAATAAAGCTCAATATCCAATTTTATAAAATTAGAAAAACCTAATAGATAATCATTGTAAATTTCAACTTGTGTCATTCTGTACACTACAAAGGTGGGTGGAGCTAAATCCATCTGTCTCATTCCTTGACCCACCCTATTTTTACAAGCTCACTCCACCTATGATTACTTATGTACAGATTATACTAGTTTTTCTCCATTATGTACTTACATAGGTATTTATAATTGGTATGTTTACTTACATTTAAATATTTACATGTCGTTAGTCTCGTACCTACAACTTATTTAAGTAATTTCTGAGTTTTTCAAACTTTACTTCGAGTAACATGACTTGAAGTTAAAACACTATCCTCAAATAAATTCCGCATTGATCTCCGTAAATGGCTTCTTGTTCATTATTTCTATTTGACTAATTATTATTTCCATGTTGTGAGAAATAATAATCGAATTAACTTGTGATTTATAAGTACTAATATATGTTTAATTGTTGTAACTAATAATGTATTTTGTGTGATAATGGGATTATTATAATATTGATTAATGATAAATGGAAATTATTTTGAAATTCAAGAATATAATGTCCTTTTTAGGGTTCCGTAGCCAAATGGCAAAAAACGGAACCCTTATAGATTCGTCATGTCTGTCTGTCTGTCTGTCTGTCTGTATTTCTGTCTGTCTGTCTGTCTGTCCGTGTATGTCACAGCCATTTATTTCCGAAACTATAAGAACTATAATGTTGAAACTTGGTAAGTAGATGTATTATGTGAACCGCATTAAGATTTTTACACAAAAATAGAAAAAAAACAATAAATTTTGGGGGTTCCCCATACTTAGAACTGAAACTCAAATTTTTTTTTTCATCAAACCCATAAGTGTGGGGTGTCTATGGATAGGTCTTCAAAAATGATATTGAGGTTTCTAATATAATTTTTTTCTAAACTGAATAGTTTGCGCGAGAGACACTTCCAAAGTGGTAAAATGTGTGTCCCCCCCCCTGTAACTTCTAAAATAAGAGAATGATAAATCTATAAAAAATATATGATGTACATTACGGTGCAAACTTCCACTGAAAATTGGTTTGAACGAGATCTAGTAAGTAGTTTTTTTTTAATAGGTCATAAATTGAAATTAATATCAAATACTCAGGTCTATACTACCATTTACTTATATACCTACAGGTTTGTACGGAACCCTCGGTGCGCGAGTCTGACTCGCACTTGGCCGGTTTTTTTTTGTTTATTTTATTTACTTAGTGATAATTATATTGTATTCGTACGCCCTGGTGGCAAAATTTGCTTGTCCGAACATTAATTTAAGACCTGTATGTAATAATAAGTGCAAATTTTTACAAATAAATTGAATTGACTTGAATTGAATTGAAAAATTAGGAGTTTTCTGCCGCGGACGCTCGGACTGTGGAATGAGCTCCCCGCCGTGGTTTTCCCAATGGAGTATGGGGCTCTTCAAAAAGGGTGTGAAGAGGTTTCTTCAGGGTCGGCAACGCGCGAGTGTTTCCCCTGGTGTTGCAAGCGTCCATAGGCTACGGTAACTGCTTACCATCAGGCGGGACGTATGCTTGATTGCCACCTCAGTGAAAAAAAAAAATTAAAAAAAAAATCATGAGTCTCCTTCTTCTAGCTAAAGCCTGTTACATCGATTTCGTGGAAGTCTAGATATAGCCTTCCTTAAAACAGTATACTATGTAGGAACAATATTTGTCACAATATCATCATGGTAAGCAATGATGTAGCCGAAACCAAGTGAGCTTAGAAAGGAACAGCAAGAGAGGTAGAGCATAGCATTTATTCGCTCAAAGAGCAGCTCGACTGGGGAAGTACCTCCACCTTAAGGAATACCGCAGTCAAATAACTTTATGTTGTATTCCTGCGCGTGAGTAAGGTCGCTAGAGCTCAGTCAGTGTGCCGTACGCGCCGTAAACGCTTGTTTACCGAATTCATAGTATAAATAAAACATCAGGGTAGTTGTACCTAAGCCAAGCAGGTATTATAGAATACATAAGCAACCGTGTTATGCAATGAGCGGTCATCGTCTTAGACAAAATCTTAAATAGACTTATTGTAGGTTAGAGGAAGGCCATAAGAAGAAGAGAAAGGGTTCTCCAGTTCTTGATTCAGTGCAGCTCAACTGGAAAAGTACCTCCACCATACAGAAGATCGCCGCCAAATATAGTGCCAAATGTGGGGCTGTGTTAAGTAGTAAGGGTCCGCCTGATGGTGAGCAGTTACCGTAGCTTATAGACGTTTGCAACACAAGGGGTATTACGAGTTCGAGAGGAGGCGCTGTGCCAGCAGCAGGAACGTTGAGGACTCATTACACAACATCTATTTATCTATATAAATAAAAATCAATGGCCACATGTCTGAAAGAACATCACTTGTGAACTGCTCGACCGCTACGCAGTTTTTTTGCTGTCGTAGCAGGGACCTGGTATCTGCGGTAGGTCTTGCTGCCAGAGCACCCACCCTGCTACTCATAGTGAATGTTGCACCGTGATCTCTCACTCCCATTTCTCCATAATGGTACCGGAGCTGTCATCTTTTCTATTGGGTCAGTATAAAGAGGTACGTATCAGTAGATAGCTCAAACGTTAGCAACTTCCTTACCACCTGTCATATCGGAAGGTCAATTAGCAGGCGAGCAGCGGCACGAGCCGCGCGTGCTCGGCATGCCGCGCCAAGTTAGGCCAATGAGGCGATAAGCTTACTTTACTTTCCTTGCCATCCGCCGGATGGGGACCGTTTGACGTGCACGTACCTGTGTGCGTAGGCCTAATTCTAGCACAATTGTTTTCATGTAGGAGTTTGTTCATGGAGGAGTGTTTGAATGGAAAAATTAAAATATTTTGGACTCAGACAATAACAAAAGCATATACAAAAGTGCCAACGCTGAACGATCAAAATGTTCGTTTTTTTATCGAGATTTCAGAGGTGGTCCCATTGTAAAAGTACCCCTGAAAATTTGGCGAGAAGTTCTTCAAACACAGTAAAGATTTGTGTGAGTCCAAAAAGGCCCCAATTTGAAGTAGTCCAATGCATTGGTCTGACCAAAATAAGTTCCACTCTAGATACCTACCAGTGTTTGTGTTGATACACACAACAGAAGACAGAACTAGATATCATATAAACAAGAGGTCGTGAGAAGATCAAAAAAGGTAGCGTCCCTAAGCAGCAGCAGGATTCCGCTTCTTTTCCTATGTTACTAGCCAAATCATATAAATTATTACCAGAGCGAAGAAGGGGCCGGTACTAGTATATAAGCTAGAGTTGGAATATCAAAGAGATTTTGTTTTACTGCCAGTATAATACTTGTCACTTTGTTGCTGAAATTCAGTTTTCCTTTTCTGAATTGCTTATGTTTTTTCTCTATGTAAAAAACTAGACTGGACTTGGATCAAATAAACAATTTTGAGTAGGTAATCTGTGATTAATAATATTTGCATAGACCTCTCGAAAATTTAGGTACATGTTACGCTGGTTTTTCTGTCGTCCATTTTACTTTTCACACCTTTCAAGGAGCTTTAAGGCAAGGGTCGTTGGTTCGATTCCGAAGCCAAGAAAACTTACGTTCGTTATCAAAATAGTTTTGTACACGTTTGACGCACACATCCGCAAGATGGCACATTGTTATGCAATTGGCGCGAAAGTAACTGTCCACTACCTTCCTGTGCTCGCCGGAAATGAAAATAAATAAATGATAGTGTTATATTTGTTTGCGAAACACGTATTTGCTACCCGACGCAACGGTGTCATTCGGGTTATGAGTGACATTGAAATTATAATGAAATACTAAGTGCGAATCGAAAAAGCTGTGTGTGATTCTGCGCCTTTCAAAGTATGTGTAAGCCAAGCTGAGAGAGGTAGAGCATAGCGTTTATTCGATCAAAGAGCAGCTCGACTGGGGAAGTACCTCCACCTTACAGAATACCGCAGCCAAATAACTTTATGTTGTGTAAAGTTGTGTTCCTGCGCGTGAGTAAGGTCGCCAGAGCTCATAGGGGAGGGGGGAAAGGTCGGTAACGCGTGAGCGATGCTTCGTGTGTTGCAAGCGTCCATATGGCTGCGGTAACCGCTTACCATCAGGCGGGCCGTATGCTAGTTTACCGACTTAGAGGTATAAAAAAAAAAAAAAACTTCTTAATACATAAAATAGGGCAAAAGTAAAAGACTTTGCCTCCTTAAGATTCCATCTATCCTCTGAGGAAATGCATTTGTGTGCATGAACATGTCTGTATGCCCTGAGTCTGGGTGTAATTATGTATATTAAGTATGTATTTACAAACAAAAAGCAGTATATGTAATATATTAGTTATCTGGTTTCCATAGTATATATATAGCTCTGCTTAGTTTGAGATCAGATGACCGTGTGTGAGGAATATATACATCAGACAGTGTTCTGAGGAATTGTTTGACTTGATGCCCATACTTCTACCATCGTAACTCTCGCCATCGTCGTCACGGTTTCAAAGGAGCTTCCTCATACCCTGATGATGTAAGAGTCAATATCTGCTGCTTACCATCAGGCGGGCTCTATGCTTGTTTAATACCTTGCTATATAAATATAGCACTGGGCGTTTTGAGTTTAATATGCAATGAAGGCAAACACCTTGAGTTAATTCCAAATGATTTATAAATATGCCGGCGTTTTCATGCAATGGATTTCCGACGGCAAATTCTTAGGCCTATCGTTTACATAATTATTACATATATTGTCTCTCTCTGTGGTCGTTTCTTCATGGCTGAAGATCGTGATCACCGGACGTCTTTGATAGAGCGTGGGCGGCTTGCCTCCAGCGACTTCTGTTGGTGGCTAACTGGACCACGTCGTAGAATTTGGCGCCATTTTCCCGTAGTTGATCCGTCCATCGAGTAGGGGATCTTGCGCGTGATCTCCTGCCTTCGACGTTTCCAACAACGACCAACTTTTCCAAAATTTCATCACCGCGTCTCGCTATATGGCCAAAGTAGGAGAGTATGCGGTGACAAATACTGGATAGTCTATCGTAGGCATATATCGTCTAGTAGTTATTTTTAATGAGCCGGTTTGCAAGAGACCTTTACACCTTGACTGCTACGTCAACGCCACATAACGTGGGTTTAATTCCCAGTCGCACCCAGGACAATCTTTTGTTTGGTGTCTGATATAGTAAATACTGTTTAGTTTTGTATCAATTTACAAATAGGTATTTGTTTGTTTAAATCTGCTTCCTTGACCAGAAACAGGTTTTTCACTTTTTCATACGTAGGTCTCCATCTGTAGGTATGTATATTTTTTGTAATATATAAATATTTTCAGGTAGTTACGTGATGGTGTGGCAGGTAGTAAACACAAAGCGTCGACAGGAACTGGATTTCGAATCTAGCTATAGGAACACACATTTTCAATAGAGGCAATACTGCAACGTTTCCTATCACCGTCCCTGAAATTTGTGAAACTTTTACATCCTTTGTAAATGGTGGTATGGGCTTGTGATTCAAACTTACACCTTAAAAATCATTATAACCTACTTAGCCAATACTTTAGTTTTCTTTAGATCAGCGCGACAGCGGAAAATACCTACGGATCCCAATATTGAAAATTCATAAAGGGATCTAAAAATAGAAATTCATGAAGGAATTTAAATCAATACAATTCAATGAAGTGAGTAAACAGTTTTCAATCAGTTTAATACTTCCCGTGTGACGCCCACGCGAACTCACATCGAGATGAAGGCGATTTACGTCACTATCTTACCCTACACTACATGGTATTTTTCCCGGTATGAAATATACTAGCTTCCTACTTCGCAGCTTTACTTAAGGTCCTTTTTTAACGCCCTTAAGTATAGGAGTTCAATTTTGAAATAGCCTTCGTAACAGTGCGGCCGCCCGCCGCCACGCCTCCGAGATAACTTTCCAAATCACGAAAACGGCTAATCTGATTATGATCAGATTTCACTAAGCTACGCCTAAGAAAATACTGAACCGTCCTGTGAAAGGCCCATCAGAATCAGAATCAGAATCATTTATTGTCATAACTTTATTTACATCGCAATAAGATTAGCCGTTTCCTAGAATATACTAATAATTAGAAACGCATTCTCGGCGGCCGGACTGTATATGCCTGCGTTATATTATGGAACCGTTTAGGCTGTGTTATCAGCTCAATGCCACATGTCATGGAGCAACCTTGAATGTTTTTTATACCACGAAGTCGGTTATCAAGCATACGGCCCGCCTAAGTTACCGCAAGCAGTTACCGTAGCCATATGGACACTGACTATTCCCCTCCCCAATAAGCTCTGGCGATTTTACTCACGCGCAGGAACACAACAAAATTATTTGTTATTTGGCTGCGGTATTATGTAAAGTACTTCCCCATTCGAGCTGCTCTTTGAGCGAATAAACGCTATGCTCTACCTCTCTTATCAAATCAAAATCAAAAAGTCATTTATTCAGTTTATGCCGTGGCACTTATGAACGTTACATACAGTTGAATTTACCACCTTAAAGTGGTTTTACACTAAATAGCGTTATTATAAATATACACAATTAAACGTTAACTATAACAAGAACCTTATAACCACATAAAAGAGACAGTGATTACTACAAACTAGTTGATTTCCCTACCATTTTGGTACGAAGCGCCAGGCATCATAAGGAGCGAGCAACCACTTCAAAGAAGGAAAAAACAAAACGATCAAACACGTAACGTAAACATACTCCATTCATGCAGGTTACGTAACATAACGGTCCGCAACATTGAACCCTCCATTTGGGGTCCAGGCAGACCAAAAAAGAATAAGCGACAAGGCTTAAAAGAGCATCTTAGCGGCCACTCTTTAGGTATCCTGCCTTACCGAGATGTGGCAAGCTAAATATGTAGTGAGCGTAATTGGAGTAGTTGCTTGTCCCTTAGTTTATGGCACGAAACCAAATTTTATGGATTGCGTCGGCTAGTATGGGTGGACACGTGGTGTCTCTCCATTCGCTTTCGTTACGTCTACACCATGGGGGTTTTCTCACTTTGTTTGTAATTTGATTGAATGGAACATGTGACTCATTATCTTGGTATGTTGAACCTTGTCTTACGATTGCATGGATTGTTCAACGACTATTTATTTTGATGACATAATTTATAATGATGAACTTGGTCCTACGAAAGTTAGTTTTACGGTGACAATAGCTTATTAGTGGTTATATGACGACGTGGCAATAGTCGTACATACCACAACCATAGCACGGTGGTAGGTACTTTGTGGTACTACCTGTCTGGCTTTCTACCACCCTCTTACACTCACACCAACGATAGCGTTGGTAACATAAATAATAGTTGGTAATATTCAGATAGCGAGGAGTCACTCGCAACACCTATGTTTTGCGAGTGACTCCTCGCTATCTGAATATTTTGGCCATCACTATTTGTAAAAGCTCTTGTTTATGTTTTATTATTTACAGGGAATATATCAGTTGCTTGGTTTCCATAGTACAAGCACTGCCTAGGTTGGGGTCAAATGGTCGTGTTGGGAATATCCCAGGATATTTATGATGAGCCTAAAGCTTACCATAACCTACACGATTGAGAGCTCTCAGCGAAAAATAATAATATTAGGTTTATTTTTAGGGTTTTAGCCTCCGCTGTCCTTCGTTGATCCATCCTTCCATCCATTCGTCCATCCGTCCGTCCACCCATCCGTCCATCCGTCCATATGTCTGTCAGAGGACTGTACTTATCTCATGAACCGTAATAGTTAGATGCTTGAAATTTTCACAGAACATGTATTTCTATTACTGCTATAACAACAAATAAAAATTATAGGGGGCCATACAAGAAACTACTTTACGGAATCCTTCGTGTACGAGTCCGACTTGCACTTGGCCGGTTTTAAATATCTTATATAAATAAAATCCAAGTTTCATTTTTAGCCAACAATGCAATCCCGGGTATTAAAACAACACCTATATACATACATACATAGTACCTACGCACGAAAAAGAAAATTTTCTGTTCTGTGATAGTACGTGCTTACATAACATAAACAAAACAAATGCAATCGTTTATTTGCAATGTAATGAGTATTTATCAACTACTAAACAGAACCTAAATCCTTAGTAGTATATAGTAGTGTTTTAAAGCGAGTAAAACTACAGGATAACCCCTAGTCTTCGAGAACTACGATAAATAATAGGGGCCTTGGTGACATAAACGTCAATTAACACAACTTTTGTCAAATTACAATACCAACATTTGACAATCAATTCGCATCACCAAATACGCCAGCATAAATGTTTGGCCACACAATTTGGCCATCCCTCATATGGTCCGCCCCTTTTCGAGGCATCACTCTAATTATTGTAAAACTAATTTGTCCCATTTTGGTAGAATGTTTGTCTTACGTAGGCAGCCTCGACAAGTTTATATGTCAAACAAATGACGTTGAGTAGATGTAACTAATGAAACAAACAAACATACATCGAGAGTTGTGAAGGTAAATATTATTAAATCAGTCACAGAATCTAAGAACAATGTAAGAAAAGGTTTTTCTTAGTGTGGCATTGATTTTTATATATATAGATATAAGATATATTTCTATATTGACCTTACAAGTCCAAGGCAGGTGCAGATAGACAGACAGATTTTCAAGTTGAGAGACAGCCAACCAGGTGGGTACTGTAAAGTACCATACCACCATGCTATGGTCTCATGATGTTTTCCTTCACCGAAAGTTTAGCGAGTGTGCGCAGGAATTGGTCAACCTAATTCCACCATCCCCATTCTTACACCGAACCACAAGACGCCGGGTTAAAGTTTCACCCGTACAATTGACATACCGAATATACGGACACAGCTATTTGCATCCTCATTTATAATGCGGACAGCAAGGGAGTGAAACTTGCTTCCGGCGTCTGCTGTTTCCCGACTCATACAATCTAGGGACTTTCAAGACCAGAGTGAATAGGTTCCTTCTGGGTAAGTGTGTTCCATCTTAGGCTTCGTCTTCGTCCCTTATGGGCGAGCCAGTAGCCAAAGGCAAGACCATTTAATATAAAAAAAAGCTCAAGCTCACTTTAAGATTCGACGTCATATACCTATCACATCATATATTGCAATTGTAAAACTGTGAAGGAATTTGAATGAAAGCACACGTAATTCAAAACGATTTAAAGTTCTTACTCTTTCCTTATAGTGTTTTGTTGCTTGGCAAAACTCATAAATTTCCCTCCAAATAATGTATCTCTATCAATTATCGACATCAATTTGATACTAAAAAAGACATTTATTTAATACTAACTTAAGAAACATTGCAAAAACACAGCCGAGGCATAGAAAACATGCCGTTAATCTGATCTCATCGATGCGAGGCGTTAACCGTTACTTACCGATCTAATTTCCTTAAAAAACAGATTTTCTCTTGCCAGTGTTCGGTAAACAATCGTAAATAACCCAAAAAGGGTAGCGGACCATCTCTAGAGTTGATTCAGAAGATAATCACGTATTAATACGTATTTGGTTGTTTTAACGGGATTTGTAAGGAAATCGGTGGGCCAAACTGTATGGTCTTATATTAGCATAATTATTTTTTATGTTTCTTTCTTAGAAAAGTGCTTTGACACCTGTCTTTTGTTTTCATTAGTGGTGCGCCATGCAGATTTACCTGTTTTTTTTTTACTAATAACGATTGATTAATTGTTAAAGCGATCGGAAAAGTTAAGCTACCACCGATGAGGCCGGTACCTGGATTGGTGACCGCCTAGTGGTATTTCAACTCGAGCATTTCCCGTGCTTCGAAAGGTACGTAAAGCCGTTGTTCCCGATATTTGTTAAGCTAGTTGGAGGCCTTCTAGGCGGCTTGAAAACTCCAACAATAGGTTGACCACTAGCCAACCTCATCCGATCCGCAGTGGGTATGCGTGTTGGAGTATTGGCACATTCCCGTTCACCCTTATTTGTGAAAGGAGGCCTGTGCTCAGCAGTGGGACATTATAGGCTGATGATGATGAATTGATTTATATCCTCAGTTAAATAAACGTTTAAATAAATGAAATTGTCCACAACAAGAAACAATAAAGCTAAAATAGTTCAAAACTCACAGTTAGTATTGTGTGGTCAATACGCGGTCGTAGTTGAAACCATAGAGTTAAAATATTATAGATACCTTGTTCAAAGCGTGAGCAGTTTTCAAATAGATTCACTAACTGACATATCGGACAGTAGTGGATTTACAGTCAGACTAAATGATGAAATTAATTCATTGTTATTTGTTCATGGTTAAAGCATTGATTAAAAACGAGAAATTGGCATTAATTATACGTATTTTAGTCGTTCAAACTATGTACGCGCACTTCGTTTCAAGGCATTTAGACTGTACCCGTGCTCGCAGACCGTAATGTCGTCAGTCGCTCTATAATATTCTAACTCTATGGTACCTACCTACTAACAGTAGGACGTTCAACTTGTACATACAACATTACAGGGTAATTCACCCTTAGCTTTACCAGTATTTATATACTCTGAGGCTTTACCTTTTTTGCCCTTGGCCATGTGTATACAGTGTAGATCCTTTTAGTTATCTTGTCTAAAATATTTAAGGAGAACTTTTAGTAAGAACAACTTTTTAACAAAAAAATTAAACCACCGAAAAAACTGAAAAGCAAAAAATAATAAACCTTTTAAATATGTAGAATTTTTAATATAACTTGAATTTTATAAGGTTTTGCAGTCGGGGACAAACCAATAGCCTACGTAGATATGTATTCTTTTTTATTATTTGTTTATACTGCAAAACCTTATAAAATTCAATTTATGTTACACAACTCGCCATTAAAATCGGTGAGTGAACAATAAATCACCCCTATTTTCCCACCTTTAGGGTAAGTATTTTTCATCCAAATTTATATGGGAACAACTTAGAGGTATAATATACCCTATCCAATAAAAAAAGAACCCCATGCTGTACTCCCTTGGTAAAACCACGGCGGGTAGCTTCATTTCACAATCTGAGCGTCCGCGGAAGAAAACTCCTTTGAGCCCGCACAGTTCGAAACAATTCTGGTTTCAATGTGTGAGGATGGACTCCCGGTCGATGGCGAGAGTTGCAATGGTATGGTAGAAGGTAGCCGTGGGCATCAAATCGAACAATTCTTTAGAACACTCTCCGTTGTACAAGCGGTAGAACACAACTAAGGAGGCAAAGTCTCTCCTCAGACTAAGGAGCTCTAAACCGCTTGTGAGATTGCTTGTATTGTTCCGACAGCTGCACTTGAGAGTTCCCTTCTATGCTTTGTGTGCTTACCACCTTCGGCCACATGATCACTTACCATGGTGAGATTGCGGTCAACCACAGGCTTATGCGTATTAAAATTACCGTTATTTATCTTTATTTACAAGTCATTTGGAGCTTGACCTCTGTTTCAATAACCTAGCCTTCCCTGTAGTGTAGGTACAGACGCGAGGGTCATGAAACTCCGTCCGATGAACCTTTTAGAAATAGCCGTCCGCCGAAACAGCTTTCAAATATTATATTTATACTCACCAACTGACAAATTCAACGTTTTAGGGTTCCCCAAAAAGGTAAAAAAGGAACCCTTATAGTGCCACTAAGTTCGTCTGTCTGTCTGTCATAGAAAGCGGTATATTTCAGCAACCACTAATGCTATTGATTTGAAATTAGGAAAAGTTTTAACCCATACTGAAAGCAATGAAAAATTGAAAAAATATGTTTTCCAAAGGGACTGAAATTTCAACCATGGTGCCTCTTCATGGAGCTCTGGAGACCTTACTGACTGCAGGAACACAATAACACATTAATGTTATTTGGCTACAATCTCCTGTAAGGTGGAGGAGACTTCTCCAGTCGGGCAGCTCCAAATTTTAAGGACCAAGGACCTCAATATGATTGGGTTCATCCGATCTCATGCCAATGAAGCTGGATGCGAGGGTGATGATTAGCAAAAATTAAGACCCAATTACCAATTTAAAAAAAAAAAAGTTTTTGGTGAAAAATACAATTTATTTGGTTACATTTTTTAACTGCTTCTAATACATCATCGACTGCTGTAGAAAAACATATTTAGATTTCATCTCTAAATGGATCATATTTGAAATTGACGTGTGTTATTATTGGAATGTCTTTCCTTTATAGTGAATAAGGTAAAATATTATAATTTATTTTATCATAATAATTTCTATCAGAATTAATCTAACTTCGCTCACTTCACTTTTGATACAAGTAGCGACATCTATCAGCACGCAACATGAAGCTTTACGTAGATCGATATACCTGATGATACGCACCTCAAACCACGATTTATGAATTGAATAGTATTCAATTTCACCACAAGATGGCACTTTGAATTGCTTTTCTTTTGTAAAATAATATTGTCACTGTAAATCGGAGTAATTGATTGTTACGATCGACGATTGGACGTTATGAACTTCTGTAAATCTGTATAATAGTTTTGTTTTTAAAGAAGCTGTAAAAATAAACAGTAGTTTACCACGACGTTTCTAAGTTCAGATTTTTCAATCTTTACATTAACCTACAGATAACCTGTTCCTTTGATAAAACGTTAAAAACTGTTCTTATTTAAATTAACAGCCAAATTACCTCTTATCTGAAATGAAAAATCAGCCCTTAAATAATACAATGGTATTTTAACGATACCGAAATATAAATTTAATATTCATTGCAAGCAAAATATCGGTCATGTCCTAAAAACCTAACTACAGGCCAAATGTTTGTATTGACAAACCGACCTACCAATTTTGATGCGTGTTTCTGGTAAGTACATTGTAAATTTGTTACAGTTAAACGTAAAATTGGGAACTCGACTTTATATTTAATGTCTAGTTTTTTAATAGTTCTGAAAATTATAAAAACCAAGGATAACACCAATATTCGAATATTAAGGACTAGCCGTAACACTGACTATAATAGTTAGAACTCTGAAATAGAAAAAATAACAACACCAAATGTTTTGGTAATATTATTCAAAGTGAAAGTCAAAGCCATTTATTCAATTTGGGCCCTGGTAGGGCACTTATGAAGGTCAAAGCTACAGAAGTAAGAACAGGCAATAAACTCAGGCAATAAAAATCTTAACAAGATTTTTTCCTTTTGATTAAATAAAGTTGGCGCAGTTGGTTAAGACTCTGGTAAAGTTTCCACCTATTGCACCGCAGGTCGTGGGTTCCATTCCCGCACAGGACATGCATTTGTGTGCATGAACGTGTCTGTATGTCCTGAGTCTGGATGTAATTATGTATATTAAGTATGTATTTACAAACAAAAAGTATGTATATGTATTATATCAGTTATCTGGTTTCCATAGTACAAGCTCTGCTTAGTTTGGGATCAGATGACCATGTGTGAGGAATGTCCTAGGATATTTAATTATTTATTTATAATTATTTCGATGGGACGCCTTTGGACATCAATAATAAGGGCAAATTCTTATGGCACATCTCCCTTGCGCCGCAACACATTCTAGTTTCAAAGGGTATAACGCCGCGTGACTTACATTGTTTCTGTATGAGAAAAAAGGCGCGCCATAGCACAACATTCAGAGATGAGGTTGCTCGCGCGAACGTGTTAAAAGAAATCATTTCATATACGTTTACATTACCATCAGCTTTTGTTTACATTATGCCACAGAATTCCACCAAAAACACTTACACCTAAATACTGCAACAATTAGGAATTTCCTTCAAATACCGCAAATGAAATCCTGACCGAAAACGTTACACACCCACACACTGACAACCCTATAATTATTAAAATCGATTAGAAATTGTCTACATGCATACCAGTACCATTATAAATAGACACTTCGTAAATTCCGTAGCCTTCATTAGTCGAAGATTAAAGAGAGCGGCTCGGGGGTCTCAGTTGATTGGGCGATGGAATAATTTCAGGCAATAGAACTACAGGGGGGTGGGTGGAAGGGGTCTATGCATAATGTATCGGCAATCAATGGTAGGTGTTGGTGATTGTTGGCTAGACACTGATGGGTATCCGTTGCTGTGGAGTGGAGTAGATCGTTTTAATATTTTTCATTTATAACCAAACTCGATATAGCCTGATGAATTGTTATACTTATTTAACACATCATTATTTTTGCTATTGCTTTCGATCAGGGGCTCATTTATTATTTGCACACTGGCTTCCACTAACAATAAATAAGTAGATAGTGGGGTAGAAATTAGTTAAAAAAAGAAAAATTATAGGTACTTAACTTTCTAATAATTCCGTACTTCTTGTCTAAAAATATTGAAAATGCTAATTTTTATTGACGGAGGACAGCCGACAAAAAAGTCTTCTAATTAAATAAAGAATTCTTAAATCCTTAAAGTTGGAAGGAGTGTCCATTATAATGAGAATAAGTTAAATTAATAACAAATCGCAGAGTTTTTCTGCGATTTAGCTGCCATCATGCTTGCAGTCTCACTAAAGGAACGATTATAAAAGACATTTTACTTTTATCGACTCATTGGTTTGCTATAGCATCCCTTACATGCCACGTGAGGGTGTATGTTCGTAGTTACGGCTTTAATTTCTATGTAAGCAATAGCTATAGTCTTGACTGTACAATGGCCAATTGAACTTGATATTTGCTGTCAAGCCTCAACTTTGTAAAATGCAGTTTGGTTTATCAAATGAAACGAAAATCAAATTAAATGAAGGAATTTATCACGTCCTTTTAATGCCAGCGCCAGCACCCAATGGTTTAGAGAAAAAATTGACATAGGTATGTCGTTAGTATGTCACCACTGCCGAATTGAAAATATATGACAAGTGCTTGGGGTACTCAGTAAATATTCGAGTAGTTATTCGTTTTAGTTACATAACGTTATATTCGAGAACAAAGTTATGTAACAAAATAAATTAATTTTATTTCAAGTATCAAAACGTCATGGTCGTTGTTACCAGTCAATATCAGGGCTGAAAAAATGTAGTCGGGTGAAAATAAAATTTGTATTAATCGGAGTGGATAGTTGCGTCGACGATGCGGTCGCGGCCGCACGGGTCGCCGGTTCGATTATCGGTTTATGTCATCAATACATATTGGACTGACTGTACAGTGGAACAGTGTTGTATTTCGTAGCCAACGTAAAAAAATATGCAGTAGGAACTTATTTAACCTTTGGAATTCCTTAATTTAATTTAAAAAATAAAACAGATACAAAGGTTTCTTTAAAAATGTTTAAAGAAAGGTTTCTTAATAAAAAAGGATTTATTTTTATTTTATACATAATCGCATAAGCGACAAAGCCCATTAAATAAGATTTAAAAAAAAAAAAAAAAACAGTTAATTTAATATCATTCGTTATTAATTTCCGTCATGTACCATTACCTATTACATATTAAAAAAGCAGGCAAAATGTATCAAGAAAAACAAGCGATAAAATTATTTACTTTTTCAACGCAAAGGTATCAACATCTCTAGAGACTAGTCTTTTTTCTCGTTCCCGCCTGCCACCGGAGGGAGGGTAATCAAGAAAAATTGCCGGCAATCCATCGAGTTTCCTTTATTTACAAGTGATCGGGGTAAATGCGTTGGCATAGTGGTGTATTCGCGTTGAAAAATTGTGGAGCATCAGTTCAAAGTCGGCCATATTGAAATTGCTTCGTTGTTGTTTTTTTTTTTTCAATTTCACATGTGGGTTGTGGCTTGCAAAATTGCGGTACATACAGCCTATTGTTTTTGTTTTTCTTTTCAATATTTTTATGAGAATAGAGGTTGCACATTTTAGGATATTGTTTTAAAGCTTTTAGGAATTAGGTTGGCTTGTCTGTCCTTTTGTTTGAAGGCTATACTCCTTACCGATGATAACGTAACTTTGGTTTTATTAGGAAAAATATAAAAGTACATATAGTATACACACTACAATATTTATTTATTATTCAAGTGCTAGATAATATGGACTATTAGAATATTCAGGGCCAAGTACTGCATTGATTAGTGTGGGAAAACAACAGATTTGCTAGAACTAGATATTATTTTTTAGAGCTAGGTACTTTATATACTGTCATCATCGATATAGACGTAATGTTACTTTTAGCGACTTGGCAAACTGACAGAAGATCGTAAGTTTTAGCATGGTTTTAGCGTTGATGGCTCAGTGGTATTGATTTCGAATGATGTGGAGGTCATAGGTTCGAATCCTACAATGATTTCGAGCTTTCATTAAAGGTAAACAGCAAAGAAACCATTTTTTATGGTTTCCTAAAAATCAAAACAACGCAGGATATAAATGCATTTGTTTTTATGCGCTTGTTAATTAATAACGCTATAATAACTGCATCATATTTAGATGGACATTTTACAAGAAATATAGGTATTTTATCCAGTATACCTCGGGAATAAAATGAGGATATAACGAGGCAGAGACTTGTTAGAAATAAAACTCCGTGTCTTTCTACAACATTCTATTCTAATCAAAGGAAGCAATTTGTCTTTGAGTTGAACAAAGGAAAAATATAGACGTTTAAAGGGATCGAGAATGAGTTTGCATATAATTTCGAGCTTGAGACCAGCTTAGTGAGTCGTGACCCAGAATCTGATCTGTTAAATGTCTGTACACTTCACACTTTTTAACGAATTGGATCGCGTTGGGACGCACGTCCTATCGCCCGAAGTTAACATTATATTTTGTTTGTGAATTTATATTTTAACACCATATATGTACGGGCGGCCGGGGACCTCGTGTAATAAGACGCCGCTTAGGACGAATGCGCGAATCGTGAGATCCCTTTTCCCGTACTTTATTTTATTTGCTGGATTGCCAAGGGCGTCATGAAAAGCCGTATGGTTGGTATATAAACGATTTATTTATTGAACTTTAACACTTCTGTGACAATCTGTCTGAATACAATAATTAACAAACTTTTTAGATTACATAGATGATTTACACAAATATACGTAGACAATGGGTGCCTGATGTTACACTGATATTTTTACTTAGCCGCTACTATGGCATCTGCCTTACAGTTTACCGATGGGGTAACTAACTAGCCGCTACTGTGGCATCTGCCTGACGTTATACTACTTGATGGTAATCTCAACTTGGCATCTGCCTTACTTGGTACTGTCCCGGTACTGTCCTACTACTGTGACATCTGTCTGACTACTACTACTACTATACTTAGTAGATACTTGCTGTCCTGGAATCGATACTAAATGAGAAAAATGTACTGATTATATGCAAATTATAAACGCTGTGTATACGACTCACGCGGTGAGCGAGTAACTTTTTTACGAGAGAAAACATATCTTTTTCTTGTCTAATTTAAGTGCATTTAAGTAACCTCTCTATCTTGCATATAGCGCTAACCTTGTCTAAAAGTTCTAGAAGGATCTAATCCTAAAAGTGTAGTCCGGTTACCACATCTCCTAAGGTTCTCCGATACATTTTGTCTCCCTTTCGCATATATAAGGAAATTTTATTGTTGATATTTATAGTTCCGGGTAAAATCACGTAAATTTCAAAATATCATCAGGGTTTCATTCAGGGCTTGTAGTAAAACTTATTATCTAGGTCTTACGTTAGGTAATGCGAGTTTAAACAGTAAATACATAGTAAGTAGTTGGTGTGCACATATGGTGCTTACGAAACAATTCTAACTAGATTACTATGCCTAATCGAGTGTTTTGTTGACATGTTAACACTTTTTTGTTAACTTAGGTTTCAACATGAATACTAACTTTATCGTGTAACAAGTTTTACATTTGTAGAGGGTTATTCACGATTCTAAAAGTACATTGTAAATCTTAGTTCTACCTAGACTTTGTCTAGACTTTTACCTATGTTTAGGGTTCAAGTACTGTTTATTTACTATACAATTTATGTTGATACGTATTCTAAGGGTAATCATTGTACACTCGGGAGTAAACTCTTTAATATTTCTTATTTCTAAACATTTTAATTTTAACAAATATTACGTAATTATAAAAAAATAACAATAAATGTCCTGAACACAACAAGTGTCCCGAACATTCTCCCGCCGTTCTTCGACTACGGTGTCGATGAAGACATTTCCGGTTGAGGGACTACTGGCTCGGTGGGCAGGATGATCAGCTTCTTCGTGGGACGTCGTAGTGTTCCGCTTCGGGTGCGCACGTCGACTGCTCGTACGATGCCATCAGCTCCGGGGTAGATTGCTTCGACGATCCCTCTTGGCCATGTGTTGCGAGGCAGGTTGTCGTCGGCGACTAGTACGACGTCTCCAATCTTGATCTCCGCGCCTCTTCCGTGTGGCTCCCGCCGGTATTGCAAATCGGGGAGGTATTCTTTCACCCATCTTGCCCAAAATCGGTCGGCAAGATGTTGTGAAGCTCGCCAGTGTGTTCTGCCGATGAGGTCCTTTTCGTTGAAGGTGCCTGGTGCCGGAACTCGCGCTGACCCGCCAAGAAGGAAGTGGTTGGGGGTCAGCGTTTCTTCATCCTCAGGATCTGTAGACACGTGCGTAAGGGGACGACTGTTGACTGTGTACTCCGCTTCAACCAATAGAGTTGCGAGTACTTCTTCTGGGGGATGTTGCTCTTGAAGTATCACTGAGAGGGCGGTCTTAACTGATCGGACCAGCCGCTCCCAGGCTCCTCCCATGAACGGAGCTCCTGGCGGAATGAAACGCCAGGATATCATCCTCTTGGTGGCTTCGTCTTCAGTGGCTGCGTCGATGGATTGACGCAGCTCTTTGTCAGCGCCACGCAAATTTGTCCCGTTGTCTGACCAGATTTCTGTAGGACATCCTCTCCGTGCTATCATCCTTCGCAGGGCCATGACCGCAGAGTCCGTCGTCAGGGATGCTGCCAGCTCCAGGTGAACCGCCCGTGTGGTGAGGCAGGTAAATAGTGCCCCATACCTCTTCTGGCGACTACGCCCGACTGTGACTGACATCGGGCCGAAATAGTCGAGACCCGTGTATGTAAAGGGCCTGACGTGGTGAGCCAGTCTGCATGGGGGGTGGTTTCCTGTGGCTGGCTGTGACGGCATATTTCTTCGTATGCGGCATGGTATACAT
This sequence comes from Achlya flavicornis, assembly GCA_947623365.1. Lineage (NCBI taxonomy): Eukaryota > Metazoa > Arthropoda > Insecta > Lepidoptera > Drepanidae > Achlya > Achlya flavicornis. The sequence goes on from OX392478.1 coordinate 14,231,541, forward strand.
CGGTGGACCATCATCTTCGTAACTGGACGCAGGCGTAGAATCCAATAGTATTGGCGACATTCGTTTATTGTTGCCTCTACGCCAGCGTGCAGCAGCTGTCTGTGGGTATATTCAATCCACAGCTTCGTTGTTACGTGATTTCCGTCGAGGACAGGTGGAGACTTCTCGAGGCCGTCAACATTCTTCGTAGCTCCGATGCGAGACCTCAGTAAGATGATTCCGTCGACTAAAGCGACAGATATTGGGCGCAGACGACTGCTGGTAGATACAGCCCTGTTGTTCTTCAAGTCTTCCATCTCTGTAGGGAAGGATTCTTCTTGGCTTGCTCGTACCAGCAGTTTCTCGGCTTCTCTCAGAAGGATGGCGTCCAATGGCACGAATCTTCTTGCTGTTGCATCGGGTTTGGCAACTGTTGGCCTTGGTTTTGACGCCTTCTGTTTGCGTCTCCAATCCGGATCTGCCTCTGTGTTCTTCAGCGTGCGTTTGTAATGTGCACGCTGTTTTGTTCGCCTGCACAGATTGATGAACTGTAAGACTCTAGCTGTAGCGCGGAGATATAGTTCCCACTTGGAGAAACGAGCGCCGTCAGGTACGACGTGGCTCAGCTTCGTTTTCTCGCGCTTCTCGGTGATGTTGAGTGTCTTCTCTTCACCAGTCAGTTCCTTCTGTGTAGGTTTCTCTGTTGGCCAGGTGTTCGGGTCGTCCATGAGGAACTCTGGACCCTGATACCATCGATGCTGGCCATTGAAGTGAAGCGGGACGTCGCGAGTTGCATCGTCTGCGACGTTAAGCTTCGTAGGCACCCAGCGCCATTCATTCAGCGTACTATGTTCTTCTATAGCCGCGATGCGGTGGGCGACAAACGGTCGGTAGGATCTGGATCCCGTTTTCAGCCAAGTGAGCACCGTCTTACTATCTGACCAGAAAGTCTTGGACTCTGGTTTCCTGGGGTGCTCGTCTATTACAGTGGCTGCCATCCGACTTCCCATTACGGCAGCTTGCAGCTCCAGACGTGGTATCGAAGTGAGCTTCAGAGGAGCTACTCTTGACTTCGCGATGATAAGCGATATCTTCACGAGTCCTTCTGGTGTTACTGCTCGCCAATAGAGCGTAGCGGCGTATGCAGTTTCACTTGCGTCAACGAATACGTGCAGTTGAAGTGACGTGGCATTGCTGTAGTTGAGGTAGCAGCGGGGTAGAGCGACTTGTTTTAGGCTCTTCAAGTGACCCATCCAGTCTAGCCATTGGAGTGCTAGGTCGGGGTCCAGGGTTTGATCCCATTCTGTACCACGGCGCCATACTTCCTGAAGTATCTGCTTTGCTCGTACCGTGACGGGTGATGCCAATCCGAGTGGATCAAAGAGTGACATCACTATCTTGAGTGCTTCTCTCTTTGTCGGGGCTGCGCTGTTGAGGATAGCCGGTGGTATTCTTGCCAGATCCAGATTGAAAGCAAGTTCATCTGATCCCGGCTTCCAGATCAATCCTAGTACCCTTTCAGTTCTGGTACCGTCGCTAAGGTCAATAACTGACTGTGGAGTTGCGTTATCGTCTAATGCTTCTAGGACTTTACTTGAATTGGAAGTCCACTGACGCAACTCGAAGTGACCTTGCTTATGGATGTCGCGTACTTCTGAAGCCGTCTTGACTGCATCTTCAATCGTTTGAAAGCTGTCCAAATAGTCGTCAACATAATGGTTGTTGACAATCGCTGCGGTGGCTTCAGGATGCGTTTCTTTAAATCGCGACGCATTGTGATCTTTAATGTAGATCGCTGTAGATGGGGAACTCGTGGCGCCGAAGATCAGTGACGTCATACGATATTCTTCGGGTTCTCCATGTCTACGCTTTCCGCGCCATAAGTATCTTAGCGCGTCTCTGTCTTCAGGGCGAATCTTAACTTGCATGAACATTTCAGCTATGTCAGCTGAGACAGCGATGGGGTGTTGCCTGAAACGCATCATGACACCCGGTAATGACTGCAGCAAATCAGGACCCGTGAGAAGGTGGTCGTTTAGTGAGACCCCCTTTGTTTCTGCTGCAGCATCATGGACTATTCGAATCTTCCCCGGCTTCATAGGGTTCACCACTGCGAAATGTGGTAGGTACCACGTCTTATTAATCGTTTTCGCCAGTGGAGCCGGTTCAGCGTAGCCCTTCTCTATAAGTGCTGTCATCTGTTGTTCATACTTTTCTTTCAGCTCTTGATTTCTATCGATCTTCTTCTCGGTAGTGATAAGCCTCTTCATCGCGTTGTCGTAATTGCATGGCATCGCGATGTTATCATTCTTCCATAGGAGCGCCGTCTGATACTGTCCGTCTTCGGTTCGAGTTGTGCACTCATCGAGTATTTTGAGTGCACGTTGTTCCGGATCAGTCTGCGGCTTCTTAGGTGTAATCGTCAACGCCTCGATCGCAAAGTGATGTTTCAATTGTGCATCCATACTTTCCTCCATTGTAAAGTGATGGACGAAGTCGATGCGTTTTCCCAGCGACCTTGTATGCGCACCATGGAGAACCCAACCAAGCGGAGTGTGTGATGCTATTGGTTGGTTCTTCTTTCCTTTTCGTACCTCTGAGGCTAGAAGTAAATTCCAGTTATCTTGACCGACAAGTATCTTTGGTTTGGCTTCTACAAACTTCAAAGCGTCCTGTATGTCGATCAGATGTTGGCAGTCGTCCAGATCTTCATCGGCGACCGTCTGAGTCGATAGCCTCAGGTTATCAATGGTGCGTGCGTAAATCTTATGTGGCTGGGTTGCACCCTTAATGGTGATTGCGATGCGTTGAGATGTCGAAGCAGGTACTTCTGCTCCTCCTATGGCTTCGATGTGCATTGGTTGGCAGGGTCCATAAGCGCCGACTGTGTTCGCTAAGTCGGCGTCGATCAAAGTCACAGTTGACCCATCATCCAACAACGCATGTGTGTTGACTTCTCCCGCCGGTCCGGAAATCTGTACAGGCAGTACCTTCAAGTACGTCTGCGATTGTACAGGCAGCCAAGTCGACGTAACTTTTTCCGTCTTATCTGTCCTGTCACTCGTATTCCTTTGCTTCTCATAATGGAGTAAGTGGTGGTGTCTATATGGGCATTCGTTGACGCCGCATTTGGGCGGCTTGCAATTATGCGCTTTGTTCCTGTATCGTAAACATCGGAAACAAAGTCGGTGCGTCTTTGCAAGATCCCATCTTTGGTTGATGTCGGCATCGCGGAATTTATCGCAGTCTGGCGGCGAATGTCCCTCTCGTTCACATATACAGCATCTATATGGCTTCCTATCAACGTTCGCATTAGCGTTTAGCGTACGTTGAGTGCGCTTGTAAGGATTGCGCGAAGCTGGCTCTGTATGTGAAGTCGAGGGTATGACCTCTACTTGAGCGTAGGGTGCCCATAATTCCACTTCTCTCTCGAGGAATCGGGTGAGTTTGAGCAGGTCTGCTTCCTCTTTGGGCTGCATGGCGGAGAAATCGAACCATCTATATCGAAGTGTCGGTGTTAGCTTATCGATCGTGACCTTCGTCAGCTCTGGATTGTATAAGTACGTAGTCTTATTCAGAGCACGAAGAGTCGCCACTATATTCGTGACCTTGCTTGACAGTATGCAAAGGTCTTTAGATGAATCCGTGAACCGTGGCAGATTCCTAAGTCGATCCATCTCTGCGAGAGCTATTGAGTCCGGTCTTCCAAAGCGGGACTCCAATATTTTCATCACTTCAGTGGGATTGGCACTATTAATGAGCAGACTCTCAACGGCCTCTTTAGCACGTCCTTTAAGTGCACGGCGTAGTCTGGTCATATTCTCGGTTTCCGAAAAGTCAGTTGCTGACTCGAAGTACGCTGTTCGGAATGACAGCCAATCCTGATGCGCGCCAGTAAAAGCAGGTAATTCGAATCGGTAACGCGACGGCATTGCGCGTTGACCTGCCTTTACAGCAATAGTGATTGCTGACGCTAACTCACTGAAGTCTATTTTCTGTTGCGCAGAATACGGGGTGATTGCAGCTTCTATTCCCGTCGGTATCTGCGCTTCTGGTCTCTGAGGGATTCCTTTATTACCCTGTACAGAGTGTTGAGGGATTCTTTTATTACCCTCATCGTTGTCAACTTTTGACTGCTGTTGAGTCATCTGAGTCTCCGAGGTTGCGCCCAAGAGCACGACTGGATGCGTAGCTACGGATGGATATGGTGCCGCAACAGGTGCGGCGTTACAATTCGGTTCCACCTCTCGGTGCTCTGGCTGGTGATGAGGCTCATTCGAAATAGCAAGCAGGCGCTGACTCTTGTCTAGCCATGTGTCCACCCTCCGGGCAGTGGATTTGATGGACACGGATCCTACGTCGTCACCTTCAGACTCTTCAGATTGGTCTATGACGGCGAGGCTAGCTATTGCTAGCTCAAGTTTCAGTCTTGCTACCTCTTCTTTAGCCAGAGCTATGCGGCGCGCTCGTTGACTCTTTGTTGACTTATTTCCCCTGATGGTGCTGCGTTCGATTCGGTCATCAGGGGCCTGTCTTTGATCGGTTCCGGTTTCCTCTTCGGTAGTAGTAGTCGTAAACCCTGAGGTTAGGGTAGCTTCAGTAGCAGTGGCAGTACGACTCGACGATGGTGCTACTGTAGGGGCAGTACTCCCCGTTGGGGCGGCATCTGTGGCCAGATCGTCTGCAGGTGCTGGCGGCGGTGCGTCGCCATCGCGACTCTGCGATCTGCCTCTTGCGGTAGTTGATCTGGTACCAACCATGGCTGTGGCCGTTCAGTATCTTGGATAATCCGGCTCGAAGGACCAAATGTACGGGCGGCCGGGGACCTCGTGTAATAAGACGCCGCTTAGGACGAATGCGCGAATCGTGAGATCCCTTTTCCCGTACTTTATTTTATTTGCTGGATTGCCAAGGGCGTCATGAAAAGCCGTATGGTTGGTATATAAACGATTTATTTATTGAACTTTAACACTTCTGTGACAATCTGTCTGAATACAATAATTAACAAACTTTTTAGATTACATAGATGATTTACACAAATATACGTAGACAATGGGTGCCTGATGTTACACTGATATTTTTACTTAGCCGCTACTATGGCATCTGCCTTACAGTTTACCGATGGGGTAACTAACTAGCCGCTACTGTGGCATCTGCCTGACGTTATACTACTTGATGGTAATCTCAACTTGGCATCTGCCTTACTTGGTACTGTCCCGGTACTGTCCTACTACTGTGACATCTGTCTGACTACTACTACTACTATACTTAGTAGATACTTGCTGTCCTGGAATCGATACTAAATGAGAAAAATGTACTGATTATATGCAAATTATAAACGCTGTGTATACGACTCACGCGGTGAGCGAGTAACTTTTTTACGAGAGAAAACATATCTTTTTCTTGTCTAATTTAAGTGCATTTAAGTAACCTCTCTATCTTGCATATAGCGCTAACCTTGTCTAAAAGTTCTAGAAGGATCTAATCCTAAAAGTGTAGTCCGGTTACCACATCTCCTAAGGTTCTCCGATACATTTTGTCTCCCTTTCGCATATATAAGGAAATTTTATTGTTGATATTTATAGTTCCGGGTAAAATCACGTAAATTTCAAAATATCATCAGGGTTTCATTCAGGGCTTGTAGTAAAACTTATTATCTAGGTCTTACGTTAGGTAATGCGAGTTTAAACAGTAAATACATAGTAAGTAGTTGGTGTGCACATATGGTGCTTACGAAACAATTCTAACTAGATTACTATGCCTAATCGAGTGTTTTGTTGACATGTTAACACTTTTTTGTTAACTTAGGTTTCAACATGAATACTAACTTTATCGTGTAACAAGTTTTACATTTGTAGAGGGTTATTCACGATTCTAAAAGTACATTGTAAATCTTAGTTCTATCTAGACTTTGTCTAGACTTTTACCTATGTTTAGGGTTCAAGTACTGTTTATTTACTATACAATTTATGTTGATACGTATTCTAAGGGTAATCATTGTACACTCGGGAGTAAACTCTTTAATATTTCTTATTTCTAAACATTTTAATTTTAACAAATATTACGTAATTATAAAAAAATAACAATAAATGTCCTGAACACAACAAGTGTCCCGAACAATATATATGTATTTATGTGTGCCTGTGTTTGACCGCAGTCTAACAATGGTAAGTGATGATGTGGCCGAAGGTGTTGCACACACAAGGCCTAGAAGGAACTGGCTCTCAAGTGCAGCTGTCGGGACACACCGATAGGTGCTTGATGACAGATATTCAACTTGAGGGTGGTCGCTACCACCGTGCTATGGTTTCCTAACGATGTTTTCCTTCACTGAAAGCTCAAGCTCATTGTTCGATTCGAACCTTCGTCTCGGCATCCAACGTACCACTGAGCTATCATCGCCAAAAAAGGAACGATCTAGTATTAATTCCGGGTGTACATGAACATGAAGTATGAATTAACTAGATTCCGCCACGCATTTATCAATGTGACAAACGGCTGATGAAACGAAAAACTCAAAGGCACAGTCGTGATGAAACATCGCAGATAGGTAGCCTATGACTTGGAGAAAAATGTAGGCAACTTTTTATCCCGGAAAAACGGGTTAATACCAACAACCTGTCAACCAAATAATTGCGTTGGTCATAATCAGAGTACCAATAATATGTAGCTCATGTATATTGGCTGTTTTGCTCGGCAAATGGGTGAATTTCCACAAAATCTAGGCACATATCACAGATTACAGAATAAGGCAGATGGAGCGCGCGGAACACGGGTGTGAGGCCAAAAAAAGCAAATACAATTTGAAAAACACGTACCTGGTATTCGCTTTTGAATGTGTATTTGCTTTGTTTAACATACTTTATGTAACAAAAAACACTTCTTTATTAATAAACTGTGGTTAAACAATGCAAATACAAACTGGAAAACGAATACCACGCATCAGATTTTCAATTTGTATTTGCTTTTTTGGCTTCACCTTCGTGTTCCGCGCGCTCCATCTGCCTTATTCTGTACTCTGTAATCTGTGGTACATATAATTAAAGATTTAAAATGTCGACATTTTTATTTGTCGGCCGATAAACGTGTAGGCTACACAATGTCGATGTTGGCCTACTCTCCAATGATAAATGGCCCTGCGGCACATTGTGTCGTTCATGCAAAACCTAGGCCTAAATTAATTTGATTATCTACATATTCAGGTTAATGGTATCGATTTTACTGACAACGAGGTTAATAGACTGCTTTAAAATGACGTGTCATAATAAACAGTGTGTTTTGTCCCGTTCTAGCGATATTTTAATGGTGTGTAATACGCCACAAAGCACTCGTGGAGTAACATGATAAGCCGTTCTTAATCGATCGGCAAGTGAGGCTACCACCGTCGTGGTCGGTACCTGGATGGGTGACCGCCTATAGTGGTATTTCAAATCGGGCGTTTCGGAAGGCACGTATAGCCGTTGGTCCCGGTTATCACTTAATTGTGATAGTCGTTAAGCTAGTTGGACCCTTCTAGGCGGCTTGAAAACTCCAACAGTATGTTGACAACTAGCCTACCTTCAACGATCCGCAGTGGGCACGCGTGGTGCAGTATTTGCCCATTCCCTTTCACCCTGGTTTGTGAAAGGAGGGGGGCCTACCCCCATCTTTTACAAAACAACCTTATTGCAATACTGTTTTGTTTCCAGCATATAATAACCTTATTTATATTCGTACCATGACCTCTACCAAACACTATTGTTATATGATTGTTATATTCCTGCTAAGAACGAATGATTTTTGAGAATTGTCTATGGGCTCACTAAAGATGAAAAGAAATAACGCTATGGGCCTAACCAATTCCTTACCTTTCTCTCTCTCAACAATACTCATCTCTGTCACTCATCCATACTCTCTCGCTCTTTCAAATAACCTTATTCTTCTTTTCGTACCATGATGTCCCTAAAACAAGCTTATTTTATGCATGAAAACAACCTTGTTTATTTACCGTAATGGTTCATTCAATTCGTACCATGAGCTATTTTTTATAAGCTTTTGACAATTAACATTATTGTTTTAATGTCAAATTTAGCAATCTTATATACGTTGTATTTACAAGCTGGAAATAACATTGTTTTCCAAATTTATACTATAAAAATCTATTATAGTGTAATTTAAAGTAATTATATCGAATTTATTTACTTATAAATGAATATATCGGGATTGCGAGATTAGGTATCATCCCAAAATAATATAACCGATTGTTTATAAAGTTTTTAATTGCACTTGTCGTTCACTACACAACTATGCATCTACGTTAGTAATATCGATCCCTCGACCCTTAGCCTTAGATTTATTTAGATGAAGCGGAGCTTTAAATAGCGTGTTTATATATTTAGTGATTTTTCATTTAGGTACCTACCCACTATTAATATCCTGTTTTCATTATAACCAACGTACATCGAATAACCCCAGATTAATCCATAAAGTTAACTTTCCTGCAGTGTTAGTACACAGAGTAGTTCCTGTGTTCCTGGAATCTAAACTACCTAGATTCTCTGGCAAATTTTCTAAAATTGGTCGTAACCTACATTAGCCTGGATGGAATATATTATTGTCAACAGACGGACAGACGACAGACTTATAATAGGTAATCTATAAAGATAATCATTTTAACCATCGAATGTAGTAAAATATTAATGTAGTATTATATATTTGTATTGAAAACTCAACTCACAACAATCTGCTATACTGTTGCAGAGCAGATGCAACCGTGCGGGAAATTCTAAAATACGCATCCATTGGACCTAACTTTCTGTAGCCTTTGTGGCTGTGGATAGAACCGTGGGGGTCTGAAGCTCGCTGATTTGCTCACACATTATCATCAAAACCTCGGCAAACCGGTTGGTGGGGAGCTTTTTGTGACAACGCATTAGCTTGGCTATCCAAAGAGGAAATACTGCCAATAACGAGCTTGAACCTGGAACCTTGTCGATGATCGACAACAGCGGCAAATATTTATATACCTACATACACATAATATGTTTAATTCCAAGACCTGCAACTACAGTAGGATTCCCGTCAATAACACAATGAATAAAAACACGAAAGTATTATGTACCTACATTCTTTATTCACATAAGTTTAATGAGAGTAAGATAATTATACACATTATAAGTATGGCATTAAACAATCTTGCGGATACAGATTCAAACTTTATTTCAGCGTTTATAGGTACTTAGACTTCACTTTAGACCAGCCTCTCCATCCCTACGTTCACTTTCTTGAGAGTACTCCTTCGCTTGTAGATATCGATTGAAGGTGGTATTTTTGGTCTGTTTGTATTTAACCATTTCTACCTGCTGACTGGATCTCTGGCGAACTCTTCGGCTACAACTCTACAAAATGAATTGCAACATTTGTGCAACTTACAAATGTTTATAACCATGACATCTTAAATTTCATGCACTGAATATTACTGTCGAATATACTATTAAGATGTATCCATATTGATTGCACTTTGTTTATTATTAAATTACATAAACAAATATATTTAATAACTAAATATCTTGGATATATTTATTAGACATTTGAGTATGACAAGAATGACAGGTAAATATTTTGTTCCGATTCATTTCATTTGATAATCTAGAGTCGGCAGTCTATATATTTTTACAATTAATTTCCTTACTCTTCATAATAACATTTTAAAATATTTGGATGCATTTTATAGAAATTACTCGAAAATATTTTATTCTTTTAGTTACTTATACTTTACAATTAGTTTAATTTAATACTTTGCTAAAAGATGAAGAATCTCAAATCATTTCGGTCCAACGTGTGAAAGAAATGGCACTATACAGTTAATATATCGTTATTTCTTTTTATCTTTTATCAGGTTGTAGCCAGCCATAGACAAATTCTTACAAATCATTCATTCTTTCTCGGCACTTAGCAATGTTATATCAATGTTGAACGATTGAGCTCATGGTACGAATCAAAGTAATATTATTATAAGGTGAAAACAAAACAGTCTGGCAATAAGGTTATTTTGTGAGAGAAGATGATGGCCCTATAGGATGGAACGGGACAAAAAAAAATACTTGTCAATTGTGACGCACGAATTTTGAAACTCAATGTGCCCTGTTGCGCTACATATTTTGAAATAAGTAATACAAATATTTATTCTATGTATATCGACTTTTATATTACTTGAATTAATATTACTTAGGTCAATATGAAAACAAGGAAAGGGGCCGCCGTTCAATAGTGATATTCAGTGAATGAAATTTAATATGGCATGGTTACAAACAGAAGTAATTCAAGTATTATTTTATTCATTTTGCAGTGAAGTATTCGCCGGAATTCAAAGTAACTACTCTAAGAAATGTGCTGGAGAGAAATAGGTACCTAATCCTCAACTAGCAAAGCAATGGAGCACTTCTTGGTCATTACAAAAACTGAGACAAAGTTCATAGGTACATAAATATATACCTAGGTAGGTTTATATTTATGTATGGCACTTCAGTCTTAATACATATAGTCTAGGCAGGTACCTATTGTCTTTAAATTGTATGAATAAAGAATTTACCACAGGAATCAACACATATTTTTATTTATTACCTTTTGTCAGGAATGCTACTGTAGTTGCAGGTCATACAATGAAACATTATGTGTATTTAGGTATATAAACGTTTATGAATACAGTACAATCACAGTAAAGCTTAATCTATACGATATTAAACATTTACAACAAATAAATGAAATAAAATCTAGCACTCGTATATAAATTTTCCTCTAGGCTGCCGTAGACTATCGGCAAGGTTCCCAACAGGCTAGCCAAGCTAATGCGTTGGCGGAAAAAGCTCCCCGCCCGAGGCCTCGATTATTTTGGTGACAATATGCGAGCCACTCGGTGAGCTTCAAACCCATACGGTCGTATGGTTTCGATAGCAAATGGCATTTTGGTCCATTGCATGCGAAAGTGTTGATTCCTCACGTAGCATAGATGCATACCACGTCGCTTTCGTGTATCTATTATTGGCTTCTTTGGTATTTGCTTCCAAAAACACAAATAGTTCATATTCATTTGCCATCTAGAAATGCTAGATGGCAAAAGCTAGAAGGCTAGAGATACACAATTCATTCGATAAGTTAAATAAATACGATCTACTGACTTTATATCACTATAATAATAGATATTTTTATCATAAATTTGGATAATTCGTCGCGTATATTGTATTATATTTTGATTGATATATGCAATTGACCAAAGAATTTAAAACGTCCAGAAGAATAGTCGCCTCTATGGCAACATGAAATAAACAAGCCAGAATTGACAGTATTTGACAGCCGTGCGCAGTACGAACTGAGAGCGATTTGCTCAGGGAGCCCCTCAAGCGGAGTGAAATTAAATGTCATGCTTTAGTAAGGCGGATTATCCATCTGGGTAGAGGCACGATGCCCTATGAAAATCTTTGCAATTGACATAAAAACCATAATGCTAGTTGTCAAAAGACACATCATGGTACGTTTTGAATGAACGATTAGAGGTGACGTCATCAAACCTGCTAACAAAACAATATTGTTTTATGCCTATAATAAGCTTATTTTTAAGGATGTCATGGTACGAAAACGCAAAATAAGGTTATTTTAACCTTGTTTTAAGAGCTTGTGGTAGGCCCCCTGTGCTCAGCAGTGGGACGTTATAGGCTGAGGATGTGTAATTGGACAAAATGTATAGACAAAACCATCTTCAAATAATGTCCATACTCCTGTTGGAATGGCCGCCATTTTAGTTTTCTTATTTTATTTTAAAAATACGAGTTATACTTAAGTGTAAACTATTTTTATTTTTAAATTAAAAATAAAACCTTTTATAACACATTGCGAAGCCTAAAAATTAATTTTTTACCAACTCAATAAAAAAGACTAAGACTTGACTAAAAGTTGAAAAGAAAATGCAAAAAATATTTTATCGATATCACACTAATACATCAGCATAGAGTTTAAAGTTGAACAATGGGTTGTGGATCATCGGGTAACGTGGTGCCAGCACACGAGGGCCCAGGTGGTGACCAGATCAAGGTGGTGAACGGGAAGAACATGTCCAATGGCCATCATGATGGAGACGACGACTTACCTACTGTTGTCTTGCCTGAAACCCCTGCGAAGCCTAAACCACGTGAGTTTTCAAATAAAAAAATACAAAATTAATTATTAAAAAGACCTTCGCAGGTACTTATGAATAGTCTGACTCTAATGCTCTAAAACGGGTTTGGAAGTAGCATTTGCTGAGAAGAGCCGGCAATAAACTCAGCAATTACTCTTTTCGAAACAAGCTTACATTCATTACATAACATTTACAATCTAGTCTCACTGACAATTGCGTGTCTCGTCGGCAATACTATAAAGTAGACCCAATAAATATAAAGTATCTGTTCACAAGTATGACTCGTGTGGCAGCCACCACTATCTCGCCATATTGGAGGGATTCGTCATTATCATCATCATCTTATTTTTGAGGAGATAAGATACTACGTAAACTAGAAAGCTATTTTTAAACGATTGCCCAAAAGTGTAATGTTTTCAGGGAGTTTGTATGTATGTTTGTCCATTTCTTTATTCCAAAACACGTAAAGGTGCAGTGCTTGTTAAAATCTTTATTTCACCCTGGGTGACATAGTCAGATATACCTAATACGTATGCCGTTACATAAAAAAATCATAACGTCAATCCAGTTTTTTAACTGCAAGATTTTTCGCATTAAAATCATGGTATGTTTTATTTTTACTTTCAGCTTCAGAAATAATAACTTGTTATTTTCAGCGATAGCATTCGAGATCCCTATCGAAGAGTTCGACGGCACCAGGAAAGCATCGAGCACGCCTCCACCACACCTGCAGAGACTCCTACAGCCACCGCAGGCAGACATCAGCCTCCCAGACATTGAGGAGAAGCTGGCTGAGGCTGAGCAGAGGAGACTATTGGTAATTTTTTTATTTTATTAAATTAACATTGGAACTTTGTTAAGGTATCGATCAAGTTTAAGTACTTAGAAAGAAAGAAACGGCCCGCCGCAGAATTGTGTGGTGCCCACCCCAAGATGTCAGATTTCCATCAGTATCGACCGAGATATTGGCCATAGTTTTTAGAGGCCAGACCCAACCTTGTATATACAAACTTATGCCCGGTTTCTATAAACAAAAACGAATCGTATTGCTTACCAATGGTAGGTTTTTTTATTGCAAAACTGGCCATTGTAATTTATGCATTTCGTAAGCTAATTTTACCTGTGATAGCTACTTCCATATGGGAAGGTCTGCTATGCAAATCTTTGAGGTCTTTGCTTCATTATTAGTAAAGATATGAGAGTCTTAATTTTAACCGATAACGGTTCGTAAATTATAGGAATGTTTTAGAAACCGTCAAGTATTGAAATAAATATATTTATTAAACATTTGTATGTTTTTAAATACTTCACTCATTTGTTACAGTAACTTTAAAATAAAATACAAAAATATAATTGGAACGCATCGTTGGAAAAGTTCAATTAATTTTAATGAATGAAATCTATAAAGAGGAAAAATGCATTTCATGCAGATGATGGAAGAAATTAATTGGATTGGTAGTGACAAACATGTCCTTTCACATGAAAATATTTTGTTATAATCATAAAAGACTTGCAAGCCGCCCGCTGGTTCACTCGCTATCCTCTTTTTATTCATCATCATCATCATCATCAACCTATAATGTCACACTGCTGAGCACAGGCCTCCTGCACGTAAATCAGGGTGAAAAGGAATGGGCAGATACTCCACCACACGCGCCCACTGATTATCGGTGGAGGTAGGCTAGTGGTGAACCTACTGTTGGAGTTTTCAAGCCGCCTAGAAGGCCTCCAACAACTATCACAATTAAGTGATAACCGGGACCAACGGCTTTACGTGCCTTCCGAAGCGCGGAAACGACCATTTACTTTTCGTACTATAGTCCCACAAACTTAGTTTAGAGAATTATATGAATAGAATTTTAGAGAGCCATTTGTTAAGAGAATATAACCACTACGTTAATTGGTTGTTTGCTCGACCAAATGCGATAAAAGCGACTCTCTCACTGGGCCAGATAAGTTTGTTGAACTGTACATTATTTTTCAGTGTACGATTGATTAGGTCTCATCTCAGGGTTTGAATGTTTTGAAACATGTTTCGAATTCAATATGAACTCCTTTATAAAATCGAAATTTTAGGATCATAGCGTACTAGTTATCCCTGAGGTTTCACCCGGGTTTCCGGAATGTCCCTCTTTTTTTTTTTATTCTATATTTATAGTCGGTAAACTAGCATACGGCCGCCTGATGGTAAGCGGTTACCGTAGCCATATGGACGCTTGCAACACACGAAGCATCGCTCACGCGTTACCGACCTTTCCCCCCTCCCCTATGAGCTCTGGCGACTTTACTCACGCGCAGGAACACAACTTTACACAACATAAAGTTATTTGGTTGTGGTATTCTGTAAGGTGGAGGTACTTCCCCAGTTGAGCTGCTCTTTGAGCGAATAAACGCTATGCTCTACCTCTCTCAAAAATATAATACACAAACCCTCTCCATAACATAGGCTATCTAAGTGCCAAATTTCATCGCAATCGGTTTATAGGGTAGGCAAGAAAAGGTTACTTTCACATTAATTATGGAATAGTTTTTATAAGCTTTCCTTTTTGCTTTCAGATATTGCAACAACGAGCTGCGTCTGCGCAGAAGCGAGCTCAGAAGATGATCAGATCCGTCCACGAAATGGATAGACTTGATGCGGAGCATGTAAGTATATAAGGACCTATTATTATCCATAACTAGCTGGCTCCGCGGTTTCACCCGCTTTCCCGGGATAAAAAGTAGCCTATCTCGTTGATTCAGAAGTTTAGGAGTGAAAAGGTAATAGACAAAAATAATTACTTTCGCATTTCTAATATAAGTATGGACAGAAACTCTGAATGATACTCTGCTATAAATAAATAAAGAAATATATTTATTTGTGGCAAAATAAAAAGGTTAGTTATAAAAAAGTAATTTTTAAAAATAGTTAATTAAAAATAGTAAATAATAATAATTTTAACATTAAAATCACCACAAAACGGTCCCAAATCATACTATACTAATAAACAGTAAACTGTTGCGCAGGAACACAACATAAAGTTATTTGGCTGCGGTATTCTGTGAGGTGGAGGTACTTCCACAGTCGAGCTGCTCTTTGAGCGAATAAACTTTATGCTCTAACTCAAGTAAAGTAATGAAATTGTGGCTAATGCTCTTTCTTCCCTTTCTAACTTATATCTTTCCTTTTTCCAGGAACCAGTGGATACAAACAAGCACCACTCAAACTCTGTCACCATTCCTACAGAGCCTGGGTTGTGCGAAGACAAAAATATTTGATAATTTCGTTAGTAATATAGTTAAGTAGATTTAAATACTTTTATATTGAAAATATTCTTTCCGCTTCACATTGTCATAGATATGAGAAATTAGTTCACTTTAGGTATATGTGTAAATAAACTATGTAGGTAGGTTCTTAGAAAAACATTTGTTATCTTTAAACAAAATAGAGTTTTCATATCATGGGAATTGGCACTTATTTTGATTTATTATCAAATAAGACGAGCTATAGTCCCACAAACTTATCTGGCCCGGGGAGAGAATCACTGTTAACGCATTTAGTGGAGCAACAACCAATGAACGTAGTGTTTATATTCTCTTTCACGACTCAATGGCGATTGACATTTCAAAATGGCTTCGTTAGTTCCTCTTTTGACCACCGGGCCAGATAATTTTGTGGTACTACAATAGTAATCCCATCAATCTAATAATTAAAAGGTATTATTTTTATTAACGATTTTTGTGTTTATATTTTTTCATCGCCTAATTGATTTTAATAAAATTTTCACACCAAAACTTTTTACTTTTTCAAGTGTCCAAAATTAGTCTCTTTTATTTTAAATCCCGAACAAATCGTTACTTACTTCCTAGGTAACTCATTAAATAAATGCATTTTCATTACCGTCCAGTATTTCATTACCCTCTCACATAAACCGTCACATTTCATCCCCATTCACCAGCCGTCGGCGCAGTAATGAATTTTAAATCCAACTTCAGCTTTGAAAAACAATTTGCGTGTCGCCGGTTATTTCCCCCGAGTGGTGGGATGATGCTGTACGCATTTTTGTGCGGTTTTCTTTTCAATTATTAATTTAGTTTTGGTGCGTGAAACTACTTTAGATCGTACATTATACACATTTAGGTTTGGGTATTCTATGGTGCGTCCATGCTACGCGAAGCGAGCACAAGCCGAGCCTCGAACGAACAGGGTCTATACTACGAAAAACTATACACGATAGTCCGATCATCGTTGTCAATCAATTAGCCAATAGAATTGCACAAAATTTACGTCTCGTCAGTTTTCCAGCAATTCTATTGGTTAATATTTGACAACTATGATCGGACTATCGTATATCGTTTTTCGTAGTAGACCCTCAGGAGTCGTTCGTTGCTCGCGATTTCAAGCGAGCCTTCAACGAGCCTACAACGAGCGCGATGCGAATCCGTGTTCGTGAAAAAACTGACAATCGGGCGGAGCACAGTCGAGCACGCTACGAATGCTCGTTCGAGGCTCGTAGGCCCGTCCACGCTACGCGAATCGTGCTCACAGCGTTCGTGGTTCGGCTCGTGCTCGGTTCGCCAAGCATGGACGCACCATACTACGGTTGTTTTGGGTACCAACATAACGAGGTAAGTGAAAATATCTTTAATATTTTGTTTTGTCGCTGACAATAAGTGGTTATAATAAATAAATAAATAATAATCCTGGGACATTCATCACACAGCTATCGGATCTCAAACTAAGCAGAGTTATGGAAACCAGATAACTGATTTACTACACGTACTACTTTTTCTTTGTAAACACTTACTTAATATAATAACAGCCAGACATGGATATGCAGGCATGAACACAAATGCATACTGGGTGGGAATAGAACTCACGACCTGCTGGTGGAATTTTAACCAACCATCTGGCCCGTCATCTATCCATAATCCATAAACCATCATCCGTAATCCAGAACACCTTTTATCTGTGTGCCAAATTTAGCAGACTTCAACAAAAGGAAGGGGACTGTTTACTGGCAAGTGAAGTTCTTAGGGTAATTTTAGTTATATACATGTTATTATGTTGCATGTGAATGCCTTTCTTGTATGTATTTTTAATAATGGTAGGTATAATAATCTGTAAAGAGCGTGTCTCGCCATCAAACTTAATAGTTTGGTGAGTTGTGTATGTTATAGTTATTTTTGTACTTATCATTTATTTTCAATCAAAAAAAAAAAAAAAAACCGTCATCCTGAATTTCACATGTATGGGTGAGATGAGGTAATGCAGTACTTAGTAGAGTACTCAACATAACTGTATAATCCACAACATTGTTCCTCACACCAATATCACCATAACCTACAATTTAAAATGTAACGACGCCATTTTGCCGGAAGTGCGACGTGATGCCGGTACCATCAGGAGCGGAGGTTTAGAGTGAATTGTTTATGCTTGCACTCACCTTTCTCGAGCAAACAATGAGTCGGAAATGAGATGGATTTAGGCTGCTTTTCCACCAGAGATGTGCTATGCTACGTTGCTATGGATGCGTTTGATATCCACCAATCATATTCATTGGTGCACATAGCTTAGCACTGGTGGCAACGGATTCAACTAAGATATGTTTTTTATATGGTAGGATGCGTGCTATGGATGGTCGCGAGTGGTGTAGCTATGAGAGAGCAGAGTACCTACAGTAAGCCCGCGTTTTTCGCTGTAAGTAGACATGCCATAGTGGAAGCAAAAAGTTATACATCGCATAGCTCGAGCTGCGCATCTTCCTCGCGCAGCTACTTTGCGGCGGCGCATCTTCATAGCATATCTCACTCGCATCGAAACGTTCACATAGTTTCACAGCTTAAATATTACCTCCTCGCAGCATAGCTGCATACCACATCTCTGGTGGAAGAGCAGCCTTAGACTCTACATTTTAGAGGCACCCTTTCCAACATGCCTGAATATTTTACTCAATTTTACTTGCATGTCTGTGTAATCTTAGTAAAAATAATGATGAGCGAGTAGGTATTTTATGTTGAAAAAAGCAGAAGAAAACAATTTAGCTAATCTAGATGGAAAACCCTTCCTCCAAACGGGTTACCTATACATTAATAATTATAATTAAATAGCACAGATACAGAATGTTCTAACCGTGACTTTGAAAAAGGGCAATAAAATGTTTTGAATTATATGAAGACACCACAGATATACATATAAATAGATGCCACGAGTAGTGCCAAATTCTGTGCAAAAATGGAGCACAATGTTCTTCTTTTGAAACTGTTTCACGCGGACAGGGAACTCGCATAAGGCTGCATGTCCACCAGAGATGCGTAGCGAAGGATATGTTTAGCTGAAAAATAGGATCGCTTCATTTTCACGATAAAAATCTAATGCCAGCCTATCTAAATCAATCTTGTGACATTATGGTAGGTACAAAAAAAGTTACACGCTTGGTTTTATACGGATGGAGGGACTTGCGTTATCTATTTAGATTTGTCTGTGGAAGACACTAAAAAAAATCCACGTGTATGACAAAGAATAATAACTATTACTTACTACGTTAAGAAGGGACGCTCATCCTCGCAAATTTATCGACGTGTCTTGTGATATCGTCACTGTGACCTGCCTGCCCTACCCATCGAAAATTGGCTTATTGAGAAGTTGCTACAAGTTTCATTGAATTGTAGCTGCCTAACACCAAAAATAGCTAGATCTAGCTATAAAGTAGCTAAGTTGGCATCATTGCCCCGCGGCTCTCATTATTATCGCGTCGTGTCGTGTCGTTCCAAAGTCAAAATTCAAAGTCAAAGCCATTTATTCAATTTAGGCCCTAGAAGGGCACCTATGAAGGTCAAAGCTACTGAAGTTACCACCAGTTCGTAAGTCGGCCTTCCACTGAGAAGAACAGGCAAGAAACTCAGCCAATAAAGAACATAGCTGCCGGAGTCGCCCGACGACATGTCGCCGCGCCGCCCGCCAGCAACGACATGTCGTGTTGTGTCGCCCCAATGAAGAAGCGCCCAATGTGTGATTAATTTTAAAAACATAGTATACAAGATATTTTTGAGAATGAAGCTACACATTTATCCCCGCAGACCCGTAAGGGTTGTTTTCTCCCTATACATTACCAGGAAAAAAAAAAAACAGCTGATCTATGTAATGTAGTAATTCCCAATTTAGTCACGTTTGGATGTGTTAACACACATTATTTACTTTATTATTTACTAGCTGTCTCGCGCGGTTTCACCCGCGTTCCCGTGGTAAAAAGTAGCCTTGTCACCCGGGGATAGTGTAGCTTCCCAACAGTGAAAGAATTTTTCAAATCGGTTCAGTACTTTCGGAGCCTATTCAATGCAATCAAATCTTTCCTCTTTATAATATTAGTATAGATTTGATTTAAGTACACAAAGTAATAAAGTCACAAATAATTAGTAGGATTTAATAAATACATTTTCATTCTAAGTCAAGAAGACGCCGTAGGTCATCGTCTCTATAAAAATGTTCCGCCTCGAGTTGCAGAAAAATATTAAAAAAGCGAGTGTGAAAGAAAACGAAGGAAAGGAGTTTCTGAAAACAAAGGCTGCATCTGCCGATGCCGACGCCCGGGACGCGGTCAAAGGAGAATATTTGAAATAAAAAATCCAAATCCGGCCGGTTGGCACTGGTTATAACCGGATATTTCCTTCGGTTTTACGATAATGTTACGCGAAATTGAATTACGGGGACTCGGTTTTCTTACATAGCTAGCTAACGGTATTTTTCCCTTAATAACCGACTTCAAAAAAAAGGAGGAGGTTCTCAATTTTTTTTTTTTATGTTTGTGACCTCATAACTCCGTCATTTATTAACCGATTTGGAAAATTCTTTTTTTGTCTGGAAGGGTACACTTCCCGTCAGATCAGGATTTGATTTTTGATTTTAGTGTAGTTTGAAGTCAGTTTAAGTTTTTTGTAAAACAGTCCAATTATTTAAGTCAAGAGTTGCACTGATTTCGAGCCCACAACAAACGTGAAAGGTACCTCAAAGGCCCGTCATTTAAAATTTAAGTTAGGATTATACCTATCATAAAACTGTGCGGTAATGTAAAGTAAAAAACACTAGTGCGTAATAAGCTGCATTATGATACTAAAAACCGTGCAATAAATGTCACTTTACGAGCAAGTGTGTTGAAATAATATAACACTGTATCTCACTGCTTTATAAATATTTTCTCAGTGTTCAATCGAGCGTGTAAATTATTAAGTTCATGAAAAACCAACCTGAATGATTGCAAATGGCTGTAATTAGATAATTATACATCAATTATTTTCGTATTTATTCGTTTTTATCATACAAAAGTACTTGTTTAATTTTGCATATCAGTTCTTTGTCTTACACACAATATTTTTATTAGCCTCGATACAGATTTCTCTGTGCATGTTTTGTATATAATAATAAACTGAAAAATCTACCGTTGTAAGTGTTTTTTTTTTGGAAATTAACCATCAGGTTAGTTTGGTTGTACTAACTTTATAATATTATAAATGCGAAAGTGAGTTTGTTTGTTTGTTACGCCATCACGCCTCAACTACTCAACGGATCATCATGGAATTTGGCATGCAGATAGCCGATGGTATGGAGAAAGACAAAGGCTTTTAACCCGTGAACGCGGGTGAAACCGCTGGTGACAGCTAGTCTCTAATAAATAAGTTAGGTAGGGACGAAGTCGGTAATCAAGCATACGGCCCGCCTGATGGTAAGCGGTTATTGTAGCCATATATGGACGCTTGCACATGGCATCACTCACGCGTTACCAACCCTTACCCTTCCTGGTGAGCTCTGGCGACCTTACTCACGCGCAGGAACACAACTTAAAGTTATTTGGCTGCGGTATTCTGTAAGGTGGAGGTACTTCCCCAGTCGAGCTGCTCTTTGAGCGAATAAACGCTATGCTCTACCTCTCTTTATTTTTTTTTATTCGGGTGTGTGTTATCCAGGGGATATCTAATGAGGTATTACGTCATCTTCGACTCAAAGCCAAGGCCATTTAATCAATTAAGGCCCGAAAAGGACAATTATGAAGGTCAAAGTTACTTAAGTTAACATGTTGGTAATCGGACTTCAACTGAGAAGAAAACTGTTAAAAACTCAGCAAGGCTTAAAAGCAGGCAGATTATAAAAAGAAATAAGTAAATATCCTGGGACATTCCTCACACACGGTCATCTGATCCCAAACTAAGCAGAGCCTGTACTATGGAAACCAGATAACTGATATAATACATATAATACTTTTTGTTTGTAAATACATACGTAATATACATAATTACACCCAGACTCAGGACATACAGACATGTTTATGCACACAAATACATGTCCTGTGCGGGAATCGAACCCACGACCTGCGGCGCAATAGGTGGAATCTTTACCAGAGCCTTAAACAACTGCGCCAACTGGCCCGTCAAAAATTAAAAATTATTAGTTAAAAAGTTAAAAATTAAAAGTTATTGAGAAAATAGCATGTAATCCAAGCTAGCAAATACTCTGACTGCCACGCCTCAGATTCGATCCTTATCTCAACATTTCTAACATATAAAACGCAACGTATCTATTCCTGCCTGTATGCCCGCTCTAAAATCACTTCACCGTTGTTAACTGATATCCTGGAGGTTTCTTGAAAATTGTTTTAAACAAAGTATCATTGCTCTGTGACTAAAATGAGCTGCGCAGTGGTCGATTTAGCAGAGGTGCATGCTGGCAAAAATACTCGTTTCTGCATATATGAAGACTTAAGGCTAATGATGTTTATAAGTATAAGTGTAGATGCGTTGCCCGCACTCTTTATAGGCAATATTAACACCAGCATTCACTTAGTCACGCACCAAACACAAGACCAGGGGGCCAAGTCTGCTAAAATGTCATACTGACACGATACTATTGCAATTCCATTATCATTGAGCCGATGTGCGCAGTCTACTAATTCATAATGGTCTCATAATGAACGGCAGGAATTTTAGTACAAAGACTGTCAAAACTGACAACTAAAAGATTATTGTGGTACGATTGTAGTTTCAGTGTAAAATCGTCGGAAAGCCATTATGTCGCCATTATGAAGCTTTTGTGTTAGTAAACTACCAAAACTGTCAAATGTGTCAATTTTGACACATTTGATAGTTCATTGGAACACAATTGTAATAGCAGACTTTGGCCCCCGATATATTTTTTTTTTATCATGGATAGACCTGTGTTTGACTACAATCTCACCATGGTAAGTAATTATGTAGCCGAAGGTGGTAAGCACACAAAGCCTACAATGGAACTGCCTCTCAAGTGTAGCTGTCGAAACACATCGGTAGTTTGGGTGCTTTGCGATAGAGTTTCAACTTGAGGGTAGCAGCAAGCCAGGTGGGTACTACAAAGTACCCTACAACCGTGCTATCGTTTCGTCACGATATTTTCCTAATGCTCAAACTCATTGTAAGATTCCAATCCGAGACGTTCGTATTCTGAACTGGAAAATCTGTATGCCTTTCCTGCCTCTCTTGGTCTATGTAGAGTAGTACTTGGTCTATGTAGGCGCGTTGTGAATCTTCGTTCGCACAGAAAAGAAACTATGACCCGAAGATTAACGTAAGAATGCTTAAAACTTACAATCAACCTTAGATCACTACTATAAGGTTCATAATACACTGCAGCTGTTAGTTCCGTCTCTCTCGCAAGTCACGCCCCTCCTAAAACATAGCGGCAGCTGCCGACCAATAGGATTGCGCGCGCTTTGAAAATGTATCTTCTGCGCAGGTACATCGGTAAGCCATATTAGTTGGGTACTACTGTACGTGTCTACCTCGCTTCGTTAGGGCTTGCCAGGTATAGTGTGCCGTCTTTTATGACCTAGCGGTTGGTAGAGGTGGCAACAATCTTAGTTAATTTATAAGGGTTTGTACGCGTCTACCTGTAAAACGTCATTGACTATATAAATTAGGTTAAATTAAACACTTTAAAAGACACTTGAAAGCAAGTAAGTGCTAAGTAGTGTGGTAATTAATAAAATTATCTGTACAAGGAGTACATACGGACAATGTTACTAAATATCGGATGCAATCGATTGAATAAACAGTTATATCAAAATCAAACTGATTTTAATTATATTATATTAGTTATCCATGTTTACGCTGCAAATTATATTAAATTGGTCTAGTATTACTAGTCTTTGGGTCTATGATCAGAGGCTCTAGACTAGACGATGACGGGGTACGAAGGTTGAAAGATTGGGACATCTATCTATATATATAAAATTCAAAGTCCTGTCTGACTGACTAACTGATATATCAACGCACAGCCTATACCACTGGTCCTAGAGACATACAATTTAGAGGGTCTATTCTTTGTGAAGAGTAGGTATCAACTAAGAAAGGATTTTTCGAAATTCCACCCCTCCAACCAAAGATCCCCCCCGAAAGTCCGTCAGTTTCGAAGTTAAGTTCCACAAATGTTGTGTTTAGGCTGAAGATTGAAAATTAATTTATACGAGTCTCAGCGTTTTTAATAATTCCACCCTCGAAGCGGGATGAAGTTGTTTTGTTTTGTCTAATTGTTGTAGAAAAATATGTCATTTGTTTCCTGTAGGCCACGCGGGCGAAGCCGCGAGCAGAAGCTATTTTTCTATAAAAATCAATACACACTGGGATCAAACGACTTGAAACTATTTTTTTAATCAAAAACTGAACTATCACACTCAACGTCTTCTATTTCACGAGCTATAGCCGTTTAACTTTGCGATTGAAAACTCATTTTCGAATTGAATGTTCTGAGCTGAGGTACGTGTCCCTCTCGGGGATTTTCCCAGTCGTAGTTACCTAAACTTAGCCGTTGAGTGCCCGCAGCGTTCACTGATTTGGCCGCGTGGGATGTAAAAGTCATCTAAAGATTACAAAACCATTGAAAAATATGTATGTTCATGTGTTCTAGTCGTAGACCATATCTACGTAAGAAAAACTGGCCAAGAGTCTGAGTGGCAAATTCCACCACGATTGACGATTCCGTTAAAGGCGTCATATTTATTCTTACAAGCTTGGAATTTAATATGCATTTAATTGAAACCAAAGTTGTTAAAAAAAAGAATAATCGAACAATGTTTCTAACTACAAAAAAAAAATTGTAAACTACCTATATGCAAATAATTGGACTGTTTTACAAAAAACTTAAACCGACTTCATAGTACACTAAGAAGTAATCAAATCCTGATCTGATGACAATGGGACCAAACGGGAAGTGTACCCTTTCAGACAAAAAATATATTTCCAAATTGGTTAATAAATGACGGAGTTATGAGGTAACAAAAAAAAAATACAACCGAATTGAGAACCTCCTCCTTTTTTTGAAGTCGGTTAAAAAACAAAGTTAATAACGATGGACCCAATGATATTATGTGAAACAACGACATCATACGCATATCGAAGTCAAGGTGCTTATTAATAATGAAATTCAAACATTCATAATCATCAAAGGATGCCAAATGCTAATACTTGACGCAACTGACGGAGACTACAACATGCGTGCGCGCACCGGACAAGTGGTTTCCTGCCTGAATTTCGGTACTTGTGGCCAAATGATCGACTATAAATACATTGCCAATCGAAACATTCGGCACACTTCGTTTGAAGACATCTGGAAAATGAACACCTACATCGCTGTGAGTTTTCTAATCATAAATTAACATTGTTCACAACTAAATTAATTAGTCTCACTATATCTCTTTCTGAAACGCTCGTGGTGGAGCATGATAAGCCGTTCTTAATCGAACGGCAAGCGCTCGTGGTCGGTACCTGGATGACCGCCTAGTGGTATTTCAATTCGAGCGTTTCCGTGCTTTGGAAGGCACGTAAAGCCGTTGGTCTCGGTTATCACTTAATTGTGATAGTCATTAAGCTCGTTGGAGGCCTTCTATAGGCGGCTTGAAAACTTCAACAGTAGGTTGACCACTAACCTACCTCCACCCGCAGTGGGTATTTTGCCCATTCCTTTCACCCTGATTTGTGAAATGAGGCCTGTGCTCAGTAGTGGGACATTGTAGGCTGATGATGATGACGATGATGATATCTCTTTCTAACGAAGAATATAAGACATCCGTGTCTTCGGATGTAGGAAATTTAGTCCTGTCAAATTAGTTATATGCTTAAAAGTAAATTATAGTTGCGATCAAAGTTGGTTACTTCTATTTATCCGCAAATGAAAACAGCAAAGACTAATTTGACACTTTTAAATATATTCTATCCTTTTTCAATATTTAATGTTTGTAAGATAGAGATATGATGTGATTAAAATTAGTTTATGCGATTTACAATATAATTTATACCAATAATTTATATTAACTAGAGCGTAATTAAAACAGTATTATTACATTTAAGAAAAAAACAATGGAATGGTCAAATTACAGTTTAAAATGCGGCTGCCGGCCGAGAGAATTCATTTCTTACATCTTTTAATAGTGCTATTCTCGGAAAAGTCTAATCTTATTGCAATGAGACTTTCATAGGAAGGTTCAGTATTTTCTTAGGCATAACTTAGTGACATCTCATCATATTCAGATTAGCCATTTCCGCGGTTTGGTCCTTAATAACAGGTATCAGAAACGTACACTCTCGGTGGCCGCACAGAACCTTGTTGAATTTTTAAAGTACTTGAAAAGAGCGAAGTTGCATGACTTCACACCTGTATTATTTCTAGCAAGGGTTGGGTTTCTTCCCGGGAATAAACCCAACTTCGAGTAAATTTCCAATTTAGTGGGAAAGAACCCGGGAATTTTCCCATTGGGTGGGAAAATACTCAAATGGTCATATTTAGTAGATTTTGCATATATAGCGAGAAATACCTTTACCAAATCGTTTGAATAACATTTAACATGATTTCTATTAGGGTCATACTCATATCATACAATAAAAAAACAATAAAAAAAAAAAGTTGCGTTGTTTTTAAAAAATGCGACGTTTTGGGGTGTAAGGGTTGTGGTGGACAGTCGGTGGACAGTCGGACAGACGGTCTCGTGCAGAAAGAGCACGTGTGCACATGTACGACGCTTATATAGCCCGTCCCGGGTCCCGAGGGAGGTGTTGCAAGCGTCCATAGGATACGGTAACCGCTTACCAACAGGCGGGCCGTATGCTTGTTTGCTACCTAGGTAGTATAAAAAAAAGTGTGATAACTTCCTCGAAGGTCCGCGTAGGTCCGCGCCTAGGTGATGTAGGTACATACAACAGCGAGTATGATTAAAATAACAATCAAAAGCATCAACAAATATTTTTTTTGAGGAACATAAAGCCATTTGAGTATTTTCCCGCCGTTTGGGAATTTTCCCGTATTTTTCCATTCTTTTCCGTATTTTCCCGTATTTTTCTTTTCTTCCCAATATTTTTCTTTCCCTACCCATCCCTATTTCTAGCTGTTTTCTTTCTGCCTATCCCTCGGTTTTGCCCATGATCCTGAAGTGAAAAAGTAGTATTTGAAATTACAATTTTAATCCATGCTAATGAAGATTTTTGCTCAACAATTTCTTTTTTCAGTTTGCCTGTCTTCTGGCAGCCGTCGGCGCCAACCCCTCCGGTTATGGTAAGTATTATTATGTTTTAAATATATATCTCGTACTTATTTTCACTCTTTTTGTAATAATAAAATAAAACTATAGCAAAGTAATAATTGTCAATGTATAAATATTCATGCTCGGCATCACCCGAGTGAATTTTCCAAGTTTTCCAGTGGATTTTCCAAAAAAAACATTCATGCAAACTGACTTACCCTAAAACAACAAAAAAAAAAATGGTCGAGTCGATCTCAAGTGATGCTCCGTCAAACAGGTGGCAATTGATATATACTAATAATATACCCCCTTACTCATAAAACGTTATTTAACTAATATACTGTTTAAAGGGTCACGTAAATAACGTCACTCTATTGTCATTGTCAAATAATGTGACATTATTTACGTGACGGACAGATAGTGATTAAAAATAAAGTGGAAGAGTTTTTTCGTTTGTTTGTTTAAACGGGCTATAAATCTCGGGAACTGCCAATCGGATTCGAAAAATTCTTTCACTAATAGGAAGCTACATTATTCCCGAGTATTATAGGCTACTCTTTATTACCGGAACGCGAGTGAAACCGCGCGAGACAGCTAGTCTTTATGTATATATTGATAGGGTTAATTTTTATTTGTGGGTTTGCCTTTAGTTTTACCAAAACTATGTTACAATATAACTTATATCATCTATCGAATGTATAACAGAGCAACAAATAAATAAGAAAATATAATAAAACCAGCCAATAATAATAACATTAAATAACTGAACTTTGCTATGAAATGAATAGTACAGTAGTTTCAACTAACCTACCTATTACGGTTCATGTGATACAGCCCACTGATAGGCAGACAGATGGGTGGACGGACGGATGGACAGATAGACAGCGGAAGCCTGTTTAGCACCCTTTGGGTACGGAACCATTAAAAAAACACGATTTGTTTCAGGTCTTGGCCACGGACTGTACGGTGGCTCATACATCAGCGCTCCGATCCTCTCTGCCCCTGCTATTTCTACCGCAAACCTGTACAAAGCTGCCCCTATTTCCGTGATTAAAACCGCAGCGTATGCTCCAGTCGTTACCGCCCCAGTTCTCCGCACCGTAGCTGCACCCATCAGCGTCAGCTATGGACTCGGTGGCTATGGAAACGGCGGCTACGGATACGGCGGCTACGGACTCGGCGGCTACGGACTCAGCAGCTATGGACACGGTGGCTACGGACTCGGTAGTTATGGTGGTGGCTACGGACTTGGCGGCTACGGATACGGCGGCTACGGACTTGGAGGCTATGGAAAAGGCTTAGGTGGCTGGGGAGGTTGGGGCAGCAGCTGGGGTGGAAAACTCGGTTAAACTAACCTTCAACAGATGAGACGAAGTGGTACTATCAAATTGTAAATTGAACTCTTCTGTTTGGCCGATGCACTAAAATATAGCATTCACAAATCTTCTTTGTATTTTATTAATATTTTATGTCCAAAAATTCTACAAAATGGTCTGAATATGTTTTCAGAATGTAGTCAATAACACATTACAATAAACTAAACATAACTCTTGTCTAGGTAAATACAGCAAATTCAAGTTTCCGAGCGAAAACATTATAGTTTCCAATGTTTTCCAGTTCTTCAGTTTCCAATCCGTCGCAATCGGAAACTCTGTGAATAATTTAACTCTATCTCTCCACAGAGTTGGACTATTTTAATCAAAGAAATTGGATATTTTATTTTAATGGTAAATTCAGTTCAGTGTTCTGTAATTCCGTCTCTTTCTAACTTGTTATAAGCAGAGGTCGGAAATAGGTAGAGTTATTTTAATTTAGGTAAAGGTATTATTATTATTATATTATTAAGTATTATTATTATTTAAGTACTTACACTGATTTGATACAGCGAAAGAATAATGTGGATATGCCTCAAATCCCGAGATTAATTTTAAAGAGCAGAAAAATCTCGTGATTTACTAAATAAAAAAGTTATTTACTTTAACACAATTTAAAACATCCGACATCGGATGTGTGAAGTTGCAAAATTCCAATGCGCACACGCACGATGTTGCCACATTATCTTATCTTATTAAATTATCTTTGTTTTATTTGTCTTATCTATGTTTTATCTCTGAGGTTTTTATTATTAATTATTTGTAATATTGTTGGCAACACGGGATTGTATTATAAATCCCGGGAAATCCCGGGAAGATCCATATTAATCTAAACATTTCGATGCAAGTACATAAATAACTCTACCTAATTCCGACCTCTGGTTATAAGTAACTAAGCAAATAATAAAACCTTTCCTTGTAAGAGACTGGTATGCCTGTACGACGGTATATTAACAAATATTTTTAAATGTATAATGAACTAAACAACCTACTATAGAAACATAGACTTACTAATTCATACATTACACCATTACAAAGTAAAAAAAAAACTCAATAATAATTATCCCACCAAAAACATTTTCATGTAAAATGTTGCAAGACGAGACCATATGGCGAGTTATACACGCCCTAACTCTAGAACCCCTAATATCAAAAACTCTACACATTAGCCAAAATATGTGGGTGAAAAATTTACTCACTATTCATTACTTTTCGGTTATACAATAGTTCTTGTAGTAACGGCCAAGCCACATATTTTGACTAAGTATAGAGTTTTTGATGTTAGGGGTTGTAGAGTTAGGGCGTGTAGAGTTATAAGATTCACTTTTTTATCGCGGAAAAATGGAATGAATAAACAATATTTATAATAATTATGGTAGGTAAATAATTATATTACAGCAGTAACAAATCTCGGTTGGTTTAAAAAATATTTATTATTAGCTTATTAAATCTGATTCCTTTAGTTCCACAGTATGAAAGCATAACGTTCATCATCATCATATGAGGCTATGGATGTCCATTACTAAACATAGGCCTCCCCCTTGACTTCGACTTCGAACGGTTTTGAGCCGCTTGCATCCAGCGGCGCCCAGCGACTCTGACCAGGTCGTCGGTCCACCTGGTGGGAGGTCGTCCCGCTCGGCGCTTTCCAGTACGTGGTCGCCAATCGAGAACCTTTCTTCCCCAGGGGTTATCGGCTCTTCGAACGATGTGGCCAGCCCATTGCCACTTCAGCTTACTAACTCTACGAGCTAGTATGCATAACATTGTCTACATAAATATAAGATTTTGTATTCTACGCAGCACAACACAAAGTTTAAGATTACTTGGGAGACTTGGTGGCTAGGTAGTTGAAAAGCTATTAAACTTACCAGGGTAATACTTCAAACTTGACACCCAGTGTAAATTAGTCACAAACTATCAACGCGTGGAAGATAACCACCACGTAACTACAGAGTGTTCCAGTTTGGTACATATTTAACCCGTGAACGGGCCGTGCTGCACCGGTGTTAGCATGCGTCCGCATGCTGATCGTTAATTGACAAAAAATAATCTAGATTGAAAAACACAACTCCATACATATTGCTTTTATTAAATGAATTTGTTTTTTGAATTTACATAGTTATCATATATGATACAATATAACGTTAGTGACTTTAAACAATTTTTATTGTTTTTTAACTGATAAGCACTTTTTATTATTAATCGATCTCAGAACAGCGAAATAAAAAATCATTTCAAGTTTAAATTTTTATTTTAGGGTCTTGTTGTTGTCAGTCTACATTTCCACTATAAAAGAAATTTCTACACATTGAAATCGAGCTCTAGGTAATCTTTGTTCGGGGAAACTAATCCACTCACAGACTGGCGCGATAAACTATAGCTTTAGTTTTGTAGTAATATACAAAACTTATTAATGAAATTATTAGAAACCGACAAAAAGGCATTGACTACAATCTCACAGTGTGGTAACGTGGTAAGTAAGTGCACAAAGTCTAGAAGGTACAAAAGTGAACAACCTGTGATCTAAAATGAGATTAGCTCATATAATTGGCTGTAGCACTTGGCAGATATATCCAAACTCCTGTTGATCTGATTATGACTCCGGTGACGATGTGAATCATATGTAGGCATTAGATATAAAGTCGCACTAAATTAAGCTTTAAGTGATGAACTTAGTGGTCATAAGTAGGTATTCGTCGTATAGATAATGAGAAAAGTCCGTTTTTTTTTCTGATGATGTGGCCAATGTTGTAAGCACAGCCTTGATGGAACTGGCTCTCAAGTGCAGCTGTCGGAAAACACCGATATGTGCATGGCGACAGACTTTCAACTTGAGGGTGGTAACCAGCCAGGTGGGTACAACAAAGTACCCTACCACCGTGCTATGGTTTCCTCACGATGTTTTCCTTCACCGAAAGCTCAAGATCATTGTAGGATTCGAACCCGACCTTCGTCTCGCCATCCGAGTTCTGACATCACCAGTACTTCTGGGTTATCTTCAATACCAGCATGTCTTTTTTAACCGACTTCAAAAAAAGAAAGAGGTTCTCATTTTTTTTTAATGTTTGTTACCTCATATCTCCGCCATTTATTAACTGATTCGGAAAATTATTTTTTTGTCTGGAAGGAAACACTCTTCCCGTTTTGTCCCATTGTCATCAGATCAGGATTTGATTACTTCTTAGTGTACTTTGAAGTCGGTTTAATTAATAGTTATGATGGCACCTACCATTAGCTAGCCATTTGCAATCAGGTGCATAGAGGGGGGGGGGGGGTCAACATTATGAACGTCTGAGTGTCGACGCAGTCAAAGAGTAATCATTAAATTGCATAGACTATCTGTGTCGACGCCGTAGCTGTCTTCGTAAACATAGGCTCTCATGTGCGTCTCATTGCTCTCTGAAAATAAAATGAACGCAACGTTTATTTATTTATTTTTATTAGGGACAGCAACAGCCTTAAACTTACATGATAAAATTTTATAAAATGACACTCGTCTGTAGGAATTGTTTTACATCAATTTCAATTAATGTATCATAAATTAATCTACATTTTTATCCACTGAATAAGTCATAATTTACTACTTCAATTACTCTCTTTTGATTAATAAATATTATGTAGGACAATTCTGATAACATAATTCACTTTTTCCGATTAAGAAATTAATTTTGAAATACTCTTCCCAAGTGGATGCCTATGATATAAGGAGCCTATGTGCAAAAGCCCTTCATTTAGTTTACATAGATAGGTAGATAAATTGCGATTGTTTTGATTTTGACCGCTTAGCCTCAAGATTTTCTCATAAAAAACCTGTCACTTCTGCATATAATCTTTGCTCAGGCCATTACGCCTTCGTGAATACGACCCCAAGAGGATCTCCTCCCGACGTTAATTGAAAAAGCAATTAAAACCCTCTCCCTCCCCGGGAGGAAACATCGGCAACTATTCCTGAGATGTTCCTCATCGACTTATCATTTCACTTTCTTAATGAAATTCTGTTCTCACTTCTGAAGCTACTGATTTTTTCAATTCATAAAATCATAATAGTTTTAGTTCTGTCTGATGGATTACTTTGATAATTTGGTTGATTATAATTTCTTTTCTTTTCAGTGCTTCAAACATATTGTATATATATCCTATTTATAGTTTTACTAGCTTTTAATTATTATTCAACTATAAAATATATTTTGTGTAAAATTAAAATATAATAATTTGTACTGTCTATATTTTATGGTGCGTCCACGCTACGAGCCAAGCCACGAACGAAATCTAAAATCGAGCACGAGCCAAGCCATGAACGAACAAAATTCTTTAGTTGCTCGCGATGTCAAGTGTGGACGTACAACGAGC
This sequence comes from Achlya flavicornis, assembly GCA_947623365.1. Classification (NCBI taxonomy): domain Eukaryota; kingdom Metazoa; phylum Arthropoda; class Insecta; order Lepidoptera; family Drepanidae; genus Achlya; species Achlya flavicornis. The sequence continues at coordinate 14,263,910 of OX392478.1, forward strand.
ATACAAACACGAACGCGATACGAATACCTGTGTTCGTGAAAAAACTGTCAATAGGCGGAGCGCAGTCGAGCGCGAGCCGAATGCTCGTTCGAGACTCCCAAGTCCGTAAACGCTACGCGAACGTGCTCTTGTGAATGTGTGCTTGACTCGTGCTCGGTTCGCGTAGTGCACGCACTATTATGTTGACTTCTTTTTGTTTATAAAAATAAATCCCCATCTGATCAATTCCACCCGTGTCAAATGTATGTCAGTAGTATTTATGTATTTATAATTTAGACAGGTTAATCCACTTTTGTCCTGGGATCTTTACATCATTTTTTACAGCACACAAAAAAAGATACTTATTCCAGCAAATCACCAAACGAAATATATTACAAACAATTTTAGGCATGATAACCCCAAATAGGGTTGAAACAAACTAAAGCCTCGAGAAACCGGTGGCACAGCCGGCAGGCGGGATCTTGTTGAAAAACCAGAAAAAAAGCCCTTAAAAAACCTTAAACACTTCGTACACGAATTATTTTCCAGCAGTTAAAGAAAAAACCGTTGGCAAGGCGCTCACGTTAGCACCAAACGGTGAGAGTCAAGAGGTGTCGAGTGAAGTAGGTAGGCGCTTAGCACCCTTTAGCGGTAATTTCCCAGAAACCAGTGAAAGACAACATAAAAAAACATTACGACTATTTTGCCATGGGTTATAAAAGATAGAAGTTTTTTCAAATATTATTTACTACAAATATACAAGTTACAATCGATTCGCAAAATTTCCTTGGCCATCCAAAGAGGAAGCGATGCCAGCCCGCTGCGAACCTTGTTTAGAAAAGTTGTTTTTGGTTATTGGACGACATCTTAGTTCCTCTAGAGGTCATAAAGAAGCTGATGCAGCAGGTGCCTTTGCAGATGCTAAGTTTAAAAACGAATACTAGGCATTTGATGTGACTCCACAATTCCAGAACACGTCTCTGAGCATCAGTAAAAAATCAGGATCCTTGGCGATGATATTTCTAGAGACGTTCCATTCCGTAGTCACTTGGTGGAAGACAAGATTTTAAGCTGGCTTTCAAAAAGCCCAGAGTCCTCAATTGATTGAAACAGTACTTCACACCGGACTGCGAATATATTAGTGTTGTACCACAATCTCACCATAGTAAGTGATGTTGTGGCTAAAGGTGGCATCCACAAAAAGCCAAGAAGGGAAATGGCTGTTAAGTGTTGCTGTTGGAACACACCATCAGGTGCTTGCTACCTCACACCGTGCTATGGCTTAATTTTCTCACAATGTTTTCTTTTAAAATCCATTGCCTACGTCACAGCATTCGACAACACTACCACTGAGCTATCATCGTCTTACTTAGGAGGCATAACATTCACATACCTAAGCCTTGTAATTTTATTATAAGTACTTATAACACATATACCTGCTTACCTTTATTGCTTTTGTCTGACGATGTGAGTTTCAACATGTGTTTCTTTATTTGTAACTTTGACTGTTGCATTACTTCCGATAATTTTTCTTCGTTCAAAATTCTAACGTTTCTCAGATATTTTATTTATTTTCACCTAAACACTTCCCTCTACACGTCTCTGGTGGACAAGCAGCCTTTTGTGAGTCATTGCAGAATGTCTGAGCGAAACATATCAAAGAAAGAGCATTGCTCTCCCTTTGGACACAGCTTTTGACACGCGAAGTACATACTCGCGACATCTATTTAGATTTATAATATATCATTATAATCAATATCACTGGTGATGCCGTTTTGGAATTTTTGATAAATGTTTGTAACGTATTTCTAAAAGAACTACGGTTAATTGTAACCAAACAATCTGATATAATCAAATGCTCACCAAATGATGGTTATCATTTCAATACCGTGAATGATATGAAACATTTTAGTGAAGCTGACTCCGCGCTCCTAGAGTTCCGCATATTAGCACGCATAAGACCGCATAAAGGAAGGTACTAGGTATTTCGAAATTCCATTAAGGCGTAAAAAGAGCTCTTCAAGGTCGGCAGTCATACCATCATGTGGAGCGTCTGCCAGTTGATCAACATATTGCCATTTAAAAGAAAAAGTGAGCAACGACTCCAAGCTATATTTTTGCTATTAAAACCAAGCTGCGAACCACGACGTTACAAGATTTCGATATAGTTTCGTAACTATTTGACAATTAAATGAATTCTAGCTGCACCCACGGTTTCTTCCGCCTTTCTGGGAATAAACAATGTCCTTCTCCATATAATAGACTATTTGCGTGCCAAATTTTATCATGATCGGCTCAGAGGTTTAGTCGTGAAAAGATAGACAGACAGACAGACAGAATTACCTCCGCATAATATTAGTCGGGATTTATATATATTTAGTATAGTATTCATTTCATAAAAAAACATACAAACAGTTTATGGAAGATGTAAAATATTATGTATACCTTGCACATATCAAAGAAAACCATCAATGTTTTAGTTAAATTTTTATTGTCTTTGGTTATACAAAAACATGGATTAATTTTAAAATAACTTACAAAAAACACATTTATTTCAATTACTTCATAAATACATTGTGGATTACTAAACTTGTACATTGATAATTATAAATCCTAGTTTTATTTGAGTGATTTGACACTTTATTCATAGTTAAATTTAAGTTTTTATTTTATGGCAATGTTTTAATAATATTTTAATTAAAAATAATATCTTTTGGTCGCTTTTAAGAAAATCACATGTAAATAAAAAAACAAAACTGAATAAAATATACCTAGGAGTAAATAAACGAAAAAGACATTTTCGTAAACAGTTTCTAATTTCTTTTTAAAAAAATAAATAAATATTTTAATATTATGAACAACTTTATTATCAAACGTTATTATTTGACTGTGTAATTAATAAATAATTTGACGTTACTTTAAATTAATGAATTTTTTATAGGTATGCCTTTTTCATAAATTTACTTTTTAAGTTGTCAGAAATTATAATTTAATATATGCGATTTTATAAATGGAATGTATTCCCAATTTTGTCAATACAATAATTATGCGATTATTCTGAGAGTCCTATGAGCCCCATAGAGACTCTCATTAATGTAAAAAAAAACAATACTAAATATATATATAAATGTAAGATACTGAATATTATTTCATATTTGCAATTTCTGTGGTATAAACACTTTTTAAATAAAGAATACATAAACAATTAAATTAGTTACTTACTGTTTTTTCGACATCACTACTAATATCATGCAAAAATCCATCAAATTACTATCGTCCGTTACATTAATTTGGCATTCTTTTAATTATTCCATTAAACTTTATTTTACAACACTACAATTACACGACAATGTTTTTTTTGTTTTATTTTAAATATTTCAGTTCGTTTTACTCCCTTGTTATTAGTTTAATGATTTTAAAATACGACATCTAAATTTAGTTAATATTTTCAAAAATAAAAAATCAGGATCTCATACATTTTTTGGCAGCATTTTTTTTTATTTGTATCCTTATCCGGAATAACCAATAATAATCTAATCGTAAATAAAAAAAAACACTTTTGAATGTATAATATGTAACAAATGAAAAAAATAAAAAAAAAACAATTACTTCAACAAATACCCATATCAAAATAAATATTTAAGTATTATATTTTTATTGAAGTAAGTTACTTACATGACTTATATAATTTTTAATCAATTAAGAATTTTTAACAAAATATTACTTCTCAGATATTATTAGTAATAATAATAACTTATATTATGCATTCTCGTGGGGTAATTGCGCCATACGTGTTTTTGCAACTGAGTTCGTAACTATTGAATTTATTGTTTTAATTTATACTTATAACAATATATTGGCACATGGTATTATAAATAAATGGTACACGCAACACTTATGATTCGTTTCGCTTATTAAGTTTAAATACAAACACTCGACGGAGGTATATAAAATTACCAAATTTTAGAATCATTTTACGAGTCAAAATTTTATCTTAGATATGATTGTATGTACTATTTAATGTATTAAAGTGCAAGATTAATCTGTAGTTATACGCATACAAATAAATTAGAAAAATAAAAAACATCAAAGGTTTGAAAAAAATTGAAAAAAGATATATATTTCCTAATTTATGATAAGGCGACAAGAAATAATGTTTCGCTTAACTTTTAACGATATAAACCAGACAAGTGTGAGTTGAACTCACGTAGAGAACTTCGTATAAACTTTTAATTGTAGTTGTACAACATGATCTCCAAATATATTTTTTTAGATTTACCATGTTATTTTAAGACAATAAGACTGCTTGTCGACAATCATTTTCCTGTAATCTATAAGAAGAGATCTATTTTCTGTCTTTTATATCAGTTATTTCGGAGATAAGGGAGGGGTATTTTGTGTCTATTTTCTTAAATAACTTTAAAACTATTTGTTTTAAAACTCACTTTGCACCATTTCTTTTGCACACGGTAGGTACAGTTTGCATATTTTTTTCTATTGTCCTGTTCCGAACCGAGTATGGCGGGTTTTTAAAGATGAATAAAGTTGTTTTATGTCATTATTTGAAATTTAGAGATGTCGTTTTCGTTCTAAAGGCAGAACAAATGGCGAAAAACATTCTAGGTTGACTATTAAATTTTTTCCCATAACTCCAACCAAATTATTAATTTAGAGGATTTCCAGTCACACCATGGGACAAACAAAATTATTTATTATTTAAACGACTCATTTTACGTGCGGCTTCGCACCGCTGCCTATGTCACTCATAAAACTATCTCTATGATTCGATCCGTTGCTCCGTTGCGCATTTATAATATGAAATAAGTAGGGATCACAAACAATAGCTGACTAAATACCTATCGATTAACTGACCTTGGGCTTACACCATATCATATGGAACTCTTCAACGATCTTACATAAACACTTTTTATGACAAATTTCCAACATAATTTTCACAGCAAAAGACTTCGTATTTTCTTTGTTACAAGAGTTCGATTCCCTCCACCGCCCGAATTTACTTCCTTATAAACAAGTAGAGCAAATACATCTTCATACTTGAATGCTCTATATTTAGTTAGGCAGAGGATCCAGTTCGATCGGCAAATACTAAAGTACTAACATTATGGTAGTCTGTGAGCTGTCTACTCTAGCAATCTGAGCCATTAACTCGAGGTAATGTTTTTATAGTCCTCTTTTATTTGATATCTACGCTTGTTTTTATTTCCAATCTCACCACTGTAAGTCTATAAGAGACGAAGAGGATAAAATATTGAAGATAATTTAGCTTCTGTTGAACGGTAAGTAAGTATTAACAACTTTTCAGTAAAAAAAAAGAAAAAAAGCATCATAAATATATTTCTTGTCGCCTTACGAATGGTTTAATTAAATGTTCATACAAGGGAGAGATGGAATGCACGATTATCAAGGAATACTTCTAGGTATATATACAACTGTGCTTCAAATTATATAGATGACATTTTAAACGATTAAATTTTGTAGGTTAATTTGCCCGTGTATACATTATAAATAATCAAGTAATCGTTTAAAATCTCACCTCTAACAAGACACGAATTGTGAATTTTCTACGAGGTCTACAAATCAATTCGGTCTATAATAGGTATCTAGGTCAAGGGACGTTCACAGAAAAGTATTTAAATGTTTAATTAATTAACTGTGCGCATTGACAATACGTTTAGGAATTAGAATTTTATTATTACTTACCAAATTAATATTACAAATACAATATTTATGCTTTTGATTTAAACGTCAAGTTAAATGTAGCCACAGAACTAAGTATTAGCAGAGAGCATGGCAAAAAATTGGTAAAAACACTTGCAATACACACAAAAAAAACATGAAACGGAATATATTTATTTTTATTTACTGTGTAATATGCAATAATTTTATAAGTAAAAGAGGTAGATAGGTTATAAGCGCTCCGCGAGTGGCACGTTAAACTGTGCAAGTTAGCTCATTTTAGCTATGAATTTCGTCAAAGCGTCAACGAACCGACATGTATGACAGTGTGCCATTTATGAAGTTCTAATCTTGTGTAGGTAACCTATCTACCTCTTTACTCATAATATTATTGGTAATTATGAGTTTTATATTATAATAAAATAATTGCATTTGTAATTTATTTTGGTCTGTTAGGTATACTAAATTGAAAGAATTACGCATTTTTAATATCAGAGGTGAATAGTTGTGAATATTTTTGATATTTTTTTAAACAAACTCAGACCTTTCTGATCATAGAGACATGAATGCGTGTTGAAATGCATAAAATTTCGAAAAGGTCTCCGAAAGAAAGTTCTTTTTAAATCGCCCTCAAAGATTTAGGAAACATTAATTTTCAATGTTTCACATTATTTTAAACGCAATGTTTATTGTGATGAAAAATCTATATGCATTCATAAGTTTCACTATGCAGCTAATTAAGAAAAAAATAAAAGAAATTTGGGTAAGAAACAGAACACAAGACTGATTTGAGGGGTAAAGGTGCTCTACATCTGGACTTCCGATTGACACTACTTCTTGGCACTGTGTCTCAACAATTCACATCATTATGATCAAAAATTTTATTAAAGTCAGCGTTTGGTTCGAGTTATGTTACAACAAAAACATTAAAAATAATAATTAAAAATAATCGCTCGAAAATGAAAAAAAAACTTATATGGGGGTGGGTGATTCTGGTACCTTTAAAGTTTCTCTACCCGGACTTCAGTTTGACAGTAAATTTTGGGACTTCTTGTATAAACAAGTTTGAGAATACATCCTGAAATAGATACACCTTTATTATTCATTCATGTATTGTTAATTAATCTGTGTATTTCGAAATATGCTAAGTATGCTCGATTTTCAGATATTCGTAAAATGCGTAACTCTTATCACAATTGTACAAAACTTTGGTATTACTCAAATCTATTTCTTAATTTATAAATGCTTGATATATTATAAGAAACTATTTCTCTACACATACATTTAATATTAAATAGGTTAATAAAAACCTCATTCACAACAAAGGAACGTTGTACGACACACAGATTTGTTGTATATTACACATATAATAAATACTTACACACCCAATATTTAAATAACTAAGAAATCAATTACACTTCGATTTATAGTAAAGTTACAAATATTATAGACATACTAATTTATAGAATCAAATGTATTATTTACAATAATATTCATATAATTTTTAAAATACATAATAATATTTAGAATTTAATGAATATATCCATTTTCTAACTAAGCTTTGACACATAAGATATTTGTATTTTATTCATTAACTGGTTTACAGTTAGGATAACTGACGATTTATAATATGATTAATTAATTTAGCTCACTTAGTGTTCAGTACACAATAGGATCACTAAAGTGATTTTATATTAAGGTTATTACATACGTTACACAATCTGTTACTAGCGTTCTTTCAAAAGGTACAAAATGACATTAACAAGTGAGTTAAATTAATAAAATATCTAGGGTTATCTAAATGATTAAATTTGAAATCGTTGTATGATTTTTTTACAATACACTCAGTCATCGAGACCAGATATATAAATGAAAATAGTATACTGAGTTTTAATCGCAATCATTACTTAAAATTATTACAATTTACCTAATTTGCCCGCGAGAAGAATGTATAAATTGAAATATTGCTTAGAATTTTCTATAATTATGAAACCTATGCAATAAACTAATTGAGAAAAATACAAAAGACATTTAAAATGAGGCTTGGGCAGCATTTTATTCCATCTATACATGTTGTGCATAATAAACAATACATATTTTGGTCTTTATTACAAACTTATCTTGTTCATCAAAAATGGAATTCTATAACGTAGAGTAAGACCGCATACGGGGTAAATCCGTCTATTGAAAAACACATATTAAATGAAATGACATAAACTTCTCTAACTGTTAATAGACATATCATACTATCAATAAGTTATGTTGGACTCATACAATTAAATACTTCATTGCTCATTTTATTTGGAGACTTTTGTATAAATTATAAGCATTTAACAGAAAAGAGTGGATATCTGATTTAAGATCTCGTTAAAAACTGCCTCAAAACAGTAAAAAAAACTGGCTGGCACTATAGCGCTTAAAAAATAAATGCCATATAGTTGTGCGATCAAGATATACAAATAGGGTGGGAAAGTGAGATTAGCGCAAACTTTTTGGAAGTAATTGATATTATTTGAATATTTTACTTTCGTTACTTTCCTCAAAGTTGAAATGAAAAGCAGAGTGTTCAACTCGGGTGCAACTTACCAATTTCAATCTCGAACTATGGCCACCAAAACATCTCGTGCCTTTCATCCCTTGGTGATAAATCTACATTTTTTAATGTTTTGTAGCGACATCTATCAGCCATCTATCAGTAACACCGAGATAGTTCACACACGGAAAGATAGATGGCGTGGCGCCACATTATCGTGCATCGCGCCTAAATCCTGCATCGCGCTGGCGAAGTTTTCTCGAGAATCTGCATATATACAACTGTCTGACTTGTACAGTTGGACCGCGGTCCCCAGGCACGATGTCCCAGCCTGGCGGAAGATCTTCCCTTTTCAATGGAGGTGTCATCCACCTTGCACCTCCATAGTTTAAAGACGAACTTACCCCATATCCTCACTGTATGATTAAAATTAAATAGGTTCCAAATAATGTCATCACTAAATTCGTCACATTAACCCTAGAAGCTCAACCTTAATCGAAACACCATGTAGAGAAATGTTTGACTAGTAAAATTAATAGTACACTTTGATTATAGACTAGAACCGAATCGATAGGTACTACTACATTTAAATTTAATACTTCAGTATTATTTTTATTCAATCTAAATACTAATCACTCTTATTTTACTTTTGGTTTTTAATATTTTTTAGCAGTTTTATTCAATACTCGTATGCCGCGCGGTCCCTCTGCGAGCCATAAGCTAACTGCGTGCCTTTAAGTTACGATTGAGGCGTCAAGGTAACAAACAAACTTAGGTACTTTCGCATTTATAATATTTCAGTAGGATAGTAGAATCATCTTCTTCTTATAACAGGAGAAGATTCCTTCATTTTCTGTGTGTGCATACATAAAAGAATTGCCTGTGGGCTGTAAAGTTTATCACAAAGTGTATACTTTTCTTATCAAGCTGATTCACTTTGTATCAATCTGTTTGACAGGAAAAGAGCACTTATAGTTGCGATTGCAATTATCATTTTAAATCACAGCTAAAGGTTACACTTACACTTTACAAAAAACGACTTACAACTAAAAATAATTCAATCAAAAACCAAAACAACAGATACATAATGCAATCTACAAATAATCAAATAATACATCTAAAATGGACGGGTTGATCAACTCACAAATGGAAATAAAATATTTCACAACAAATTGCTTTCAGTGGTAAAAATCAACGTTCATTGTTGACGTAATTTCCAATTAAATACTGGTTCACCAAACTTTATCCAAAAGTTTTTATTACATTTTATTGTTTTAGATTTATTTAAAGAGATTTATTTATCAGTAAAGCTGTCGTAAAAATCTGTGTTTTTACTGTTATTTAACGAAATAACACCAACTGGCTGGTCGATTGGTAGGTACCAAAATTGGGCAATTATATCTTGGTACCGCTTTATGAAATATATAAAATGAATCATATCCGTCTGTCACTCCACAATCCTCTGCCGGTACCGACATTAATCCTTATTAATTATACACACCCCTAGTCATGGCTTCTCTATTTCTGTTATGCCACTTACAAGTCAATATTCTAACGTACGTTCTTCTAAATGTCGCGTTACACAACGCGTAACATACCGGATTTATCGTTGAATTAATATAGCAGAGAGCGTAGAAGAAAGACCAGAGTTCATCTGGTATACATTTCGTGCAAGCCGTGATCGGCTTCAGGAGTACTAAAATGTTATAAGGCGTCCACGTTATTATAAACGATAGGAGGATAGCTGACAGTGTTTTAGCCGCTTTTGTCTCTTGCTTCTTTTCTTGCGTTTTCTTCTTCTTCGGCTGTTTCGACGTGATTCCTTTACCGGCCAGCTGTTTAGGAATTATCTTAGCGTTGAGAGGAATTCTAACATCTTGTATATGAGACGTTCTTCTCGTCAGAGCGGGGTGTCCAGCGGGATGCAGATTAAGTTCCGAGTCGCCCCTAGTCGGCCGAAAGTGTGTTCTGGTGTTCGTTGGCGGAGATTCTTCTGTGATCATTTTGATCGTTGGCCTTTCTGTGTCAGCGTCTGGTAGTCTGATGAGAATGGTGTAAACTGAATCGGCAGATGCAGATTTAGGAGCTGGTGAGGTAGCAGCGTTGATTCTGGTGTTGGGTGGCAGGGAGCGGCTGTCGCGGGCCGCGGGCATGTTGTGGGGCGGGTCGAAGCCCCGGCGCAGGGGCGAGGTGCCCCCGTCCCCTGTCGACCCGCCGGACCCGCCGCGGATTGCGTACGGGTCCCTGATCACGTTCAACGATGTGCATCTATCAAACAAAGTTAAAATGATACATAATACAATTACATAGTATCGTAGATTATCCAATCAGGAATAATAGCTTGCATTTCGATATCAATGTCGCATTCGACCACAAAATTTCAAAGTCTTAAAAAGGTTTTTTTTTGTCTAATTTCTCATGGGTCTCAATTTCTCAGGCCTCATAAATCTTGTCTCTTTGTACAAACTAAATGCGTGACTGACATTATCCTTTTTCCAAGAAATAGCAGATATCTATGAAAAAATATGAATCTTGAAGACATAAATCGAGGTTGTATTACCCTCGAAATCTACGACGAAACCGCATCGTTTGCTCGTACGATCATCGCCAATTAGGACGACGCCTTAGGCCGTTCTACAATCAGTATCATGTATAATTTGCATAAATTGCAGTAAGTATTTGATAAAACTGATTGACTCTATATACTTTGTAGTTATTGCCACCGGGACATGCATTTTTCTTTTCAATTGTTGTCAATGATATCAGAATGTAAATACTATGTAATTAATCTAAGCTTCTTTTAAAAATAGTAATTGCTGGGTTTATTGGCGGCTCTTCTCAGCAAATTCAACATTCCGAACCGGTATTAGAGTCAGAATATTAATAAGTGCCTGCGAACTGCGAAGCTCTTTTAATTTTGATTATATTTTTAAGTGCAACGATTTAGCTGGTTTCCTTGTATTTTTTATAAGTACATGAAGTCAATTTGATATAAATTATGAACTTTAGACTCTCCATATTTATTATATTCCTTCATATTTTATGAGCCAATCGCTTGATTACCATTTAGAATCCTATACGTCCTGTGTGACGGATTTGCCCCCGTGATGCCTATACCCATTAACTTTATGTCGTTGAAAGAAAGTATTAAGACTATTTTAATGACAAACGCATTGAACACCGCTCACCGCACCGGTCAAATGTTGCCATGTGATCATGCTCGAAGTTCTATACATTATGCCTTTGGCCGGTTCCGTTCCACTTTCTTTACAATCTTACTAATTACTATAACTTTCTACATGAAATTAATAACACTCACCTAGATACAGAGCTCTGTAAAGGCGTCTCGACGGAGACAGGCGTCGCGTACCCAGGGTCGGAAGGTTCCTCCTCTGGCTCCGTGTCTTCCAGGTCCTCCCTGCCCGAGTGCCACCACGCTACGCACCATGACCTCACGGCACTCCAACCACGCTTCTGCCGACGAGAACTTGAAGTCTGTCAAAAAGTTATACATTTGTGACGTCTGTCTATAAATCCCTATCCCCAACAATATTTCTTGGCGAAAATGCTTTGTAATAAAATGCCAAAATACAGTAAAATCGCGAAATTATCGTCGTTTTAAAATTACTTTTGCATACAGAAAGTCCAAATATACTGGGTGGAGATTTCGAGATGGCATATTTTCGAAACCTATGTTGGATAAGTCCTGCTGAACAACATTTACTATGGGACAACAGTGACTTCTCAAAAAAAAAATAGGTTTCGAAAGTATCTCGAAATCTCCACCTGTTATATGCACAAAATGATCTTTTATGTTGTGTATTGAAACTTATGGAAATACAGTATTTTAACTGAAAAAAAAAACCTTAAATCAGAGAAGGCAAGGCGATGATAGCTCAGTGGTAGTGACGTCGGATACCGAGACGAAGGTCCCGGGTTCGAATCCTACAATGAGCTTGAGCTTTCGGTGAAGGAAAACATCGTGAGAAAACCATAGCACGGTGGTAGGGTACTTTGTAGTACCCGTCTGGCTGGCTACCACCCTCAAGTTGAAAATCTGTCGCCAAGCACCTATCGGTGTGTTCCGTCAGCTGCACTTGAGAGCCAGTTCCTTCTAGGCTTTGTGTGTGCACCACCTTCGACCACATCATCACTTACCATAGTGAGATTGTGGTCAAACACAGCCCTATACACAATAAAAAAAAAAAAAAAAGAGAAACTGGCAAAATTATGTATACGTAAGGCCTTCGCAGTTTGGAGTGGCGCTGCGTGCTGGTTGCCGACGACTAGGTACTGGCAAAACCAAGACAATATCCTCATCATCACTTGAATAAGTAGATAAGGGTTCATAAGACTTTTTGGCGGGAACTTGCAGAGTGACGTAGCATTTTCATTTTTATTTTCATAAATTTGTGTATTTTGAGTTTTATTGTGTATTTTTGGTGGTATTTTACCCAATAAAGATCATCCATGTGCACCAGTGAAGTGAAATGAAATGAATTATGTGTATCGAGACTTTTCAAGTTGTCTCAAAATGTCCGTGTAGAGTTTTACTACAATGACCACCATTGTAGTAAAACATGACTTTTATGGACGGTGACTGACTGAGGACTATAATGTGAAGTGATTTATTGTGACTTGAAACTATAATATAACTCGACACTGGCAGAAATGAGCCCTAATTTGGGCTTGGTTGCCAAAATTAAAAATAAGAAGAAGAAGGGTTCATAACAATTTAATGATCAGTTAGAAAATGTGGGTTTTGATCACGAATTTGCAGTCGCCTGTATACAAAAGGGTTATGCAATACTTTATGGGTCATATATGATATATGTACGTAAGGTAGGTGGGTACTATCATTGAAGGTACGTGCCAAATGATACCCATTGCAGCTGCAGTTGGCGGCAACCCAACTTTATAACTTGAACTGACTTATTTACACGTGTTTGTTATTACCAAATATTCTGTAACTACTAAGAAATAACGCAAAATATGGCTTCACTGACTTACATTTTCATAAAAATTTGTTGATCAATCATCATATTATTATATACAAACACAAATGGAAAGATATGTTACCCAACCACAGTGCATCGAACAACAAAACCACGCCTAGGTCATCACCTAAGCATATTTTTATTCCATGGATTGTTCGACAACATCTTTTGGTAAATAATGAGTTTTCATGGAAAATAATTGCTACCTTTAATTTGTGGGCTGAACCTAAGAACACTATACCTGATTGTCTCTCCACCGTTGGTCGTGCAACGCACCACGGACGTGGTACACGGAGTCAGCATCTCCGGACTCGGAGCGTGCGCGTCCATCCACCTCGCGCGTCTCGTCACTGGTAAAACACAAATAGATATACATAGACGGTAATAACCTGGACGAAGCATCGCCTTATAGGAAAGTGAAGCACAAAATTTCCTACATATCTGTGAGTAAAATTAGTGGAACAAGCGACTTTGAGCGTTATTGTCAGCGTCGACGTAACACGGGCACTCGGGCGGGATGACAACCGATCGGTATACTATGGTCACGGTATATTTGGAAGACTTTCGATAAGGTATTTCTGCGTCCATCCAGATTTGTATTTAAATTCAAATTCAAATAGACATTCGCAGGCACTTATGAAAAGTCTGACTCTAATACTCTAATACCGGTCCGGAAGGTTGCATTTGCTGAGAAGAGCCGGCAATAAACTCAGCAATTACTCTTTTCAAAACAAGCTTAGATTCATTACATAATATTTACATTCTAATCGCACTGAAAACAATTGCGTGCCCCGACGCGGCGGCAAAATTACAAAGTAGACTGAATAAATATTTAATAAGTAAATAAATAGCAAACTTAAGCAGACCAGCCCCCACAACCAGCACCTGTTCACAAGTATGAGGCGTGTGGCAGCCATCGCCCTCCTCGCCATATTGGAGGGAAGTGAGCGACCCGTCACACGACTATGTTTAAGTCTATGGACACCTGAAACTTAACGCCGCTGTGCTCATGCGGCAAGCTGCAGAGTGCAGTGGTAACATCTTAATTAGAGTGAATGAATTAGACAGACTCGCTCTTATCGATTGTTAAAAATAAGCTTACAAATAATTCTGAGTCCCTTGCATCAACCTATCTGGTTCACTTCCACCGGGAAGACAGTCCGCGTCTCTGAGACAGAGCTCTCCGATAAATATTTCTTCACAATAAGTAAGCAAATATGCACAACTAGAACTGCATTATATTCGTGTTTTGATCAAGAAATCATCATAACATTAACATCATAGATAAGATAATAATGGGTTTAGCGTAAGCATTATTCTTATAATGCTTACGAAATAAGACAGGATTGGTTAATCAAAACCACATAAAGCGGCAGCAAGCAGTGTGAGTGTGGCAGTCTTGTGGCAAATTGCCAGAGTGCAGCTTTTCTCCTTTTACTATATATACGACCCAGGATTTAAGAGATACTTAATGGACGGTTGTATCATTAGGGTTTAGAACCAAAAAGGTCAAAAGGAACCCTTTTGGTGCGACGTCGAGTCGTCCGTCTGTCCGCCTGTCACAGCGGTATAGTTCAGCAGCAACTAAGAATTGGAATAGTTTTACATAATTTGTTTTAATATTTTCTTTTTGATGCAAATGGGACCGACAAACAAACAAACTCACATTCGCATTTATTATATTAATAGGTTGTAGACTACGAATAAAAAAGTTGTAGACAATACAGCGCTCGTGGTGTAGCAAGTTCGGTACCTAGATGGGTGACCGCCTAGTGGTATTTCAAATCGAGCGTTTCCGTGCTTCGGAAGGCACGTAAAGCCGTTTGGTCCCGGTTATCACTTAATTGTGATAGTCGTTAAGCTAGTCGGAGGCCTACAAGGCGGCTTGAAAACTCCAACAGTATTTTGACCACTAGCCTACCTCCACTGATCCGCAGTGGGCACGCGTGGTGGAGTATCGGCCCATTCCCTTTCACCCTAATTTGTGTGCAGGAGGCCTGTGCTCAGCAGTGGGACATTATAGTAGCCGAACGCCACTTTAAATAGATACCCCTTACCTAATATACTGTTTAAAGTGTTACGTAAATAACGTCACTCTATTGTCATTGTCAAATAATGTGACATTATTTACGTGACCATTTAATCAGTATATTAGTTAAATAGCGCTTTATGAGTAAGGTGGTTAATGTTTATCAATTGAATTAAACATTATACAGTAAATATAAGTGTAAATAAATTCTGTTATAAATTATAGTCATATTTAATGTTAGGTGAAAAATGATCTGGGTACAAGTAGTACAAGTTTAATTATTTTTTATGCAGGAAAACTAAAGCAATGTCAGTAATTTACTAAAACAATAATAATCGTTTGCGCATTTTTATTTGTATAAATCTATTCCCATGTTTTTGTAATCAATGATTAGTGTAAAAATGTCAGTTCAAATATTTAATAAATTTTGATCTAATCGAAATGGTTGTGCACTCTGCGCCGAAAATCGGCATTGTTCTTTTGTTGTATTCATATATTCATAAATTTTCTTTCGTTTTACATAATCGGCATTTCGTAGAACAAGGGATACTGGATTGGTCTACTGCGTTTATCTATAGCACTTGATGTAGAGCCGATGCGGTCAGCGTTTGCAGCTGATAAGTGTTATCTGATTATACTTATTGCTAGTGTTACAATTACTCACTCCATATTAATTTCAGAATAAGCGAGCACTTACAATATAGTTCGTTTAGTTAAAAAAAATGTTGAAGAGTAAAAGTGAACATAAAGAAATGGAAAAAAAAAGAAAAATCGAGAAAGCTGAGAAGTACAGAATAAAACTTAAGAAATTAAATGAAGAAATAAATGAGGCAAGTGACGAAAGTGATGAAGGTAATTAATTCAATTATAGGTACGGTTATCAAGTGTACAAAAACTGTTTTTTATGTTTAAAAACCGGCTAAGAACATGTGGGACTATAAAGTTTAGGGTTACGGGTTACTAAACTAAGCTTCCGCTGCACGTTTGTCCGTTACTCCGTCTGTCTGTGGGATTGTTACTAGGGAATGCAAACCGGTTTCACCGAAAACCGAAAAACTGGTTATTCGGTACGGTTTTGACCAACCAAAAAAACCGGTTTTACATTGCACCAAAACCGGTTTTTCGATTTTTTTCGGTTTTTCTTAAAATGTTTGGAAAAACTAACAAAGGAAGATTTGCCGCCTTTTCGTAAACTGAGTGCAATGCATTGAGTATTTTTGTGATGAACTGAAGTGTGTTGATGTGTATTGTCATGATGTGTATTGAGCTGGTAAGAAAATAACTTATAATAATGATTGTTTTTATGTTTTTTTTACAATACTTAGGCAGCAAACAAGCGTACGACCCGCCTTATGATAACCAGTTACCGTAGCCTATGGACGCTTGCAACATAACGGTTATCACTCGCACGTTGCCAACCCTCAAACTTTTTGAAGCGGGGAGCTCATTCCACAGCCTGAGCGTCCGCGATAGGAAGCTTCTTTGAAACCGCACAGTACGATGGTAGAAGGTAACTGGGCATCAGGTCAAACAATTCTTCAGAATACAGTCCGTTGGAAAAGAAATAGAACACACATAAGAAGGCAGTCTCTCCTCAGACTAAGGGGCTTTAAAACACTTCTGAGCTCGGGATCGTCGACAATTATAACAGCACGTCGCTGAACTGAGTCTAAATAGCAAAGGTGGTATCCAGGTGCCCACAGAAGACAGCATTACTCCACTTGGGCCGGACTTGCGATTATATAGTTCCAGTGTTTGTCTCGATAAGAAGTACTACTTCACTCTATTAATCACACTGAGTTTTTTGGATACCTTGTAGATGATTTTGGAACAGAACGTCGCTACAAATATTAACGCGAAGGATCCCAATGCTTTTCGTGATGTTGAGGGAAATTTTCTAGAAATAAGGAGCCACAGAAAGTAGACTTTTCGCAACGGTGAATGCGCAGGCTTGCGTGTGACTTAGTGGGGTTGAAATAGACTAAGTTTAGTCAACCCCAATCGGAGTCACTAGTTTGTGAACTCTCGATTTAATACAAGTACTTCGCGCCTTTTCTCCAATATAGAACGAGGGATATTTGGACGGCTTATATTAAGTGTGAAATTAATACTATAACATACGAAACATAATTAAATATTTTTTTATATAAGTACTTCTACTGATCTATTTTTAAACATAAAGTCATAATATATCATAGCAATTAAAAACCAAGCAAACGTGATATGTTTTTATGATTTCATTCGTTGTAAAATATAATCTAAAGGAAAGGAACCGTGTAGTCTATATAAACGAGTATCTGATTGAAGATGAATTTACAAAGTTAAATAAACTATTATTTCCATCAATTTGATGAAAAAGAGATGGATGGATTCTGTGAAAGATGATATTAGTAAGAAAGGAGTGAAAGTTGGTATAATGGATAGAATAGACGAATGGAAGAAGCGTACATATTGCGCCGACCACAAATGGTTGGGAACAGGGCAGGCAGATGGTGATGATGAATTTGAGTTTTCTTTTATACTCTCTTCATTAACTTTAACCGACTATAATTCCTCAGTTTGCGATTTTTAAATCATAGGCACGGTTATTACCTATAATTCGAGCTATATAAATAACGTGGAAAAAAAACGAGCGAATATTAAAAAAACCGGTTTTAAAACCGGTTAACCGGTTTTACCTCTCCATAACCGAAAAAAAAACCGGTTTTCATTTTGCCACGGTTTTGCATTCCCTAATTGTTACGTATTTTGATATTGCTATTTGTTTATGCTTTGTGATTATTATGTATTTTTTTGTCGTTTAAACAATGTATATCTATATAGTTTTATTTTTCTTTGTCATTGTTATGTTGTTGTTGTTGTTGGGATGTGTTACGTAGACCGTAGGTTCTGTGATGTCTATATAGCTCATTTGTAAATCTTTAAGAGATCTCCAGGTTTGTTTGTGTAACATGTTTATATACTACATTTGTAAAAAACCGTTTGTATATTTCAAAAAATAAAATAAATAAAAAAAGAGAACTGGCGAGCAGCAGCGTGTGTAATATTACACGAACCATTTGGAGCCACTTTTGAATCCCTCATAACTCATCATAATTATTTGTTTTCCGGATTGAAATCACTGTGGTTTCATATTGAAAAAATCTACAAAATCTTGGTCGAATCCTAGTGCATGTAAGAAAAACTAAAAATTACGAAATAAAAAGTACCTCATTAATAAAAAACCTATAAAAATTTGTATATTTGTTTGGACCCCCTAATAGATTGTCATATGTGAATCTAAATATATTGCAGTTCCAATATAATTAAAAACGTATCGAATTCATAAATAAATCTCCTTTTTTAAATCGATTAAAATTAGCTAAAAAAAAAAGTGCAATACTGGTGATAATAGACCGGCTAACATTAACTGATAAGGTGATAGATAAGGCTCATGAGTGTTATATTTATTTATTTATTTTCAAACATATGTGGTCGTCACGGATTTCCAATTTATCTGTTATCTGAATAAATTGAATGTGCCAATATTTATAAAAGCTTTACAAATCGCTGTAAATAATGTTTCGTATGTATTAAATAAATAAATATCGTGGGACATTCCTCACACACGGTCATCTGATCCCAAAATAAGCAGAGCTTGTAGGTACACACGGCTACCGATCAAGCTATACATTTCCAGTATAAGCTGATCTCGCATTGTATACGATTTCCGTACAATGGGAGGTCAGCTTATACTAGAAATGTATAGCTTGATCTGTAGCCGTGTGTACTATGGAAACCAGACAACTGATATAATACATATACTACTTTTTGTTTGTAAATACATTCTTAATATACATAATTACACCCAGACTCAGGAAATACAGACATGTTAATACACACAAAATGCATGTCCTGTGTGGGAATTGAACCCACGAACTGCGGCGCGGTAGGTGGAATCTTAACCAGAGTCTTAACAAACCGCGCCAGTTATTGAGAAAATAATTAATTGAGTGTTTTGTGGATCCTTAAATTTATTATTTCCTTTCATAGAAAAAATGCATAAAAGTATAAAAAAAAGAAATATTTTTATTTCAGAATTAGAAAATGGTGAAATATCCGATACCATTGAGGTTAATTCTTCTTCAGCAGTAGGGCGAGGGGAAATAACGAGGAATGCACAACCATCATCCTCCAGTTTTCAAAGCGGAATGTTTACACCAAAAACAAAATTTACTGTAGATCCAGATGAACTATTTGGCCCTGATGAAGTAACTGAACAAGCTAACCCCATTCACGTGGACAACGAGCGAGTAGAACAACAAGCGAGCAGCTCCGCTTCAAAAACTCAAGGTTCTACATCAGTTTCAGAAAACTGTGTATGGGAAGCACTAAATGAAAGTGAACTTTCTGAATATGGCGAACATATTAACGACAACATTGCGAAAAAGATACTTCCAATACTGAAGAATGGGTTGAGTGAAGATATAAAAAAACGATACTGCAATATGTATATGGTACCAGATAATTGTAGACTGCTGCAAGCCCCTGCACTAAACGATGATATTCCCGGCATAAAACGTCACGACATGTACCGGGACAAACGTATGTCCGATGCTCAAAGCCAGCTTGGTCTAGCAATAACTGCTACCTGCAGAGCAATGGAACTGGTGTCGAAAGGTGTCGATGATAAGGTTCAAATAATGAGTCATCTTAATAAAAGTAATGTTATGTTCTCCGAGCTACATCATTACTTCACTCAAACACGTAAAAGGATTTTATTGCCACATGTCGATCCAGATTACGAAAAAATCCTTCGGGATTCGGAGTCAGATGAAACATTATTTGGTAACGATATATTGGAAAAAATTAACAAACACAGAATCAAGTTACGACAAAACTCGCCCATACATAGTACCAGTAGGGTTAGTGCACATTCTAGACTGAACAATATTCGCCCCCCATCTCCGAACCAGTTACCCCCAGAATCGGCACGCTCTACGAACAGATCCCAATCGGGGGTAGGGAACAGAAGAGGACAATATAAGATCCCGCCTATTGGCAGGCCGGCTCCACAAGGCCGATAATTCAGTTTTTGTATAGTTGGTAATAATAATAGTAATATAAGCCTTTTATTCAGACACAGTATTTTTTCTTTTCCTAACCTAATCTAACAACTCTGGTGAGTCGATGACACCGACAACCCGGTCTGTTTGCCCAACTTTGGCAAAGGCCTCCTCCATATTTTTCCACTTCTTATTTTGCGCTCTCCTAGTCCATGTTTTCCCTGCTATAATGTTTATTTCATCTTCCCACCTTCGAAACTGTCTACCTCGATTTCTTTTCCTATTTCTTGGGTACCAATATAATATGTTTCAATTCCATTTTTCAATGCCTCTTATTCTAGTTGGGAAAACACATTAAATCCAAAAGCAAAGGTTTTAATAAAGTCAGTCACTTGCACTTCAAGACTAAACTAAACATGATGATGACAGAAAAAAATATATCTTTTCAGTTATTGTATATGCTATTGCAAAGTGCCACATTAAATTCAGGGGCGAAGAATATACATTTTTTTTTAAAATACCGATGATCTTTATTTTACTAAGGTGCGATTTTTCAATGACTAGATAAACCCTGAGCACTGCCTCGAGGTTTATCCAATCCCTTTGTTCGTGAAAAACCTGACAATCCGGCGGGGCCCAACGAGCGCGAGCCGAGCCACGAACGAAATGGATCCGGTCGTTGTTCGCGTAGCGTGGATGGACTTGCACTCGACTGCACTCCGTTTTTTCACGAACGGTTTCGCATCGCGCTCGTTGTAACGCCAACACTCGACATCGCGAGCAACGAACGAATCCTGTTCGTTCGTGGCTCGGCTCGTACTCGGTTCGCGTAGCATGGACGCACCATCAGTTTTTATCTTCTCTATAATCAATGCACCATTAAAGTATGTGATTAAAGTTAAAATCATGAAACTACTTTTGAAGAATTAATCTAATCTAATTTTATTTTATTTATGTATCGGGACGTGACCACATACATCAGAAAATCGGTAAGTCCCACGAAGACGACTGGCAACACTATTTACAGCCCCCGTTCAAAGTTAAATAGTTACACTGACTCGGGACCGTCCCGTAAGCCCCTATTTGTTGTAACATGAAGTTGCCCTGACAACTTTGCTCAACATAATCAAACCTAAGCAAATTAGTTCAATCCCACAGGAAGCTTTCTTAGAAATCTAATATAACTATAGAGATAGTTGGCTGTGAGTGAGCTGTAGACCTTGTGAGTGAGCGAGTCTGTCCTTGCATAGCTTAAAACTGAAAAAAAAAACTATTTCAACCCCCATGGCTCCGCCATTTGGAAATATTTCCAAAAACTGCGCCGCGAGTTTGGATGTGTTGACAAATAAATTTATTGAATTTTGTAGATAAATCTGACATAACTAGTAACATGATCTTTGATATTGATAAAAAACCTATTATAGTTTATCGATGTTTTAAACTTATGGACGATCTATGCTCGGCAGGCTGAATCGATAAAAATATAATACATACCGATCCTGCTCACAAAATTTCACCATGGTTTAGAAATGAGACCTGTAGAGGAGAACAGCCAGACATCTGCACAGACATACGTGTAAGGCATTTTTGCCGAAGCTGAAACGGAGACGTTCCGCTCGCGCTCTCGAGTAAGGTCTACTTGCGTTAGCCTACGTTAGAGTTACCTGATATACTACGGCCTCCCCTACTTTACCACTTAGGGTGGATGGTATTTCCAAAATTCCTTTCTAATGGTGCGTCCATGCTTGGCGAACCGAGCACCAGCCGAGCCGCGAACGAGCACACTGCGAGCACGATTCGCGTAGCGTGGACGGGCTTGCGAGCCGAGCGTGCTCGACTGCGCTCCGTCTACCCCGATTGTCAGTTTTTTCACGAACACAGGGATTCGCATCGCGCTCGTTGTAGGCTCGTTGAAGGCTCGTTAAGTACGTCCACGCTTGAAATCGCGAGCAACGAATGAATCCTGTTCGTTCGAGGCTCGGCTCGTGCTCGCTTCGCGTAGGATGGACGCACAATAGGCTACAAAAGGAACCAATGTATACCAACTACCAACGTATAAAATTAATCACGCCGACAAATTGGTAAAATAATATCTCGAAAATAAAGTTTTCTTTTCTCGTCTTAAAGACCTCATTTACACAAAACAAAGCAAAATATCGTATTTATAGTTCTCTAAAGCCAACGCGGCGTACTAGGCGCGCAGACATAAAAGGAGTTTCCTCTCTGCATACAAAGTTGTTACAATCGAAGCGCAATACAATGATACATGTCTTTGCCTTTCATGCATTAGACACGGGTATAATGCCGTCTCTCTCTGGGACACGTCCTTCCTGTGGCTATAATGGACATAGAACGAGGGATGATAGTATCGGATCTGAGGGTTGTCACATAGTTTCAATGCGTTGTTGAATAGTGTCAATAGATATCTACCACATCATTGTTTTGCCAACTCGAGATATAACATTCTGAATGAAAAGAAAATAAGTTTAATGAATTCAAAGACCAGAATATGTGTAAAGCTCGTTTTATTGCCGGCTCTTCTCAGCAAAAGCATTCTTTCGAACCGGTATTAGAGTCAGTATTCATAAGGGCCTGTGAAGGTCTATTTGAATAAATAATTTTGATATACGTTCAGCAGTTTATGCGTGATTATGTCACAAACATCCAAAGTTTATATACATATATTATATCCCTTGTTCATCACATTATGCTCACAAAATAGATTTGAGATCACAATGCATACATATTCTGCTCATTAGACATAAGCTGATCTTTTCCGTGAAATACTGTAAGAAAATCTTTAATTGACTGTAATTTATTCAGCGTGGAAAGCATACATCCGTAACTCGTGTATTTAATTATAATGAAAGAAAGAAAGAAAGAAAGAAAAAACATTTATTTGCTACACACCTTAAAATTAACAACATAACATGAAAACGTTCACATAAAAACGGGAACCTGTGTGCAGACAAATTGGCCACCAGCTCAGCATAATGCTGTGTACAGTCAGCACACAGCGCTGATTTTCAGCCGGCGCCAGTGGGACGTTTTGGCCATACGTCCGGGCAAGTGATGGTCACCAAAGCATATAAATAAATACACATCATAATTACACAGATAAAACTTTTAAACTTTATATATTATTAAAAACACACACATTCTGAATAAATAAATAAATAATCTGGAAAACACAGGCGAAATAATCGGAAAAATTAAGAACTCAATTTAAAAAAAAGAAGAACATTTAAAAGATTGAAATTTTGAATTGATTTAAAAAACTACATTATTCCATAATGTATATTCCATATGTCCATAGTTCTGATGTTCATGTAGGTATCTATTTACTGTGTATAATATGAATCTTGTATTTTTGTATCAATTATTATTAGTATTATTTATGTCCTTATACAAAAAAAAATGAGTGTTTTTTTATTATTATTTTTATCTGTACTGTCTATACTGTCTGTCTATAGTATTTGTGTTAATACCTGTATGTCGATCGTCGGAAGGTTTCGCTGAAAACCAGCGTTGTGGCGCTTGTCGTCGCAACTTCATGCTGAGCGATTACCTTTTTCCGACACACCTATTTACTTTGTTATATACTATACCATTTCTTGTATTACGTGTGTCTAAATACATTATTCTTATTCTTATTTTAACAGTAAACGACTTCTGGTACCAGGCGCACAGTTCGCGTTTTTTTTTTTTTTAATAATATTAGCAAGTGACGTGAAAAAACGCTCGTGGTGTAGCATGATAAGCCGTTCTTAATCGATCGGCAAGTTAAGCTACCACCGTCGTGGTTGGTACCTAGATGGGTGACTGCCTAGTGGTATTTCAAATCGAGCGTTTCCGTGCTTCGGAAGGCACGTAAAGCCGTTGGTCCCGGTTATCACTTAATTGTGATAGTCGTTAAGCTAGTTGGAGGCCTTCTAGATGGCTTGAAAACTCTAACAGTAGGTTGACCGACCACTAGCCTACCTCCACTGATCCGCAGTGTGCACGCGTGGTGGAATATCTGCCTACTCCCTTTCACACTGATTTTTGAAAGGAGGCCTGTGCTCAGCAATGGGACATTATAGGATGATGATGATGATGATGAAATCATACATAAGGTATAATTAGGTAAATTCACTGTTTCAATTTTCGCTACGATGTCCCTTATACCCTGTATCAACATGTATAGGACAGATTTAGAATCTACCCTAGGGGACTAATATCGAAGCGGCAAAAAAGGCTTTCGTACTTGCAAACGTATAAAAAGTCCACGCTGGGGCGCTGGCGTTACGTTCGCTAAAGAGACTTTCATCGTTTCAAAGTAAGCTGTACTATGTCTTCCAAAATTAGATTTCTTTTGTTACATTTATATGTTTTTCCTTTCTCACGAAATCGATTTGTGAGTCGTTTATTTCTCTGAAACCTTCTCGAAAGGCTCTCAGTATCTCGCTATGTGAGCAATACCTAAACGTGGCTCTATCACGTATGGTATCACCAATCAGGGCCCACGAATGGTTATTGTCATACAGCGTAATGAGATGCAATCATTAATGGTATTATTTGTACGTAGTATTTATCTACTCTGAGGTATTATGCAATAGCCCGGATACTACAACTCATTGTTAGAAAGTTCTTCTACTGCTGTACTAGACATACTTAAATACCTTCCTACTTTCGTTATCTATATAAAATGCGTGCTTTTTAAGAAAAGTGCGCGCACGCTGGATTGTGAGATTAAGCATAGTTCAAATGTATATCTACTTAAGAGGGCAGAAAGTATTTTTTTATTTTTCAATTTAAACTTATTATGAGCTAGCTGCCCCCCGCGGTTTCACCCGCATTCCCGGGATAAAACGTAGCCTTTGTCCTTCTCCATACCAAAGGCTACCTGCATGCCAAATTTCATGATGATCCGTTGAGTAGTAGAGGCGTGAAAGCGTAACAATCAAACATACTCACTTTCGCATTTATAATACTAACTGTCCGCCGCGGTTTCACCCACGTTCCCGGGATAAAAAGTAGCCTATGTCCTTCTCCACACCATAGGCTATATTTATGCCAAATTTCATCGCAATCGGTTCAGCGGCTAAGGCGTGAAAGCGTTACAAACATACATACAAACAGAGTTATTAGTATGGATTAGTTAGGATTTGACCACTTTGGACTTGTTCTAATAAACCAATTATTAATCTACAAGAAATCCCTGAAGGTAATGGGCCCTCATTTAGGCGAGATGAGACGTTGCAAAGCACGGGTATTAATTAAATAATATATAGTACTACATAAAAATACATAAATAATATATATACCTAGTTTCAAAAGTTACGTAAGCAGTTACGTAAAGCTTTCCCTTTCAAAAGTGAGTAAATAGCCTCATCATCTCCTAAGTCCTCATCTAAAAGACAAAAATAGTCGTAACAAAGGCAGGGAAGGACTCTCGCCTAAGTGTCCTCACAGCATCGCGATCTCGAACACGTCTCGATATCGTAGGTACGATTGAGAATCGGGACGCGTCAGCCTTTTCGTGCCTCATTTTAACTTATTTATCCAAGGTTAAAGATATTTCGATATACCATCCCCTAGTATGTATATACTAGGAAATAATTAACTGGCTTTCTTGCTACGATTTCCGTGTTTTTGGGTTGAAAGTTACCGTTTGTTCTGTTTCAGGACAAAGTATTAAGAAAAGTTACTACTTTCCACAAACTCGAAATTAAAATCAGTGAAAGCTACCAATGTCACACCCACAGACATAAATCTAAATAGATAACGCAAGTCCTTCCATCCGTATAAAAACCAAGCGAGTCACTTTTTTGTACTTATACCATAATGTCACAAGATTGATTTAGTTAGGTTGGCATTCAAAATTCAAAATCATTTATTCAAATAGACCTTCGCAGGCACTTATGAAAAGTCTGACTCTTATACTCTATTACCGGTTCGAAAGGTTGCATTTGCTGAGAAGAGCCGGCAATAAACTCAGCAATTACTCTTTTCAAAACAAGCTTAGATTCATTACATAATATTTACATTCTAATCGCACTGAAAACAATTGCGTGTCCCGGCGCGGCGGCAAACTTACAAAGAAGACTAAATAAATATTTAATAAGTAAATAAATAGCAAACTTAAGCAGACCATTCCATTTTTAACGTTTAAATGAAGTTATCCTATTTGTCAGCTAAACACTTCCCTCGCTAGAATAAGTATCTGGTGGACATGCAGCCTTCTGCGAGTTCCCTGTCCGCGCGAAACAGTTTCAAAAGAAGAACATTGCTCTACCTTTTTGCACAGATTTTGACATTTGAAGTACATACACTCGCGTCATCTATTTAGATGTATATCTGTGATCACACCACACTAGAATTATTAGTGAGTAGTGAATCCCATACAAGAAAAATCTCATGTGGAAAGTGCCTTTCAATCATTGGTGAACAATCTACTGCTATGAATTGATATTTTAATCGGATATAATTTTACTGTGATAAAATAAATCTAGCTATACCAATGCATAGTAACTCACGGGCTGCGGCGTAGCGTCAAACAGCTATTCGGTATCTGTGGTATTGTTCTACTGTCCATCATCGCCGCCACTCACATGCTCTTAATGAGACTGGTTTCAAATAACCAGTGAGTGACACATTACCACGAATAATGCCCAACCGCGATTTTTTATTTAGTCGTGCGTGATAAATTGAAATGTTATTTTTTTATTGCGAAATATAAAGTATATATATATATTTTTTAATGTTAACTTGGTACTTCTGAAACTGTGATTCCTTTGCAAGAGTTAAATATCCGTAGACACACATGAATAGTCCATAAAATAAATTTAAATATGATAGAAATAATATTTCGATATTAAATACCCATAAAACCAGATTGAGAACCTGTTTCTTTGAAGTTGTTCTATATTGGTGCGTCCATGCTACGCGAAGCGAGCAC
This sequence comes from Achlya flavicornis, assembly GCA_947623365.1. Taxonomy (NCBI): domain Eukaryota; kingdom Metazoa; phylum Arthropoda; class Insecta; order Lepidoptera; family Drepanidae; genus Achlya; species Achlya flavicornis. Next base: position 14,291,130 of record OX392478.1, read on the forward strand.
GAGCCATCCAAGAATGGACAGAATTCGTTCGTTGCTCGCGATGTCAAGTGTGGACGTACTTAACGAGCGCGATGCGAATCCCTGTATTCATGAAAAAACTGTCAACCGGGCGGAACACAGTCGAGCACGAGACGAATGCTCGTTCGAGGCTCGCAAGTCCGTCCACGCGAACAACGAACGAATCCTGTTCGTTCGAGGCTCGACTCGTGCTCGCTTCGCGTAGCATGGACGCACCATATGACTTCAAGCAGAACGCAAGAAGTGGTGCTCAAACTTTAAGAGTAACGTTGCATCGCGCCCCGCCGACAGAGATGGATGTCGACCGCCCCTCCGTGACTGGCGACATTACCGCCCCCTACAGATATGTTGTCAAACTCATGGCATGGAGTAAACGCTTTCCAGCAAAAAATTGTAAGCGAAAAACTTTTAAGCGTTTCGTTGCGACATTTAGTATCGAACTTTGATAACATTATTAACAAATATCAATTTGTGGGGCTTTTTCGTTGAAATATTAGTTTTAGAAAGGATCATGGCGAGATCCATACATTGATTTGTACAAAAAAAACATTTTAGAGGGTTTTGAATCGCTTCCAATGTTGAGATTACATTACCAGCAGCATGAAATGAAATATTTTATAAACCCCGCAAAACATAACAACAACATAACGGTTTTGGTCGCGAATAGTCGCGATTCGCCGGCATTCCATAGAAATTTGCATTTTTGTCCCGGGGTTCTAAAAATATTTTAAATGGCTCAAGTTATTCCTCAGGCACCAAGGATCAATTATTAACTTATATATAACTTTGGATAACTTCATTCTAACGTCTCTAAATATCTTATTTTTTTTGTACAAATCTCTCCATTATTCTTTACATGCATTTGGCAATGCGACCAAATCAAAATAATTGATGTGTGCGTTAAAGACTTCTTCAAGGTCGACTTTCCCCACCATTGCAAATGTTGTGACCGGTTACCATCAGAGAAGCTGTCAAACTATTGACATAAAAATGTGTATTACGTTTATCCGTTTTTTTTTTAAGTTTAGTCCTAGTTTGTTTCTACAAATTTTGTTTTAGTCTAATCAAGTACTATTTTTATTTTGTAGTCAAACAACCTGCAGTACCATACATCTTGGCAATATTTCATTCACATTTAATTGTACTAACATGTCCATTATGAACGTTTACTCACTCCCGCATTGAATTACAATGGCAAAAACAATACAATGACGATGACGAGTAAACAAACGTGAGAACATTATGTTATTATTCCCATTGTCACGACCATACGGTTGATAACATCGTGATGACAGTTTGATAAGCTTCAAATTAGTTTAAACGCTGCCGCTGCCAGCCTGCTGCGAACCTCGTCGATGATTAGCAATAGCGGCAGCCAGATTGTATTTATAAATAACTAGATGCCCGGCACAACTTCGTTCGCGTGGTGTCCTACTAACCTATACCCTAACTTACCCTACCCTACCACTACCCCTTCCCTATCCTACCCTTCCCTATCCTACCCTACCCTATCCTACTACACTACCCTACCTAACCTAACTACTAACCTTTCAAGATTTCGTTATTCTATATAACAAATTTCAGTTCTGTATTTTGTTGTAAATTCGTCTCCGGTTCACTGTCACTCAGGCTTTTGGCACGCGTAGAGTGCGTTACATTTAGAGCAAACAAAAGTTGTTGTTTATGATGTAAGTAATATATACCTGAGAGGTTGTTGTTTTTTTAACCATAACCCTGTATAACTTAGAAGGTATATAATTATACGGTGTATAATTTTGTATGTAAGTCTGAAGAATTGTTAAAAGTCATAGAACAAAAGTTGTTGTTTATGATGTAAGTAATATATACCTGAGAGGTTGTTGTTTTTTTACCCATAACTCTGTATAACTTAGACGGTATATAATAATACGGTGTTTAATTTTGTACGTTAGTCAGAAGAATTATTAAAAGTCATAGAACAAAAGTTGTTGTTTATGATGTAAGTAATATATACCTGAGAGGTTGTTGTTTTTTTACCCATAACTCTGTATAACTTAGACGGTATATAATAATACGGTGTTTAATTTTGTACGTTAGTCAGAAGAATTATTAAAAGTCATAGAACAAAAGTTGTTGTTTATGATGTAAGTAATATATACCTGAGAGGTTGTTGTTTTTTTACCCATAACTCTGTATAACTTAGACGGTATATAATAATACGGTGTTTAATTTTGTACGTTAGTCAGAAGAATTATTAAAAGTCATAGAACAAAAGCTGTTGTTTATGATGTAAGTAATATATACCTGAGAGGTTATTGTTTTTTTAACCATAACCCTGTATAACGTAGACGGTAGACTAAGGAAAGGTATTTCATATTTCCACCCCCAACGCAAAATAGGAGACCATGGATACCATCATCATCATCATCTGCCTGCCCTTTTCTCAATCATTTGGGGTCAGCGCAATATCTACGCTTCTTCAATTCGTCTTTTTTGTCTTTCGGTCTTCCTCTTCCCGTATACTATCCATCCACTTTCAAATTCATAACTCTTTTGGTGATACCGCGGGGTAAAATCACCGAACGAATCGACAACCCTTAAACCGTCATCACAAGTATTCAACATCAGAGTGGGGTCCTATTATTAAAACAGACGCTTAAGCCTCGTTTAATATTACATGAGGTTGGGCCCGAAAGATGTATACGTACAAGGGTAAGGAATGACCCCCCTACACTTTCGAGGGGTTATTTTTATTCTCCCCTAGAGAGGGACCCGAAGGTTTATTGGGTGAGGTAGCAGTTTCATTGATACCAAATGAATTTCGTATTTCAATTGATTGGTACGAGTTACGATTTTATTTGTCAGATACATGTGTACTCCTTTTTTTTTAATCGACTTAAAAAAAAGGAGGAGGTTCTCAATTCGGTTGTATTTTTTTTTTATGTTTGTTACCTCATAACTCCGTCATTTATTAACCGATTTGGAAAATTATTTTTTTGTCTGGAAGGGTACACTTCTCGTTTGAACCCAATGTCATCAGATCAGGATTTGATTTCTTCTTAGAGTGTACTTTGAAGTTAATTTTTTTTTGTAAAACAGTCGAAACAAAACAACAAAAAATTATTTGACAGGCCAGTTGGGACTATTGGTCTATCGCGCCGCACGATTCGATTGGACATGCATTTGTGTGCATGAACATGTATGTATGTCCTGAATCTGGGTGTAATTATGTATATTAAGTATGTATTTAGAAAAAAAAGTAGTAGGTATATGTATTATATCAGTTTTCTGGTTTCCATAGTAGGTACCTACAAGCTCTGCTTGGTTTGGGATCAATTAGCCGTGTGTGAGGAATGTCCCACACTGAAAAAAAAATTTATTTAACAGTAACACAAAATTTTACTACCAATAACCTAAACAGAGTGACTTGCGAACTAAAAATTACCAGTAACAAAACTAGTTTTGGTTCATTACTAAATTGTTTGATTAAATCTAAGAGATATAAGATTAAATGTAACTAAAGTTAGTTTCCAGACAACAAAACTTCAATATACATAACTAGTTTTGTAGAACCTTTTTTTCAGTGCAGGATATATATTTATTTAATTTATTGTTTGAACTAAAAAGTCCAAAATGTTTGCTGTCATTATCAAATGACTTGTTGTGATAGTATTTGGTTATTTCTTCACGCCAGATGACTTCGGATAGGTATGAAATTTGGCAAATTTGGTCGTAAATAAAACCCTAGAATAAGACATTGTTTTTTTTTTACCTGATAATTATTAGAATACAAGAAACCGTGAGGGAGAAGTTAGTTACAACATATTATAAATTGTAATCTTTCACCGTGGTTTTCTGTCAGTCTATGTAGGTTAATCTCAGAAAACAGCGTGGGAATTTTCTTTTGGTTTTCACCAATAGACAGGTTAATTCACGAGGAAGTTCTGAGCATATTTATGCGCATTTTTTTAAAATAATTTGTGCCTATTTGAAACATGATTTATGTTAAGCTGGTGGTATTAATTTGAAACGGATTTCATGATTTAATTTCAAGTTTTAATAGAAGTATCATCTTAGTATTGAAATCTCATCTAGTGCTTGTATCCATGCTGGTTATTCGGGGTTTCCCGTTTATGGTCTTGCTCTCAACTCTGCAATTACTGTTTTCAAAATAAGCTTAGATTTATTACATAAAAATTGAGTTGTCTAATGTCTAACTACATGTCAACGCCCCTTGAGTAGGTATCGTAAATTAATGTTCAACACACTCCCTCGTAAAGTGACATTTATTGCACCGTTTTTAGTATCTTAATGCAGCTTATTACGCACTAGTGCTTTTTACTTTACATTACCGCACAGTTTTATGATAGGTATGATCCTGATTATGATAAGTTTGTACCTCACTGCAAGTGATATGTGTATACCAAGCATTCTTAATTTAAACGGGTAAAATAGTTTGACAACTCACCGCTGTCAAAAAAAAAGAAAACATGCGCGCCATATTTGTTAACGTTCTCATTATGTGGTTGATTATTACCAAAAAATCTACTTAAAAAAAATACTAGTCTGTTTTTTTCCACGCAAGTGTGTTGAAAAACGTCGTATGACACGCGTGTGCATTGATGTACACTCTCGGCTCACGCACACATGTATCATAATGTACTATTATAAATTACTCCATTAACAGAAAGATCACAATTACGTGCAACATTTCAACAGAACACAAGTACCTATTTGACGAAATAGTCATCAATCTAAAGGCAGGGAATTAAATTTAAATAACCGTACGTAAAATACACGATACTCATGCTGCCTACACGTGAATTTACGACCGTATCTCAGAGTAATGTCTTTTACTTCGCTGTGAAAAGGGTGGCTCCTTAAATCCCCTCCAAGTAGGTGGGGGGGTCTAAATGGGTGCCATCTCGGCGAAGGTACGCGGACGATGAAATTTTTAAAAGCTCTTAGTCGATAGGTATTTTTATTGCATGTTGGTTGAGGTTGAGATAAAGATGGTTTGGTTTTAATGTCGTTTATTATAGCATTTTTATTCGGTTTTAGTGACATGAGTAGATTTTAGCGCAAAGCTAAATCGCTCGTGGTGTAGCATGATTAGCCGTTCTTAATCGATCGGAAAAATTAAGCTACGTCTGTCGTGGTCGGTACCTGGATGGGTGACCGCCTAGTGGTATTTTAAATCGAGCGTTTCCGTGCTTCGGAAGGCACGTAAAGCCGTTGGTCCTGGTTATCACTTAATTGTAATATTCGTTAAGCTAGTTACATGTCTCCTAGGCAGCTTAAAAATTCCAAAAGTAGGTTGACCACACTGCGGATCGGTGGAGGTAGGCCTCCACCGATCCGAAGTGGGCACGCGTGGTGGAGTATCGCCCATTCCCTTTAAGATTAGAGTAGATTTTAAGGATTTTGGATTGCTTTTTAAATGTATGTAATAATAATAAGCAGCATATCAGAACATATTGATAGGTATTTTACAATAATGACTACATTAAAATCCCCCTTTAATGAGAGCTTAATTTATATTAGTTGAGAAAAAAAAACATTAGACCAGCAGTTTTTGCATGATGCTCGAAAAAAACAAACATAAACACCTACACATAAAATAGAGATTTGGAGACAGGGACACCATAACACAAAAAAAAAAAAAAAAAAAAAAAAAGAGACTATTTTATTTCCACCAGAACGCACAGAATAAAAATAGGTAGGTACATACAAAATAATAACAATAATAATGAAAAATAAAACAGTAGCAACAATAACAATAATGATAATCTGTGCGTCGCGGACTAAAAAAAGACCCCGACTCAGTATACAGTTATATCGTATCCTTTTAGTAAATATTCTTCTATGTCACACACTTGTGTCACAATTTTATAATAATAAGTACAGATAACCATAATGTCTGTAAGCTGCAGGTTATGTAATGTTGGGTACGTGCGTAGCGTACGTACTCCAGCGCGCCCCGCCCCGTAGAACACTCAGCCGCTGTTCGTAGAGCATATAAAAACCGGCCAAGTGCGAGTCAGACTCGCGCACCGAGGGTTCCGTACAAACCTGTAGGTATATAAATAAATGGTAGTATAGACCTGAGTATTTGATATTAATTTCAATTTATGACCTATTAAAAAAAAAACTACTTACTAGATCTCGTTCAAACCAATTTTCAGTGGAAGTTTGCACCGTAATGTACATCATATATTTTTTATAGATTTATCATTCTCTTATTTTAGAAGTTACAGGGGGGGGGACACACATTTTACCACTTTGGAAGTGTCTCTCGCGCAAACTATTCAGTTTAGAAAAAAATGATATTAGAAACCTCAATATCATTTTTGAAGACCTATCCATAGACACTTATGGGTTTGATGAAAAAAAAAAATTTGAGTTTCAGTTCTAAGTATGGGGAACCCCCAAAATTTATTGTTTTTTTTCTATTTTTGTGTAAAAATCTTAATGCGGTTCACAGAATACATCTACTTACCAAGTTTCAACATTATAGTTCTTATAGTTTCGGAAATAAATGGCTGTGACATACACGGACAGACAGACAGACAGACAGACAGACAGACAGACAGACAGACAGACAGACAGACATGACGAATCTATAAGGGTTCCGTTTTTTGCCATTTGGCTACGGAACCCTAAAAAGGTCTACGACATGCTACGACAGAATCTTAAAAAACCGTTTATTAACCATTCGATTCCCCGCGGTTCATCCGTGTTTCAGAGATATACCATTCTCCATGTCATAAGCTATGTGTGGGTCAAATTACATAACGATTGATATTGCCCTAGGATCGCCAAGCCGCCCCAGCCCCAGGAGAACTAAAGTTACCACCGAAAATAAATTCGGAATTAAATACGGAAACCATAAGTATCGTGTAAAATGCAGGTGAAGCCGCGGGCGTAATGCTGTAGATATAATTTCACACAGCCCATCTCCTGTCAAGCACACAACTCTCGTTTCCACACAATAGGTACAAACTGACACAAAGGGGCTGAATCCCTCTTCAACCGACCGTGAAAAAGGTGGTACACATAGCTTTACTATTATCTATTGAGTTCACTCGTCTTCATATTTTGTGAATTGCGATGTTCCACCGTTTTGTAAAGATGTTGTAATACATTTTTATTTAATTTTCGAATCCTTCAATAAAAAAACATCCAATGAAGGCAAATATCGTGAGCAAACCATAATATGGTGGTACTTTGTAATATCCACCTTACTGGCTACCACCCTACAGTCGAAAATCCATCGCCAAACATCTAACGGTGTGTTCAGACAGCTGCACTTGGGAGCCAGTTCCCTCTAGGCTTTGTGTGCTTACCACCTTCGGCCACATCATCACTTACCATGGTGAGATTGTGGTCAAACACAGGCCTATATATAGAAATTAAAACGTTATTTTCTCTAACTGTAACATATAGAGTCATCGTTGAAAGGATGGAGCCATAGGCAACTAATTAGAAATTAGTTGTTCAAAGCATAGACTTAGAATTTCGCTACGCTAACTAGACAAACCAAAGACAAACAGCATGGAAACGAAATATTACAATCCTTATGTCACTATGCGAGAGAGAAAGAGACGCATAGACATTTTAGTCGTTATTAAATGTTATCCATGAAGATCAATCCATGCTCAACCCGAGTGCTTATGTATGATTTCGTAATTTACTGAAAATAATTACGATCGTGCAAATAAAACTAGAAAAGTGTATGTTATAGACAATGTCACTTGTTCTGTGAGCAAATGTGATGTGAATAGTATGAAATAGCCTACATAAGGGTCATCGCCCACTATATCACCACCGCTCCATCGCAGCATCGGCCCGGCACCGTCTCAACTCAATCCAACCACTAGCTGCCAGCGCGCTGCCTACGAGGCGGCAGCTCGCGGGCGGCGCGCTGCCGGTAAAATTGGTGGCGCGGCTTTGGCAAGATACCGGAAGCGGTAGCGTGTGGTCAGCAGGACTAGTGGCTTGCGTTGTTGCGACTAGTTTCCACCTAGTGGCAAGCGCGCTTGCCGCGAGGTGGCAACTATTTTATTTAGTCATTCTAAAATTTACTTTAATGCATACGATTTAAAAGCCTGACTTGCATGGCAAGGTAAATGCCGAGGCGTAGCCGTGCTGCTACAGTGAGCGGTGAGCCTAATAATACGTTTCACAGCTAAATACGTATTTTTTACATTGGTATGTTTTCAACTATAAGTATGTAAATCAAGACTAGTTTTAATTTTTCCCGTACAAATCCCTAACATTCATTTTTGTCTCGTCTTATATCAGGCTAAGTTTTTCTTGTACAGTCGAGGACATAAATATGTATACAATTAGTAAAATTCAACAACGGTTTCCTCTATTGATTGAAATTATGAGATATTATAAAGGCAGAATCTTCTAACATATACTATTATGATTTGTGTAATAACTTAACACGTAAATGTTAAACATGCGAGAAAATCGCTTTTGAATTTCAAAAAGTGTATACATATTTATGTCCTCGACTGTACATACAATTTCTTTGGTTCAAACCAAGAATTTGAAACATGATTATAAATTCATATAGTATTACTCATAGACTTGGGATTTTGCTACGTTTATTACTGTATTACTAAATAAAACTGATTAACTAATTTCAAAGATTTGTGCTGAAAGAGATAGAGATAAAATAAATCACACGATATTAAAAATAAAACCTTCTTTTTAATATCCAGCAAAGTAAGTTAAGATTAACCATTTTTATTCACAAAGTCTTTCAATATAGCTACGAATTGATTACTCAAAGTTTTAGGACCGCAATATCCTTCAGATCAATAAAACTCCTGAACATTTTGGGTCCCCACACGGAAAAAAATGCCCGCGGAAGTAGTTTTCCGCCAAGAATATTTTTATTCTCAGGAATATTGTTTAAAATTAAATAAATATGTGCTTGAAATAACAATAATATCTTAGCTCAACAGAAATGATATTCTCCACGAAAAACAATATTATTCTTATTATATTTACTAGAAACAAAACAATGATTTTTGTTTCAAGTATTGTTTAGTGTTGTATAAACAAAATATTACATTCTTAAATTAAGAATTCCATGCGTCTTAATATGAGAGAACATTTTTTTAAGTTCAAGAACCTAAAATTATTAAACCAAATGCGGCAGCATTTACTTAAATTAATTTATCAAAACATTTTGACTGAAGAATATATTTTTGAAATAAAATAATAATTTTCTCCCTTTTGATAATCTACGATTCTCGTAATCAGAAAGTAGGAAAGTTTTCGAACAAGAAATCATGTTTTTATTCTAAGAGTAACAGTTTTTGTAGGAGTATATAATGTGGTTGTATTAAGACCCTAAATTTATTCAAAATAAGACATACAATGTTTTAATACTAAGAATATACATCTTTGGCTTAAAAAAAATAATTGTTGGGTGAGTAAGTAATAGCATTGACGTAAGAATTTAAATTATTTAAACCAAGATAGTCCAATGTTTTCAAACAAGACTTTTTTGTTTCGAGTGAATAAATGATGGTATTCAATTTACAATTTTAATGTTTCCAAATAAGAAATAATAAAGTTTTTTTAATAAGATTTTTAATGCTTCGTCCAAGAAGATTTTATTTTGGGGTAAGTAAGAAGAGTAGCATTGACGTAAGAATCTAAATGATTTGAACTAAGATAGGTAATTTTTTTCAAACAAGACTTTTTGTTTTGAGGGAATAAATTATGGTATTCAACTTATAATCTTAGTGTTTCCAAAAAAGAAAGATTTATGTTTTATTATAAGGTTTTTAATGTTTGGTTCAAGAAGATTTTATTTTAAGGTCAGTAATTAGAGTAGCATTGACGTAAGAATCTAAATTATTTGAACTAAGATAGTTCAATGTTTTCAAACAAGAATTTTTTGTTTCGAGTGAATAAATGATGGTATTCAACTTACAATTTTAATGTTTCCAAATAAGAAATAATAAAGTTTTTTATTAAGATTTTTAATGCTTGGTCCAAGAAGATTTTGGTTTAGGGTAAGTAAGTAAAGTAGCATTTACGTAAGAATTTAAATGATTTGAAATAAGATAGGTCAATGTTTTCAAACAAGACTTTTTTGTTTCGAGGGAATAAATTATGGTATTCAACTAATAATCTTAATGTTTCCAAAAAAGAAAGATTTATGTTTTATTATAAGGTTTTTAATGTTTGGTTCAAGAAGATTTTATTTTAAGGTCAGTAATTAGAGTAGCATTGACGTAAGAATCTAAATTATTTGAACTAAGATAGTTCAATGTTTTCAAACAAGAATTTTTTGTTTCGAGTGAATAAATGATGGTATTCAACTTACAATTTTAATGTTTCCAAATAAGAAATAATAAAGTTTTTTATTAAGATTTTTAATGCTTGGTCCAAGAAGATTTTGGTTTAGGGTAAGTAAGTAAAGTAGCATTTACGTAAGAATTTAAATGATTTGAAATAAGATAGGTCAATGTTTTCAAACAAGACTTTTTTGTTTCGAGGGAATAAATTATGGTATTCAACTAATAATCTTAATGTTTCCAAAAAAGAAAGATTTATGTTTTATTATAAGGTTTTTAATGTTTGGTTCAAGAAGATTTTTTTTTAAGGTCAGTAATTAGAGTAGCATTGACGTAAGAATCTAAATTATTTGAACTAAGATAGTTCAATGTTTTCAAACAAGAATTTTTTGTTTCGAGGGAATAAATTATGGTATTCAACTTATAATCTTAATGTTTCAAAATAAGAAAGAATAACGTTCTTCCATAAGATTTTTAATGTTTGCTTCAAGAAGATTTTATGTTAGGGTAAGTAAGTAGATTAGCATTGAATTAAGAATCTAAATTATTAAAAATAAGATAGTTCAATGTTTTCAACCAAGACTTTTTGTTTCGAGTGAATAAATTATGGTATTCAACTTACAATTTTAATGTTTCCAAATAAGAAATAATAAAGTTTTTCAATAAGATTTTTAATGCTTGGTCCAAGAAGATTTTATTTTAGGGGTAGTAAGTAGAGTAGCATTGATGTAAGAATCTAAATGATTTGAACTAAGATAGGTCAATGTTTTCAAACAAGACTTTTTTTGTTTCGAGGGAATAAATTATGCTATTCAACTTATAGGTAATCTTAATGTTTCAAAATAAGAAAGAATAACGTTCTTTCATAAGATGTTTAATGTTTGCTTCAAGAAGATTTTGTTTTAGGGTAAGTAAGTAGATTAGCATTGCAGTAAGAATCTAAATTATTTAAAGTAAGATAGTCAATGTTTTCAACCAAGACTTTTCGTTTCGAGTGAATACATTATTGTATTCAACTTACAATTTTAATGTTTCCAAATAAGAAATAATAAAGTTCTTTTAATAAGATTTTTAATGCTTGGTCCAAAAAGATTTTATTTTAGGATAAGTAAGTGGAGTAGCATTGACGTAAGAATCTAAATTATTTAAACTAAGATAGTTCAATGTTTTCAAACAAGACAAGACCTTCTTTGTTTCGAGGGAATAAATTATGAGGGAATAAAGAATTTTTAAAATTCAGATGGATAGTTCGTCTCTATGGGAAAATAAAATACATACATAAGGCATGATTGACAGTATATAAGTATGCGTGCGATTTTTATTATTACGTAGGTACGTACAATATTAAAATTAAAATATATTGTGACCAAAGATTTTCATAGGGCATCGTGCCTCTACCCAGATGGATAATCCGCCTTACGCCTCCGCAAGACATTTAATTTCACTCCGCTTGAGGGGCTCCCTGAGCAAATCGCTCTCAGTTCGTACTGCGCACGGCTGTCAAATACTGTCAATTCTGGCTTGTTTATTTCATGTTCCCATAGAGGCGACTATCCTTCTGGACGTTTTAAATTCTTTGATTGTGACACACAAAAATCATTCATATGAAAAAATATATAATTCCATTTTGGATATTTAGCTATTGGTCCGATTGCTTTAAAAAAGGTGGCCGCTTTTTTAAACTTTAAGCAAAAGATTCATTTATGTGGTCCATTAATTTTGAGAGCAATCGTGCAAATAACTAAATAATTCAATATGATGATGGCACTTTATGATTTTTGAGAAAAGATTAATGTTTTGTGATCTCACCCAAGGTCTCTCAAATATAGAGAGCAATCGGGCCTAATGTATTAGTCGTTACTAAATAAAACCAGAAAAAATAGACCAGATTCTTATTTTATAAACCCAAGTTACTTATTTTTTCAACCAATAAAATTCAACATATTTTTCTCAAAGGTTTGATAAACATGTACAAACTTCATAATATGATGTGAAACTCCGCTCATTATGTTTGGTTTAAGAAGATTTTATTTTAGGGTAAGAAAGTAGAGTAAAAAGTTCAAACTAAAATAATTCAATGTTTTCAAAAAAGACTTTTTTTTATTTCGTGGCAATAAATTACGGTATTCAACATATAATCTTAATGTTTCCAAATAAGAAAGAACAACGTTTTTTAGTTCAAGAATATTTTAGACTAGGAATTTCATAGTTTAAATAATTTAGATTCTTACTTCAGAATCTTAATTAAATTAGAATTAGATTAAATCAGATTTGCTGGAAACCGGCTCCCGGACAACAGTGCTCACTTTACACCGGATCGCACAAGAAAAATCGGACTGACAAGTACTCGCAGTGACAAAACGCTCGGTTAAAATGCCGACCTCGGTATTTTTGCCGGATCCGGCATAATGTGTACAGCTTCATATATATTCTTTAGCCACTAGCACTTCCGGCAGTTTTGCCATGCCGGTAAATCTGCCGGTCCGGCGTAGTGTGAACCCAGCCTAGATAATTTCAATGTTTTCAAAAAATTCATAACTTTACCGACTTGCTAGCATGCATATATAATGCATTCCGTATTACAGAAGCAGATACCCAATTTAAACGTGTATTTATGTACTTATCCAAAACAAATTACCTAAATTAACAAAAAAATCGTAGGTACCTAGGTACTTATTCCTACTTCGTAGGTACCTAGGTACCTACACTGTAATCTTGGTTAATCAAGAAACAAGATTTACATCTAAGAATATTCTTGGACTATAGTCAAGAAATGCGATTTTCATCTAAAATAACGAATATTCTTGGACTAACAGTCAAGAAACACTATTTTCATAATAAGACAACGAATATTCTTGGATGACTGATTTATTATCTATCACTAGGTACCTACAGTACCTACCTACGCGCCTAGTGGGGGCAAGTTCGCGCATTTACACTTTTGGCCAAATCACAATAGCCAAATGACACGCGAGAATCCAATAGACGACGAGCATCAACTTGACGAACCAATCGTGTGCAGCTCGGCGCTCCCTCCTTGTTCATTCCGCCAAACAGACCGAAAAATTAACTACTGCGCAGCTGTCAATCTGTGGTTAATCGAAGTTTTTTGAAATATTTTTTATATAAATATCCAACAATATTCGTTTCAAACTAAAATCGCGTTTCTTGACAGATGCTCGATAAGCAAGCAAAATAATGAGTGTTGCCATCTCAAAACTGAATCCTCAATTATTATGGGAATATTTGTACCGACTAAATTGTTTTTAATTGTTAAATTGCGATTCACTCTGCATAAAATATTATTCATCATCAATCATTTTATGACGACACAGCATGTTTGCACCTTGAAGATATTTAAAACAAAACTAAGTGGGATTGATTATTTTAAGGAATCTCGAAACAATTTTTTTTGTTTCTCTAGTAGTTTCTCTAATAAATAGTTAAATCAACCTAGGATACTATTTGAATATAATCTAATACACAAATATTGCGATGCGGTTTAGTAGGTAAGTAATTACATAATGAATATTGTTTTTCATGTTGCTAGTTTCTCTAATAAAATAGTTAAATCAACCTAGGATACTATTATTTGAATATAATCTAATACATAAACACGTAATAAGTTCATTTTTAATGATTGCCGTTATTCTCATATGGCGATATTTACCTCCAAATATCTCGGAAACGTGACACTTTAGGAAACCATATTGCTTAACATTTTTTGTTTGTATAAGTGTCATCAATCCATATATACCAGTTACATCGTGCGCCGCAAGATTGAAAAAAAAACTAAAATGGCGGCGGGTAAGCTATGCCTCAAAAGTTCTATCCCCTTTGCAGCTTGACCCATACCAGGAACGCGTTTTCTTACACTTGGGAGGTCTTGCTATAGTAGATGTTGAAAAAACACAATTATTGAGTGCTATAAGCTAGTAAGCTAGTAATATAAATAGTTTCTCAGGATCCGTCTGGGTCCTGAGAAACCTCGTTTTGTCTATTTAATTAAACGAACAAAATCATAAAATGCAAATAGATAGATAACTCTTGCACACCATACATAATGACACATTACAAAAGAAAATAGGTAGTTCTGTTATCTTAGGCTATAACAATAGGCGGTCAAATCGCAAAAAGCGATTTTAACAGACAACCTTTCAATGGAGAGGATATTTAAAAAATGTTCGGACTGCGGTCCATAACTGGAACTACCAAAATTATTTAGAGTACCTATCATTATTACTTACCTATATTATTATTGTGTTTATTAATAATATTATCCCTAAATTGTAATAACTTCACCATGTACAGATTTTATTAAACCGTTAATTTCATATGAATCCTAGTAAAATATAGATAAAGAAATAACTACTTTCACACAAATTGGAATAAAGCAAAGTTTAAAAATGTTATTTGCAAATTGTCTTTTTGGACGTCGGGATATTTTTTGTTGTTGTTGGCAACCCATTCGCACCAATCGCACCACTTCGCGAGTTCGCGGCTTCGCGCGGTTCTTTCTTTCTTTTCTTTCGAGGTCGGGCGTTGCAAGGTCGTGTGCTGTGTTCGTGTGTGGTTTACATCTAAAATTGAAAATTTCTCAATCAAGAGTGAGTACCTATTGACCAAATAATTGTTATAATTTGGTTATTATTCTGATGTTAAAATTCATTGTAGGTACCTAGATGAATGAAAATCTCTGTGATTCAGCCACTGCAGCCGGTGCCAGCGTAGATGACAATTTTTTCATGTCTGTTGAGTCTGAGGAGATCGATTCTGTGCTGCGAAAATGGGGAGTTCCCGAATCCGTAATTGGTCGATTCCAAGGTAAGAAAAGTAGGTACCTACATAACTTGCTAATAGGACAATAAATCATTAATTAGTGGAATGAAGACCACGTTCTTAAATAGGTATTATGATTATAACAAATCTGCTTACAGTACATTCAATTAGTATAAAATAAATGCCCTTTTACATTCTGTTATTATTTGAAACATGCCAGGTTACTTACAGTTCTAATTCCTTCATAGCATTGAAAACATTTAAAACCTGGTGCGTTGACGTTACACAGTTGCGTGCTTGTATACTATACATCATAAACATAGCTCCCTTATTGTACATGTAGTATTGCTTCATGCTATAAGTAGGTACAATACGGGTGCCATCAGGGAAGTGCAGGGGAAGCAGGCGAGGTAGTCACATTCCACTCTGGTCTCATCTTATCGCGCACGGGTAGTAGGTACTTCTACTTTTTAGTGTCAAGTCCAAAAAGTATGGAAAAAGCCAGGAAGGTTCTATGAATCACTGTAATCCAAACCAAAAAATAAGATAACTTTCTTTTTTCAGAAAATGAAATTAAATCAAACCAATTGAGGCATCTAAATGAAGACATCCTTAAAGAACTTTGCCCACTAATAGGCCACAGAATTCACATAAAATCCAAACTGGATGATTATTTCTCTAGACATGTAAGTACCATTTGATTAGTACCATATTAATAAGTATTATAATATTACTCATTTTTCATTAATATTTCAAATATACTTATTTTATTTAATAGTTATACCCATGACTCCATAGTTTTTTACTTCCTATTTTGCATCTAGAACATGAGTGATTGAAATCTTAGTACCTACTGGACATAAATATCAGGAAACCATATGTAGGGTCTGTAACTCTACCATGAGTTTTCTACGCTAACATAATCTACACTCGCTAGCAACTATGGTGAATATTTTGCATGGTGAGCACCACTTCTAGTGTACACTTGGAAGCATTTCATACAAAATGTTTCATCATAGTCGCTAGCGAGTGTAGATTACCTTAGCGTAGGATACTCATGGTAGGCATACTGGTCCAGTGCACTTAAGATCCATTTCATTTGGCTATCGTTTTTTTCAGTGGTTTTAGGTCTTTTATCTATTATACTTTGGGAACCCTCTGAACACAAAACATATTTTTTTTATATTTGGCAGTTTATCCTCTCATGCTAAAACGACAGAATCTAAAAGCATAATATTAGTCTTGACTTAGTTACTGTGACAAGTTTGATTAAAAATGGTTTTTGAAGCTTATTTGGATTATATCATGAATTAAGTAAAAATATGTTAAATTGAAGAAATTAAAATTTATAAATTATTAATCTTTAAATATTATAATCAATTTATCTAATAAATGAGAAGCAATATTTGCATAACATTTTTAGGGGTTCTGTTTGTTGTACCTGCATGAAAAAAAATAAGCATCTGCCAAATTGTTCAGCCGATAATATAGTTATTCTCACAATTATTGTTTAATATCAAGTTAATATTTACTTGAAGTATCCAACTAAAACCAAAAATATTGTTTACCCAAGTTGACCCAAGCTCGAAATTTCATACAAAAGAGGTGTTTTCAGAAATTATTTTCTCAACCTCAATAATTGATTTAAGGCACTGTATTTGGTATAATCAAAAAATAAGAAATTCTTCAATGGAAACAATATTCTTGGTTCATAAATATATCCAAGAATAATATTGTTTACCTAGGAGAATTCCATAATTCTTAAGACAAGTAAATATTTACTTGATATTAAGCAATATTTTTTGAGGATAATGTTATTCTTGGCTGAAGACTATGGCTCAGTCTGTGACTTGCATGTTGCTTGCATGTGATTGAACCAAGAATCTTATGTCTAATATACAAAGATTCTTGTATTGAACATATCAAACTATAAAAGAAATGCATTATGTATACTTATTTTCAGACTGATACCGATACTACTCTGACGACCAAGACTGTAAATGATTATATTTACGAACTAGGAGACATAGAAAATATACCTACTACGTGCGTGCGATAGTGAGACGCCAAGGTGAGACGCGAAATCATGAATGACTACGAGACTACGAAACCTACCGAAGCGGCCGCGAGTGAGCAGCGGAATTTCGCGACCGACAACCGAGGGCTCTGGCGCTATCTCTCTTTTTTCGCAGTGCATCTTTATCAATTTAATTTTTAAATCGGGATGTAAAAACAATCCCTCAGATTACAGACCGGTCTCAGTACTTCCTGCATTAAGTAAGATTTTTGAAAAGATTGTGCTAAACCAAATGTTAAGGCATTTTAATAACCACAAGATACTCCATTTCGGTTTTACGAGAGGTAAGTCCACTACGGAAGCGGGAGCTAAACTTATTAAGCATATTTTTCAGGCCTGGGAGTGCTCACACGATGCTATTGGTATCTTTTGTGATCTCTCCAAGGCATTTGATTGCGTAGATCACCAAACGCTAGCTCTTAAACTTAAGTTATACGGAATTCGCGGAGTGGCTCT
This sequence comes from Achlya flavicornis, assembly GCA_947623365.1. NCBI lineage: Eukaryota > Metazoa > Arthropoda > Insecta > Lepidoptera > Drepanidae > Achlya > Achlya flavicornis. The sequence goes on from OX392478.1 coordinate 14,308,764, forward strand.
CGATCTTGTGGTTTCCTATCTTTCAGGGCGCCAACAAAAAGTAGGAATCAATGGTAGTGTGTCATCGGGCTCCTTAGTCAAATTAGGCGTACCTCAAGGCTCGATTTTAGGCCCATTTCTGTTTCTAGTTTATATAAATGACCTACCTTATATGGTGAAAGAACTATCAGATGTCGTTTTGTTTGCAGATGAAACGTCTCTGATATTTAAAGTAGATAGAAAAGACAAAGATCTTTTAAAAGTTAACTACGCTCTGAAGACTGTGTCTCAATGGTTTGCTGCCAACAATCTTATGTTAAACTCAAAAAAAACAAAATGTATAAGATTTTCATTACCAAATGTACCAAAAGTTGATACCAGTGTTATTGTGGATGGTAATAAACTTAATGTAGTAGATAAGACTGTTTTTCTTGGTCTGACTATAGACTGTAGATTCCAGTGGGGTGCTCACCTGGAAGCCTTAGGTGGTAAACTGAGCTCCGCTGCGTTTGCAGTCAGCAAAATAAGGCAACTGACAGACATTAATACAGCCAGATTAATTTATTTTGCATATTTTCATAGTCTTATGTCTTACGGCCTTTTGCTGTGGGGCTCTGCCGCAGACTTGGAATCAATTTTTGTATTACAAAAAAGGGCAATTCGCGCCATCTACTGTTTGGGTTCTCGCGAGTCTCTACGAAATATATTTCCGGATATTAATATACTAACTTCTCCCTCTCAGTACATTTTTGAAAATATTATGTATGTCCGCAAGAACATTAATTTGTTTCCAGTCAATAGTGACTATCATGATAGAAACACTAGAAACAAAGACAAAATAACTGTACCTAGATTTAGATTAGCTAAAGTAAATAAGTCCTTTCTTGGGAATTGTATCAAATTTTACAATAAAATTCCTCATAGCGTGACCAGTATGTCCTTTTTTAAATTTAAGGAACATATCAAAAAGCGGCTGTTGAGTAGGGCTTATTATAAAGTGTCTCATTATATTGACGACAAGGATGTATGGAAGTAGCTTCTCTCTGCACCTGCCTCACTGAGCAGCTAGTTCAAGGTCCATTTTAATTCAAAGTATGCTATTATTATTATAAGTTATATTTTTAGGTTACAGATTATATTACCTATTGTAATTAAATTAATTCAATTCAATGTTCTTCATTTATTTAGTTTGATATAAATGCATCGATTTATTATGTCTGTCTAATTGTTATATTTTTTTTTATTTTGTGATATTTAGTCTAAACTTGTCAATAGTCACAGTGATAACAAATTGTGTGTTTAGTGTTTCCCTTTAGTTATTTTTTATTTCTAAGGCAGACTTAAGTAAGTCATGCTCACTTTAAGGCCTTTGCTTGTGGCGGCGTCGTGTGACGGGTCGCTCACTTCCCTCCAATATGGCGAGGAGGGCGATGGCTGCCACACGCGTCATACTTGTGAACAGGTGCTGCTTGTGGGGGCTGGTCTGCTTAAGTTTGCTATTTATTTACTTATTAAATATTTTTTCAGTCTACTTTGTAATTTTGCCGCCGCGCCGGGGCACGCAATTGTTTTCAGTGCGATTAGAATGTAAATATTATGTAATTAATCTAAGCCTGTTTTGAAAAGAGTAATTGCTGAGTTTATTGCCGGCTCTTCTCAGCAAATGCAACCTTCCGAACCGGTATTAGAGTATTAGAGTCAGACTTTTCATAAGTGCCTGCGAAGGTCTATTTGAATAAATGATTTTGAATTTTGAATTTTTTGAATCAAACATTACGTTGGATGAAAGAAACAACAAGCTTTTAGACTGTGCTTGCGTTGAAGTTGCGTTGGTTATGCTGGGCCGCCTTAATCATGCATTTAAAATTATTTTAAACATTAAGTTTGTTCCTTATCAATACATAAATAATCTTAATCATTAAGAGACCAATGTACAGTTTTATAATGGTTTGGAATGCAAAATTAATACATTCATAAATTTATTGTCATACACCTCATTCGAAAATCACAAAATTACACGTTCCATAGCCGCCTAAAAATGCTGTAATAAATTAAATTGTTTTTTTTTGTTATAAATTGAAAATGGGGAGCATCCACATTAAGTGAAAGAGTTCCAACATGTTGAAGTGTCATAAGTGTGATAATGTATATGAAAATTTTCAACCATATTTCATCCATTTGCGATACGCTCATAATATTACAAATTATTTCCTGTGCCCAAAAGAGGACTGTATCATTCTAAAAGTGAATTAAAAAAGCATTTCATTTCATACCATAATGACCTGAATGCTCTAATGTTATTACTGAAAGACAACATGAAACGGATACAGCATCTAATTGTGAAGATCCTAATCACCAAAAACCTAATGATAATATTAGTCATGTATCAAAAGTTAATGATGTTGTTACAACCTTTATGACTGAATTACATAACATTTCTAGTTTACCCAGAAACGTAATACAATCTATTGTTGAATTAGTTTCAAATTTGATGTTATCAGAACCGTTTTGTTTATTGAAAAATTCGTTAAAAGATTCAAAAGATAGTTTTCTGATGATAACTGCACTTCAGGAAGCATTCAATAATTTTAATACTGATTATAAATGAACGACTTACTTAAAGAAACTAGACACGTATGTTAAGCCTGTTCCAAGAATAATTGGTGTCTTACAGAGGATTTATGTAGGTATTCTTCTCTGATGATTAACTAAGTTTAGTTGTAATGGTGGTGATTACGCTTGGGTTTTTTATTTGAATAAATGTTTTAATAAATAACTATTTGCTTTTATTTCACAGATATGGTCATACCAAAACCAGATTTAACAAAAGGTGGATTCGTGGTTCTCGAGTTGAGAAAGCAGATTTTCAATGTAAGTATATGAATATTCTTAAACTGCAATAACCGGAGGTTTCATACTAAAACCAGATTTATTTTAGGTGAATACTTTCTGTGCGTTCTTTAGAGAATATGATTTACTTAGCTTAAATATATTTTTTTAAAGGAAGAATGTACGAGATTTGAATTGAGAATTCCATTTTTAGGTGAAACTAAATAAAAAACAATTTGAAAAACCGGAAGTGTCAAAGCAAGACCAACAGGCTGATTGCGGTAGACGGATGGGCATGGAATGGAAATTATTTTGACAATTAAAACCATTTATTTACAAATTGGACAATTTTGAATTGCAGACTTAGTCTTTGAATTATTCCGTAATTCTAATTTGTCGAATTGGTAACGCCAATGGATTTTCAATTGTCGAAACAATTTCCATTCCATGCCCATCCGTCTACCGCAATCACCCTACTGCAGCTGGTTTGCTTTGACACATCCGGATTTTTAAATGAAAAAAATAATAGTTTCATTCAAAAAGTGGAATTCTCAGTTCAAATCTCATACATTCTTTCTTTAAAAAAAATATATTTGAGCTAAGTAAATCATATTCTCTAAAGAACGCACAGAAAGTATTCACCTAAAATAAATCTGGTTTTAGTATGAAACCTCCGGTTATTTCAGTTAAGAATATTCATATACTTACATTGAAAATCTGCTTTCTCAAGTCGAGAACCCCAGACTTTCCACTTAAGAATAAAAATACTTGAGTTAAGTAAATAATATTATTAAGAGAATGCAAATAAAGTTTTCGTCTAAGATAAATCTGGTTTTAGTATGAAACTTCTAGTTATTCAAATTAAGAATATTTCCTTTCTCAACTCAGAACTATTATTACTCTCCACCTAAGATTAAAAATACTTCAGTTAAGCAAATAATATTATTAAGAGAATGCAAATAAAGTTTTCACCTGAGATAAATCTGGTTTTAGTATAAAACTTCTGGTTATTCAAATTAAGAATATTTGCTTTCTCAACTCAGAACTATTATTACTCTCCACTTAAGATTAAAAATACTTGAGTTAAGCAAATAATATTATTAAGAGAAAGCACATAAAGTTTTCACCTGAGATAAATCTGGTTTTAGTATGAAACTTCTGGTTATTCAAATTAAGAATATTCCTTTCTCAACTCAGAACTCTTATTACTCTCCACTTAAGATTAAAAATACTTGAGTTAAGCAAATAATATTATTAAGAGAATGCAAATAAAGTTTTCACCTGAGATAAATCTGGTTTTAGTATGAAACTTCTGGTTATTTAAATTAAGAATATTTCCTTTCTCAACTCAGAACTCTTATTACTCTCCACTTAAGATTTAAAATACTTGAGTTAAGCAAATAATATTATTAAGAGAATGCAAATAAAGTTTTCACCTGAGATGAATTTGGTTTTAGTATGAAACTTCTGGTTATTCAAATTAAGAATATTTGCTTTCTCAACTCAGAACTTATTATTCTCGACTTAAGATTAAAAATACTTGAGTTAAGCAAATAATATTATTAAGAGAATGCAGAAGTATTTCGGTTAAAGAAACTTAAGAACAAAATTGTCTTGTACCAACATTTAAAAAATCTTCGAATAAGATTCGGTGGTTTTGGTTAAAAGTGACGAATCTTCGTTCAATGATACACGACTTAGACGAAAACAGTGGCATTTTCGATTTAAAACTTAACAAAATTCATAACAAGCCAAAGCATTCTCCAACAAAAGTATGATTTTTGGCTTAAGATTAATAACTGATTCAACATGAAACATAATGTTTTGTTTTAAATAATAAGCTTTTGTCCTTATAAGTTTTGTTTTTTCAATATTAAGAATACATATTTTCTATTGAAAACACCTTGCTCTTTGCCCGAAAATAAAGAAGTTTTACATTAAATACTCAAATTGATTCTGTTCAAGAAAATCAGATGTCTTGAAGTCCAAGAATTCCGTCCCTCTTGCTTAGAGACATTATTTGTTTCTTCTATGTAGAATAGATTTTTATTTATTTGAGATATTAATTGTTGATTTAAGAATAAAAAATCAAAACAATAAAATGCTGAATTCAAGAATATAAAGTGTTCCCTATATATGAAACAATATTATTCTTGACCAATAGATATATTCTTGTTTTAAAACAACATTTCTTTCCGTGCAGTTTGGGCCTACCGAACGTATATCCCGGTTCTTACAAGTTAAGGCTTTTTAACCAATATCACTTTATCTTTGTTACCAAGACAGGTAAAGTTATATTCTCACAAAATTGGCTTACATAAGAGCTTACTGATATAATGATCAAATCACAATTTGAAAATTAAAATAAGCCCAAGCACTTTCGATTTAGCGATAATTGAAAAATTCCTATACATTTTTTTTGTATGAAATAATTGTCATTTGACCAACGTTAGTTAAGGAAATTAATTTCGTTTAGCAATATTTAGTCCCCCAGACCTTGTTTATAGGCACTTATATGAGTTCTAATTATTATAACAAAACTCACCTTGAGTTAGATCTCTTCGACGAGTCATGCTTCTTCCCGCCCTGCAGATTCGGCAGATCTTTCTGACGTTTTTTCGTCTCTCTCCATATCCTGTAGTATAGTATACACATAACTGTCACTGGCACATAAAACGCGGCTATCGCAGTCCCAAACGTGATAAACTGGTTCGTCTCTATGAACTGAATGTAACACTCGTGCTTCGGAACCTTGCGTTCCCCGTCTATGTACGGCCACGCGTAAATCCAGGGCGGCCACAACACTAAACTAAATCCCCACGCACCACCTATCATCATAGTCGCTCGCCGTGTAGTCCTTTTCGCCCTATACGTCAACGGTCTGGTAACACTGAAGTATCTATCGAAACTTATTATAAGCAAGTTTAACACAGACGCGTTCGACGCTAAATAGTCGAGCGCCAACCACGTATCGCACACGTGCGGCCCGAGGGGCCAGTACCCGTATATAGTGAACATGGCGTACAGCGGCATCGATATCAAGCCGACCGCAAAGTCGGCGACGGCCAGCGAAAACAGAAAGTAGTTGCTGATCGTCTGTAGCTGCTTGTCGATCTTGAAACTGATCATGACCATGGAATTGCCGACGACGGTGAGCACGGAGAGGACGCTGGCGATGATTGCGATGACGATCTTCTGGGCGAGGCTGTAGGGGCTGGTGGGGAGGTCGGACCCGAGCACCAGGTCGGTGAGGTTGGCTGATTCGTTGGAGGCGATGAGCATGCTGTCAACTCGGCGAAACGCCGCCCGCGCCGCACGCACCGCCGCGGCTCGAGCGCCGACCTAGCGCGTATACTCCTGTAGACAAAACAAATATCAATTAGTCATTTTTTTATTGTGTATAGGCCTGTGTTTCACCGTAATCTCACCATGGTAGTGATCATGTGGCCGAAGGTGGTAAGCACACAAAGCCTAGAAGGAACTGACTCTCAAGCGCAGCTGTCGGAACACACCGGTTGGTGTTTAGCGACAGATTTTCAACTTGAGGATGGTACCCAGTCAGGAGGGTACAAAGTAACCTACCATGTTATGGTTTCCTCACGATGTTTTCCTTCACCAAAAGCTCAAGCTCATTGAGTATTCGAGCCCGGGACCTTCGTCTCGGCATCCGAGTCAGAGTATCACTGAGCTATCATCGCCTTATGGTGCGTCCATGCTTGGCGAACCGAGCCACGAACGAGCACACTGCGAGCAGGATTCGCGTAGCGTGGACGGGCTTGCGAACCTCGAACGAGCATTCGTAGCGTGCTCGACTGCGCTCCGCCCGATTGTCAGTTTTTTCACGAACACAGGGATTCGCATCGCGCTCGTTGAAGGCTCGTTAAGTACGTCCACGCTTGAAATCGCGAGCAGATTCGTTCGTAGGCTCGGCTCGTGCTCGCTTCGTGTAGCATGGACGCACCATTAGATATTTATTTTAAATTCAACCCTTAAAATAGTAAACAAAAAAAATATTGCTTTGCCTATTGCTGTATTTGCTATACCACTGTAGTGAACATAGAGGCTAATGCTCACTGCTATGAAGCATCGAGAACAATGTTTGTTCATTAGCCTGTACTAGACGCGAGCATTTGTTTACGTGTGTGCGTTGCCCGTTCCGCTGTAACTTCGTAAATCAATTCATTGAAACAATTGCCGGGAGAACAAAGTCTTAACGAGGTGCTACGTGATAAATGAGGATCTAAAGCGTTTCTGGAAGTTAGTTGTCCATGTACATGTGATGGAGCTAGTTCGTATTGATCATATCATCACCGTATCATGATTCTTCATGCCAAGTGTAATTGTGAAAAAAGTTTTTTTAAGCATGCCCGAATTTAATGTTGTAGCTACAGTACGGCCGCGGAGAGTATGTGTTTCTGATACCTGTTTATATTGGTTTATTCTCGGAAAGCTAATTGGATGTGAAAATGGGATTTTCACATGGTTGGTTGGTTCAGTTTTTTCTTAGTGAAAAAAGCATCAAATTGTGCATCATTTGATCATTTTAGGAATTTGTGCATGCGGTAAAAGTAGTCGTCAAACTGTCAATTTCCCGACTATAGATAACTCATGTAAACCAGGACCCCTAGACAAAGTACATTTCGTTGCGTTTGCGCGAATAGAAACGCTACAAAATGTATGAGATTGACATAAGGATACGCTAAATCCTAGCGTAACCAAACGCAACGAAATGTACTTTGTCTCGGCGTACAGACCCTTATCAATCTACTGAGATTTTCTATAGTGGCCACCTTCACCAACCGCTAGGTCATAAAAGACGGCACACTATTCCTGGCAACCCCTTACGAAGCGTCAGAGACCCTCTGCGGTAGGTCACGCCGCCAGAGTACTCGCCCCTGGTACTCTTGAGAGAATGTGAGTCGCACCGTGATTGCTCACTACCATTTGTCCAGAATGGTACCGGAGCAGTTAAAAGTCGCTCTAGTCTCTAGTAGTAGTAGTCTAGTGTCTAGGGGTACAGTTCAATTTCTGTTAGGCACACTTGCGTCAACATAGGTTATCCCTATTGGATATATTTTAAATTAACACATAGGATAAATTTTAACCCGGGAAAATAATTGGTCCCACAGGTAAGTGGATAAAACCGCGGGGCGCAAACCATAGTAACCATGTAAGCTTAACAAGAGGCGTTTTTTGAAATCATAGACAGACTTTAATATTATTTTATTAGTATAAATTGTTCAAATAATACTATGCCAAGATTCCGCGACAAATAAATAAGTCTATCCAAAGAATGCCTCGGTAAAACGTTCTCAAATGACATCCGTCCTTGCTCAGACCAAATTGGGTCGGCAGTGTCATGTTGCGCTGTCATTCTAAAAAGATTGATGTTCATCGAAAAATATACCTCCATAGTTTGATTACTGTACAATACTGGAACATGGAATCGATCGTGGTGTAACTTGATTAGCTGTTAATCGATCGCAACCTGTATCTGGATGGGTGACTGCTTTTTCCGTACTTTGGAAGGCACGTAAGACCTTAAGTCCCGGCTATAACTTAACTGAAGCGCTCGTGGTGTAGCATGATTAGCCGTTCTTAATCGTACGGCATAGCTAAGCTACGTCTGTCGTGGTCGGTACCTGGATGGGTGACCGCCTAGAGGTATTTCAAATCGAGCGTTTCCGTGCTTCGGAAGGCACGTAAAGTTAGTCGTTAAGCTAGTTGGATGCCTACTAGGCGGCTTGAAAAATTCCAACAGTAGGTTGACCACTAGCCTACCTCCGACGATCCGCAGTGATCCACAGTGAGTGATAATTCTTTTCGCGAACAGTAAAATGAAGTAGTAAACATGAACTAAAACCGATTTGAAGAGCTATCCCATGTTACTCTCTTTATGCTTTATTTTAGTCTCGTTGTGACGTCACTCGGGAACCTTTCATGTTGTTTTATAACTTCGGTCACGGTAATATTAACAATACAGGCTGTTTGTGACATCTACGGGGCTATTATGTAACATTTAGACTAGGAGGTCACGACAGAAATGGTAACGATAAGATAAATGGCTAAACTCATGTTCATGGGATAAAGGACACCTCTGATGCCAAATATGTCGGTCTGCCTGCGCCAAGTGGTTGCGTTATCTAGATATGGCGCCTGAAAAACTGTTTATCGTGACCGAAAAAAAACGATAAGGTAAATGGCTGAGCTCGACGTAGAAAGTAAGTGTTAGTTGTACTGATGTCAATTTAAAAAAACTGACCTAATATTCGGTTGCGTTATCTAGATATGGCGCCTGAAAAACTGTTCATCATGACCGAAAAATAATTATAATAATGGCTGATCTCGACGAATCATAGTCGTCACCATTAGTAGCTTATTAATAAAAAAAACTGTCAAAAATGTTGGTTGCATTTCTATCTACGTAACATACGTTTCTAAGCGATCTACGTAACAATTATATTTCTTCGCTTCATTCTTCAGATATAATACCAGGTAGTCCTTTTAATATACAAGGTAGCATCGCACGTTTTTAAGAGATTTAGGAAAATCGATATCAATATCGAGTTTTTACAAATTAATCGATTAATCAACACTTGTCGCACCACTAGCTGGCAAGCCGTCATTCTTTTTTCGTGCGAGGTAGCAAGCGCACGCGCATACTATACACGTTCTTTAAAAGTGAAAAAACATAAGATGCCCCGAAAACGTTATTCTACTAATAATAATATTGATTATTATCAACGTAAAATCAAAGAACTGGAGGAAGAACAGAGGCGTAAACGTCGACGGATCTGGATTGAATCTTCATCGGACTCTGGTATGTATTCGAATCTACCTTCATTTTTTATTATTTCACGTATCTTATATTTGAGTGGAAATAAACGCCTGGCGGTTAACCGAGAGTTAACACGAAGGCTATAATATGTACAAAAATATGTGAATCCACTCGCCTGGCGGTTGACCGTGCGTCAACACGATGGCCATAATCATAAGAGGTTTGCTAGATTATCGTACGATTATAATATATAATACGGCTAATTTTGCATACCTACTTATTTTCAAAAATATAAAAACCAACCTGGCGGTTAACCGAGAGTTATCACAAAGGTTAAAATGGTTTCTACAATATTTCGTCTCGTACATTTCAGACGATAGCGCACATTCGAGTATTGTCCCAATACCAAACGTGGATTTCGAGACTGCCACCGCTACCGCCGTGGCACCCGTAGAAGCCGCCGCCACCGATGCCCCCTCCACTGTAGTGCCTGTCGACGCTGCTTTCGAAGAATCGCCCGCACCCGACGAGGTTTTGTCTCCTACTCAGGTGGACGGTGCCAGCAAGGAACTTGATCCCGAGCTTCTTGTGGCGCTCGGCGAAGAGACGGAATGCACTCCAAAATATGGCGATAAAATTCATCAAAGCTTAGCTCAACGATGGGAGCCACTTTTGAAAAAGGGTCTTTCGAAGGAAGCTAAAGACAAACTTTTTAAAGAGTACCTTGTACCGGAGAATTGCACTCTGTTACAAGCGCCTAAACTAAACCATGAAGTCGCGGTGGCTATATCAGAAGCGGCGCGCCAGCGCGATAAAAGAAAAGAAACTGATCAGCAACAGTTAGGAGTAGGTATCTCAGCTATTAATAAGGCTTTGACGGAAATGCTTACCGGTGATAATAAAATTGAAGCAATCAAAATATTGAGTGACGGATGCCGGATCTTGAGCGACCTTCACTATCAGGAAACAAATGCCCGAATTAGTGTAATTAATTACGCACTGGCTAAACCTTTTTTGAACATAGTCCAGGATACCGAAAGGGATGATACCCTTTACGGTAATAAGTTAGCTGAAAAAATTAAGGCCTCCAAAGTGATAGAAAAACAAGGTTTATCGATTAAAAAGGTTCCGAAAATCACTAAAAACCCTTCTGTTGCGGAACAAACCGCACCAGGGCCGAGTACCCGTTCTCAATACCACTATAGACAAACCGGCGCGTATCAGGGAAACTGGTCCGGGCCTCAGCGTTTCCATCAGAACAGGGGGGGGCGCAGAGGACCGAGCAAGCCGATCCCCCCTGCGAGCCGCCGGTTTCCACCTCAACAGCCACAGACATCGAGCGCGACTGGCCCGAGCAAGCGGCCGTCTGCGACGCGCCATTAAATCAGGTACAACACGCCGGTAGAATCTCTCATTTCTATGATTGTTGGCTCAAAATTACATCCAATTCAGTTATTTTAGATTGGATACGTATAGGCTTTCCTATACCATTTGAATGTGATGTGACACAAACTCAAGTACCCCAAGTTTCTATGTCAGTGTCCGAAAAAGCAGACATGACTGCTGCAATTCAACATCTGTTAAATTTAGGTGCAGTCAGACCTTGCGTACCATCTGAAAATCAGTTCATTTCAAAAACATTTTTAACTCCGAAGCCAAATGGAGAAAAACGATTTATATTAAATTTAAAAAACTTAAATAAGTTTGTTTCTAAATTACATTTTAAGATGGAAGACTACCGAACTGCATCTAGATTATTTATTTATTTATTTATTACCCATCAATGGTTTTATGGCTACAGTAGACTTAAAAGAAGCTTATTTTCTTCTACCGATCCGCGAATCGGACCGTAAATTTTTAAGATTCCAATTTGAAAATGAGAATTTGGATATCATTACTTATGAATTTAATGCATTACCATATGGCCTTTCGGTAGGTCCCAGAGCTTTCACCAAGATTATGAAGGAAGTTATTTCTCATTTACGCTACCTAGGCTTTAAAAATGTATTTTATTTGGATGATATTCTTTGCATAGGGGATGATTTTTTTGACTGCCTCAGAAATGTTAAAGCTACTATCAGCCTCTTAGAATGCCTTGGTTTCATAGTTAACTACGAAAAAAGTTCACTTGTACCTAAACAGACCTGTAAGTTTCTAGGATTTATGTTCGATTCTATAAATCAAACGATTTCATTACCGTCTGAAAAACGCAAGAAAATTACCGACTTAGTTGAGAAATTCTCACGTTTGCCTAAATGTACTATAAGAGAATTTGCTCAATTAATTGGAGTCTTAGTAGCTGCGTGCCCAGCGGCTAAATATGGTTGGCTGTATACAAAAATTCTGGAAAGGCAAAAATTTCTAGCTATACAAAGATTTTCGGACTTTGAAGCACAATTCAAATTACATCCTATAATTCTAGATGACTTGAACTGGTGGAAACACAACGCGACAAAGACCATCAACTCATTAAAAACAGCTAACTTCGACTCAGAAATTTATTCGGACGCTTCACGCACCGGTTGGGGAGCTGTGTCTAATAACGAACGAGCTCATGGAACTTGGAAAAATAGTGAACTTAAATTACATATTAACTATTTAGAGTTATTAGCTGTTTTCTTAGGTCTAAAGTATTTTGCAAACAAAAAATCTAATTGTTCCATTTTACTACGAGTGGATAATACAACGGCAATAAGCTATGTAAATCGCATGGGTGGAATACAATTCCCACATTTAAACGATCTTTCTAGACAAATTTGGCAATGGTCCGAAGAGAGAAATATCTGGCTCTTTGCTTCTTATATTAACACAAAAGAAAATTATGAAGCAGATGAAGAGTCTCGAAGGATCAATCCCGACACTGAATGTGAATTATCTAATTCAGCTTTCGAAAGAATATTAAATCGTTTCGGAGAACCAGAAATTGACCTATTCGCTTCGCGGGCCAATGCCAAATGTATAAATTACATATCATGGAAAAAAGATCCCGATGCTCTTTCCGTAGACGCATTCACAGTAAAATGGAACAAACATTTCTTTTATGCGTTCCCACCTTTTCCACTACTTCTTAAGTGCCTTCAAAAAATTATAGAAGAAAATGCTACTGGCATTTTAATCTTTCCGTTTTGGCCATCTCAGGCCTGGTATCCTCAAATAATGAAGTCTATTATTTCCGATATAATTTGGTTTTCCCCTACCGAACATCGTATAAAATCATGTTACAGAAATCCACTTACCCTGGGTGCCGCAGTACTCTCAGGCAGGCGTTCTCGTCGCGCGGTGTTCCAGAATCAGCATTAGACCTAATGCTGGCATCTCTATCGGATAACACGATACAGCAATACAATGTATCATTCAAATTGTGGTGGCTTTACTGTAACGATAACGACAAAAATATCTTTGATGGCTCTGTTTCGACTGTCTTGTGCTTTTTGAGTAACCAGTATAATAAAGGAGCTTCGTACGGATCTCTAAATAGCCACAGATCCGCATTATCACTCTTGTTGGGCAATAACATTGGATCAGATGACCGCGTTAAGCGACTCCTGAAAGGAGTGTTTAAATTAAAACCTAGCTTCCCAAAGTACTGCCACACATGGGACCCGCAAATCGTACTTAATTACATGTCGAATTGGTATCCCAACAGAGAGCTCAGTAGGGACAAAATTACAAAGAAATTGGTAATATTGTTAGCTTTATGTACCGCACAACGCGTTCAAACTATGTCATTGATAAAACTTGAAAATATTACTAAAAAACCTAACGGAATCGACATAGCGATCAAAGATATCTTAAAGACATCAGCAGCAGGTCGAGACCAACCGACCTTATATCTGCCATATTTCTTAGAAAATCCCCGAATTTGCCCCGCGACCACTCTCGAGGATTATCTTCATGTCACAGTAGAAGACCGACCTGCAAATATTTCCAATCTCTTAATCACTGTGAACCGCCCCTACAAGTGCGCGACAGCACAGTCAATAAGCAGATGGATAAAACAGGCATTGGCGGAGAGCGGTGTGGACGTGGCGGCGTTCAGCGCGCACAGCACGCGGCACGCCGCCACGTCCGCGGCCGTCGCCGCAGGGGTCTCTATTGACACAATAAGGAAAGCTGCTGGATGGACTAATTCATCAAACGTATTTGCCAAATTTTATCACCGTCCTATCATAGACGATAACAATTTTGCTCAATCCGTTTGCATAAGGTAATAGATTGATTCATGAAATAGAAAAGTTACTATTTTGTTATTTAATTAATAAGAAAATATATGTTTTAGTTATTTCTAAATGTTGATTAAAACCCTGTGTTCATATGAAACGAGTTGTTTTAGTCGAAACAAATTCAAAACTATTCTCTGAACATCTACCTGGTATTATATCTGAAGAATGAAGCGAAGAAATATAATATATGATCAAACGAACTTCACAAGTGAAGTTCGATCATTATTATATGAGTCGCTTCATTCGAAGATATAATTACCCACCCATCCCTATCCCGTGGATTAAGTTTCGCATTTGTCTTGTTGATCTCTAAAAGAATGACGGCTTGCCAGCTAGTGGTGCGACAAGTGTTGATTAATCGATTAATTTGTAAAAACTCGATATTGATATCGATTTTCCTAAATCTCTTAAAAACGTGCGATGCTACCTTGTATATTAAAAGGACTACCTGGTATTATATCTTCGAATGAAGCGACTCATATAATAATGATCGAACTTCACTTGTGAAGTTCGTTTGATCATATATTATTACTATGAATAATTTGACTGTTTTACGGTTTCGCGGATTTTGCATTGTCAAAAATATTAAATGTTATCAGTGCCGCCCCCGTCCCTTTATCCCTCCGCCGCCCTGCCTGCACTGATCGGCATTCAGAAGTCAACAGGCAAACATAGATAAGATTATAACATTTTTATAAATACTAGCCACGCTCTGAAAACTATGTCTCAATGGTTTGCTGCCAAAAATCTCATGCTAAATTATTAAAAAAAAAAATGTATAAGATTTTCAGTATCAAATGTAAGTTGATACCAATTTTAGTTGATTTCTTGGTCTGACCATAGACTTTTAGATTGTCGGGTGCTCATCTGGAAGCCTTAGGTGGTAAACTGAGCTCCACTGCTTTTGCAGTCAGCAAAATAAGGTAACTGACGGACATTCATACAGCCAGATTAATTTATTTGTATATTTTCATAGTCTTATGTCTTACGGTCTTTTGCTGTGGAGCTCTGTTTGATTGTTTGTTTCTGAGTTTTGTTTTGTAGCATATATGATATCTATGTAACTATGACACAAACCTAAGCACATTTTTGGTTTTTTATTTTTAACTTTTATTTTATGCTACTATAATTGTTTGTTTTTTGTTCTTAAATTGGTATCGTTTGTTGTTATTATAATAGCAAGCTATTAACGTCTGCTAAACTTAGTATAAATATTATTTTTGATGTGTATCTAAATAAGTGTTTTTTTTTTTTTTTTTTTTATACCACTTAGGTGTCAAACAAGCATACGGCCCGCCTGATGGTAAGCGGTTACCGTAGCCTATGGACGCTTGCAACACCAGGGGTATCACGCGCGCGTTGCCGACCCTCGTCGTGTCGTGACCTCCTAGTATAAATTGCAAACCGTTACGAGCTTCAGAAACAACGGTATCTAACGCAGTCCATACAATATACAACTGCGTCTCAAGCTAGAAGCGCTAGCGATTGGTGGACTGACCAAGTCGCCAATTTCCCTCCAATATAGCGAAGCGGGCGATGGCTGCCACACGCGTCATACTGAACAGTGCTTCCTGCATGCTGGAACCTTCCGGACCGGTATTGGAGTATTAGAGTCAAACTATTCAGAAGCGCCTGCGAAAGTATATTTAAGTAAATAATGTTGACTTGACCTTGTTTTCTGCTCAAATATAACATCTTGCCCATAACCTTAGCGCGGTGGTATGGATGGTAGAGTTACTTTGTAGTACCCGGTTATCCGTTGTGTACCGGCAGTGCATTACATACATGTTTCTGTTTAATGTGAGTCTGGGAGTACTCTACGACGTAATAAAACTCTTAACTCTGATTTGTATAACAGCCTAAAACTGATGAACTAGATATTTCAATTTTAAAGGAAATTTCTTTTAAGTATAGTGAACTACCTGCCCCGCGGTTTCACCCGCGTTCCCGGGATAAAAAGCAGCCCATATACAGGCTATCTGCATGAAAAAATTTCATGATGATCCGTTGAGTAGTTGAGGCATGAATGCGTAACAAACAAACTCTCTTTCGCATTGTTAATATTAGTTAAGATTAGGATTAAGGATGTACTAATAATTTCCCAAAATTCGTTCGTCCCTTAATATTGTCGCGTTATTAAAGCTATAACGTGACAATATTCGCAAATTTGATGGTTGATGAGTACCTTACCTACCTACATTTATATTTGCAATTCTAAGTACATAAACAACATGAAAATGCTCCGATTGCTAGAGCGTAGTAAATTGGTCATTCATGACCCATGCCGTGTAATGTCCATAATATGAGATAGTTGATAGCAATGCAACCGTGACGGACCCGTCCTTGGATCGTGTGAACGCACCGGAAGGCACACAACAATGGTCTTATTGTCACTAATGATGTACATAGTACAGGATTAGAATTAATATAAAAAATCCTGATATGAAAAATATAAAAAGATAAAAACATCAAAAATGACTTTTTTTAAACATACCAATCGTATCGTAAACTAAGGCGTCTGCGTTGCGGCATTACCACAGTAACTATTACCATAATTTTATGGTAAAACTGTGGCATATAATTAATATAATTATTATAAACGCGAAAGTTTGTATGTCTGTTACTCTTTCACGCAAAAACTACTGAACGGATTTGGATGAAAGTTGGCACACAGATAGAATATGTTCTGGATTAACACATAGGAAACTTTTTATCCCGGGAAAACATACGATCCCTCGGGAATGCGGGTGAAACCGCGCGGGACATCTAATTCATTTTATAAAAATAAAACACAGACATACCTACACACTTTTCGCATTTATTATATGATGAATAGGATACCGATGGTACCTTCTGGAATGTTGCTTAATAACGGGCGCCGGCGAGCACTGGAATATTCCGGTTAGATCCGGTTGTGGTTACGTAATGTAATTCCGCAGATTGTTCGTTTTAAACATAGATAGAAAAAGAAAGATTCAGTACCAGTATCAGTTCTAGAGAGTGCACCGCTTACTTAGGTCCAAAGAAGATAATTACATTAGATTCAGTTTACACATGTAGGTATTTGTGTTAAAAGTTCGACAGTTGCAATCTAATCTTATTGCTCATAGCTTAGATTGCAACTGATATCGGCACAGATTTTAATGTTGCAATGTTAAAGTTATCTATTTCCTAATTATCGTAAATTTTTTTCTTCAAAATTTGAAGCGCTCGTGCAGTCGAGCACGCTACGAATGCTTGTTCGAGGCTCGCAAGCCCGTCCACGCTACGCTAATCGTGCTCGCAGTGTGCTCGTTCGTGGCTCGGCTCGTTCTCGGTTCGACAAGCATGGACGCACCAATTCCAGAATCATATACATATTTATTTCAATTTGAAACAACCTCACAACCGATAATCAAAATTGATTCCATTTCCAATAAAACACTGTTCGCAACATTGAATTATTACACATAGAAGCAAAGTACACGCTCGAAAAACAATCCATTCAATTGGAGCCATAATGGCTCCAAATGAACGCCGCGCTGTCAGTGTACTGAGTGACGTTTTAGTGAGTGCAGCTCTGAGAAAAATAATAAATATGACGGTTTGTGTAGTAAAATTGTGTCATAATTCATGAGGGAAGAAAGATAAGAATTCTGATGTAACATTTCACAGGCAAGCCACAAATTTTATTGTATAAATCATCAAAAATAACAAAATTCAAAAATAAAAATACTTCACTCAGATTTCGAGCAAAGTGTTGCCAGCTGTTTTTTGTGCGAATTTGCGTTGTTTTACGTAATTGATACTGATTTTGTTATTAATAAAGTAATTGAGTCCGATAAGTTGTTTCTTTTACTTATAGCTATTATAATCGACTAGCTGTCCCCCGCGGTTTCACCTGCGTTCTTGGGATAAGTAGTTTATAATACTTGGGATAATGTAGCTTCATATTAGCGAAATAATTTCGAATCAGACTGGTAGAAAAAAGAGAATATAGCTAGGAAAATATTGTCAAAGCGGCAGTTGTTCCGGAAACAAATTCAACTAACAGGCTTTTAAAATTTCAATTTTGGAAATGAAAATTAAATACCTAGATACTACTTAATCTTCTTTTTATATACAACCTATCATATCTGAAACCTATCATTACCAAGAAAAGCTACAAATTGTACGATCGTTCATAGCACTGCACATTATCTTGGTTTATTATGTTAAAATACCCGAAATAAGTACTATGAAACAACTAGTAATAAATAAATAACAGGCCTGTGTCTATAATAAATTATCTAAGACGCATAACTTTTTAAACTATTTAATTATTTTTATGAATACTTACTTCCAATTTCACTAGTAGGCGAAATCGGAAGGTTAATTTTACCGAAAAAAATCGTTTAGCTTGCAACATTACTCGTGCGCTTGTGTGCGTGTCAGCGAGTGTAATTATATGGTACTCACGCATACATTGGTTGTCAAGTGGCTTACCTGTCGCGAGGATTTTTGTTCGATACTTCGCTTCTAAGCGTAATAATTCAATGGTTCGCAATGTAAACTATTTCTTTAGGTTCTGTAAAGAAATAATATTATAAAAAACATTATATTTTTCCGGTTTTGAACATACATACCACACACCATATACACACAATAAATGTGTACATGTATGTGCGTATATGTAGGTAGTGAGTATGTATGTATGTAGATGTTGTGTCATCGTCCTCGGACGAATCACCTGGCGTAGGGCTGAGTCTCAACAGATCGCAGCACGACGCTGCTCTACCGAGCACAACACCCCGCCAGGAACGGAAGTCGTCTACAGACTATTCCGAGCCCCGACATCGAACTGAGGTAAATTCGAACCTTCGGAGCCGTGATGCACGTGTTAAACCGACCGCACCGATCTCCGTGGTCCAAATGGGCTTCGACGTCGCACCTCACAGAGTGAAGCGCGACTAGTAAAGTCACATTGTTTAGAGCCTCCCGACTCTCGGGGCTCCACAGTGAGCATATCCTTGCCGGATTCGGCTAGGCTGGCTTCGGCCTTAGAGGCGTTCAGGCATAATCCCGCGGATGGTAGCTTCGCACCACCGGCCGCTCGGCCGAGTGCATGAACCAAATGTCCGAAACTGCGGTTCCTCTCGTACTGAGCAGTATTACTTAAATTTTACAGTTTATGAACCGGTTTCAATTGAAACAGATTGCATAATTCAAGGATTCTCTGAATATTTAGAACTACTGCGCACTAAATACCAGGGGCCCAAGTCATAGAATAGTGTCATTATGGCACAATTTTGACACCACTGAAAGTTCATTGGAACGCAATTGAATAGCAGACTTGGGCCCCTGGCTTTATGCTATATCTGGGGCCAAAAGTATGTTATTACAATTGTGTTCCATGCTGTAATTTTGTCAGATTTGAAAGTTTTGGTAATATAATTCAATGGCGTCAATAACCATTATGATTTTAGTAGACCACGCACATTGGCTCCATCGCAATGGAGTTGAAATGGGATCCTATCATTTATGATTTAAAAAAGCAGCATGACCCAGATACCTGAATACCTTGCCGAAGATTTAAAGTTACCAGACCCAAAGGGTGAGTATCCACCATAGATGCGTAGCGAGGGATGTGTATAAGTTGACCAGTAGGATCGCTTCGTTTTCACGTCATAGCTCTGATGAAGTGACTCTCGGCACAATTGTACCCTCGGGTTGGAACACATCCCTCGCTACGCATCTCTGGTGGATACTCAGCCTATAAGGCTTGAGTTGTGCGTGAAGAAGAATGTACTGTATTTTTTTTATAATATTACCTATATCTACAATATTTACAAGTACTTTCCCTCCATGAGGCATAGCCGTGAGATGCTGTACATACGACGACGTCATACAGTCCATTGCTATTCTAGGAGCGCTCGGGAGCAATCACTTATTCAAAAACAACATTTATCGCTCAGACAGTAAATTTCCATTTCTTAGTAGCCAACATCGAAACAAAATAACCTCAGTATGGAAACTTAAAATGCACAAAACCTTTCGTTTATTACAACTCATTTGCAAACAAAGGGAGCACTACAAAGGCAGCATTTTCTTTGTGCAGATTACAATATACTGCAGCTACGAAAATTCAGCAAGTGCAGTTTGGGTTTTGTTTTAAAATGTACTTATTGTCTGTTGGTCTCTTTGGCGTTTGACAAGTCAAAGGAATGTAAAAGGGAACGTGGTATTTAAATTACTAATTAGTTGTGTTACCTTTATGCCGGGGGGTTACCCCCGGCATAAAGGTAACACAAGGTTTATTGATTCGTACACAACAAAATGTCATTGTGCGAGTTTATTGACTAGAATTTACAATCGGTTCGGCTAACTAACTCAACTTTGCTGTAAAAATAATGTTTCTTGTGGCATCGATATATTATCTTCTGTCTAGATTAAGGGTTACGTACAAGACAACATCGTGAAAGTGGCTGCTTGGAGACTCAATAAAACAAAATTATGTCACTCATGAATGAATGTTCTACGTTCAAACGTGGACCTACTGAAACTGAAATAGCGACACCGTGGTTATTTTTCGTCCGTTTTTACAGCTGTCACCCTTATTCTAGGGTAATACTATTTCGATGTGTAGGGGGGGGTTGTTATAGCGGCAATAGAAATACATATTCTGTGGAAATTTCAGCTGTCTACCTATTACCGTTAATGAGATACAGTACAGCCCACTGACAGACAGACGGACGGACAGCGGACCCTTAGTAATAGCGTAATAGGGTCCCGTTGGGCACCCTTTGGGTACGGAACCCAAAAAAGAAACACCGATTCATCATCATCATCAGCCTATAGTGTCCCACTGCTGAGCACAGGCCTCCTTTCACTAATGAGGGTGAAAGGGAATGGGCAGATACTCCACCACGCGTGCCCACTGCGGATTGGTGGAGGTAGGCTAGTGGTCAACCTACTGTTGGAGTTTTGCAAGCCGCCTAGAAGGCCTCCAACTAGCTTAACGACTATCACATTTAAGTGATAACCGGGACCAACGGCTTTACGTGCCTTCCGAAGCACGGAAACGCTCGATTTGAAATACCACTATTCGGTTACCCATCCAGGCACCGACCACTACGGATGTGGTAGCTTAACTTTGCCGATCGATTAAGAACGGCTTATCATGCTACACCACGAGCGCTTCAACACTGATTAATAGCCATTAATGTCTAATACTCAAAGAAATGCGTTAATAAACAAGCGCTAACTATAGAATTTGGTTTTAGGTCTAAAAAGGCATACTGTAAAGCAAGTATTTCTGGAAATAATTTAATTATTATTATTTGATACATGAAGGTCTAGTGTCGAACTGCTTCTACTGTACAGATATGTCTTGTGATATATGTTAACTTTCTGTACGAAATATATAAACAACTGTAAACCGTATTGTGTTGTGACTGTATTCAGCAAAATGTATATTTTTGTGAACTATATATAACAAAATATCAAATTTATAGAATGTTGCCATGCGCTAAATATGCATGGACACGGTAGTTACCGCGCGGTACACATTATGTGCACTATACAAAACAGAAAATTGCAAATAGCATATTGCATGGTATTTGTATTATTCATTTATGGTTATAAGGTCATAATGTATAGTTTGCCTAGCAATTAAAATGGTCCTTATCTTAAGTAAAAAAACATGAAGTTATATAAAAAGTATATAAGTAAGTAACAAAACGTGCAGTCATAATGTTCCATCGATAGTAAACCGGGTACAAAAACTCCGGTCTCCACGTGACCTCGGCTAGGTCGACTGTGACCCAATTCCGTCAGTAGGTTACATACTATGTAGGTACCTATTATCTATCCAAGGAGATTTAATATTATTGTTAAATTATAGGCTTTTACCTCAGCACGTGGTGGCTGCCACATGCGTCAGACTTGTAAGGTGCCTATGGGGGCTGGTCTGTTAAAGTTAGCTATTCAATTAATCTTTTTTTTACTACACAAACATGCACGTCACGCTGAACTTCAACACACGATATCTTCGTATTTTTTTGTTTAATTGTCAAAAGAAAAAATACTTGTCAAATATTTTTTTATAGTATAAAATAGATGGACTTAATAGAATTTTTTAGTCATCTAGTCCAAAAATACGTCAGGGCGCATACATTTTTTATTAGTATAGGTACTTTATCGTATTCTTAGCTACGGTAAGTTTTTAAAAAATAAACTTCGAGTAAACGTCTGTAACAAACGGACGGATCGACATCAGAATGATTTTATAAGGGTTTCGTCATCGTGGTCCGGAACCCTAAAAATAATAACGTAAATAAGATAAGATACGTTAATTAGAAACGATAGTGATATATGTATGTATAGATAGATAGATAGATAGATACTAGTTTTCATTCCACGGTCTCACCCGAGTTCTCTAAGGATTGTATGTTTCCCCAGGATATAAAGTATCCTAAATGTTATGCCCAAGATCCCAGAGCCATCAGACCTTTCTTATTTTTAGGTACTTCACATGTAGCTAGCTTGGCCCGACGATGGCCAATTTACAGGTACCTACCATGTATG
The DNA here is from genome assembly GCA_947623365.1 of Achlya flavicornis. Taxonomy (NCBI): domain Eukaryota; kingdom Metazoa; phylum Arthropoda; class Insecta; order Lepidoptera; family Drepanidae; genus Achlya; species Achlya flavicornis. The sequence continues at coordinate 14,331,117 of OX392478.1, forward strand.
AGAGTTACCTATGTGTTACGTATTACGTATTTGTACCGGCGCCTGACCACCGACTGATTGTACATCGGCCCTAATGTCTAGTCCAAAACAAAAAAATAAAAAAAACTTTATTTTGTCCTTTACGTCAATACCGATCCAGTAAAAAAATGCAAAATCAAAGAGAATAGCACTTTCCTCGGTCTCCTCACAAGTTTCATATCTCGGCACTGGTGCCTCGAGGGTCAAAACACCGTACGTGCATTTTTTTTTATTTCAGCTTTTTTTTCTCGCCCCTTAAAGGGTCAAGTTAGGGGACTTGACTGCTTTTAGTAGGGAACCCGGATTGTGCGAGCACCACTCACTCTTGACCGGTTTTTTATCTCTATGACTTTGTATACATATTTTTGTTGGTATACAATAAAGAGTTATCTATGTTAAGTAACTGATAATGGTAGTGAGACGTTCGCGTTGGTTTCATTTCGGCAGTTTACAGTCTAGTGTTTACTGTAATAACAGATAATAATATACTACGTACAATAAACAATGATTGTAAATGTTACTGAAGGCGCTTTGGAAGGAGAACTAAATGTCAGTGAATACGGAGGCAAATACTACAGTTTTAAAGGAATACCTTACGCCGAACCACCCTTTGGAGATTTGAGATTCAAGGTAATTTTATACCCTTTTTTAGTGTTCCGTACCCGAAGGGTGCCAAACGGGACCCTATTACTAAGACTCCGCGGTCCGTCCGTTCCGTCCATCCGTCTATCCGTCTGTCAGTGGCCTGTATCTCATGAACGGTAAAAGGTGGACAGCTGGATCAGGATATGTGTATTGTATTACTATTGCCGTTATAACAACAAATAATAATAAAATTCAAAATTAAAGGGGGCCCACCAATTTTAGTATCATAAGACAGCTTATTAAGAAATAAAAAAAAACTGTTTTTTCCTCGCTAGTGTGTTGAAAAACGTCGTATGACACGCGTGTGCATTGATCATTACAGCCTCGTCTGTAATTAACAACTTTACACACATGTATCACAATGTACTATTATTTCATTATTAATTTCAAAAACTTTCGCAGGACATGATTCGTTACTATTAATATATTTCAGGCACCTCAACCATTAAAACCATGGAGTGGTATACGCAGTGCAAAGGAGTTTGGTCCTGTTTGCTACCAAGCAGACTTCGTGGGAATGTTGCCTACTTGTGGCAGTGAAGATTGTTTATATCTCAATATTTACACCCCTAAACTGAACCCTGACAAGCCTCTGCCAGTCATGTTCTATGTTCATGGAGGAGGATTCAGCAGTGGAAATGGCAACGACGATGCTTACGGACCACAATTCCTCATCAGACACGACGTTATTCTAGTCACAATCAATTACAGACTCGAAGTACTTGGTTTCCTTTGCTTAGAAACAGAAGAAGTACCCGGTAATGCTGGCATGAAGGACCAAGTCGCTGCACTTCGATGGGTTAAACAAAATATTAGCAATTTCGGGGGAGACGCTGAGAATATAACTATTTTTGGTGATAGTGCTGGTGCAGCAAGCGTCAGCTATCATTTAGTATCACCCATGTCTAAAGGTCTATTCAAAAGAGCGATAGTTCAAAGTGGATCCTGCGCTAGCTGGTGGGCAAAAGTCTTCAAACCACGCGAACGGGCTCTTGCCTTAGCAACGAAATTAGGCTTTCGTTCGGGATCTGATAAGGAATTGTATGAATTCTTCAAATCACAGCCAGTAGATGCTCTCATAAATATCAAAATACCCATAACTTTAACTGAGAGTACAAAATGCAGCTACGATATCAATTACGGTATAGTCAGTGAAAAAGAATTTGGTGACAAAGAAAGATTCTTCTATGGTGATATCTTTAATTTACCTTTCGGTGTTCATGATGGTGTCGAAGTTATTCTTGGGTATACAGAGGATGAAGGTATTATGAATTATGCATTAGGTCATGACATTAAGGATATGATATATCAAGCTAATAACTATCATGATTATCTAATACCTCAGCCTGTTTTATTAAATTGTTCTCTTAGTCAGCGAGTGGAAGTGGGGAAGAAAATAAAAGATTTCTACTTTGAGAACAAAATTATAACGACTGATGACTGGGAGCAACTTGGAAACTTTTTTTCCATGGAGATGTTTATATTTGGAGTAATACAATTGGCAAAGATTTGCGCCGACGCAAATCTGAAAGTCTATATGTACAAATTCACTTGTAAATCCGAGATGAATATAGCAGCAGATTTATATGGGCTACGACATATTATTGGTAATAAGGAGGTGGTGTGTCATTGCGATGATTTACAGTACTTGTTCCAAAATAAATATAACAAAAAAATTGATATGACTACCGAAACATTTCAATTGATTGAAAACATTACCAAACTTTGGACAAACTTTGCTAAATACGGGTGAGTAACCCAATTTGTATAAATTATTGAATTCCCAAATTGCTATTGTGTAATTTGCTTTCGCATTTACTTACAATGTGTCATAAATATGCAATTAAGTTATTGCATACAGGGTGTAATGATAGCCCTGATGGACCTTTAAGAAGGGTTAATTTGTACAAAGATATCAACTGAGTAAATATTTTTATAGCCGTATTTACCAACACTAATCAATCATCAATTCGAACAATTAGAGTTTTTTGCATGTTCAATTCAGATACATAAATTCCAGACTACTATAAATACTAAAGGTTTCAGAATGGCATCTACGGAAAAATCCCTTTAGAGGTACAGAGCAATCCAATTCCTCAACTATACTCCATTCGACGTAGGCAGATGCGCGTGCGTGTAGGAATAGTGAAATATTTTGTGTTGTATGTCAGAGTAATCGAGTGAAATTTAACAAGATATGGGTTAAAGCACTACGTTGCAACGCATCATCCTAGGTCAAATAGTTTTTATTTTTCTTTATACCACTAAGGTGGCTAACAAGCATACGGCCCGCCTGATGGTAAGCAGTTATCTTAGACTATGGACACTTGCAACACCAGGGGTATCACTCGCGCGTTGCCGACCCTGCAGAAATCTCTTCACACCCTTTTTGAAGGACCCCATGCTGTACTCCATTGGGAAAACCACGGCGGGGAGCTCATTCCACAGTCTGAGCGTCCGCGGAAGGAAGCTCCGTTGAGCCCCCATAGTTCGAACCAATTCTGTTTTCAATGTGTGAGGGTGGACTCCCCGTCGATGGCGAGAGTTGCGATGGTGGAACTTAGTCGTTGGCATCACGTCGAACAATTCTGTAGAACACTCTCCGTTGTACAAGCGGTAGAACACAAATAAGGAGACAAAGTCTCTCCTCAGACTGAGGGGCTTTAAACCGCTTGTGAGCTCGGGATCGTCAACAATTCTGATGGCAGGTCGCTGAACCAAGTCTGAAGGCCCAAGCTGGTATCCAGGTGCTGGTGCAGGTGCAGTAAGTGCATTTGCACTGATTAAAAACAGTACTGACCAACCACTGCATCTAAATGTCTAGTGAGTCCTTGACTTACCCAATCATAGAACATTGTCGGTGATAGTGAATCGGTGGAATAGATTTCAAATAAAATGAACGTCATTGGGCTTCTTTGAGTTAATTATTCGATGCTTAAACCTCGTTCACAGTTTCTTAGGTCCATATAATCATATTCCTTGCAGGAACCCAACTCCGGATGACGAGCTAGGTGTGAGATGGATGCCATACACATTGGAAAGGCAGGATTATCTAGACATCGGAAACAATCTAAAAGCAAATACTGAAGCAGATAAAGAAGAACTTCAGTTTTGGGAAGCTATTTACAAAGAATATACTCCGAATTGTATGTTTCAGAAACGATCATAGCAGGCATTATATTATTTAGGTTAGGTCAATGTTTATTGTTCTATTTGTAACGTAATGCTTCCTTATATGGGGTCGGGAAGGTTTTAGACAAAGAAGAAAGAAAAGCGCTGAATACAAAGTACACGGCATTAGCTAGTTTTAATAAAATATATACGTAAAAACTTATAAAAAGAATATGATTTTCTTTTGGTTATCCAAAGAGGAAACGGCTGCCAGCCTTTTGGGAACCTTGCCGTTAATCGGAAGTAGCGGCAGACTTGAGGAAATTTTCTATTTTGTACATATTTGTTGTTAATAAAAATGTTATGTTCAGCAATATTTATGTAAACAATGCAGACAATCTTTTTATTTGTTTTATTATTTACTGTGCTAACATGGTTTCTTTTTTCGTCTTATTCGTGTTTGTGACACATAAATTTTCAAGTTAGTTGACAATGTGTTGAATTTTCAAGGTAGTAGTAGTTAGTAGACCTTAGTTTCTCTTATCAAACCTGAAACATTTTTTAAAATTTATATATGAATAGTCAAAGTGAATAGTTATGCGGGAAGTAATTATTCACATAAAGATTCTGGCTCCATAACGTAACGTAACTTATAAGTGTTTTGTACATGAATTTGATAAAGACTTTATTATTATTATTATCAACACCCTTATTTTTGAGTAGCATTTAGTAACAATCAGTGTAATTTAAATAGGCTAATTATTTTCGAGGCGACTAACAAATTAAAGGGCGACTAACTATTGGTTACTAAAAAAATAACTTGGCAGCGATTAAATAATTTGGTAACTATTAAATTAGATGGGCTACAAATTGCAAGGTATCATAGAAACCAAATAGTGGCAGCTTATTTAAGGTAGCAAATATATTAAACAGGCACATAGAAATAATAGGTGGGGTACTATAAATAATGACTTGGCGACTAATATTGACAGTGGGATAACAAACATTGTATTATTGGCAACTACAGGCTTCCATATAAAAATACACTTTCGGGCTGCGATTTGCAAGCAGCTGTAAAAATTTAAACGGGTACTATAATTAAGAATTAGGGTTTCAGTTTTTTTTTGTTATCATCATGGCATCATAATTAGTATCTGGATGACCGAGTTGAACCTGGTTTTTACTTTTTAGCTTATCGTGTTTTTTGGAAATTATATTTAGATTCGAATTTAAAAAAAACAGCTGGACTCGAACCGGGGTCTTCTGGTTTCGGGACCGAAAACAGTGACCTTTGATTTTGTATGGTTTTCAGGGTCTGATGATGGAGTAGGATGGTTGGCACTGGAACTCCATAGTGGATCACCGTATCCTGGCCGTGTTTAGGGTAATTAGAATTGTCGTGACATGAACTTTGACCATGTATGATTTTCAGGGTCTGATGATGGAGTAGGAGGGTAGGCACTGGAACTCCATAGTGGAGCAACGTATCCTACCCGTGTTCGAGAAATTGTCATGAGATGAACTTTGACTTTATATAGATTTCAGGGTCTGATGATGGAGTAGGAGGGTAAGCACTCGAACTCCATAGTGGATCATCGTATCCTGGCCGTGTTTGGGTTTGTTGGAATTGTCGTGAGATGAACTTTAACCATGTAAGGTTTTCAGGGTCTGATGATGGAGTAGGAGGGTAAGCACTGGAACTAAAATACTAAAACTAAAACTAAAACTTAAGCTAAAACTAAAACTAAAACTGAAACTAAAATGCATCATCATGCATCTCAAGACGATTCCAACAAGTCCGTACACGACTTACATATATGTGAGTCCATAGAATGTGAAGCAATTCCATGTTTCCAGGTGAAGCTAATAAAAGCGTGTTGAAAATAAAAGTCAAGAAATAAAACTATAGAGACACACTATTTTTTTTTGCATGCCACTATTTGCTTTAATTAGAACTCTTAAAATGTCGCACAAAGTATGTTTTATATGACCATGTTCATATTTTCTTCTCATCTTAGTTTACTTTATATACAACCTCATTATATAATTTAAGAAAGCCTATTTTCTACTTTTTATCCGCAATCAAGTCTTCGCCTAAAAATAAATTCAGTTACCAAAACAAAAATATCGGTGCCAGTTTAAATTAAAACAAAGCTTATTTAGCTGCTGCTTTCTACTTAAAATGATCCTGCACTTTAGCTGCCAACCTATTATTTTTAGTATCTCCTTTCATTTTTTATAAATACCAAATTCAGATTAATTTGTCGCCGCGTTAAATACATGCCATTTAAATATATAACAATCTGTTTACATTTATGTATAAATTATGTAAGCGAATTGTATAATCATGATAATCCACAACGTCTTCGGTGTTGTATGGGTATATTTGGATCAATCAATAAGTCGATAATTATAGGAAATAGGTACGATATTTACATAAGGAAGTAAATGATTGCAGTTCATACTATTGTTCCAATCTCTCTTACAATCAGGGTGGACTGACATTTAATTTTATAAAATAAAAAAATTGATAAAGCAAAATGGTCCTTGTGACAGTGAGTGAAGGTATACTTGAAGGTGAGCTGGTCAAGAACGAGTTAGGTGGCACATTCTACAGTTTCAAAGGAATACCTTATGCTGAACCTCCAATTGGTGGCCTACGGTTTAAGGTAAATATATTTTTGAATAATTGGTTCAGAAAATCAAATTGAAACAGGTTTTTATGAAATAGAACAGTTAAGATCGCAGTTTTTTATGTTTCTCTCTTAGGCTCCAAAATCTCCAAAACCATGGCATGGTGTACGAAGCGCCAAAAGATTTGGACCGATAAGCTGTCAGTCAGACTTTCTCAGAAAGGGACTAATTCGCGGTAGTGAAGATTGTTTATACCTTAACATTTATACGCCAAATTTAACTCCAAAGACGCCGCTTCCTGTCATGTTCTGGGTTCCAGGCGGAGAGTTCCTTCAGGGAAGCGGCAATGACGATTCCTATGGACCAGAATTTCTTGTGAGAAAAGAAGTTATTCTTGTAACCCACAATTACAGACTTGGGTTTCTTGGTTTCCTCAGCTTACAAACAGAAGATATACCTGGTAATGCTGGTTTGAAAGATCAGGTGGCTGCACTTAGATGGGTTAACAAAAATATAAACAGCTTTGGTGGTGATCCAGGTAATATAACTTTATCTGGTCAAAGTAGTGGTGCTGGTTGCATCGGTTATCATATGGTATCACCGATGACTAAAGGTCTTTTTAAACGAGTTATAACTCAGAGTGGCTGTGCTCTCGCATCATGGGCTATCACTTTCGAACCTCGTGAAAGAGCCAATGCATTGGCAAGGAAGTTAGGATGCTATTCCGAAGATGATAAGGAATTGTACAATTTCTTTAAATCACAACCCGTTGAAGCCTTTATTATAGCTAAAATCCCACTAACACTCGTTGAAGATTCTATTTCAATTTCAACCACATATCAAAGCATAGTAAGTGAAAAAGAAATTGAAGGCCAGGAGAGGTTCTTCTATGGTGATATTTTTGATGTAAGAACTAATAAAATTCATGAAAATATTGAAGTTATGACCGGATATAATGAACATGAAGGTCTCGTGCAAGTCGATTCACCAAAATATAATTTAGATACAGTAATATTTCAAGCAAACAATTTACTTGATGTCTTAATTCCTAAGCAAGCGTCAGTTTACTGTCCATTGACTGAACAGGTCGAAATAAGAAAAAAGATGAGAAGATTTTATTTGAAAGATGGTATTTTAACCAAGAGTAATTTGATGCATCTAATCAAATTCTATTCATTTGAATGGTTTATATATAGTCAGCTGCAATTTGTGAGAATGTGTGCAGGAGCAAATGTGCCCGTATTCTTGAACAAATTTACGTGCAAGAGTGAAAGAAACGTATTTATAGATTTCGCTGGAGTTAATAAACTATTACGTAATATCCCGATAACGGCCCACTCTGATGATTTGACGTATCTCTTCCCATTGAAGGCGATTTGCCGAAAAGTTGATAAAAAGTCGGAAAGTTTCAAGATGATTGAGAATGTGACGACGCTCTGGACAAATTTTGCTAAATACGGGTAAGTTTTAGTGCTTTACGAACATGTCTCACTTTTGTTCTTATCTAAAAGTCAGCGCTTCAGTACCCTACGCTGACACATCAACTGTATAGATGCCTTATACAACTTCATGTTGATCTTGTATGCTGTTGTTTTTATTGTCTTTTCTTTTTTTGTTGGCTCTTCCAAACTAAAGATACAACAGGCATAACAAATTACCATGTTCATAGTACCTGAGAAATAAAATAACTACTTTTTTTAACCAACGTTGTCAAACTCTACAGTTTAACCAGCTAATAATAATGATGGGTTAAATATTTTGTTCCAGGAATCCAACGCCAGACAACAGCCTCGGTGTGAAATGGGCACCATATAATTTGGATCATCAAGACTATTTGGAAATCGGCAACAAACTACTATCAAAAACGGCTCCAGAAAAAGAAGAATTTGAGTTTTGGGACGATATCTTTAGAAAATATCTCCCACGATTTTACGTTAACTTAAAAGGGGACACTTTTAATCAGTCTAGTTCCTAACGTTGTTGTCTTCAGACCCTGAGCCTGCGCAGGGCAGATTTCGCTATAAAAGTAACTTGCAATGTATGTATGTAACAAAATTTTTATTTACAACAAATATGTACAAAATACAATCTATATTTAAAAAATATAATCTATATATAGAAAATTTCCTCAAGCCTGCCGCTGCTTCCGATTAACGGCAAGGTTCCCAGAAGGCTGGCAGCGTTTCCTCTTTGGATAGCCAAGCTGACGCGTTGGCGGAAAAAGCTCCCCGCCCGCTGGTCTCCGGAGGTCTCGATCAATTTTGAAGACAAGGTGCGAGCAAAACGGCGAGCTTCTGACCCCCATGGTCCCAAGGTCTCGACCGCAAAAGGCATAAAAATATAATTGGGTCCAATCGATGCATATTTTTTGAATTTTGAATTTTCCGCACTGGCCGCCGCTGCCCCTGCAGCTTTACAAGTAGCCGGTAAGTGAATGTATGTAACTATATTCGGGTGGAATCTTGCAATTCGAATTTCACCCCCTTCCAGTGGTCATATTGACTTTATATTTGGTATACATTAGTATATTGGATGACAATGCAAGTAAAGTCAAAAAGTAGAGTCACCAAAAAAAGCTTGTATTAAAAATGATAGACAACGCACTGCACCGTTACAAGTAACAGATTTTTAAATCTGGAATATTCTTGCGGCGGCGTCATGTGACTGGTCCGGGTCGCTCACTTCCCTCCAATATGGCGAGGAGGGCGATGGCTGCCACACGCGTCTTACTTGTGAACAGGTGCTGCTTGTGGGGGCTGGACTGCTTAAGTTTGCCATTTATTTATTTACTTTTTAAATATAGATTCAGTCTTCTTTGTCGTTTTGCCACCGTGTTATGTAATGAATCTAAGCTTGTTTTGAAAAGAGTAATTGCTGAGTTTATTGCCGACTCTTCTCAGCAAATGCAACATTCCGAACCGGTATTAGAGTCAGACTTTTCATAAGTGCCTATATATAAGGTCAAAGGACTATTTGAATAAATGATTTTGAAAAATGTTTTTTTTTTAATTCCATTATTTGGGGTCCGTTAAGAATACCCATATTAAATCCTAAGAGGGTAAAATATGAGATCGTGGATGAAACCGCATTGTGAAATAGGTTTTTTATACACTGAAATTTTCAAACAAGCATTCGGCCCGATTTGTGCTAACGGCTTTCCGTAGCCAATTTCACTGCGGTATTCTTTAAGGCATTTCTCCAGTCGGGCTGCTCTTTGAGAAAAAAAACGCCAAACTTTTCTTCTCCAATTTCCTATTGAAATTGCATTGACCGAGTGAAGCGCTGATGCATTCAAGTTAACAAAATTCTAGTCCCATAAACAATGCCAAAACTCTACCCGAGTTAGGGTTGTCGCGCCCAGGCGCTACGCGACGTGCATTTTAATTGAAAATTTAATCACTCCCCATCGAGCCGCGAATACCAAATATTGGGAACGGGGTGCTCTCAACCACCAGGGAATTTATGCGGGCCTCGTGCCCGGCTTTGTCGGGAATACTCGTGTGAAACGATCGATTGTTATCAAAGAGGCATTTGGAATTCGAAATTATACACACGGATGAATTGTCGTACCGTACAATTTTGATTCCTTTGATATGTATTTAGTATCCATTAAAGAAATGTGTTATATCAAAGTGGATATGTATTATTATTATTATTTTTTGAAACAAGTTATATCTTTATTTACACAAAATACAATCTATACATATAAAATTTCCTCATGTCTGCCGCTGCTTCCGATTAACGGCAGAGTTTCCTCTTTGGATAGCCAAGCTGACGCGTTGGCGGAAAAACTCCCCGCCCGCTGGTCGCCGGAGGTCTCGATCAATTTTGATGACAAAGTGCGAGCAAAACGGCGAGCTTCGGACCCTCACGGTCCCATGGTCCCGACCGCAAAAGGCATAAAAATATAATTGGGTCCAATAAATGCGTATGTTTTGAATTTTGAATTTTCCGCACTGCATGGCCACAGCTGCCCCTGTAGCTTTACAAGTCGCCGGTGAGTGTGATGGCGCTAGTGTATCGACACAAATATGTGTCATATGGATATATTATGTGTAAAGATAAGCACTGCTGTTTTTATTGGCTTGGTAATTAATTTACATTCTATTCAGCATGGAACAGGAACGCTGCCAGCCTGCTGGCTGGAAACCTTGCCGATGATCAGCACCAGCGGCAGCCTCGAAGATGTTTTATGTATATTTGATAAATAAATTAATGAAACTGAAATATCCAATAATATTATTATATTTTTTTTTTATTAGCCAGCAGAGTGAAGCCATTTTTGTTGTCTGCCGGCTGTTGGCTTCGGAAATACGTATAACTTCGTCACCGTCTCAATACAAACACAATATCCGATGCGGATGCCGCGAGATCTAAGTGGATTGCCACCTCACCTTCATTTCCTGAGAGGGTTCTTGAGATTGTGAAAGAACTGGAATTTAACTTAAAATTATTGGGTTTTACCACGTGAATGTACGTACATTCACGCAAATAATTTAAAGTAACCTATACAGACATACCTTACATTCTTCTTTCTAAGGCCCGATTTTACAATGGCCAGATAAGCGGTATCTAGCTGTTAATTGGAATTCCGAGGTTTATGTAGCGATAAAAAAATCGGGCCTTATTTGAGTTACATTTTAAGTTTTCAAATGTATTTAAGAACGTGTGTGAACCATCCAATTCGGATAAGCCGGCCGATGAATGTGGCCAAAAAAAACCAAGTGAATATAGGACCTCTTTTTTGGTGATGGTTGAAATTCTCTTCAATTGTTATAAAAACAATCTCAAGCTTTATACAATCTTTTAACTTAGAAAAACGGCATTCAAATCGGTTCACCCATTAAAGATATAAGGCACCACAGACAGACACACAGACAGACTTTCACGTCAAACTTATAACACCCCTCGTGTTGCGTCGGGGCTTAAAAATAGGAATAAAAAATAATAAATGCAAAACAAAATAAGGTATTGTTGGTTTAATAAAGACAGGCAACATTTTAATGAAAATGTTTTGTAAAATGCAAAATGTTCTGTTGTGTTTTAAGACTTGAATCTCTGACTTGATTAAAAGTAATTAAGCGTGCCGAAATTTAATTAATTAAAAAGGGAACCGTTCTGTCGGCACAGGAAACCGCCGTTAAAGTAACAAAGAACTTAATTGACTGTGTAAGATGATACATTATTGAGGAAGTTATGAAGTCTTAAGAAAGTCAAAATTATGCGAAATATAAAAGAAAATTTAAATTCATAACAATATAAGAGTACCTACTCACCAACTAATAAAATGCCACTGCGCATGTATACCTATATTACCCTCATAGTTGTTTTTTGTTGTATTTTACACTGTATATTAAAAATCATAAAATCGTCTATTAATCGAGAAAGTCTTGATGGATACTTGTAAGTCATACACGTTATAATAGCTGAACAGATTTGAACTAATCTTGGTATATTTATAGATATTTCTCCGGAATAATACATAGGTGCTCGTTGTAGGTTCGTTCGTGGCTCGGATCGTGCTTCATTCACGTAGCATGGTCGCACCATTACATAAAGTCATAAATATAACAGGTATATATCTGTATATATAAAATTCAAAGTCCTGACTGACTGACTGATATATCAACGCACAGCCTAAACCGCTGGTCCTAGAGACATGAAATTTGGAGGGTGTATTCTTTGTGAAGAGTAGGTATCCACTAAGAAAGGGTTTTTCGAAATTCCACCCCTGAGGGGGTAAAATAGGGGATGAAAGTTTGTATGAAAGTCCGTCAGTTTCGAAGTTAGGATCTTCAAATTTTGTATTTAGGCTGAAGATTGAAAATTAATGTATAGGTGTCTGAGCGTTTGTTATAATTACACCCCCGTAGGGGGGAAAAGAGGGATGAAGTTACTTATGCAAGTCCTTCATTTCCACATTATTATACAGTGTAGGCATCCACTAACGAAGGATTTTTTGATATTACACTCCTAAGGGAGTAAAAAAGGGGATGAAAGTTTGAATGAAAGTCCGTCAGTTTCGAAGTTAGGATGTTCAAAATTAGTGTTAAGGCTGACGATTGAAAATTAATTTATACCTGTCTCAGCGTTTTTGATAATTCCACCCTCGAAGGGATGAAAAGCGGGATGAAGTTGTGTATTGGATCTCACTGACTAATATATCAACGCACAGGCTAAACCGCTGGTCCTACAGACATGAAATTTGGAGGTTGTTTGCTTTGTAAAGTGTAGGTAAGCATTAAGAAAGGGTTTTTCGAAATTCCACCCCTGAGGGGGTAAAATAGGGGATGAAAGTTTGTATGAAAGTCCGTCGGTTTTGAAGTTAGGATCTTCAAATTTTGTGTTTAAGCTGATGACTGAAAATTAATTCATACGTGTCTTAGCTTTTTTTGATAATCCACCCTCGAAGGGATGAAAAGCAGGATGAAGTTGTGTATGGGAAATCACTGATTGGTATATCAACGCACAGCTTAAACTGCTGGTCTTAGAGACATGAAATTTGAAGGGTGTGTTCTTTGGGAAGTGTACGTATCAAATATGAATGGGTTTTTCGTAATTCCACCCCTAAGAGGGTGAAACGGGGGTTGAATTTTCTGTGTAACATATTATTACACGTAAGTTCTTGATTTTTACATGCTTTTTTATGATTGCGTATTTTGAAATTAAAAAATGTTTTGAAAAAATATATAAATATCACAATATAAAATTCAAAGTCCTGACTGACTGACAGATATATCAACGCACAGCCTAAACCGCTGGTCCTAGAGACATAAAATTTTGAGGGTGTGTTCTTTGTGAAGTGTAAGTATCCACTAAGAAAGGTCACGTGTATCATAGTTTTTTCGAAATGGGAGATGCCTAACAGAGTCAATAGGGCTTAAACAAGAAAAAAAAACAATTGAGAGGGAGTGAGAGCACTTATTACGTTTGTTTTTGAAGAAAAATGTGTCATTTGTTTCCTGTAGGCCACGCGGGCGAAGCCGCGGGCAGAAGCTAGTATTGTATAATAAGAAATAATATAATTAGAATCTTTCTAATAATATAAATATTATACATGACAATCTAAAAATACTATAAACCGACTTTATTCACCGAATTACCTACACGGTATACTTTCGTCCGTATAAAAATTTACGATACGCAACTTGTGACATTGCTGTAAACAATCTTTGTCATGAAACGGCCAAATGGCATTGATATGTTTGTTATCGTCCACTGCCTCCCGAACAAATACGGCAGGAGGTAAACAATTGAGAAAAATATGTGCTGTCCCCCTTATTTAAGGCCGTGGTCCGTAACTCGGAAAGGGAGAGTGCTAGTTACTTTATGTGTATTTATATTGGTCAATATTTGTCCCAATGTTGGATTGGATACATTTCGGAACGTTTGAAAGACAATTTTGCTTTACGGTAAATAGAATAATTGCAGCAACCTTCAAAATAAAACCGTCTTGTGATTTACCAAAATTATGTATGCGGTAAGTCCACGGTAAGTCGCGTACCTAATATTAGTTTAAAAAAGACTCATCACATCTTCTTTGTAAGGGAAACTTAAGCTGTGGTTGTTGACCTACACAGCAACTTAAAATAATATTATATTAACATTAACATATATTTTCGATAGATCTAATTTTATATACAAAATGTGTCAAAAGGAGACAAACAGATAACTTCTTGTCAAAGCGGACATCTTATTTCTCGAAAAATCGAATCTAAGGTAAACTGTAAAGCTCTTCGCTGAGAAAGGAAAATATAAAATAAAGAATTCTATTTATCTAGAACGGAATTTATTTAATAACCTTAAATTCTCCGGAGGCCATTTTAGCGAAATCACAAAATCTATGTATGGAGCTATTTTCCAAAAACATGACAACTCAAAGCAGGGCGGGATTCAGGCGTAGTCAGCGCATTGGCTGATTTATTGTTTGATGTTAGACAAAACCTTTTGAATTTTGGCTCCGTTATGAGTTTTGTATTTAATACATGGAAGGTGCACCATCCTTCTTTTATACTAATAAGGTGGCAAACAACCGTACGGCGCGCCTGATGGCAGGGCCGTTTTAAGCCATGCCAAGAATTTGGGGCCCAAAAATCATTTTTTCTGCTATGGTTTTATATTTTTATCATGGTTAAAATTAAAAACTGATCCAATTTAGAATTTTGAAGGTTGTAGTGTAAGCTTATATATCGGCGTTCCGAGGGCCCCTTGAACCCGGCACACTCACGTGTGCTCTTATGGTAAAGACGGTACTGCCTGATGGTAACCGCAGCCTATAGACGATTGCCACACGGTATGACTTGCGCGTTGTCGACACTTCAAAAATCTTTTCTCACCCTTATTGAAATACCTCATGCCGTACATACCCCACACTATCTAATCACACCTACCTATTTAAAAATAGGTTTTCTTAGGACGTATGATCCTGAATGGCGAATAGCTCACCCTATAACAATAGCAATAGATCCCTATAACACCCTATCACAATGGAATAGCAACCCTTTATGCCAGTAAGTGTTTCGCGTTTTTTTTTAATTTCATAGTTAAATGCAATTAAACGGGCACTACTACATTAAGATCTAGCAAAATTCAGTTCGTTTCCAGGCAACCTTCTAAATAATACCTTTTGAAAACTAATTACCCGTAGTGCCGCAAAAGAGAAAACGAACGTTGTTAATTATAGAATGATTTAAGAGAGTATTCAGTCAATGTCAGACGCGCGGCGCCTCGCACATTTCATTCACTCGTTCCCAAGTACGTCCCCAACTGAATGAGTGAATGAAAAAGGATCCCGAGCGTGGGACACCGCTAACTATAGAAGCGTTCGTCTCTGATTTTAAATTACAGTTTCCAATCGATTCCAATACAAAGAGGTTTCTTTCTACTGCGATAAATAATTTTGTACAACTTGCTCTACATGCTAAGTTCAATAGGTATGTGCAGTTAGCAACATAAGTATAGAGAATTTGTCTTTAATCTATGATTCACCCTTTTTTTTCAATAAGTAGTTTTATGTATTTTGCAAATTATGTGTTTTTTAACAAAGAACTTAATAGAAAATTAGACACAAACTATATACAGTGATTTCACCATTACAAAGTACAGATGTCTTCGATGGGGGATAAAGAAGATATAGATGCCCTTTAAATTATACAAGCAAAACCGCTTTATGTAGCGTAACGTGCACATTAACGCCCGTGGCTCATGCTGGAACATCATCATCATCATCAGCCTATAATGTCCCACTGCTGAGCACAGGCCTCCTTTAACAAATGAGGGTGAAAGGGAATAGGCAGATACTCCACGACGCGTGCCCACTGCGGATTGGTAGAGGTAGGCTAGTGGTCAACCTTCTGTTGGAATTTTTCAAGCCGCCTAGTAAGTATCCAACTAGCTTAACGACTATCACAATTAAGTGATACACGAGACCAACGGCTTTACGTGCCTTCCGAAGCACGGAAACGCTCGATATGAAATACCACTAGACGGTCACCCATCCAGGTACCGACAACGACAGACGTAGCGTAACTTTGCCGATCGATTAAGAACGGCTAATCATGCTACACCACGAGCGTTTCATGCTGGCACGTGTCATGTCAACCCGACTAAATGTTGTGAACCATAAATACATACTAACTGCGTATAGTTTGGCCACCATTCCGTGTCAGCGGGGCAATATGGCCTACCTCGTAAATCGTCTGCGGTCGTAAATAGCGAGGTGAAGCGAAGTTTACGAGTACGATCTGATTGGAGTTCTATAAGAAATTGTTGTTTCCCTATCTCTTGTTGACGTTTATTGAACTTATAATAATAATATAATGTACTTTGTGGTTGGAGCTTCTTTCTTGTCTAATATTGATGTATTTTATAGGTACCTATACGGTTATTTTTCATACTCTTCATTCATTATGAACAACTTTTACTATGGGACCGACTCTGAAATCGCGTTTTATTTTTGAGTTTTCAGAATTTGTCTTATAATAAAAGTTCTTCATAATAAGGCCTAAAAAAATAACAGATAATTAGGCTAACCTTTGAAAAGTAACCCTGTTTAGAATACCTAAAGGATTGTGAGGAATTGAAGTTTAAGATACATGTCACAATATCTACATCAGTTCGTAATATATATTTCACGGCGCGTGAGACTTAGGTACAACTGCGATTAGCTGACTTACTGTTCCTCATTTGTAATCGAAGCTACAGAATCTTTTATGTGTTCACACGTCGACAGGCCCCCTAAAAAGGAAGCTAAGCGATATTGCAAACGCAATTCATTTTTTCGAATTTAAAGCAGATCTTATGCAATTCATCAATTTTAAATCTTTAACTATTTTACCAAAACATATTGGAATCACTTAGGATCTGCCGAGAATTCGAAACAATGAATTGCGTAGCAATATTGCTTTAGCTTCCTTTTTAGCCCCCCAGGGTCTTCAATTGAGCTACACATATTTAAGTTTAATAATAAAGATTACTACGTAAGGAAGGGACACCGTCTTCTTCCTCTCACCTCCATATAACAATTCGTACCCACGTAGACATACCGGCCGAAGCTTATCCGGAGTATCCCGACACATTATTTGTTGTAGCATAAAGCTGTTGTCACGTCGAATGCGGTCAACGGTTACTGTCCGGTCAGTTGATGTAATGACCGTATCGCTGCCCGCACTCTTCCTTTGACGGTGGCTTCTGAACCGTACATACAATATGAGTTATTGCTTTTCTATTATTATACGATGCTGGAGTTTAAAATTGGATTATGGGTTTGTGCCTAAAGAGATGTTAGTTCAAAAGGTCGTAGGTGATCTTATTATCAGTTTTAGTGAAGGAAAGCATCAGAGGACACTAAAGCCACAGAGTACTATACTATATACTGGGTGGAGATTTCGAGATGGTATATTTTCGAAACCTATGTTCGATTAGTCATGCTGAACAACTTTTACTATGGGATCAACTTTCGGGAATAGAAGGGACAGGTTTCGAAAATATGCCATCTCGAAATCTCCACCTGTTATAATTCTCTGTGCTATCGCACTATGGATGCGTTACTGGCTTGGTATTGTTCTATACTACAAAGTCGGTAAACATTCTTACAGCCCACCTGATGGTAAGCGGTTACCGTAGCTTTACGGACGCTTGCACCACACGAGACATCACTTACGTGTTTTCCGACCCTTCCCTGAATGAGCTCTGGCGACCATACTCACGCGCAGGAACACAACATAAAGTTATTTGGATGTAGTATTCCGTAAGGTTTTATTTCCCAGTCGAGCTGCTCTTTCAGCGAATAAACGCTACGCTCTACCTTTCTGTTTTTAGGTTATTTTACTACAGAACTCTAAAAAGCAGTTTAGCTCCAATGTCGGAATGATTCACACTCGACCAATTTCATTACCTTAATTGAATTTAAAGGTTTACGAGCGATAAAGGAGCACCGCTACCTACGCGCCGGTCGCGCAATAAAGTAGGTTATACCTAACATTGGTCATATAATAAAATTCATAATAAATCTTCCTTCAGTTTCAGCCCCACTGGAATAGATTCGGCACGCTGCGATGGCACATCATTTTGTCACCTCGCCGACTTGACAGATGTTTTGTATTTTTTAACCGACTTCAAAAAAAGGAGGAGGTTCCCAATTCGTTTGTATGTTTTTTTTTTTTATGTTTGTTACCTCATAACTCCGTCATTTATGAACCGATTTGGAAAATACTTTTTTGTCTGGAAGGGTACACTTCCCGTTTGGTCCCATTGTCATCAGATCAGGATTTGATTACTTTTAAGTGTAGTTTGAAGTCGGTTTAAGTTTATTGTAAAACAGTCCAATTACGTTATATCACAGTAGAATTATAATTGGACTGGTTTACATAAAATATAAACCGACTTCAAAGTATACTAAGAAGTAATCAAATCCTGATCTGATGACAATGGGACCAAACGGGAAGTGTACCCTTCCAGACAAATCTTCAAAAATTCCAAATCGGTTAATAAATGACGAAGTTATGAGGTAACAAACATAAAAACAAGCTACAAAAATACAATTGAATTGAGAACCTCCTTTTTAGGGTTCCGTAGCCAAATGGCAAAAAACGGAACCCTTATAGATTCGTCATGTCTATGACATTATCTATGTCATAAACATGATGATATATATTATCTATGTCATTTTTCTGTCTGTCTGTCTGTCTGTCCGTCCGTATGTCACAGCCATTTCTTTCCGAAGCTATAAGCACTATCATGTTGAAACTTGGTAAGTAGATATATTCTGTGAACCGCATTAAGATTTTCACACAAAAATAGAAAAAAAAACAATAAATTTTGGGGGTTCCCCATACATAGAACTGAAACTCAATTTTATTTTTTAACAAAACCCATAAGTTAGTGTGGGGTGTCTATGGATAGATCTTCAAAAATGATATCGAGGTTACTAATATAATTTTTTTCTAAACTGAATAGTTTGCGCGAGAGACACTTCCAAAGTGGTAAAATGTGTGTCCCCCCCCCTTTAACTTCTAAAATAAGAGAATGATAAATCTATAAAAAATATATGATGTACATTACGATGCAAACTACCAACGAAAATTGGTTTGAACGAGATCTAGTAAGTTTTTTTTAATACGTCATAAATTGAAATCCATATCAAATACTCAGGTCTATACTACCATTTACTTATATACCTACAGGTTTGTACGGAACCCTCGGTGCGCGTGTCTGATTCGCACTTGGCCGGTTTTTTTTTAAGTAGATTAATAAATCACTTTACGTGGGTTTCCTTTACCGGATTTAGTTTTATTACCCGTATTAATATGCATACAATTATAATTCTGAATAATTAACTTTTAGTATATCATTTTAATCCTTTTAAATGCGATCAAAGCCACGACCTTTAAAGGTATCATGAAGGACAGGACAATAATTTTGAATAGCAAGACATGCCTAACAATATATTAAATATTCAACGTACTCACGGCTGAAACGTAGCCGAGCGTTAAAAGCCCCCTGTCCCATATGCCTTCATAAATTCACGAAGTTTTACGGTCCGCGAGGCGAAGGCGCCTCGTCAATTCCCTATGTAAATCTTATACGGCACGAATTTATATTAGATTTCACGCGCAAGTTTGTCCCTGACACATTTATCAGTAAGCTGATTGAAAAATATGAATCACGTGATGTCCAATTTTTTCAATAAATTCGAACGACTAAGATAGCGAACTTGCATACAACCAGACCCAACCCTGGTAGTATGCAAGTAATTGTATAGTTATACTGCTAAATCCAAATTTAGCAGTATAATTATACAATTTGTACCATTATTTTATGATGTGTAGTATGTAGTTTCCCCCGGGACGATCTATCAAAGCGCCGCGCTTGGTGGGGTGAGCAGGTACGCGTTCAAAACGAGAGCCCGCCCCCCTCTCTACAGCGCAGATGGCGACCACTGTGGGGTTTTAGCCGGTAAAAGTCCGGCATAACCTGGCCGCTACCCCCGGGGCGGTAGGGTATCCTATGAGGATTTCCCCAGGAAAAAAAAAAGAAAAATTGTATGTAGTATCGTAATGCCAGAATCTCGATATCTGTGGCCAGAATACTACGCGAAAATACCATTATTTTAACTTCAGATCGATTGAGTACTGTTATTGGTTGAAATAAATTAAAAAGTATTACTTTAATTACGAAATAAAGTTGTAATAGTTTTAGTAAATCGCTCTATTGACTCCTGATACTATCATACGATGCTGTGAAAGAAAGTAAATATAATTTGTATTGAAATTATTCCAAAGACGAAGTTCCGATTGACGAATTGGCTGATATATAAACATCTACTTGCCTAAATTTGGTTAACTTGTACAATAACAATAAAACAAAATTTTCTTTACAAATGCATTTTTATTTCAATTATTAAATAATGGACGAAAAGCGAAACGTAGTATTATTTTCGACAAGTAGTATAGTTTTATTTTCCATGGACAATAATTTTCAGAGGGTCTGAATCCAACCCTGCATAACACCCCCCTATGGAAAGTGTTGCCTGTAGCTTGCAACACAAGAGGTACCTAATAATTATTTTGAATATCCTATATTATGAAGTAATTTACAATCTATTAACCGGGTCCTTTTTCTTCAATTCTATTATTGACATTAAGACCTCAACTGGATCTCCATCTCTCATCTCTCGACCTCATCAATGGACTAGTCTGATGACCCGCTTGAGGTCTTAAAGTTATTGAACTCAAGATTTCAAATAAGCCCAGTTCAATTAAGTATCCATTGACTGACGCGGTTATCCGCCATATAATACTTAGATTCCAGTATTTTTGGTTACATAAGTTGTCACGACGTAAGCTTTGGCTTAAAAGTTAAGGCTTTTGCTAGTTCAAAGACAGACAAGGATAGATTGTGATCGTAACCGTTGCGTATAGTAAACAACTTTATGCATTCGTAATGAAACTCTAAGAAAGTTTTTAATGAGATCTTAAAATTCATTACCCGGCAATACGCCAGGTCTTCGACATTTGTCTGAATGAATTAAACTCAACCACTTTAATATAAGATCGAAATTGCACTGAAAGTTAACGTAGATAGGTATAATTGCAGTGCACAACTATTTTTATGGACCGTGTCAACTAGTTTAATCGTATAATAAGATCTTAATAAAGCTTATGTAAGTTAAGTACATTATACTTTTGTCTATGTACTTGTACTTAGTTAAGTGACACTCTGATCTGAATCTAGAGATTACCAACAGTTACATTAAGAGAGGTAGAGCATATTGTTATTTCGCTCAAAGAGCAGCTCGAGTGGGGAAGTACCTCCACCTTACAGAATACCGCAGCCAAATAACTTTATGTTGTGTTCCTGCGCGTGAGTAAGGTCGCCAGTGCTCATTGGGGAGGGGAGAGGGTAGGTAACGCGTGAGTGATGCCTTATGTATAGCAAGCGTCCATATGGCTATGCTAACCGCTTACCATGAGGAGGGCTGTATGCAGCGGCGGCGTAAGGCCTAAATTTTATGTGGGCAAGATCCATTTTGCGGGGCCCTCTGCCAGCGCAAGAAGACGGATTGTATAACATAAATTTTCGGGGCGCGAGGCCCCCTGGGTCGCGAGGCCGTAGGCGGTGGCCCACGTCGCCCACGCCTTACGCCGCCACTGGCTGTATGCTTGTTAACCGACTTTGTAGAATTAAAAAAAAACATCTCATTTAATAAGGGAGAGAACGTCTAAAAGTTTTTGACAAAGTTCTTGTTTAGTGCCATTTATTTATCGCCTTAAGCCAAGTTATGTTCAAAATTTCTATCACTCGAACGATTATAATTTAAATACAACACAGTTTACAAACTAGAACATTTCCTTCAATCAGTTAAAAATACCCCTCAGGGTTCATCATAAATTCTGCACAAAGTTCCGTTGAAGTAATTACTTTGTAATTAAAACTACAGTCCACGACTCAATCCCGTTGAAACTGATTACATACTACGGCTATACTACAATGTGACTTAGTCAAAGTGAGTATTTTTCCTCCAAGACTTCCTCAATGATAATTATAAAGGAGCCATGTCTCTTCAGCGGACAGTGGAAAGAAGGACTCTCGCGGCGTTCATTTGCCTAATGAATTTCTTAACTTTTCTTCCTTTATAGGACTTTTGTTTGTATCTGTTATTTTTGATGTTAATGTTCTTCCCTTTCGTCGTTTCTCCAAAAATATTAACGAATTCTTTTTATGAATTGTTTATATAGATATTTCACTGAAAAATACGGACTAAATAACATTTTCTTGTTAGAAATTATTTGCGATGTTATTTTACATAAAAACCACATTTTAACCAATTGTGTAGTTCATAAAACACAAATCCGTCCGTCAGTCCTCTTCACAAAGAAATTCCTATAAAAGCAAAACGTATGAAAAACATAACACTGTCTTTGCTATCGCGCAGTCTTAAAAATATAAACTCTACAGCAAAGTATCAAAATGCATTTGACTATATTTCGAAACGCGTGGAGTCCACCCGTCTGTCGTATCGTATTCGTAGAAGCGCTACGGGCTCCGACGGCGACGTAGCGTTTCGTAGAAGCGCCGTAGCTTTGTAGCATATTATGTAATTTGATTTCTGAATACAATAAAATTGTTCTTTGCTTTTTTAGTGAGAAACGTTGTTTGTTCTTTAAATGTCTTTATGCTTTAAAGATTTCATTTTAGATTATATGTAATGTTTATTTCTGTACAAATAATTGTGCTTTTAGTTAGGTAGGTACTAACTTTCCACCAAGGTTTCATATTTGACCCCCCTTACGGGGTATTATTATGAAAAACCCTTTCTTGTTGGATACTTACGTTATATAAGTAACTTGTGTGTAAACGAGTTCTTAAACCCAGCGGTAGGGGGCCGGCTCACTACACACAACATTCACCTATTGACCTAAAGTTTCGTGTAGTATGTTATGTGGAGTAAAACAAGTGCTAGGGGCCCTGCTTAAGTTTCTCGCCCCCCCCCCCCCCCCCTCCCCCCTAGGCCAAAAGCCAGGTATGGTTGTATACAAACTTCAGCATCAAAATAAAAAATAAATTTATCT
Source organism: Achlya flavicornis (assembly GCA_947623365.1). Classification (NCBI taxonomy): domain Eukaryota; kingdom Metazoa; phylum Arthropoda; class Insecta; order Lepidoptera; family Drepanidae; genus Achlya; species Achlya flavicornis. Next base: position 14,354,096 of record OX392478.1, read on the forward strand.
CTCCCTATCTCTTTAAAGAAGGGTGAAAGTTAGAAATAAAATAGGTTTTTTTGCTTCTATTTCCATAAATAAGTGACCTATACCACACCATGATATGTGAGGCAACTCATGCAGGTATCTGGGACACATATAATATACGCTTACGTCATACAGTGAAAATAAAAATGCAGTGGAACATAATTAGACATTGAGACAAAGAGGAGAGTAACCACAGACATTATATAGAGGCTGTCCCGTCAGGAACGCGCATTTTAATACTGGCATTTTCTGGAGAGGCGCTAGTGTAGAGTGAGGTCTATAGAAATGTACTGAACACTTCCTGGGGGCCAAATCTGTTAAAATGTCCTACTGACACGATACTATTGCAATTCCATTATCATTGAGCCGATGTGCGCAGTCTACTAATTCATAATATGAAAATAATTTTAGTACAGAAACTGTCAAAACATCTAAAAGATAATTGTGGCACGATTGTAGTTTCAATGAAAAATCATCAGCAACAGACGACGTGTCGTGGCGACACTACTTCTTACTCTTTCGTTCCTATGTATTATCCTATAAGGCGACGTGCTGTTGCTAGCAACGGAAGGTATTTCATAGTAATACATAGAAACCAATAGTGTCGCAACGACATAGTCTGCTGGTGCTGCATGCGGTCGGCTGCAAAATGCTTTCATAAATCTTTTTACCGTTAATAACAAGTCGAAGGTGTCTTAAAATAGATGGTTACTGTCCGTAGAGCCATTAAGTATTATTTATAGACGAAAATAGTTCACTAAACATGATGCAGTTTCCAAGTTTATAACTTAAATATTTCCAGCACATTCTTCTAGTATTTTGTTCAACGATAAATTCTTCAAAACATGTTCATAAAATAGATTACCTGAAGATGAAAGTGGTTTAAATTTTAAAAAAGTGTACATATGAATTTAAAGATATTTATATCTATACGAATATCAAAGTCATTATTTTTTTATATTTTTAAGTTTTTTAACTATTTAACGCTTTCGTTATAATATAAAATAATAATCCAAAATTAATGCGCGTAATAGTATTAGATATTATGAACGAATTCACGATTAATCAAAATAACAGTACATTTCTTCAGTGGCTCCAACAGTAACAGTTCCAACAGTAAGTAACATTCCGCAGTGTGCTAGCTGCCGGAGATAAGCATTACCCAACGGGAGGTCCGGCGGGAATTGCTTTCTCTGGACATCCATAAGTCGAGTGGGCCAGACGGCATACCGGCAGTGGTGCTGAAGCGGTGTGCTCCTGAATTGTGTCCAGTATTGACGCGTCTTTTCGCACTTTCCTAGACCAAAAAGGAAGTCCCGTCTTCGTGGAAGACTGCCCACGTGCACCTAGTGCCCAAAAAGGGCGACAGTTCAGACCCGACGGACGCTCGGACTGTGGAATGAGCTCCCCGCCGTGGTTTACTCCCAATGGAGTACAGCATGGGGTTCTTCAAAAAGGGTGTGAAGAGGTTTCTTCAGGGTCGGCGCGAGTGATACGCCTGGTGTTGCAAGCGTCCATAGGCTACGGTAACTGCTTACCATCAGGCGGGCCGTATGCTAGTTTGCCAAAAAAAAGAACACTAATCACAAAACACAATCTAGAATAGCAGAATAGCAGATCTTTTTGTATGTACCTACATACAAAACTGCTAGTCAAATATGTATTAAAGAAACATAAACAAAAATAAAGTAATACAATACATTGCACTTGCAATTGCACGCCATCGTGGCAAAACATGAAGTACCTTGTATACTTAACATTAGCATTTTAACATCAATTTACTAACCATGTTTCTGGCAAATAAATGATCTTTATCTTTATCTAATAAAAAACGTGTTATGTAGGAGACCGAAGCTAAGCATAAGCTGTGACTGGTTACACTATACAGATATATCAGTTACTGATGATAAATAGCCATTAATTCTAGCACGATAGCTAGAAAATGCGAAAAAAACAGTCATCGCGCGTCGTAAATAAAGCAATTTCCATATAAAAAATGGCCGCCATCTTCCAACGCTTCAGAACTAACCATATAAAGCTAATAGCGTAATTACGAGTTACGATCATAAATTGTATTAGAGTCCGTATCCAGGGATTATTGCCAAGAAAATGTGTTTCGCATGATACACAATTTAGTAAGAATGGTACATTGCATCGTTTTGTTGTTTCTGGAGATTTCACATATACTAAATTTTGTTGAAATATTGGGATTTCGTAAATGAGTGTGCGTTTACTTTTCAAGTTACCCTTAAAGATTGTAGGAAAAAGTAAATTACACTTATGTTTTAATTAAATTTTGCAGTTTTGAAATTGACCAAGCATTCTTAGTAGCTAAAGTTGGCATACATTGTAATCATGTGCTCTAGAGTTGAAGATGATTTGAGTGACTCATGCTAAAAGCCTCTTTGTGGCAGCGTCGTGTGACGAATCGCCCGAGGAGGGCGATGGCTGCCACACGAGTCATACTTGTGGACAGATGCTGCGTGCGTGGGCGGGTCTGCTATTTACATATTTTATTTACTATCTTGGGAAAATAACGTGTAAAACCGCTTCGGAAAACTGGTCTGTTTATGAAACGAAAAATCTCTTACAGGGAGTAAGGGCTTCTCTTCCTTACTCTATGGGTCATAAATAATACCTCTGTAACGCAAAGCAGTATAAATATCTTATTGATCAAGTTTTATCTGTTTCATGTAGGAAATCCATCATTCAAGATATTGACGGGCGGTGGGTCATAAAACGTTGCCCCCACTATAGTTATCGTTTATTTTGAGCAAGCTAACCTCGTTCAGAGATGCTTGAGGAAAATTGAACCTTGTACCAGTGTAATGTCACTTATTAAAATTGATTGCGATAGATCGATCCTGCCCCTTAGACAAGATGGTTGTCGACAATCGTCATCGTTAGAAAACGATCAACCTTTATATGGGATTGACATAAGAGATTGTTAAAAGTCTCGTGATATATCGATTTGAAATGTCAATCCCATACAAAGGTTGATCGTTTACTAACGATGACGATTGTCTGTAACCATCTTGTCTACTGGCCCTGATTGTTATAGCGGTACAAATAAGTGAAGATCTTTTGATGGTTAATTATTTTGTTTTATCCGGAATTTTATCAACTTTTTATCTTAATACCTAACTCAGAGTTATTTGCTTATCTGGGGTTCACTTGACATATGATACATTTAACCCTAAGTAAAGGCCTATAGAGATATTTTTGCTAATTTATTTTTCAATTATTTAACGTATGTGATGAATGTAGTGATTAGTTACTATTTTAGACTGAATTTCAGAACTTCGAAATTTAACGTATATAAATCGAAACATCGATCCCTACAGTCGATCGATATTTCGATTTATTTACGTTAAATTTGCGAATATTCGTGAGTTCAAAAGACGTTGGTTCGAATGTATGCGCTAGCTCGAAGAACTCTAGCTCGAATGTTCATAAGTTCTTCAAATTCGTTAGTGCGAAAGTGTACTATTGCGAAAAACTTTGGTTCGAATGATTTCAATCGCGACATACTATGTTATAATCTCCGAAATCCAACCATGATAAAACTTATATGGAATTTGGGACCATAGCAGGAGAATTTATTTTCCATCAAAATTGATAAAAATCCTATTTTTACAACTATTAACTTGCAATGTATGTATGTATGTTTGTTTGGATGGAATCTTGCAAGTCGAATTTCAACTTCCACTTCCAGTGGTAGTATTGACTTGATATTTGGTATACATTAGTATATTGTAAGACAATGCAAGTACAGTCATCAAAACAGTAAAAAAAAAAAAACATTAACCAAAAAAACTTGTATTAAAAATGACTTTTTAACAAAAACTTATTTATTTAAATTCAAATTCAAAAATCATTTATTCAATTTAGGCCCTGATAAGGCACCTGTGAACGTTAACAAATGACTCTACACCGGTTCCAAATACAACTTGAACTGAGATGACTCCGATTTTATGAAAATCCAGTGTAGTATATATGTACCTAACCAAAAACGGTATTTGTGTATAACATTAATGTATGTACGTAATTTCCCCGTCACTTCAAATAGAATATTTGATAATGTAGTAAGTCTACGTCAGTCATGTAAAATTCAAATTTTGTATTCGTGTCATGGGATTAACATTTCAAAATGTAAGGAGCCTACTTTGAACTTCACTCACATATAGACTAACTTGCTGCCTCGCGGTTTTACCCCTGTTTTCGCCCTTAGGTTTTGAAATTTGATAAACCCTTTCTTAGTGGAGGTCTACTGTAGGAGTATAAAAGGAACCTGTGTGCAAAATTTCAAGTATCTAACCACAGTGGTTTGGATCAGTCAGTTGATAGAACGTCACGAAAAGAGCCTTGCTGAGTTTCTTGCCGGAGTCTTCTCAGTTTTAAGTGTATTCCGAACCGGTGGTAAATTCAACTGTATGTACCAATTTAACGTTCATAAGTGCCTTACCAGAATAAATGACTTTTTGATTTGATTGGATAAAACTTGTTTTGTAAAATCTTTATGGTATGGATATGGAATTTCAGATCTGGATATGTATACGGATATATGAATAATATTATTTCCCAATGGAGTACAGCATGGGGTTCTTCAAAAACGGGTGTGAAGAGATTTCTGCAATGTCAGTAACGCGCGCTTGATACCCCTGGTGTTGCAAGCGTCCATAGGTTACGGTAACCGCTTATCATCAGGCGGGCCGTATGCTTGTTTGCCACCTAAGTGGTATAAAAAAAAAACCGGTTTCAGATACGGTTACCGATATGAAAATGATTTCGGATATCCGATAGTTTCGGATAGTTTCATTTACGGATATTAGTGTTTTCTGGGCATGTCTACTCGGCCGGGCAAAAATTTGTCATAACGTATCTCAGTTAGACTTCCCACATACGAAATTATTCTATACTTTTATATCAGATTCTAATACGGTTTCCATTAAGAAAAAGACAATTGCCATGGCGTTGTAATTATTTGTCGGGATCCCGGGCGAAGCTGGGGCGTGTCGCTAAATTTGTTAAACTCAATTTATTCTTGAAACCTGTCCCTAAACCACGCTAACAATTCCCACTAAAACGTCACACAATAAAACAGTCGTCCGAGCACAAAATCAATAAAGTACCTACCAAACATTTTATTCAAGTTACTTACTTCAATTAGAAAGTTCGTCGTGCGAGTAACTTGAAATGAGCAGAGTAAAATGTCGGGTAACTTAGTAAGTGAAGGTGGGAACAGGTGGATTTAGGAGTTTATTTCGTTATGAAATCACTGGATGGAAGTTAAATACAAATTTTACTTAAGAGGTATATTTTCTACTTTACCTATATCTACATAAGATTTTTTTTCAACACACTCGCTCGTAAAGTGACATTTATTACACCGTTTTTAATATCTTAATGCAGCTTATTATGCACTAGTGCTTTTTACTTTACATTACCGCACAGTTTTATGATAGGTATAATCCCGAATATGATAAGTTTGTACCTCACTGCAAGTGATATGTGTGTAGACCAGGGATGGGGAAACTTTTTCCTTCGCGTGCCAATATTTACTAACGACATATATAGCGGGCCAGGTTGTTGGCTATTGAAGAAAGAAAAAGAAAGAAAAATTATATATATTTATTGCCCCACAGTACACACTTATATTAACAAAATTTTATAAAGAAAAAGAGATAGAAAAAAAAAACAGAAACTTATTCTATGGATACACACATAAATAACTGCTTATTGCTAAAATAAAATATTGAACAATATTACAAAATAAGAATTGAAATCTCACTAACATTATAAATGCGAAAGTTTGGATGTTTGTGAGTTTGTGTGTTTGTGAGTTTGGATGTTTGTACGTTTGGATGTTTGTTCCTCAATCACGCTTCAATAACTCAACGGATTTGGATGAAATTTGGCACACAAATAGAATATATTCTGGATTAAAACATAGGATACTTTTTATCCCGGGAAAGCAATATATCCCTCGGGAACCCATTGAAATCACGGGGCGCAACTAGTAAAAAATAAATTGAAAATTGCAATTAAACTAAACTTGCGAAGTAGAAGGTTGAGGAGCGTTGGTCTTAGTGGGGACATGTGACATGTGGAACTGTTTATTTTTCTTCATGATTTCTTTATAATCCGGCTCAATTTGTGACGCGGAAATTTTGAGCAGAGAAAAAAGGTGGGCATCCGAAAGTTTGATGGTCGCGGGGGCCGGATTTCAACGGTTCGCGGGCCGGAGATGGCCCGCGGGCCGTAGTTTCCCCATCCCTGGTGTAGACCAATAATTCTTAATTTAAACGCGTAAAATAGCTTGACAGCACACCGATGTAAAAAAAAGATATTGCGCACCATATTTGTTGACGTTCTCATTGTGTGTTTGATTATTATCAAAAAATCAACTTAAAAAAATACAAGTCTTTTTTTTTCCTCGCAAGTGTGTTGAAAAACGACGTATGACATGCGTGTTCATTGATTATTACACTCTCGGCTCACTTATCGCTTCACGTGTTAATAACCAACTTTGCACACATGTATCATAATGTACTATTATCGTGCTTCGGTTGCTCACGGTAATCACTTGTGATAGTCGTTAAGCTAGTTGGAGGCCTCCTAAGCGGATTGAAAACTCCAACAGTGGGTTATCCACTAGCCTACCTCTACCGATCCGTAGTGGGCACGCGTGGTGGACTATTTGACCATATTCCTTTGCAGCAAAGCAACAGCAACAGTTTTCCATCGAGAAAATATATTTAACTAAAGGGTGCTAAAATTAAAAAGTTTAAAAAAATGAGGTTGAGGTACCTATGTATTCTTATGAATGAAAAAAATTACCTCTCCTATAAAATAAATCTGGGGACAAACATGATATCTCTGAAATAACCGTTAGGATGGCAAATAAATAATTTAACGACGCTGCCCGCCTGCACTTTTTATGCATGCAAAATGGGGATATTATTTTTTTACTCGGCAATGATTTTTTTTATGGTTTATACTGAAAGTCAGTTCTTCCTTCCTGCCCTCCTTCCTTGCATATATAAATTACTTGACTTCAAAATAATAGTTTTTGTCCTTCCGAAATCTTGTTCCTCCAATAACCACATTTTTGAATATGCCAGCCAAGATCAGACAGATTGATAGTACTAAGTCGTACCATGCTGTAATTTCCTTGTGATAATTTCTTTCACCGAAGATTCAAGCTCATTGTAGAGATGTCACTACCACAGTGGAGCCATTGCATTAAACTGCTTAAAGAAAAAAGAAAGAAAAACATATGATAATTTATAAGGCGATGATAGCTCAGTGGTAGTGACGTCGGATACCGAGATGAAGGTCCCAGGTTTGAATCCTACAATGAGCTTGATCTTTCGGTGAAGGAAAACATCGTAAGGAAACCATAGCACGGTGGTAGGGTACTTTGTAGTTCCCATCTGGCTGGCTATCGCCCTCAAGTTGAAAATCTGTCGCCAAGCACCTATCGGTGTGTTCCGACAGCTACACTTGAGAGCCAGTTCCCTCTAGGCTTTGTGTGCTTACCACCTTCGGCCACATCATCACTTACCATTAGAAAAAAACTTAACAAAAATATCAGATAAATAATATAAAAAATACTGTCCACTAAACAATGATTTTATTATTCCACAAACTACCCCTATTAACTCGGCGTTGCTCCGCAAGAGTGCAGTTTAGTGTCCCACAAAAACTTCCGCCTGCTTTAAATAATGTACCGAACTTCTACAGCTGTTTTCAAATAACATCAATTTGTTAGCAGTTTCTGCACCGCACAGGAGAAAGAAATCAACCTGAATAGTATAAATCTCCACGTATGTGTGCCACCTTGCCATATGATGTTTTTTTTTACATTTTGCTTCCAAGAACAGGCATCCCATTAAAAAAAATATGAATCCAGATGAACTTATTTTTTTATTATGACCCCATTTAGGGTCATCTTTTTGTAAAATACCATATCTGTACTTGCCCTGCATCAATCAATCAAATCAAAAGTAGAGTAGTCCAGCATTTCCTGAAGTTACTGAATTCACTGGATAATAAAACCTGGAATGCTATCACAAACATACAAACCCAGTTCAAACATTTGTTTTAAGGCATTCAAATATTGGACCAACACGGGAACCGAAACCAGATCCCTTTGCACGCCAAATAAATTCAACATCGAATTTGTTTTTGTTACCAAATTTTTGATAAATTCTGCAATTCGAATCCACTAGTCCTTCATACATCTACATAACTTACTGAACCAACTACCCTATTTAATAATAACACCTTAATAACACATAAAAACATTCGATTTGTCCGGCACGCAGAAATATCTCTATATATCAAGGGACAAGGGAAATCTGACTTCAATTGTTTTTATTCTCTAGACAAGCTCTAAAAAGATTCTCAAAAGTTATGGTTTACATAACTTTTGATAATCTTTTTAATCTTGTGATATTGTTAAATGTTGTGATATTCTAAAAACTTTGTGTTATTGTAAAAAGTATTATTAATTGCATGCTGTGATAGCCTATAATTGAGGCAACACTTGAAATTTATGTATTGATTAATGAAGATAATTTAAGTTAGTGTATGTCTTGTTGGTTACCCTAATAAAATAAATAAATAAATAAATAAGGCGCCGATCCCACAGAGAGAGTTGTAGAGTTCCGCGTTCCGAGTTCCGAGCGAGCAGTTTAGAGTTGTAAAGGTAAATGGGCAAATTTGTATGGAGCTTCTCCCATTGGCGGCCAGCAATAATTTCTATGTTTCTATAAGGCAATAATATTCAAAAACTCTACACACCGTAGTCAAAATATGTGGCTTGGCCGTTTTGCTACTACAAGAACTATTATTGTAATGTATTAATTAGTTAACAGTAAATAATGTTTTCCCCCTACGGCCAAGCCATATATTTTGACTAAGTTGTAGAGTTTGTGAAGTTAGGGCTTGTAGAGTTAGGGCGTGTAGAGTTAGGGCGTGTAGTTATAAGCTTGGCTCTACATGAGATCTGATAACTTTTTGACAGTGCGAGCTGGTCCTGTCTTGGCAACATTTTGCATGACAATGTTTTTGGATCTTAAATGAATCAATGAAAATGAATAGGTAACTTTTTTTTTCCGTGGGGAATTCCTCATAGTATACCCGTCCGCCCCGGGGGTAGCGGCCAGGTTATGCCGGACTTGTACCGGCTAAAACCCCACGGTGGTCGCCATCTGCGCTGTAGAGGGGGGCGGGCTCTCGTGTTGAACGCGTACCTGCTCACCCCTCCACGCGAGGCGCTAAGATAGCTCATCCAGGGGGAAGCGTGATACCTCCCCACAGCACCCTCGCTGTGCTATCGCACGATGATTCGTGACCACATCGACCCATCGTCCTCCTTGGGGTCCACAGAGCCCCCGCCCTGATTGCCCACCACCACAAAGGCCCCGTTTAGCCGCCTTTTACGACAGGCAGGGGAACACCGTAGCTGTTATTCTAAGCCCCAGCTACAGGGCAGAATGTGTATAAAACCCGGAAGAAACTTACTCGGTAATTATTATAATAAGGACTAGCAAATTACAGTAAACAAATAATACCTACCTAGACAATGACTTGCATATTGCATTATATTCACTGAGTTAACGGATGCTGATTATTCCTCATGCTAATAAAATTAACCGTGCGCAAAATACAGCACTGCATTGTTTGTCAACTCACGTCTCTACTGTTTTTGAAGTTGGATGAGGAATGTGTAACGATCGCGACGATGCCACACGATGCAACGCACCTCCACAATAATATGTGTTTGGGTGTGTTACATCACCATGAATTGGTTACGTCGCCAGCTCGACAAAAGCATAATTTGTTTTATGCCGAAAAATATATTATGTAAGTTTTTTTTTATTTTTAACCCCTCCCCGATTGACTAACGACCTCAAGAAGGTGGCCGGACTAGGCTAGATGTGGGTGGCAAGGAATCGGAAGGAGGCGCGCTCTGTCGCGGCCCACCAGAGGACTGAGAAAGATGATGATGATTTATACAAATCATATAAATATCTACCTAAATAAAGCGCATTTAAACTCGAAGAAATCTTGGATTTTTTTCACTAACTCAACAATTTTAGAAGTTCCTTGAAAACTCTTGCTTTGGTGTACAAAGGAAGAGTTTTGACAAATATTTCATGAGTTTTGTGAACATTATATGATTCGCGTATATGGGACCCATTTCCTAGATATATTCTAAGAACACTCATAAGGCAATAAGGTCGAAATCTCAATACGCGGTTGCCCCTAATAACATGAGTGCTAATGTTGTCAGTTTACACGTTTGCTGTCAGATATTCAACCTTAAATGGGTCCGAAATTAAAGTTCGTGACTGTAGCTAACCAAAATATAAACCATTTATATTCTACTAGCTTTCAATCCCCTATCATACCCCCATAGGGATTGGATTTTGACTGCAAATGATGATAGGTTCGGCAACGCGCGAGTGATACCCCTGGTGTTGCAAGCGTCCATAGGCTACGGTAAGTGCTTACCCTCAGGCGGGTCGTATGCTTGTTTGCCACCCTAGTGATATTAAAAAAAAGTATGTATAGTTCAATAAAATTCATGCACCTTCCATGCATCTCTTTAGTTCAAATGTACTCACATGGTAAACTCAAATGTTACGTTCACAATACACAAACGTTAAATTACACAACAATAACGCTATAAGCATAGCAATTCCTTAATTAGTTGGAACCATTGGTAACAATAAAAACATTAGTAAATAAAACACGGATCGTCAAGGACCGCCCGATCCGGCCGCAGTCGCACGCCCACTCTACGTGAGGGCAACCAATTTTCTGCCCCAGCGAATCCTTTTGATGTCTACAATAATAAAATAAAGCCCAAGAATTAAATTATGCCCTCAAAGATATCTCATTAAAATTTTGACATCCCTAAGTTGTGACGGGTCTTTCTGCGTGTAATCGAAATTGCGAACCGTTCATCTCTTCTCTTTTCATTCATTCACAAAATTATTTCGTTCGTGCGTTCATTCGTTTCGATATTCAAAAGGGAAACGTTGAATGTTAATCGAATTTGGAATAGATTTTAAACAGAATGAGATGTCTATTTCTGATACGCTGTTTTCGATTTTCGAAATAAAACTTGTCAGATTGAGGGATTGAGGCAGGCCAAAGCAAGGCCAAAGGCAGGCATGACTTTTATGTCAATCTGCTATAGATTTATATTATAGTACAAAAGCACAGATTACAGAATATTTGTAAATCTGTGTAAAAAAGGTTCTTATCATTATAATCAAATTAAATTTATTGTAAAGATGTTTAATATTCTACATAAACTACACACATTAGGAAAACGATAAAGATTTTGGAAACTTATAATAATGCCTCATAGATACGAATAAAAAAGACTTAAGATTCAATTAAGTCTTTTATATAGGTAGACAATTCTTAAATTTCTCTACATGCATACAATTGAATCTTCATAGAATACAGAGCGACTGTAAGAGAGTACGGTCTGCGAGCACGGGTACGGTCTAAATGCCTCTAAACGAAGTGCGCGTACATAGTTTGAACGACTAAAATACGTAAGTATAATGAATGCCAATTTCTCGTTTTTTATCGATACTTTTTAACCGACTTCAAAAAAAGGAGGAGGTTCTCAATTCGGTTGTATGTTTTTTTTATGTTTGTTACCTCATAACTCCGTCATTTATTAACCGATTTGGAAAAAAAAAATTGTCTGGAAGGGGAACACTTCCCGTTTCTTCCCATTGTCATCAGATCAGGATTTGATAACTTCTTATTGTACTTTGAAGTCGGTTTAACTTTTTTTGTAAAACAGTCCAATTATACCAAGTACAAATGACAAGGAATCTATTTCGATATTTTGTCTGGCTGTAGATCCACTAATGTACGATATATCTGTGAATGCATCTATATGGAAACTGCTCTCGCTTCCCGCAAGGTAACGTTGTTAACGCTTTGACTCTATAATATTCTAAATCTGTCTAAAATATTTTTTTTATTCTTTAATTTACGCTAGTTCGCCCTACGGATAAACCCACGAACTCCTCTTTGCCCCTGGCAAGCATTAGGACTTAATTTTGAAAAATGCTTTTTTTTAACACCCCTGAGCTATAAAAAGATGTTAGCCTCCAAAAATCATCGTGCCATGACTGGTGGTCTAAGCCTCTGCTTTGATCGCTGAGCGCTCATTAACAATTCTTGTAGGTACCTATACCTATTATCATTTTAAATAAGTTCTCACACTGAACAAGTTTTCGCACGTCTACCTGGAATGATGGTTCTTAAGTAAATGCTTCTCGGTCCAATTTAGTTTCTTGTTTCTGGGCTTTATTACCCAGACAGATGCCTCATTACACCTCGTAATTGAAGTAAAGGTGAATGACAAACTAGAAAATTAATACCAGAGCCCTTTTGTCTGTTTTTTTTACCATTCGATATTCCAACATTAATCTACTCGCATTATAAACATACGTGTCGAACAACCTCCCTTTTTTGAAGTCGGTTAAAAATGAATAGGTACTGTCCAGTCCATAGATAGACACTGATTTATTTTATTGTATTTTAGACGTTATAAGTACAATTGTAATGGATGATCATTAGTAAACTCCTGCGAAGCCTTTTCTTAACGGAGAAACATAAGCGATGAGCGAGGCCATTATGGAATCCAATATCACAAGCTTGATCATTTAAATCTTAAAGAAATCAATAGATATTTCGATAGACGCTGAATTTGGTAGTGATTTTGAAGACTTTATTATGTTTTGGAGTTACAATTGAGTGATATTTGCTAGGTACTTAAAAGTCTCAAGTCTCAAACACACGCCGCTCGAGTTCGTTACACGTTTTCTTGTAAAATTCACGAATACTTCTAAAGATAGAATCTTAATTAGATAGGTACCTTAATGATCTCATTAATATACCCTCAATTTCATCCCCTAGAGACCATGTAAGCGCGCTATTCGTTGTTTCAAAATTATTCTCGGTAAAGGGATGAAAGGTACCCAAAAATCTGAAGCGAGGAAACCCGATGGTGTCACCAGGGAATTGTTTACGGGGTGACCTTGAAGGCCCGGGTAAAATTCTCACCTAGAATGCCGCACATGGTCGGTGATGGCCGGGCTCTGGTGAGCGCGCGGCCATATCTGTCTTCACACGCGTACCATCACACCACACTACACACAGCACTGAACGTCACTCATATCAGGGTTGTTGAGCACCGACAGCCTGGTGGGAACCGAGACGTGCGCTCCTCGCCGCGCCAGTTCATTCACTGAAAGCCCCGGGCAAGTGTCCCCCAGTGCGCAGAATCGGACATGCGTTGAGAGAGCGACTAGCTCCCTCTGTTTTGATAGTCGGCCACTCATTCTGCCGGGTTGGGCCGTGGGTATGCCCACATAGAGGTCACAAGGTCGTTGGTAAAGTGATAGCGATCCAATAATATGGTAAACATAAGCAAAATCGCCGCTGATGTGCGGTGTGGGAAGCTCAGAGATGTCGTGAGATTTGATAGTGCTCTTAAAGTTTGCGATGGATTTTAATCACCCAGTTACAGGGGTGTTGTTGTTACGTTCGCTTGGTAACAGCCAACCGGGCATTGTCCTCGAATCGCTATTCTGCCATTCACTATGATGAATAGGTATTAGTTATTTAGATAAGGCAAAAGAGCGCTAAATAAATGGGCGTTAAATTAATTCATTACTTATAGGGCTTGTTCCTCTGAGTTCGAAATTATTGATAGAGGTTCACCAGCTTTTTGTAACACTGCAGGCACATTTTGGACAGGTTTTGGAGAAGATCCGAGTTATTACAAAAGGTTGGTGTGGCCAATCACATCTTCACGTCGAGGTGTTTCCGATGTCGTATTCGTATCGCTCTCGGCAACCTTGTACGAATCAAAGGTTTTTGTCGCGATAAAGTTAGCTCGCGCGCGCTTCAGTTGAAATGAAACTGTTAAGTGCGTCGAACTCGGCTAAATGTTTGATGGGAAAGATAGACGAAACTTATTAATAATGGAGAATGAAAATGAAAAGAATTCCATTTTATTTTGGACTTTTTTGAATCGGTGCTGGTTTTTTAAAATCTTACTATGAAGTCGGTAAACAAGTATACGGGCCGCCTGATGGTAAGCGGTTACCGTAGCCATATGGACGCTTTTGACACAAGAGAAGAAAGGTGTGAATTGGGGTCTACAGGTCGGCAACGCGCGAGTGATACCTACCCCCGGTGTTGCAAGCGTCCATAGGCTACGGTAACTGCTTACCACCAGGCGGGCCGTATGCTTGTTTGCCACCTCAGTGGTATAAAAAAAAAAGAGGCATCACTCCCGCGTTACTGATCCTTCCCACCTCCCCAATTAGGTCTGACGACGTTACTCAATACTCACGCCCAGGAACACACAGAATAAATAATAGTACACAACACAACATAAAGTTATTTGGCTTCGCTATTCTGTAAGGTCGAGGCTCTTTGAGTGAATAAACGCTATGCTCTACCTATCTTATTTCATTTAATGTAATCCTCAAGAACCTAATAAATGATAGTGAGTAATAAAAAAATCTAAGGGTACCACCCTTAGATTTAGTAGTAGTCATCCACCATCGGCTTATTATCTCTGCTTAGCTTTAAACATTAATTATATTAATAATTAACCATTAATAATAGCTTTTTATCGTATACATGAGTACTTTACGTGGTTTCATTTAATGTCGTATTGTCGTAATAGCTTATGTTATTGGTTTGTCCCCGACTGCAAAACCTTATAAAATTCAAGTTATATTCAAAATTAATTTTTGCTTTTCAGTTTTTTCGGTGGTTTATTTTTTGTTAAAAAGTTTAAATTTTTTTTTTTGTGGCTATACTCGACTAATTACTACATGCTTAATTTTTGATTTCTTTTGATGTAATACACAATTCAGCATTAAAATCTGTGAGTGAACAATAAATCATCCCTATTTTCCCATCCTTAGGGTAGGTATTTTTTATCCATATTTATATGGGACCACCTGCGAGGTATACCCTATCCAATAAAAAAAGTTTTATCAAAATCGGACTACTCTGTCAAAAGTTATGCGTGATCATACATAAAAAAAAAAAAAATACGCGTCGACTTGTAAACCTCCTCCGTTTTTTCGTCGGTTAAAAATACAATTTTTTATTCCTCCGTTTTGCTACGCTCGTAATCTAATAATATCGCGTCATAATTTTTGCGAAATTTGCATTAAATAATAATAGTAATTTCTTTATTATCAGGCTACTAGTGGCATATAGACTTTACAATCTAACATATAATAAAACATTTTTTGTTAGCATAGCCTAGTTAGTAACATCGAACAAAACGCAATGACGTTCATTTTGGTTGAAATCTATGCCGCCATTTTCCCACCGCCGAAAATGCGCTCTGATTGGCTAAGTCAAGAACGCATGCACTCTGATTGGCCAAGTCAAAAACACACGATGCATTTATTGGTCTCTACTGTTCAAATTCAGTGACAAATCACTGATTAGTTTCGGAATTTGATTGTTCAGTATTACCTACGACTCTAAAGGGATTTTTCCTCGATGTGTAGTAAACACACAGCACTAATTCTTTTTGCGATCGTGTGGCACTTGTCCGCGAAAACGACGGAACACCTGCGACCAAATGTCCTCTTCCATGACTTTATACTTCATGGGTCAAGAGGCCAAATAAAGGAGCATTGGTAATCCTTCAATTTGCCCTGAGCTCGTGTAATGCTAAGGCCCCACCTACCTATCTCGTGTGTGACATTAGCAGCTATCTAGCGCAATAACACATGTGTACACGACATAAAAAGAAAACGTACCTAAAGGTACTTATATAAAATTGTCAGCAGTGCTATTCTGTAACGTTTATTTGGAATCTCACTTCTGAATCCACGATAAGACTAGAGTTTCATATTATTAAAATGAGCGAGTTCGACACTAGCGAAACCGAGTGATGATGGAAGTGAGAAGAACTACGACAGGCGAGTGTTTTGACGTTTTTCAATAGCAGTTCGGTTACTATTGTACGTAGTATCGTAGTATTTATATACTCTGAGGTAGTATTTATATACTCTGAGCTATTATTACGTAAAGAAAAGACCTACACGCCCCCCGCAAATTAATCGTCGCCCACCCTCACCTGAATGTAACGTAATGGCGTGACAGTACTCCTGAATCAGGAGTAGGTACTGATAGCCATATACAAATGTACCCTGTGGTGTAGCCCAAACCTCCGACCAACGTAGATAATAATTATTCGTTTCTATGAACGCATAGGTACGCTTTTGCACACACGTACACTTACAGCCCTTACATTGAATTTCCTCCGATAACGTAATGGATACTCGCTTGCGAAGAAAATACTAAGTGGTTCTAAAACTTTCCACTAGAGGCGCTGCTCGTGACGAATAATGTTACTGCACAGTAAACACTCAGCCTTATTGAGCCGGTCAATAAAAGATGTGCTTAACTTAACTTCTGTAAGTACTGAAATTGAAATCCTGCATTAGAGCTGAGCTGAGCAGGATGCATATAAGGTAACAATGAGAGGTAGTCACTAAGGTCATACCAATTTGGAACATCTCGTTTCATAGTTGAAGATAATTACGTCCTTATTCTTGGTATAAATCACAATTGTAGAGAGAACCCACACTCAAGATAATCAGCGTTCATTTACAACAAGCCTGAGTCCGTCCGTAGCTTCGCTCTCAGCAAAATCAACCTTCCGAATCGTGCATTAGAATCTGACGGTTCATAAGTGCATGGAGGCCTATTTGAATTATTAATACCATTTTTTCACTGCCAAGATTATACACAATTTTACTCCAAATGGTTTCACCTTCTTTGCCCATAGAGATAGAATACTAGATTAGGTATGTGCCATGAGAACGGGAAAATTCAACGCTACGCGCTGCCCTGAAACGAAATACGCGTATATGTGAACGACTAAATACATATCTCGATTTTTATCGATACTTTTACGACAAGGACCTCATATCGTCTTTTTTTTTCTAACAGTTAATTTAATCACTAGTGTACAATATACTATGAACGCATATATGCAAGCTGATCACGCTTCGCACAAGGTAGGTTATGATTTCTGACAATTGAAAAGTTCTGATAAGTAAGGCGCTACATAAAATTTCTCTGTAATCATTTTTTTCTTCTCAGTTGAAGGCCGAGTTCCGAATCGGTGGTAACGTCAGTAAATGTGACCTTCATAAGTGCCCTTCTGGGGCCTAAATTGAATAAATGGCTTTGACTTTGACTGTGACTCTACATCTGTTTTTTTTTACAGACAGATTGCAATTTTACCGTACGGTAAAAAAATTCAACACATTCAAAATGGTCACAGAGGAATTTTTTTTTTTTTTGCTTCCACGGACAAAGTTACGATAAAACAAAACTTTCAGACGGTTTGCTATGAATATTTTTGTTTCCTTATTTTTTCCAACGGACTCCTGGGTACGTGTTACAGTACTGGTGTCTGAAATTGTGTTTCGCTATCAAAGATTATAATCCGACTACATTCAGAAAATCAGACAGATTGCTTCATTGCTATGAAACAGTTCGGTATTTTTTTGAACCATTTGAATATACTGTCAGTACCTCTACCATGATACCTACGGTAACATAAATGATATTCGCTAGCTACTTCAGTGAATATTTTGTCTGGCAAGCACCGCCTCTTGCGGACACTTTTGGAAGCATTTCATACTAAATTCACCGTAGTCGCTAGCGAGTGTAGATTATAGAAACGCATGGTCTCTCTCTATCTCATGATTATAGAAAAACAGGTAAGACGCGACGCGAATTTTTTTTTAAATTTGTAGTTATGGTTTCAGAATAACGAAACGATAACCCAAAAATTTTAGTCATGGGCTCCTGTACTATAAATAAATTAACATCCTGGTTCATATGGAAACCATAACTGATAATGTACTACATATAATACGACTTTTTGTTTGTAAATACATACTTGTACGTAGTATTTATATACTCTGAGCTTATACTCAGGACATATCTACAGACATGTTCATGCACACAAATCCATGGGTTTGGGAATCGAACCCGCGACCTGCGGCGCGATGCGTGGAATCCTTAGCAACCGCGCCAACTGGCCCGTCACCATAGGGTAGTATTTAAACGAGCGAATATTAATTTAAAAAAAAAACATACGGAATACTCTGTGAGCGACTACAAAACCAGTTATTCAGAACGTGTAGTAGTTTGATCATTTTTGTGCTATCAATTTTCTATTTGAGTAACAACTTTACAACTCATATTAAATTCACGATTTTTGGCATTATATTTTATTTCAAAAGAACCGCGCTAATGATATGGTTAATGAGATGGCATGATATAGTTACGGCTCTGAGGCTACGTTCTGGACACATTCCCCTAAATAAATTTGGATTTATGATGGGCAAAGTAAATACACCAAATTGTGTAGAATGTGACTCTGTTGAAGACGTATACCATCTCAATATGGAGATGGCGCATGTTCATCAAATTGAATATATTTGCTAGTGATTTCGGTTGGTGTAATAGTGTCCTGGCATTTCCTACCTCGGAGGAGGCCAGGAAGGTTTTTAGTACAAAAAATAAATAAAAAAAACACCTAGCGCCATCTATTCGTGATAAAAGTAACATTATTTGGTACCTACCTACTGGCAAATATCCATAAAGGAACCTACTGGTACCATACTGGTACCCAAAGACTACAGTATATACCAAACTTAGAGACTGGTACCAACACATGTAGGATAGTTCTTCTTCTTCTTATTTTTAATTTTGGCAACCAAGCCCAAATTAGGGCTCATTTCTGCCAGTGTCGAGTTATATTATAGTTTTCAGTCACAATAAATCACTTCACATTATAGTCAGCGTTGCCATTAGGGTACGCACTAGTACGCATTGCGTACTATTTCATTAGGTAGCGTTCTCGGGTACTCTCCCGCCAATTTGCGTACTATTTTACTGTCAAGCCAAAAAATAATAATAATTAAAATCAAAATAATAAAGTTCAATAGTTTTAATTTCTGTCTAGCAAAATTCAGCATAAAATGACCACTAGCGACCCCAGTGTGTTTCTTTTTAAAACACGCTTTTATTAGCTTAACTTGTATGTTTGTATGTAATGGAATCTTCAAACGTAATTTTCATCAACTTTCAAACGTCAGATTAAACTGAAATTTTGCGCACTTATCGTATACCGATAACAGTATACTAATTTGGTACCATCGAGCTGATCTGATGATGTATTCGGAAGGTAGGCACTGGAATTCCATAACGGAATTACGTATGTTAGCCGTGTTTTGACTTGTTGGAATCGTCTTGAAATGCAGTTTGACTGCATATGGTTTTCAAGGTCTGATGATGGAGATGGAGGGTAGGCATTTGAACTCCATAATGGAGCAATGTTTCTAAGCCGTGTTTGAGCTTCTTGGAATTTTCGTTAGATGCACTTTAATCATAATGGTTTTCAGGGTATAATGATGGAGACAGAGGGTAGGAATCTCATATCGGAGCAACGTTTCTTAGCCGTATTTGGGTTTGTTGCTGTCTAAATGTAAGCAATTTTAGTAATTTTGTAATTAAGTTTATCATTAGAATGACAATTATGGGGCGCTTTTCCTTGAAACCTAATAGAATTTCTTATCATTATTATGAAGAAATGTCGTAAAAATTACAAAATGAAAAGTGCCCCACGCATTTTCATTCAAATATTAGACTTAATTATAAAAATTGCTTACATTAAGGGCCTTACGGGATAGACAGAGAATATAACATTATTAAACAATATTAGTTAGTTAGAGGGGCTTTTTAAACCGTGATTTTTTGATTTTCTAACTGTAATTTATTTTTATTCCATATTCCAATTCCAAGGTTCGTTCAATCATTCATCGTTTCAAATTCAAATGTTATTTACAAAAGGCAATTAATAAACTTACTTTATCTGAGCAATAACGAATATTTTTTTGTCACTTCGTACTCAAAAGTTATGTTTCGTACTATTTTTAGGTGCTGTGCGTATCCTATTGTGAAGTCACTCTGGCAACGCTGATTATAGTCCTCAGTCAGTCACCGTCCATAAAAGTCATGTTTTACTACAATGGTGGTCATTGTACTAAAACCATACTAAAACTCTACAAGGACATCTTGAGACAACTTGAAAAGTCACGATACACATAATTCATTTCATTTCACTTCACTGGTGCACATGGATGATCTTTATTGGGTAAAATACCACCAAAAATACACAATAAAACTCAAAATACACAAATTTATGAAAATAAAAATGTTTTCATTTTTATTTTCATAAATTTGTGTGCTACGTCACTCTGCAAGTTCCCGCCAAAAAGTCAGGATAGTTCTTCTTCTTCTTCTTATTTTTAAGTTTGGCAACAACCCCAGATTAGGGCTCATTTCTGCCATTGTCGAGTTATATTATAGTTTCCACTACACATTATAGTCCTCAGTCAGACACCGAACATAAAAGTCATGTTTTACTACAATGGTGGTCAATGGTCCTGATTCTCTTGTTTACAACTAAACTAATTTTAATCTCACTATGTCTCTTTCTAACAAAGAACATAAGAAAAGGATGTAAGAAATTTAGTTCTGTCAAATTAGTCCAATGCTTGTTTTCAATATAAATTTAGTCGCCATTGAAATGATAGCAAAACCTAGATAATAGGTTTTTATTTACTAAAAGACAAGTTACATTTAAAGATGACACATAATAAACACAATGTCAAGGCAACGGCATAGTGCTCTTTAGTTTTGTCTAAAGAGTACATATATATCATTCTCCCCGCCTAGGTCCTTCACAATAATATTCTTGCAAATAGTTGGGCTGTCTCCTGATTCTAGTTGTCCTACTCAGTTCAGCAACTGGCTCTTGAATAGCCGGTTGAGACTCGTGAGATTCGACGATTGGTTCAGGTTCAGCCATTGAATCTGATTCATTCGTTGGGGCTGAACAGCTTTCTCGTGTTGATTCTGAGTCAGGTGCTGGATCTAAATTATTTTCAGGTCTCGAGTTTGATTCAGGTACAGGAGCCAAGTATCTGTTGGCGATGTTTACTTCGCGTCCATCTGTATATCGGATCAGGGAATAATCGGGATTAGAGTGTAAAAGTTCAACTTCTTCAACCTGATCTTGGTATTTATTAGCCCGATTAAACCTTTTAATAAGAACTTGCCCCGAACTAGTGAGCCACGAGGGGATCGAAGTTCCATTTGATGATCTTCGTGGATGGACAAACAAACGTTCATGAGGCGTGCAGTTTGTAGCGGTGCAAAGTAAAGAACGAATAGAATGAAGAGCCTGCGGCAAGACACGTTCCCAGTTTTCTATGGGAATATTTTTCGTTTTTGTGGTCAACTGTATGGTCCTCCACAGCGTGGAATTTAGTTTCTCCACTTGTCCGTTACCTCGAGGGTTATATGGAGAGGAATGACTTGTGGCTATACCACGTGAATTAAGAAATTCCTGTACTTCTCCGGCTAGAAATGATGTCCCGCGATCTGAATGAATGTAGGTTGGGAATCCGAAAATCATAAATAAATTATTTAGATGCCTTATAACCGTCTTTGCTGTCATATCAGAACATGCAAAAGCAAAAGGGAAGCGTGAGTGCTCGTCAATTACCACTAATAGATATTTATTATTCGTACTTGATGGAAGCGGTCCTTTAAAGTCCATTGCCAGTCTTTCAAAAGGGGACGTAGCTTTAATAAGTTTTGCCTGAGCTTCGTGTACTGTTCTATAATATCTGGGCTTAATCTCACAGCAAATACGGCATGAATTTGTCATTTTTCGAATCTCTTCCAGCGAGAAAGGGAGATTCTTTGTTTTTATCCAATGATACATTCTTGTGACACCAGGATGGCATAATGCTTTATGAAGAGATGTTAATTT
The DNA here is from genome assembly GCA_947623365.1 of Achlya flavicornis. NCBI lineage: Eukaryota > Metazoa > Arthropoda > Insecta > Lepidoptera > Drepanidae > Achlya > Achlya flavicornis. The sequence goes on from OX392478.1 coordinate 14,376,066, forward strand.
TGTCATTCGAGATTCGGTCGAAGCGCATACTCTTGTAAGTGCGTCCGCCGCGAAATTATGTTTCCCTGGTCTGTAGACAATATCATATTTGAATTGAGAAAGTTCTAGGCGCCATCTCTGGATCTTCTCATTTTTGATCTTACTAGAATGTTTGGTATTAAACATGAACGAAACTGATCTTTGGTCAGTGATCAATTGGAAAGGTCGACCAATTAGGAAATGGCGCCATTTCTTCAGTGATTCTACAATTGCATAAGCCTCCTTTTCAATCGCAGAGTGATTTTGTTCACTGGTGTTTAATGTCCTCGAATAGAATGCGACAGGCCGAGATGCTTGCGACAAAACGGCCGCTATTGAATGTTCAGAGGCGTCAGTTTCGACGGTAAATGGAATTTTATCATCTATCGCATGAACGGTAGACTTTGCTATGTCAGTCTTTAACTCTTCGAAACATTTAACTTGGTCAATTGTTAGTGGAAACATTTCTGTTTTTGACAAGAATCTGATTCGTTCTGAAAAATTTGGAATCCACTTGGAATAATGAGCAAACATACCTAATGCCCTTCTGAGAGAAGATATATCATTCGGTGGAGGTAAAGAAATTAAAGGCTTTAGGCGATCATTGTCAGGCTTTCTAACGTGATTCGAAATATTGTATCCAAGAATGTTTATCGTGTGCTGCGAAAATTTACACTTACTTTTGTTTAGTGTAAGTCCGTATTTCGTGGCTGCCTGTAAGAATTTGTCTAAATTTTTGTCGTGCTCATCTTGCGTACGTCCACATACTGTTATGTCATCAAGATACGAATAAGTGCCCTTAAGTTGTTCTTTCCTTATGACCCAGTCAATAGTTCTTTGGAAACTGGAGACACCGTTTGTAACACCAAAAGGAATTCGTCTGAATTGGTACAAATTTCCGACCGCTTCGAAGGCAGTATAAGGTCTTTCTTCGGCTAAAATAGGTACCTGATGATAAGCGCTTTGCAAATCTATAGCACTAAAGATCGTGTATTTTGAGATATTAGATACTCATTCCTCTATATTTGGTAAGGGGTATGCATCCAGCTCTGTATATCTGTTAATCGTTTGTGAGTAATCAATTACTAGGCGTTTCTTATGATTCTCGGTATTTGATATCAATACTTGTGCGCGCCAAGGTGACTGACTCTCTTCAATGATACCTTCTGCTAAGAGTTTGAGCACTTCTTGTTCAATGAATTGTTTGTCATCTTCACTGTGCCTGCGAGACTTCGCTGCTATTGGTTTACAGTTTGGAGATACATTGGCGAATAAGGGTACGGCGGGCACGCATGCTTCAGCCACATTACATACGATTAAAGGTTCTTTTGGTCCACCAAATTCGAATTCCAAAGATGAGTGCTTGTCTAAAACATCGTGGCCAATAATAATATCTGCGCACAAATTCTTAACTATAAGCAGGTTAATGTTTTCGTAAATATGCTTGCCAATAGTAATTGTTTGATAAGTTTGACCCGCAACTTGTGATGTGTGATTCAAAGAAGCCATAGATATCATTTGCTCACAAGGTTTTCGTCTAAGTTGGCAGAGCTTACTGAAGTCCTCGTTGATAAAGCTCATGGAGCTACCAGTATCTAACAGTGCCTCTGCTCGAATACCTTTGATAAAGGCGGGTACTGTTGCTTTTCTTAGCGATAATGGTGAAGCGGCGCTGATGCACGCGGAATACTCACCTTTCTCCAACGCAGCGGCACTAGGTAAGTTCCTGCTACGACACACAGTAGCGTAGTGACCTTTTTGTCACATAATTGGCAGGTAGCTTCTAACGCTGGGCATATTTTACGAGGATGTACACGTCCTCCACAGAAAAAGCATTTTCGTTTGTGAAATGTGGCAGCTACAGTGTTTTCTTCAACATAAGGCGGCGTTATAACTTTGACTTCATTTGAGTCCATCGGTCAGCGCGGGGGCTTTCGCGTCCGCCGTAGTTGGTTGCAGTACTGATTGACGTGCGACAAGAAAATTTTGAAAAGTCATTTTCCAGTGCTCCCATTCATGAGAAGCGGAGCTGCTGCTCGGTTCGACATCAAACCTTTCCTTAAATAGCGATCCATGTTTCGATCAATTAGTTATTTTTTTTAGTAAATAAAATTGAAATGATAGCAAAACCTAGATAATAGGTTTTTATTTACTAAAAGACAAGTTACATTTAAAGATGACACATAATAAACACAATGTCAAGGCAACGGCATAGTGCTCTTTAGTTTTGTCTAAAGAGTACATATATATCAGCCATCTATCGCGGTTACGCCTAAATATACGCAAAGTAAGACGGCAAAGATTAATTTGACAGCTTTAAATATGTTCTATCCTTTTTCTATTATGTTCGTAAGAAAGAGATGACATGTGACTAAAATTAGTTTAGTGCGATTTACAACAGAATCGGCACCATTGTACTAAAACTCTTCACGGACTTTTTGAGACAACTTGAAAAGTCACGATACACATAATTCATTTCATTTCACTTCACTGGTGCACAATAGTGCACATGGATGATCTTTATTGGGTAAAATACCACTGTAGAAGTTTGTCTCGGCGCTTCGTTGTTCTCGCACTCCTTCTTGGTTAGGGTAATGTTGGTAATTTATAAATAGTCTGGTTTAAAATGGTTTATTAGAAACTAACACAATGATAGACGAAATGGTAAGCACGTAAATGAAATGGTTTATGGAATATAAAATGGTATGGCTAAACACTAATAATTAACTATGATAAATTACTGGTTATACAAATGGTTATTGAATACGCGATATTTAATTGGTTTGGTGTTGGTTCTACTAATTTAAATTAGGCATACAAAATGTACGCGTGTAAAATGCATTAGGTGCATAAAATTATGATGAGCTGTTCGGTTGTGTAACTCCGAACAACCACCAAAAATACACAATAAAACTAAAAATACACAAATTTATGAAAATAAAAATGAAAACGCAACGTCACTCTGCAAGTTCCCGCCAAAAAGTCATAGTTCTTCTTTATTCTTAATAGTGATATTTTTAATTTATCTCATCATAGACATAAGAAAACTGCCACATTATTCTGGTGATTTTAATATTATATGTAAGTTATTTTCTATAAATCATCATAATTTGTGTAAATTCTACTTCTTCTTCTTCTTATTTTTAATTTTGGCAACCAAGCCCAAATTAGGGCTCATTTCTGCCAGTGTCGAGTTATATTATAGTTTCCAGTCACAATAAATCACTTCACATTATAGTCCTCAGTCAGTCACCGTCCATAAAAGTCATGTTTTACTACAATGGTGGTCATTGTACTAAAACTCTTCACGGACATTTTGAGACAACTTGAAAAGTCACGATACACATAATTCATTTCATTTCACTTCACTGGTGCACATCGATGATCTTTATTGGGTAAAATACCACCAAAAATACACAATAAAACTCAAATTACACAAATTTATGAAAATAAAAATGAAAATGCTACGTTACTCTGCAAGTTCCCGCAAAAAGTCTAAATTCTACTTGTAAAGGAATATTTTGTTAGACTGTCATTTTTAAAATTGCCAATTTATTGTGCTGACTCACGGACTTGATTTTTCATAAAAAAAATATGTTTTTTATTATATGTATATAAAGTTTAATACGATGTTCATTTAAAAGTTCTTATTAATGTAATATTTTTTTTCTGGAAATGACGTTATTTGTTACCAAAATAATTTATTTTCCGTGTGACAGACCAAATTATTTCCAATAATGGTGAATTTGTATTTGAATCATATGGCAACACTACATCAAAATTCCTTTTTATTTCGGTTCTTTGCCGTGTCGTTTAGGGTACGTTGATTAATCCGTGAAAATCTTACGAATACTAGGATAATATTTTGTTTAATCATTTTATAACAGTTTAATATTACATTTATTGTCGTGGACGATGGATATTTTCCATATTTTCATTGTTTGTGATCGAAATAATGTCCGCGGCAACTTGACATATAGCACGCAGGATATAGTAACCTAAACACTTGGAACTGTGAAATAAAACGTGGTATTTTGGGTTTCAGTGAAGAGCGACAGAATGAAGTTCAATAAGCTCGTCACATCCTCGAGGAGGAAAAACAGGAAGCGCCATTTCAGCGCGCCCTCGCACATCAGACGAGTGCTCATGTCTTCACCTCTATCCAAAGAGTTGAGACAGAAATTCAATGTAAAATCTATGCCAATCCGCAAAGACGACGAAGTTCAGGTAAATACTTTTAATTGCAAGTTCTAGTGGAATTGTGCAGATATAATTTAGTGGTAGATGCAAAACAAAATGATGAAGACAAACCATTCACAGACTGCGGACGCCGTTGGCTCGCAAAAGACGAATTGAAGGTTTTCTTCAGTAAGTCTTGAGCGCAGTCAGCAAGTCCGCACCATGGTTCAAAAATTGGCTCTGATCGTTTTGCACAATATAAATAAAATTTTAGGTTATGATTCAGATACCTACCAACTTGTACTATTTTGCAGACAACCAAGTTCAAAATTTTGGTGACACACATGTAACTATCATGCTGTATTGTTATGGTTTTCATCTAAATCAAATTTCTCGTAGCTTATAGAAAAGAAAATTAAATTTAAAAGACCACATGTAATCACAATATTTAGAGTAGGTACTCTTAATTCTTAGAGCTGAACCTAGCAATCATTGAGCATTCCAACACTATTGATACAGATTGAACTGTTTTCAGGTTGTCCGCGGTCACTACAAGGGCCAACAAGTTGGTAAAGTAGTCCAGGTGTACCGTAAGAAGTTTGTTGTCTACATTGAGAGGATTCAACGTGAGAAGGCCAATGGCGCCAGTGCATATGTCGGCATCCACCCTTCAAAGGTAATTAGCTATACTTTTTAATTTTAATGTTTATTTGATGATGATTTTATTCCCATTCTATTTAATGATTCATTATAACCACTGAGGTCGAAAAAGTAATCTATTCTCTTCAGTATAAGGCCCTTCATTCCACAGAGGCATGTCATACAAATGACAACTTGAGTGGAGTTTGCTGCATTTGTAATTTATATAAAATCTAATCTATCTGCTTAATTCAGTGGAAACCATGCTGTCAATTAACATGGACTGACCATACATTGTAATCATATCCTACATATAGATTTTGAGGTTACATTCTTGTGATTCTCATAGTGAGTTATAATGATAACTCACTATGAGAATCACAAAAATGTAATGTTCATACATAATGATGTATGAACTGTATCAAAAGTAGATCATTTTAGTACCCTTTCATAATAATCTATTAACAATCTCTTGACTGTTTGTATGAAACTGAATTGCTTAATGTGAAATAGTACTAAAGAGATGCTGACTGTATATACTTTACAGTACATCTGAAAGCTATTTCAAATGATGATATATTTTCACTTAGACTGTGTCATACATGTTTAACTAAAGTCTGATGTTACAACTGAAGACTGACGTTTTGCATAGACGCTGCTACTGCGGATAAACTTCCATGGCTCTGATTATCAACATCCTTCATTATCATAAACAAAACTCCTATCCATAGCCTAATGTAAGTTTTCATTTTCAGTGTGTCATTGTCAAGCTAAAGATGAACAAGGACCGTAAATGTATCTTGGACCGCAGGGCGAAGGGCAGGCTGGCAGCACTTGGTAAAGACAAGGGCAAATACACTGAAGAGACCGCCACCGCCATGGAGGCCTCATAAACATAGGTTTTAAGATTAATAAAAAAGTAAAATGCAAATCTTTGTTTTCTTCATAAACCTTATAAACTGACCTTACCATTGCCACAGTTTTACTATTGCATAAATACTGTGCCATTGTATTGCTAGTAGTCCAAACTGATCTCAATCTTATCTTAAAATCTTATTTTAAAATTCGTAAACAACCACTTATTACCTAAGTGGTTGTGGACGAATTTTAAAATAAGGTTGGGTTTTCAGTAAGGGATAGTGGTAAGATTATTAGAATTATCTGCATACCTAACAAATAAAATTATGTAGTTGATGCACCTTGGTAAATGACTAATGAAAGACTTCACCATGTCCTTTGTACCAAAACTGAATAGCATGAAATAAAAGTTGCCTCATGCTATAGCAGGAGATTATAATCACATCATTATGGGACACTGAGGCCGAGGCTTGCTGTACAACATGACGTGTAAGCGATTAGACGCACCGTAGTGACGCGAGACGTAGAGGGAATCGCCGCAGGGAACAAAGACGCTTTGGGCACACCCACCACACCAGCAATGTAGGTAAACAGTTGCTTATTTCATGGCCATGTATTTCATAATTTAAAGCATAAATCTGTAAGGAAATTTAAAACTTGCTGAGCCAATTCCATGCAAGATATATATTACATCTCAAGAAAGGTTAAGGATTTTTCAGTGCCATGGCTGTTTGATAAATCATAAATCACATGTTTTTACAATTACGTAGGTAGCTATTTCATTACAATTTATCGTAGCCAGAGAAATCTTCACTCTACGCAATTTATGGAGAACCTCTGAATTATTAATACTGAAAGAATGCCAAGTTATTAAAATAAGACAAACGTTTCAAGTTTATATTATAAACTTTAATATCAAAAAATGTATGAGTAGTTGAGCACCTCATTCATTTTTTAGGCAGAAACTTGGAATTACTATTACAAAGTTTTTGATACTTGTTAATTTAATATAACACTGGAAAATTATAGTAAACTTACAAATTAAAAGTGCCAATATCAAATACAGTAGAATATCAGGCTTTACAATGGATGGAGATAATCATACATCAATTTAATATGAAGACAACAACACAGTATTACAAATATCATTAAGGACTGATAGCTGGTATCTGGCTGTTAATTTGAAATAGAACAGTTTTTGTAAGACTTATCAGAGGAATAGCTTATTCAAGGTTTATCTAAAATTGGCCCTAAATGTAATTAATATACCTTTATTCAATGGTCTCAACAGAGATCTGTATCTATTTATTACATACCTAGTTAGTCCCAAAAAACTATTACATAATATACATTTTCTGAATTCAGATTACCTATCAGGTTTCTTTAACAACATACATATAACAGAAATATTTGATTAGGCTTACAAAAAATCACAACAAAACACACACTAGAGGTACAACATTGGCAACTTTTAGATTCTTATTGAGTAACTATGCTTACTTGCTAATGCCTGCCAACAATAGTTGCCAATGTTATATGTTTAAAGTTGGTGTACAATGTATAATAGCTGATAGTCTTTCCAAAGGTAATATTGATGGAAACTCGTTTGACATCACAGCTTAGGCTCATTTTACAAGTGTCTGGGCTGTCTGCAAGATCCTAAATGACTATTATTGTACATCATTTTATTTTTTAGCAATGTACAAGACTACACTTCAAATATGATCCAGGGAGGGATCCATGAGGGAATCATTCAGCTGCAGAGTTTAAAAGATTGGCTAGAAGAGTGGTTTTAAGTTTTTGTTATGTAAGATAAGCCCAAATACATTGTTTTATTAAAGGATATTATCATATATCTACACGGATATTTTATTCTTTTCTTGAGCTTCTATGTTACCTTTTGAAGCACATTTGAACCGTTTCTTCACATCATTGTTTAATAATTCTCTATTTCTTGCAATTTCAATAGCGTAGAATTGTACTCTGGGCACCAATATTGTGTTATGTTCTGAGTAGTCACCTTTAGTGTCGGCTCTCAGAAGAGTGCCAAAACTGTAGTCTTCAATTATATTTTTAAACTTTTCGCAGAACATTCTCCATTTTGCTTTGTTCGCATGGTTTTTAATTTCATTCTCATTGATATACAAGATGTCTAAATCAGGGAAGTCTTGCCTGAAATGTGTGTAGATGAGATCATCATGTGGAGTCAACTGCAGCCATCTTGTATCTACGGAACATAACACCTGTAATAAGAACACTCGAGACTAAGATTGGAACTGTAATACTATTATAATAAATATTGTAAATCAACTAAGAAGGCCGTCCACCAAAATTGTATAACTACTAATTTCCACTTGCAGAAACCTATTAGTAGCTCTAAACATATGTTTAATTTCATAAAAAGAAAATTTTTATAATTAATTCTCAATTATAAATAACCTCTGGGTAAATATTGGGCCATAAGCAGTTAGCTACTCACATTGAAGTAGATATCGCTGTGTTCCATCGCTCTCGCTGCCCACAAGTGCTCAAGGGTCTCATCATTTCCGAATTCTTCAGCCGGTTTGTTGAGAACATCCTGTAAATAAATAGGTAGGAAATTATAAAATAAAATTATGTGCCTGCATGAATAAAGTCATTGGACAAATGCTTTATAAACATATGTCTTTAATCTTTGTACCTTATACACATTCAATTAATGCTGAGCTCAGCTAATTGCACGATAGGTACATAGTACCAGGGTAGCCTGAGTACCAGATTATTTTTTCAGAACGGAAAAGTTTTACTTATTTCTTTCTGATAACACCACTTCAATTGATCCTTCAAGAATGTACTTACCATTATTTTTGCTTTTTAAAACGTAAAGCTTAGTTTGAAAGCGCGTAATCTATATTTCTATTGAAAATACAATAACATGCACATGAATTGAATGAATCGGCTATGAATATTCTTCGTTCGTAGTGTTGCATAGCAATAGTGAAACTATCGATAGTCTATCGATACCATCATGACCGCGGGAAATAGTAACAATATCGATAGCACTATCGATTGTATCGATAGAATCGATACTATGGTAAAACTTTCCGAGACGGGACGTGGGTAGGGGGAGGGGAGAGTGCGGGGGGGGATACCCTTCCCCCGGTCGGTACCCCCCAATCTTGAAGTATTGTACTACCGATTTCCATAGTATCGAATTTATCGATAGTATTGAGATTCGATAGCGCTATCGATTGTATCGATAGAATCAATACTATCGATAGTATTGTAGTATCGATACTATTGAGAAATGAAATGTATTTATTTGTCACAATTTTGCGTAAAATATGATGAGGTTATTACATGCGGAATAAAGTATCAGCAAAATATACCTCGTATAAAATATTAAAAATAAAAATAAATTTGAAAATTACATATTTATCATCATCATCATCAGCCTATAATGTCCCACTGCTGAGCACAGACCTCCTTTCACAAATAAGGATGAAAGGGACTGGGCGATACTCCACCACGCGTGCCCACTGCGGATTGGTGGAGGTAGGCTAGTGGACAACTTACTGTTGGAATTTTTCAAGCCGCCTAGGAGGCATCCAACTAGCTTAACGACTATCACAATTAAGCGATAATCGGGACCAACGGCTTTACGTGCCTTCCGAAGCACGAAAACGCTCGATTTGAAATACCACTAGGCGGTCACCCATCCAGGTACTGACCACGACAGACGTAGCTTAACTTTGCCGATCGATTAAGAACGGCTAATCATGCTACACCACGAGCGCTTCACATATTATAATTATTGAAAATTAAATTATGTTTGATCTTTAAATAATACAATTACAATTTATTATTTAATTACTATTACATATCAATAGTATTATATTATTCGTAATATGAGATTCTTCTTCTTCTTATTTTTAATTTTGGCAACCAAGCCCAAATTAGGGCTAATTTCTGCCAGTGTCGAGTTATATTATAGTTTCCAGTCACAATAAATCACTTCACATTATAGTCCTCAGTCAGTCACCGTCCATAAAAGTCATGTTTTACTAAAATGGTGGTCATTGTACTAAAACTCTTCACGGCCATTTTGAGACAACTTGAAAAGTCCCGATACACATAATTCATTTCATTTCATTTCACTGGTGCACATCGATGATCTTTATTGGGTAAAATACCACCAAAAATACACAATAAAACTCAAATTACACAAATTTATGAAAATAAAAATGAAAATGCTACGTCACTCTGCAAGTTCCCGCCAAAAAGTCATTATGAGATTCAATAGCATCGATAATATCGGTAGTATTGCCTTGATCAATAGTATTGGTCGGTCTGTGATATCTATCCTATCTATATTATCGATACAATCGATATCACTATCGATATTGTACCTATTTTTCGGTCAACTGTCGATAGTTTCATCACTAATTCTTGGCTGAGAACAGTGCTGCCAACTGCACTGGGCGTGATGTCGCCATTTTACACAGCTTAAGTAGCCGAATTTCAGAACAGATAGCCTAAAGTAGCCCAAAAGCCACATAATTTAAATAATTTATATAATATCGCTATAAAATTAAAATCTTGTTATTAATTCATTTATTTTATTCATTTGTCATTCATGGTTCTACTTAAATTTATTTATTCATCATTTATATTTTCGGTATGCCAACAACGTACGGTTTGGTGTAAAAATGGGGATGGTGGAATAAGGTTGAACTATTCCTGCGCACACTCTCCAAAATATATCCGATAGAAAACCGATAAGCAAGCATCCTTTCTTCGAAGGTCGAGGCTCGTGAGTTTCGCCTTAATTAAAGACTCATCTCCGATGAGTCTCCTGGCTCGGCGGTCTATTGAGTCGAGGGCCTCAAGCTGGTACTTAGCTGATCCATCCCAAAGATGACAGCAGTAAGTACTCCATGCATGACCGGACTTGTGGCTTATACAGTTGGAGCAACTGCCCAGGCGTGAAGTACCGCTTGACCTTAGAGGTACCCAGCTTTCTGGCAGCTGTTTCTGCCTTCAACTCAATAGAACAGCCAAAGTTTATTTTGGCTGTTAATGTTATGCCTAGGAGATCAAGCCAATCGCATATTGGCAAGGATATATTTTGGAAAGTAGGAGCCTGGTGGTAAGGAATCCATTTGGCGATGAAAAGACATACCTGTGTCTTGGTGGCGTTAAATATCCTTAATTGACGCAGTTACGCAGTTTAAAATATGTTTCTGAAAGGTTTCTCATATTTTGGATAATTTTAATGACGGACTAAATAGAATTTTTAAGGAACCTAGCCTATTGTCGACAATATTGAATATAAAATACTTTAATCGCAAAGCTTTTACTCTTTTCCGCTGAGTAATTCCATCATATCTTCAAGTCCATGATAAAAACATCACCACTTTGGGATCTACCGTGATATATAATAGGTACAATGTTTGGGCTCGTTTGATTTATCTTGACAAAAAGGCAAAGGACATCACTGAAACTTGTTTTGGACTAGTGGACACCCACCCGGGCCCTTCCGGCCCAGTCCGACCCTGGGCTGCGTTCAGTAACAACGCCGTGTGATCGCCCGACGATCATGGAAGCGTTCAGTAACAGTTCAATAGTATGTGGTGCGATCGTCGGACGACGTCGGACGATCGCACCGGTCACACGGTGTGTAGTTACTGAACACAGCCCTGGATAGATGTAATATACAAATGTGACATTTGAAATGTCAAATCCAACATAGAAGAAGCTTTTTTCGCCGACCAAATTATTAATTGATGTTTTTTAAATAAAACCAGGAAATATAAGCTTCTTGGAGAAGAACATATGTTTATTTTGAAACAAAAGAATAATAATTTATTTAAATTACTTATAAACTTTCTATAATTAACGAACGTAACCAAATGCGACGATAATGTAACGTGTAATAGCGATATACAAAATACTTACGACAGAAAGAGACAGGCTACTCGGAAAAATTCGTTTGAACTCCATTTCGTCATACGATTTTCATTGGCGGAGAATGGATGAGGGTGGCGCATGCGCGTTATGCCGACGCCATCTCTGAAACTACTGTGCCTATTATGTACATGTTCTAGAGTAAAGTGAATGTTAATTCGTGGTTGAAAGTGTGAATAAATCATGGAATTACGTTGCCCATTGTGAGATCAAGTGTTTATTCGCAGTGAGTGCACAGGACAGTGTAATCACGGAAACTCTGCCAACGGCGGGTCATATCTTGCGGAAGTTTCTTGGCTAGCTAAAGCAACGCATATTTTTTGCGGCTATCTCCGCCGCGGGTCTTCTCGCTGGGCTATTTCATGGGCCTTTGTCTCCGAACCTACTAGTGGTAACTCTCTAACACTTAATTTGATCTCCCCAATAGCGACAAATATAGAAAGCGGTAACGAGGCGGGCTGAGCGGTCTTGGCGTTGCGTTGTTACGCGCCTACGGCCTATACGTTTATTATGTATGAATTATTGTTGTGGGTCAAAGACATCGCGGTTTGTTAACCTGCAACAAAAACACTGTCTCAAACACGGCTAACTTTGTGTTTCAGTTTGTGTACCGTCGGGAGGCGAGTTATAGACGAGTTTGATATGAATTCTGCTTTAAAGCCGGTGCTGCCCCAGCCGGGGGTGCCGCAGCCGGGCGGACAGGCGAGCCCCGCGAAGGGGAACGTGGCGAGCGTGAACCACGCCGTCGGACACCCGCAGGGGGCCCAGAACTCGCTCCACCACGGCACCAACAACCTCGTCGGTCAGAACCTGACCAACCACGTCCCACCGCCCCCTCTGCTGCCTCACGCGGCGCCCTCCATGGCGCCTATCTCTGCCAATATGGCGCAGATGGCACAGAACATGAGTCACCATGGCAACCTCTCTCACGTCACCCAGAACTCCGTCGCGCCGCCCCCTGTCCCCGTGAGCCCTAGTAAAACACCAAGCACTAGCGCTCCTCTCAGTCTGGTAGCGGACAAACCTACTCCTCCACTTCCCCTCGCACTTACAAGAACACCTGAAAAAAAAGAGCCTGATTCAACTGGTCATGCAAATGGGACTCTTGAATCACCCAAACCTGCAACAAGTGCTCCTGTGACATTGAAGCCACAAAACCCTGAGCCGAATAAAGATAAGCAGGACATTGCTAAGTCATCGCCAAGTACACCCAAACCTCCTGAAAAGCCAACAAGTGCCCCAAGCACGCCTCAGAAAACTGAACCGGCTAATCCAGTTAGCCAGGCAGATGGACCGCCTCAACCAAAAGTGGCTACAACTAATGAAATTCCAGAGAAATCTCCAGCTAAACCAATTGAATTGAAACCAGCTGCAGCAGCAGCAGATATTGCACCAACACAGAGTGACAGTAAACCAGTACTGGAATCAGCAAATGATAGTCAATTACAAGAGAAGGCTCCTACCCCAAGTAAGCCAGACACACCTCCAGCAGAAAGTGCAAAATCAGAAAATATCCCAAAAGTAGAAGAGAAGAAAGAAGAGCCTAAAATAGAGAAACCTCAAGCAATTGAAGAAAAGAAAGAGGAAGTCAAAGACAAAGTTGAACCACCAAAAAAAGTGGAGCCGGCTGAGAAACCACAGAAAGTTGAGGTTGAAAAGGAGAGGGTTGAGGAGAAAAAGCCAATTAAACCTGAAACTAAACCAAAGTCAACATTGAAATTGGCTACTGTGACACCTCCAATGAGAAAGAGAAGGCAGGTGTCACCGAGTAAGACAGGTGATGGTGCTACTCCTGCTAAGAAGGCCGCAGAGGGGGACTCCACACCTGATGCAAGAACTAAAAGGAACAGAACCAAGGTCAGTATTATTTGATTCACATATTATTCTAATAAGGATTTTCTATCTATTCTGCCAGATTCTTCTCATTTGAAGGCAGAGTTCTGAACTGGTGGCAACTTCAGTAAATGTGACTTTAATAAGTGCCCTTCTGGGGCCTAAATTGAATAAATATCTTTGACTTTGAAGGTCTTGAAGTTTCAGTACACTCAGGAAGAATAAGATTATTTATTATTCCTTGAAATATTTTTATATTTTTTTTATTCGGCTTTATTTAGTATGTTAAAGCATAATGAATGCTTAGATATGGGTCCTTTTTTTACTTTTCTTAAAAAGACATCCACATCTTTTGATTTTTTTCTAGGCATCTTATATAGCCCCAAGCAATCATAAGGCTACTCTCTAATCAGTAGTTGATAAGTCAAATTAAACTTTGGGCTGAGGTGTCCCTTATTCGCATAATAAAACTTTAATTTTTTTATGATAGATTTATGTGCTCTTCGTCAAGATCTATATCTTATATCTACATATATATTATGCCAAATTACTAGTTTCTATGTTGCTTGGTTTTCAAGTAAAACCTCTGTAACAAACTGAAGGACGGACACCATACTGATATTATAAGGGTACCGTTTTTTGTTCCTTTTAAATTCCGGTACCCTTCTATGTAGTTCCCTAGTAGATATTATCACAGTCTTCTCAGTCAGTGTATTTTGAACCAGTGGTTCATAAGTGGTGGGTACATAATGTGGTTGAATTTCAAATAAATAAGTTCGCTTTTTGTGAAGATATAGTCGCCCTTTTAAACCTTTTAATACGTAGTCTAGATAGGAAGCGGAATCGTGACGTAATGCAAACTTGTGCATTAGCAGTTTACTAGGCGATAAACTTAAACACACGCGCAACATGTAAACATTCGAGTTTATTTTTGACGAGCAATTATCCGCAGCGTTTTTCATAAACATGCATTTTTTAAATGTGACTGTGTTTTTTACCCGACTGACCCGGAAGGAGGGTTATGTTTTTCGAGTGTATGTATGTATGTATGTATGTATGTATGTATGTATGTATGTATGTATGTATGTATGTATGTATGTATGTATGTATGTCTATTTCTTTGGCACGCTCTGCAGCCTAAACGGGTTGATGGATTTAAGCATATGAGGTGTCGTTAGATTCGTCTGAACTGTGGGAGTGTCATAGGGTATATTATTTTTATATGGCGTCTACGGATAAAAAAAGAGGGGGGGTATTAAAAACAATAAATTCGTTATCGTAACAATATGGGTATCAAATGAAAGCCTGTGAACAGCCCATTCCAAATATGTATATATTGTAATACTTTTGTGCTACCATTTTGACGTAAACTGCACAAAACCAAGTTTAATGCAAGGACAGTAGGTAGGTAGTAGGTACTATGAGCGGTTACCGTACGTAACTCACAGAGTTGCGTTGGTTGTTAGCGTTACTTTACCGTACCGCTCATATACTTACTAATACTACAACTCATTCTGCATAAAACTAAAAAGTCTGAAATAAATTAAATTATTAAAAGAAACAAAAAACCCGACTGCGTAAAACAAAAATTAACTGAAAAGAGTAAAACAAGCTCTTTAATCGAGAGTTTTGAATATAACATGAATATTATAAGGCATTGCAGTCGGGGATAAACAAATATTACAAAAACACACATACTTAGGTTATTGGTTTGTCCCCGACTGCAATGCCTTATAATATTCATGTTATATTCAAAACTCTCTTCAGTTAATTTTTGTTTTACGCAGTCGGGTTTTTTGTTTCTTTTAATAATTTAATTTATTATCTTTGTTATTGTTTTATAGCGTAATTCTGTGATGAAACCAAAGATTTTTGTTCTATGTTCATAAGAGGTGAAAATCTACGGAATTTCACTTAAAAAATCATTTAGTATAACTTTTTCATATGTCATTCTATATATATCTATGCCTTCGACCAGGTTTTCTCCCTTTCTCGAACTTTTTTTGAACGCTTTCGTACGTCATCACTAGTGAGTGGGCCTTTGCCAGTTTCCAGTCGTATCCCAAGGTTACTTCCCTCTATGTTTACAATTATATTTTTTTAATAATTGTTGGTACCTAAAACTCACAACACTTGAATGTGTAACTTAATCATCATCTTGGCCTCCTCAGACATCCAAGCCAAGGGAAGCCAAGATACACATTACAAATTCATACATTATGGTTGCATAAAAAATCCATCTCCTGTCGCTGGGCTTCGTTACGGATACACTCCATCAACACAAATGATAAACCTCATCTACAATATCATACTCAGAGCAGTTGGGTGAATCAGCTATACCCAAAAGAAATTTGAACTTGTTGGATGGGATGTGCCCGGAGTGAAACCTCATTAATAATACTACATACTTTCTTTTTAAATCCAGATTAACAATCAAATTGTAAAAAACAGTTTCATGCCATAAAACTATAGAAATGTAAGATACTTATATACTATATAGCTACATACCTACTTAATATAATAAATAACACCCAGACTTAGGTCAAGCCAACATGTTCATGCACACAAATGTTTGTCCTGGGTGGGAATCGACCCCACAACCTACGGCGTTGAGGTTTTAGTTTTACTTGAATCTTTATTGTACCCAAAAACGTTAAAAAAAACGGACATTCTCGCTAACAAAAAACTGTGTCTGAGAGTCGGCCACCTCGCTGTACGTACAAGCCGGCACACACACATTCGTCGGCCATTACGCGGGTAAAAGTCAAACGAAAAAATATTAAAATACAGCATGTCTTGTGTAGTCAAATGGTGTAATTACTGTAGTGACCGGAGAAAAAAAAAACGAATAACGTTTCATAGGTAAATTAATAATTCAATCACGTAGTCCACACACACATGAATTGCCGCCGCCGCCATTACGTTGCCTCAGTTAAGTCTTAGCGAGAGTACTGTCCGACCTAGTCTGTGTTTGTACCTCTTAACAGCAATAAGCTAGTAGCCTGTTTTTTTATTTTTTATTTAGTTAGACCGTAATTTACATTATCAAAAAAATATTAGACACGCATTTTTTCTTTTGTCAATCAATCAAAAAATGACGAAGATATAGTTTGTTGAAGTTCCGCGTGACGTCACGCGATGGTACACTTTTCACAAACAAGTGACGTCACGAGCCCACTTAGACGCGCTTTATATTTGGCAATTTCTATTGCTTTGATAAAGCAAAAAACACGGGTCCAATATTTTCTGATAATCGGTCTAATTAGAATTTTAATTGTGTTGTCAAGAGCGTTAGGATTATTTATTTTTATATCCAAGTCACTAGGTAGCAAACAAATGAACCTGTATTGTTTATTCCAGGTGCAACTGTACCAGTCTCCGACTCCCGAGCTGGCGATGGCGACGAAGCTCTCCGCATCAGCGGGCCGCGCGACTCCTACTAAACCTAACGACGATAAACTTATTGTCTTCTACAAGTAAGCGTTACATTTTGTATTTTTATTCCTTGTCCGTTACTCTTCAAACCTTCTTTCAGTAGGGTGTGAAGATTTTTTTTACATGGTCACCATTCGTCGGCAGTGTACGAGCGTCCGTAGGCTCCAGTAACTGATTACCATCAGGTATGCCATATGCTTTTTTGCCACCTTAGGGTCAGCTCACACAGAGACGTGACACGGCGCGCACTTTTGAAAATAACAATTGAATATAGAACTTTATTTAGTAAACAAAAAGGTACACTTTTCAGGGAGAGAATTCGGATACGCCTCGCGGCGGCGCGAGTCCCTTGTCACGGATTCTCGTTTTAAGTTTGACAACCAAATCGAAATTAGGACTTATTTCTGCCAGTATAGTTATAATTTCCTAAGGGAGGAACAACGAGCTTACAACCAGGAGACGGACATAGGATACTTTTTATAGGGTAGGGTAGGTAAGGGGGTAAAGAAGGGGGCGCGGGTGAAACCGCGGGCGGAAAGCTGGTACGCAATAAAACTCAAAATACTCAACGTCACTCTGCAAATTCCCGCAAAAAGTCGGTTCACCTTTTTGTGTGAACTGACCCTTAGGGTCGGCAGTGCGCGAGTATTTGGTGTTGCAAGCGTCCATAGGCTACGGTGACCGCTTACCATCAGACGGGCCGTATGCTTGCCACCTTAGTGTAGTTGCCATTAGCAATATTGCTTTAGCTTCCTTTTTAGGGGGCCTTGCCAATTTCAATTTCAGTAATTTAATTTCCTATAATTACTTTTGTTTTACTGCACAGCTTAAAATTTATATAATTTTAAGTTGTCATGTATCATCATCAGCTTAGTTCTGGTAGCTGTAGTGTCTTTTATTTACTATGCAGTTGGTGGCTAAAAACCAATCTCTATTAACTTGATAGTTGCATCAATATCTCACCCTTTTCTAGCTCACAAATAACTTGATATTACCATATAGTCCAATCCAGTTGATGATTAACATAATACAAACTTGAGAGCCAATTCCCTTTGTAAACTCCGCAAGTGCTTACCACCTTATTGCAAGAGTTCTGAATTCTTAAGGTAGCTGTGGGAGTTTTATTTGGAGTAATTTTTAATAGTCCCTTGACTGCAGTAAACATTCAGAACTAATACAAGTTGTTTTGAGCTTCTCGTAATGGCAGTCGTGTTTTATTATTTTATGCCTTTTATTGACTCGGAGTCATAAGGTTTCTAACAATACCAGAAACGAAACTAAATCGGTGGACAAACATATATGATAGTACAAGTTTTGCTTTGTTTGGGATTGGACTGCGGTGTGTGAAGAATTGCTCAGGATATTTATTTATTAATGACACCTAAAATACGCTTTTTTCGGGCAGGTCTGCAATAAAAAACTGAGAGTATCAGATGAGGAGAATAATATGAAGAGTATGAGAGTTTGAAGATTGTTGTTCGGAGCCTGGCATACATAACAGGCGCGGCGCCATTTTGTTTTTTTTTGTGACGTGATAGGTCAACCTATCACATCACGTTACAGAGCTATTTGCAAAAAATATCGATGTCAAATTTTTTGTTTTTCCGAGTCTCCCCATTCGATTTTTACCGATTTTTAACCGACTTTAAAAAAAGGAGGAGGTTCTCAATACGGTTGTATGTTTTTTTTTTTTTTTTTATGTTTGTTACCTGATAACTCCGTCAATTATTAACCGATTTAGAAAATTCTTTTTTTGTCTGGAAGGGTACACTTCCCGTTTGATCCCATTGTCATCAGATCAGGATTTTATTACTTCTTAGTGTACTTTGAAGTCGGTTTAAGTTTTTTGTAAAACAGTCCAATTATTTCGATTATAATAGTGCACCGCCATTTAAAAACAAAATGGCGGTCGAAAAGTATGCCAAAATCTTCAAACTCCTTTGACATACACATATTAAAAGCCATAGCATATTTAATAAATGACACTTATATCATCTAGGAACGAATACCTAGCAGTACGCAACGCCGAGGGCGGTTTCTACGTGTGCCAAGCGATGCAGAACGTGTACCGCACCACGCGCAAGATCAAGATCCGCTGGCTCTCGCAGGACAAGGCCGACGCCACCGGGGAGACTTACAAGCCTGACTTCTATGACGTCACGGGTATGTAGTAGCATTTTAAAGAGAGCTGGGCGTAATGGGTTCTCGGTTTCAAAGTTATTAGCAGACCATAAAAGATTAGCTCCACCTTTTAGAAGATTGCAGCCAAATAACAGTACTTTAATATGGTGTTGTGTTCCTGTGGTGAGTAAGGTCGCCAGCAGAGCGGGCTTCGTCCGAACTCGACCCTAGTTCGAACTCGCCCTGTCCGTACATATGGTACAGGTGGTAAGAAAAGTGCTAGTATTAGTATTGTTATTTTTTCTCTTTTGTTTCTAATGTTTGTGTTACTTCAACACTTGCCAAGAATAAATTTATTTTATCATTCTTTATATCTAGTATGATTTTTATTTACTTTTATTCAGTCAGTTACGCGGTATAAAATTAACAGTAGGTAGGTAGGCAGGTATACACGGCTACACATCAGCTATACATTTCCAGTATAAGCTGATCTCGCATTGTATAGAATTTCCGTACAATGACAGGTCAGCTTATATTGGAAATGTATAGCTTGATCGTAGGTAGTCGTGCGTACTATTAGCGTTATCAACATGTATAAAATAGAATCAACATTAATAAACAACATAGGTATTATATGTTTGTTTAAAGGAAGCATTCGTTTATCTAACCTCATTAAAGTAGCAGTTCGTAAGTACAATAATTAAAACTTTAATTACACATTAAAATGTATCTACAAATCATAGTTCATACAATATAAAAGGTCTTTGTTAAAAATCACAGTCTGTTCATACAATAATTCAAAGTATCGTCTAAGAAATCACAGTGTTTAACTATATCTGTTGAAAAAATCACGTGTTTGTTCGGACACCTGCAGGCTTGCTTATTGTAAAATTTCTAGGATTACAATATATTAAAAACTACTAATTTACACGGAAGGTCATTTTATTAAAAAAAATATAGGTAAAGATCAAGACCGCCATATTAAAATGAATACATGATAAAAAATATATTTAACCGACTTCAAAAAAAGGAGGAGGTTCTCAATTCGAATGTTTATATATATATATATATTTTTTATGTATGTTCGGGCGTTACTCCGTCGCATGTAGACGGATTTTCAAAATTCTTTTTTCGTTTGAAAGGGGTTTATTCCGAAATGGTTCCATATAAATTTCATATAGATCTTATAGAACTCTTTTAAAAAAATGACAGCAAATCAACCGCGATTGCTGCTATCGCATAAATATGCATTGTTTATGTAGGCCTTTACACGCGAAAGTATTTAGTATAATATATGAAACTAAAAATTCAAAAATAAATTAACTTTTTAACAAACAAAAAACCGCTGACTTCAAAACAGTGTCAGATAAGAGTTATTTCTTACTTTTTAGTGTACAGTCGAGGACATAAATATGTATACACTTAGTAAAATTCAACAACGGTTTCCTCTTAAACTACTGATTGAAATTATGAGATATTATAAAGGCAGAATCTTCTAACATATACTATTATGATTTGTGTAATAGTTTAACACTTAAATGTTAAACATGCGAGAAAATTGCTTTTGAATTTCAAAAAGTGTATATATATTTATGGCCTCGACTGTACTTTGAAGGCGGTTTATTTTTTTTGTTAAAAAGTATTTTTTTTTAAATTATCGTGGTACTTTTCTAACCAACTGTACCGTTGCAGCTTGATAGGCATATAATAAAGCGGGCGAACTAGGGTTGAGTTCGGACGAAGCAGTCGAATCCTCATAACCCTTTTCAAGAATATCCCTAATGTTAGAAGCAGGGCCGTCTTAAGCCATGCCAGGGCCTTAGGGTACACAAGAACACCTAGTTTACTATAAGCGAATACATCGACCTTTCGGGGCCCCAAGAGTTCTGGGTCCTTGGCACGGCTTATGGATAGAAGCATCTTTTTTTTTATTATTTGAACTTTTTTATTGCAATATCTATGAAATTGAAGTCATTGTTGTAATGGTGCGTTCATGCTACGCGAATCGAGCAATCGCGTAGCGTTGATTGACTTGCGAGCATCGAACGAGCGTTCGGCTCGCGCCCGAGTTTCAGTTTTTTCACGAACACAAGGTTTCGCATCGTATCGTCCACAGCTGAAATCGTGAGCAACGAACAAATTCTGTTCGTTCGTGGCTCGGCTCGAGCTCGGTTCGCGTAGTATGGATGCAACATAAGGCTGCGCATCTACAAGAGCGTGTAATGTGTACAGATGAGCGGTGCGAGGATAGGTAGCGGACTCTTTTTGGAATTACCTCTACCAAACACCATTTATTGACACACATTTCTCGTACACATTACTTGCACTCTCGCACGCATTTCTAGTTTGTTTTGTATAAAAATAATAAAGTTTATTGAGTTTCTATCTGGACAAACACTTAATTGCAAAGTTACTTATCTTATAGTTACAGTAAAAGTAATAAGTTTTTGTTAAAAAAAATATTTTTAATACAAGCTTTTTTGGTGACTGTATTTTTTGTTGACTGTACTTGCATTGTCTTCCAATATACTAATGTATACCAAATATCAATTCAATCCGACCACTAGAAGTGGGTGAAATTCGACATGCAAGATTCCACCCGAACAAACATACATACATACATACATTGCAAGTTAAATAAAAGCTTGTAAAAATAAAAGTGTTTTAAGGTAAGATTTAACTTGTGTTATGAGTTCCAGCTTTCACTCTCGTTGAAAATAAAGTTTATAGAGATTCAGATTCTTTATTTTTGCAAGAACATGGTATTCATTTTACAGATATTATCCTTAATATTATAACATTTAAATAACGTATTCTGCCACAGGGGCGTGCAAAGGTACATACCAATAAAGTATTGATTACATTTGTAGGTATAAAAAAATATGATCATAATCAATATATCCATTAAAAATTTTGACGAAGAATAGTTAATATAGACAATAGACATCAAATTTATTATATAAGGTCCTAATAAATTAGTGAACTTCCTCTTGAGGGATGAATGTATAGATCATTAGTAATCAAAAAATAATATTAGAAAAACAATTCGAGGAAAAAAAAAAAAAAAAAAACCTTCGCGCGGCTTCTTTGATTTGCATAGAGACAGTATAGGATTTTTTTATTTTTTTTCCCTCGGATTATTTTTCTAATATTATTTTTTGATTACTAATGACCTATACATTCATCCCTCAAGAGGAAGTTCACTAATTTATTAGGACTTTATATATTCAAATCCCTAAAAAAATATAATTTTATTATATAACGGCAAATATGACCATTGGATTGTTTTTAAAAGGTACAAGTGTACGGATGTGCGTTAATCTTAAATGAACAAAAGAAATAAAAATGAAATGTGAAGTGAGTTAGTATGTATGTACAAATACCTCGCTCCGCTAAGGCCATATTCACCTGAGCTGTGCGGAGCGAGTCTAGGTAAACGTTTTCCAGCATCGGTGCGGCATCTGTAGGTAGAAGTACGCAACTGATAAGGCGCGTCGTGAATCTTCGTTCGCACAGAAAAGAAAGTATAAAGATTAACGAAAGAATGCTTAAAACTTACAATCAACCTTAGATCACAACTATAAGGTTCATAATACAGTGCAGCTTTTAGTTCCGTCTCACTCGCAAGTCACGCCCCTCCGCACACATGGCGGCAGCTGCCGACCAATAGCATTTCTCGCGCTTTGAAAATGTGTCTTCTGCGCAGGTACATCGGTAAGCCATATTAGTTGGGTACTACTGTAATGGTGTCGTGTGTCTTGTGTGTGTAGACATGGAGTGCGTGCTGACGACGCTGTCGCTGGTGCGCGCGGGCGGCGGCGGCGCGGTGTCGCTGCGCGCGGCCGAGCGAGCGCGCGCCGCCTCCATCCTGCAGCGCGCGCTGGCCGCCGACGCCGCCTCCACGCCGCCCCCCATGCACCTCACCGAGGAGCACCCCGACGGATGTGAGTATACATATACATATACACTACACATACACACGCGCGCCGCCTCCATCCTGCAGCGCGCGCTGGCCGCCGACGCCGCCTCCACGCCGCCCCCCATGCACCTCACCGAGGAGCACCCCGACGGATGTGAGTATACATATACATATACACTACACATACACACGCGGTCGATATGACCATACCATACCGACATTTCATTAAACCACGTAAACTACTCATCTATTCGATCAACTTTTACTATGGGACCAACTACGAAATCGCAAAAAAAATTACAGCTTTTCATACATTTTTGCCAAGGAGACATGTATCTTTTGTATCAAAAGCACTTTGCAAGTGCCTTTCTGGGGCCTAAATGGCTTTATCTTTGATACGAATATACTAAAAACATACAATATTTTCTTCTGGCAGAAAGAAAGTTAAATAAAGAAAGCATACGTAATCCTGACCTCAACTTATAGAAGAGGCAGATTTTAATGAATAACTAATATGGTATTTAACGACAGTTCAAATCAGCAACTTTTAATTAAATGTCAAAAACGATAGTTTATATGGAGGTTTGTATGAAATACAAGCAGGTGACGTCACAATTTTACAGTGCCAACTGACCTACTCTTATTGGTTTAACTGGTAAAGAAAATATCGCTAAAAGCTTAAAATGTACAACATGTGTAATGACGTTTCGGTGTATTTTTTTATGCCTAGTATTTTATCATTTATTTTTCACACTGTCAAATACCCTATTGACCTTTTTAATTTTATTCCACAGTGGACCTATCGCTGTACACAGACGAGTCGCAATTGGAGAAGAAATCCCGCAAACGAAACAGCTCAAAATCTTCCCCGCGCGGCAAACAGGATGACGCTAATGACACTGCGGTAAGCAATATCCGAGTAATTTATACTCTACAGGGGTGAATATAAAGGTCAAAGTTCTCTAATCTGGTTTGATACAATCCTAAAGTAAAAAGCAGTAGTAGCCGGGCAATAAACGCGAAATGTCTACCATCTCTAACAAGCGATCGATCTCATTTTATCTTTGGTCTATAACAGATAAATTTTACGATTAAATGTGAACGATTTCAAGTTTTTTTTTAACCTAAGGATGCACACTTCAATTATCTTTTGCTTACCTCCTTGCTAGGAAGCGCTCGTGGTGTAGCATGATTAGCCGTTCTTAATCGATCGGCAAAGTTAAGCTACGTATGTCGTGGTCGGTAACTGAATGGGTAACCGCCTAGTGGTATTTCAAATCGAGCGTTTCCATGCTTCGGAAGGCACGTAAAGCCGTTTCCGGTCCCGGTTATCACTTAATTGTGATGGTCGTTAAGCTAGTTGGATGCCTCCTAGGCGGCTTGAAAAATTCCAACAGTAGGTTGACCACTAGCCTACCTCCACCAATCCGCAGTGGGCACGCGTGGTGGAGTATCTGCCCATTCCCTTTTACCTTTCATTTGTGAAAAGAGGCCTGTGCTCAGCAGTGGGACATTATAGGCTGATGATGATTACCTCCTTGCTACATTATTGTAAAGAAGTGAAAAAGTGTCATCACCTGGTCATCACTAATATTATAATATATTTTAAATATGTCTGACTCCACTGGTTGCAGGAGTCGTCTCCGGTCAAAAAAGCGCGGACGACGCCGAAGCGCAGTCCCAAAAGCGCGCGCAAAACAAAACCAACGCCGATAAAAATAATTACAACCAAAAGAAAATCGCCAGGTAGTACGCCCATTGTGGCGACTACAAGCAAGGTAGGCATAGTACAACGGATATATAGAAATGTACGTATCCGCCATCACCGCCATTTTACATTCATGTCAGAGAGTGAGTGTGAGTGTGAGTGAGACGTGTGCCGTAATGAGTGTCCGCTGTGTGTCGCCCTCTCGCTCTCGCCACGCGCCAGCGGCCTCGGCGGGAGCGGGACAGCGATATATCTGTACAACCAAATTATTGTTTTATATTGTAACTTTTATTTGACAGTAAAGCACAGCATGTATTTGGTTCATAAACGTTGAGATTTATTTTTTAGTTAGATTTATTTGAGAATTTTATTTTATTGTAAATGAGAGAAATGGTATTAATGATGTGCATGCTCTATAAGTACAGTTGGCTTCAAGGACCTCGATGTCAGACTGATAGGAAATTAATTCTTATTGCTTTAGTAATAAGGTTGAAGTTTTATCAACGAGAAGATCGTATGCTCTCTTGTGGCACACTGTACGATGTATATGCAAGTTATGAAATTCCAGTGTCTTTAAGTACTCAGCATTATCTGGTAAAGGTATTATTAATTTCTTTATTACTCATAGTCATGCCATTCGAGACATCTCAAATATGTGTATTCATTGGGTTAGAAAGAGAAAAATGGTGAAAGGGATGCATGATAGCTGCATGACCTTATACTATAAACCTTGAGTTAGAAAAACTGAAACTTAATTTGACAGGAATAATCAAAGATTTCCCTCCAAAAAGAGTTTTAAAAAAATATTCACAATTTTTTCAGTATATTCTAGTGTTTAGGGTGTTCCACAGCTAAGCCACACGGAGGGGAAGCATTTTAAGTATTGAAGATGGGAAATTTTTAAGTAAGAAAACGTCATTTCATTTAAAAAAATAAGTATCACTGTTTAAATACTAGATTTAAAAAAATGCCTGCTTTATCCAGGAATCGAATCCACGAATAAAAAATTGCTATCGAAAGGATCGTTAAAAGGAGCAATTCCTTATAATTTACATAACATAGCATATTAAACATAGACGAATAACCCTTTACAGTAGTAGTACCGTAACTAGCCAGTGTTTTTGCACTGATTTTGAACAATAAGGACCAATCGCTGCATCTAAATGTTTAGTGTGTCTTTGACTTAGCCAATCAGAGCGCATAGTGCGTTGGAATTAGCGGAATATATTTCAACCAAAATGAATGTGGTTGCGCTTCATTAGATTAATTGTTTGTTATTAAAATAATGTTCGATGATATTTTTTATGAAAGGAATTATAATTAAACTGTTTGCAAAAAAAATAAAAAATAAAATGAACGTGATTGCGCTTCATTACATTAATTGTTTGTTACAAAAAAAAAAAAAATAACGTGATTGCGCTTCATTAGATTAATTGTTTGTTACTAAAGTAATGTTCGATGAAGGTTCGATGATATTTTTTATGAAAGGAATTATAAGTAAAATAATTGAACTGTTTCACAAAAAACTTAAACCGATTTCAAAGTACACTAAGAAGTAATCAAATCCTGATCTGATGACAAAGGGACCAAACGGGAAGTGTACCCTACCAAACAATTTTTTTTCCAAATTGGTTCATAAATGACGGAGTTATGAGGAAACAAACAAAAAAGCTACCGAATTGAGAAACTCATCCTTTTTTTGAAGTCGGTTAAAAAGAAACAAAAGTTCTTTTGTTTTTTAAAGTACATCCCTACGTGGCATAGCTGTGGGACGCCCTCTATATAGGGTTTTTTTTTACTGTTAGACAGGTAAATATCTATAGGTTTCATATTAATTCTTGATTCTTTAGCATCCATATTTTTTTTTGGATCTAGAATTATATTTCAAAATAAAGTTCTGATATTTCGAATACTCAGTATCATATTCATTCACTTATCACCCATCATCATTGCTTGCTTCTTGTGTTCTTTCAAAATATTGTTTTACCTTTTTTGGCCTTATTTCTTGAATTATTTGCTATTTTAAAAGTTTTTTACTAGAATGCTCTTGCATGAGAATGATCTATTGTAAAACTTTAAATATGTCTTAGTAATATATTTTCTCTGGATAAAAACCTGCCCTATATATTAATCTTTGATTAACAGTGGATTAAATGCCTCATGTCAATTACCTAAAGTCTACATTGTGTTCAAATGATGTAACACACGTCACGCCAACTGAGCCAAAAGGGAGCTTAAATCTTTTGTTTTTTAGGTGTATAATTCACTGTTAATTGCTCGATATGTGTTGTATTTTGAAAGTAGCGCGTTGAAACAAAATTAAGAAAGGTGCTTTTGAACATATAGTTGGACGTAAAAACTTTATGCTTTTTACGTCCACATAGGTTATAAGGATTGAAAAAATGTCACAGTGTCTATGACTTAACGCAGGCGGACAACTACCAACAAGTAGCTAGTAATATTTTTAAATTAATTAATTTTACCACAGATTATTTTAGTAGTAAATTTCTGAGTTGTATTTTCTCATTAACAATGCAACGTTTTTTTTTTTAAATATACACTAAGAAGCATCCTCAAAAGCACAACTTAATTTTGTAGGACATTTTAATATGATAAATTCTAACAGTTTTGGACATTTTTGTGATAAAAAATGACTAATGTAAAATAGTAATATCCCCTGTAACATACCCAAAACATAAACAATAGATAATCCCTACAGTCCGTTCACAGTTATTTTACCAGTAGCTATAATTTTGGAGGTAAAATAACTGTGAACGCGGTCTGTACCCAAATTCGTGTACAATTTGAGCATAGATTAAAGATATAATTGTGTGTCAGACTGCGACGGCGGTGTTAGAGAAGGCGAAGGCGGGTGCGGGTGTGGCGGGGCGGACGGCGGCCGCGCTCCGGAACAACAAACTGGACTCTCCGGTCGCCACGCCTACGCGCAAGGGACGGAGGACTGGCAAAGGTAACCCACCAATTTAGATTATTTTCGCAACTGGTCAGTGATTATGCACTTATTTTGAACAGGACTGATCACTGCATCGTGTGGGACTTAGACATTCAGAGTGATTTGTCGGTGGTGGGAAATTGGAGGAATAGATTTCGAGCAAAATAAACTTCATTGCGTTCCTTAGGGTTAATTATTCGATGACACGCTTTTTTTTTGTTTTATTCCTTTCCTGCAAATGGTTCTAAACTATACAGCCGTGTCTTATGTGAAATTTTCGTCTGATATTGTAAATAGTCAAGTCAACTTCATCGCGTCAGTTTAGTCAGTCAGTCAGCAAAATGGTGCACGCAGTGGTTGTGTATTTTAAATAAAACTATTCACTGATTTTTCGACAACTTTATATGTCAGTCATTTAACTTGAATGGTGCATGTGAATCTTTATTAAATAAACACTAAAAACCATAGGCGGTTGAAAAAAGGATGAAATTTGTTGTAAAATTATAACGCTTCAAATTTATGCGAATGCGCACATAATGAGGAGTTTTCTTATGATCCTCAAAATACCTGTCAAACTGTTGATAATTCGAACCAATTTGACCTTAAGTTCACGATTTGACAGGTAGTTTGAGCATAGAGGTATCATCATCAACTCCTCATTGTTATGTAATCCGTCTATTGACATCTGCTCTTTCGTTTTTTCTGTTCGACGTAGCCACTTACGAAGCAGGGCTTCCCACTTTAAAATCCTTATCTATTCAATGTATAAACAGTAAACATAATATTTTCCAGAAATCAAAGTAACTCCAATAGTGGCGACCCCTTCCACATCGACGGGCAAGACCACCCGCACGCCCCGGAAGCCTCCCGCGCACAAATAATATATGTGGCGGCCGGGCATCGAACCTGTACCTCCACACCTTACTTCAAGTGAACGGACACTCTAACATTGGGATTTTGTACTTTAAGTGTCTTACATGATGGTAAAGTTAGATTTCGAAGCACAGCGACCGTGGTGGATGTCTCTGATATCTTATAGACTATAAATCGAGGATTGTGCATATTGACTTGTTATACAAGAATTGAATAGGGTAATCTGGAAGTCATAAACTGAAATTCAAAATCGAGTATTTATATTATAAATATATATCTGAGGCTCATATCTGCTATTACAAATTGTGCTCCAATGAATCAGTGGTGTCAAATTGTACAGATTTGGTAGTCAACTAATTAATTGGCGAAAACCATTATGAATTTACTAGACAATGGAGTGGAGTTCTAATGACATGAAACAATTTTTTTGTTAAAACAGTTGGTCGGTCAAAAACTTGAAGTCGTTGAGAGTAAAATTTCAACGTCAAAGAGCGTAAATTACTTACCAACAGATTGGCCGTCTGCTTATTTTTACTAGGTACGATCGGTAGATAAGATCCTCAGTACTCCAAATGGATCGATTGCATGATTTTAAAGGGTTTTGTTCTGAAGTATTGTATGTTCGTATGGTTCTGAAGAGCCGCAGGTTGCCGACCCCTGCCCCAGCTTAATAACCGTATCAATATTTGATAAGAAATAGTAAATCTGTGTAACAATTCAGTATGTATCATACTCGATCAAATAGTTAACTAGCGTTGACAATTTTTATTGACTTCAAAAATAAGATTTCGTAGAAAATCTGACAGTTTCAAAAATTGTTAGAAACATCAATTAAGAATAAGAATATCATAGAAAAATTAACTTTAAACCTCTTGGAATATGATCAGAACAATAGGATTGATTTCTTAAATCGATTTAGAGGTATTTTGAGGTCCATAAAATTAGTCGACACTAGTTGTTAAAATAGAGTCGGTGAAGTGTGATTAGATAATTTAGAAATACAACAAACAATGTATGGTACGAGAACAGTGAATTGTTTAGGGATAAATAATATTATATTTTTTGTATATTTCTCTTTAGCTGGAGTTATCGGGCTTCTTTTAATTCTAGTTGAAGCATTAATGTATTCTTTTTGATTTTATTTATTTATAAATACATACTTATATGTTTTTGACGGTATAATCATTTAATCGTGTTTTTGTTTTCTGTAATACTTTTCGTATTTTTTGTATTGTAAATTGTTTCTACGTAAGCTTTTTAAATAAAAGATGAAGTACATTGTAATTTAATATTATACAGACAGATGTAGCACAATTTGTGTATTATCATAGAAGATTTATTGTATAAGTTGCTTGTTTGTAAGTGAAACGATCTATAGACGCTGTTATATAGATGAGTGTGTCTGAGGTAGTATGATTAATGAAGTGTAGCTTTTATTTTGTTTCTTTTTCCTAAGGTACCCTAACGTGGCCATGTTTGGTTAATCGTACGTATAATTTTCTTATAAAGATGTTTTAACTTACGAGAACTGTATGTGAAGCAATAACATGTTAAAGAGTGATCTCTTATTGCAATTTCGAGCATAATATTTAAATTAATACGCACAAATATTCTGTGATTGATGATAAAAATTCAAATATATGACTTGCAGTAATAATTGGCCGTAAATAAATATAACATTATATTGGAGAAAAGTAATAATTTGGTACACAATTTAATAACAAACAACGTGTAAAATATATAACAGGTGGAGATTTCTAGATGGCATATTTCCAAAACCTATGTTAGGTTAGTCATTCTGAACAACTTTTACCATGGGACCAACAGCGAATTCTCAATTTTTATTTTTATTATTAAATGTCAACCTTGCTCGATCATAATGTATGAATAGTAAAAAATATTTTTTGAGAATTCAGTGTTGGTTCCATAGTAAAAGTTGTTCAGCATGACTAATCCAACATAGGTTTCGAAAATATGCCATCTCAAAATCTCCACCCAGTATTTACCTAGTTAAGAGTCCAACCTCTTGTTTAAAAAACAATAATTTGTTTTGTAAAATTGAGGTCACTCTCTAATGAAAATTAATAATAACTGAACATCACAACATTGTATGACACTTATGAATAAAACCCGTTTTTATAGTGAATTGAATATTATAATAACAGGTTAACTTAGTTTTACTAACGTGGACTAACTATTTAATGTAAGATTTAGAATTCACTGTAAATATAAACAATTAACGAAGTGTTTAACAATTTGTTATGGTTTTACTGTTTTGGTGGAGGTAACTGCGTTTATTCACGACCTGACATTTATCTAACGTATGTTTCGGGAACGCAAGTTGTGTTTGTCAGGTTGAACAACTTACTCAAATAACAACTTTTTCTATAGCTGTTAAACCTGACGAATCCAACTTATATTATATATAACCTGTATTTTTATTGTTTATTTACAACTCGCACCTCATTGTATTTTTTAAATACATTTTAATTCAAGTTACATGATATAAGGGTTGCAAATAAACATTTACCCCTTCATCCAGTGATGTGTAATGATTTGAAGAGTTTGTTTTTACCTGTAAACGTTAGGCAATAGTTTATAGTGTTTTTTAAGATTAGGCTAAAAATTCAAAAATTTGCGAGAGCAATTAGGTATTTTGAAAACTTGTATATCAGTACAAAAGAATTTAAAAATTATCAGATAATGTTTTATCATTGAACGTTTTCGCTTCACATAAGAATATATTTTCATATGATCGATGTTTGTTTGTGTTGTCATGGTATGTGGGAATATGGTCAAACAAATTAATGAAACAAAAATTGATAAATGTCGTCATAATATTATTTTTATCATCCGTTTGGACCAAGCTTTTTCAATGTAATGACAGGTTATTCGAATCATGTAATGTCTAATACCAAATGTAAGGAATCACTGCCCATTGTAAAATGTAATACTTAAATAGATAATTGAAATCGGAATATTGCTAGTAAATGAATTAATCATTTGATATTCTATTAATTGATAATCATTGAATATTCTAAGGAACCCGTCTGCTAATTAATGGTACACCATTTCTGTTAAACTTTTTGATTTTGTTACATTACATGTAACAGAACTTTGTTTGAAGTTGTTTCTATTGTACCATCGCGGTGAAAACGGTGACCGTACATTTTTGTTGATTGTTTTCAGACATTAGGTACCTACTCTTAATTTGTTATTGAAATAACTATTGGTATTGGAGAGTGCGCGTGCATTAAAAAAATCATAAGTACCTACATTTAGGTGGTATTTCTATATAAGTTAATTTCTAATAAGAAAAATAAGCTTAGATTATAAATTATTGTGTGTGAATTTTCTGTTTATAACATGTACCTAAGTGGAGCGAATGTTTGTGACACCTGGCGCTCTGGTACAATAGTTGTAAAACATATTTTAGCGTTTTATACAAAAAAGATATCAGTTCGAGAGTACTATTGTAACAGAAAGTCCACAAATTTATATGCAATTCAGAATTAAATATAAATAATTTAAGTAAATTATAAGTGTTTTATTAAGCAAAAATTATGTTTGATGACATTTCTGTAGGTACCTACAACTTATTGGTATACTTCCACAAATATTAAGATCCCAACCAACAAGATTTTAATAATTTAAATTACGAAGATTAGGCCCCTAAAAAGGAAGCTAAGCTATTGCTTTATTCGAATTTAAATTAGATCTTATGCAATTCATCAATTGGCTACTTGACAGTTTTCGGAAACATATTTTAAAATTTACATACGTGTATTTTATACCTCTTACAATTATCTTTTTATCAAAAAAATGTTATTTAAAAGGAAAAAAAAATATTTTTTAACATTTCATTTGAAATTCGCGCAAAAACACCCGGTCACGTGACATTTGTCAGGTGTGACGTCACGTCTCTGTAAACAAAACTAGAGGTGTGTAACTAAACAAAAATACGCGAGCTGCATAACAGCTCACGGCTCAGGTGTGTGAGCCGGTTCAATGACTCAGCTCGCAGATCAGCTCAATTTGTACCTATAGTGCACGATGTAACGCGTACCGCGCGTCGAATCGAGCCGATACGCAGTGAGCGTGCGCGCTTATCGTGGACTATAGGTACAAATTGAGCTGATCTGCGAGCTGAGTCATTGAACCAGCTCACACACCTGAGCCGTGAGCTGTTATGCAGCTCGCGTATTTTTGATGAGTTTCACACCTCTAGTTAAATTTGACGTCACAAACCTCACAAACAAACCATAGATGCTCAATCCCGGCCGCCCGCGTTTCGGTTCTTGTAATCCACAGATAAAAAAACTCACTTTTTATTTCATAAAATAAAATATTAAAAAATTATTATTATGCAAAAAACATATTGTGTAATTATTGTTAACCTATTAGCTATCATATCTAACATATTTCATATTTTTTCATTATAACTGTCAAGTAGCCAATTCCAAATCTTTTAATGAATTGAATTGTATATAATGAGTAACTATTTTACCAAAAAAAATTGGAATCACTTAGGTTCTGCCGAGAATTCGAAAAAATGAATTGCGTAGCAATATTGCTTTAGCTTCCTTTTTTAAAAGACCATGGGGGTACTACCACAAAATTTTTGCATACTTACACTAAATACTAGTTGTAAATAAAGGTACAGTTAAGCAAAAATCTGAGTTTCACAGTATATAGTAAGCTCTGCTTATTCTGGGATAAGGGGATAAGTTCCGTGATAGAATTTACCAAGAAAGTATACATTATTTAATGTATACCTACGTTTTGAACCACTAAACTTGCAGAAGGAATACAAACATTCATAAAAAAATATCAACTATGAGAACCTGTAGTAAATAGGTTGCCAAAGAGTATAGTAACTCCATAAAGATAGGTAACTTTCGAAAAACGCTACGCTTTTTTTTAGAATTAGACAGGGCATTCAACCAATATTATAGATATCAATAAATTATTCATTTTTAATAATTTGTATGACATGCTACAAAATATTGCATTTATTGTGATTATTAAAAAAAACAAAACATAAAACAAATAATTTTAATCATCTTCGAGTGTATCTAAAGGATATTCAGTCATGATCAATCCTCTACTCCACAAGGCATCAGCTATTTGCAGTTTATCAGAATCATTGGGTATGTCAAGGTTTTCTACTGAAACATACTCTGGATATGTGTTTATTAATGTCTCTATTGCTGGGGCAAAGTCATCCTCTATTTCTAAGAATGTTAGTTCATTTCCATGGTATTCTAAAGAGTTTTCAAGGTAATAATACAATCTGATGCTGTCTTCCGAAACCATTCTCAGTATATTCTTACGTAACAACCTAATTCGGGTGTCTAGACTTAATTCAACTCTATTTGTAACCTTACCATCCTCTACCATGACATCCGAGTCACCAAATACTGTCACAGCCTTCTCTAAATCACTGAGGACAGGAGGTAGTGCATCGTGTTGGAAATTCTTATTCATCTGATCAACAGCATCATCAATGGGCAAATGATCTTTGATTTTATGAAAAAGAGACGTCACTAGGTCTTCTATCTCTTTTCGTCGAGGCGTATTGATGTCTGAATTGACTAGACCAAAGTTATCATAGATATCAAATGGTAGACCACGGCGTAATTCTACATTTTCACTAATAGCCATTTGCAAAGCAGCTGGTACCAATTTCTCAAATAAATCTGCCCAAGAATGCTTTTGATACATGCTCACAGTGACATGCAAAGAATGTTCTCCGTCAATGGTAACTCCTTGGTGTATGTACCCCCGTGGGAAATATAGCATGTCACCAGCTTCTAATGTCACTTCCATAATTGGGTCACCAATTTCACTTTGGTCAAAATTCTTTGATGAAACACGTGGTAGCACATCATTTTCAGTAATAGGTTTATAAATACGCCAATGTTTTCTACCTTCAGCTTGTAAAATGAAAGCCTCTATGTCATCGTAATGAGGGGCAAAACCCTGACTATCAGGTGGTGTTAGGTATGCATTGGCACCAACAAATGAATTGAAAAATTCCTGTAATGTTGCATTTAGTATGTGAAGTTTAGGGATGTATGTCTGAGGGTTGAGTAACCTGACACTGCAGCCATTTAGGTAGAAATCCCACACCAAATGAGGGTGTGCCCGACCTTCTGGATTGTGTGTATCCCTCTTACCATCAACATAAGATGTGACGTCAATGTTTTTAGTAAATTGTATATTCTCATTACGTAGCATATCATCAATTATTGGTGTTGATATAATTTCTTTGTAATAAGTAGACTTTGTTCTAGATATGTGTAAAGGTTTCTTTTCCCACACACGGTTGAGGAATTCATCTGGGTTGTATGGTGCAATCATCCATTTGAAAACTTTTAACCCTTCTTCAACACTATCAGTTTGGACAGGCACAAAGTCAAAGCTGTTGCTGGAGTGTGAACATACGTCATCATCGTCGGAGTTATCTTGTGGGCCGTTTGTAACAAGAGCCGGTATTAATACTGGCACATCATCACTCTCGGACAAACTGCGCGTTTTTTCTCTTCTGGCATCTTTATTAACATTTACTTTCACATTCTTAGACTTCTTCTTCTTGTGAGTTTTCTTCTTAGTAATATTCTTCGATTCCTTAGCCTTTTGCTGCTTCCTTTTCACTTTTAGAGCGACTTCTTTCATCAACTCCTCTGAAATATCTTTCATTAACGCTTTTGGGGAAGTGTGTTTTTTCTGTCTAGATTTTTTATTCTTTTTATTTTGATTTGGTTTCTTGTTCTTACTGTACATGGCGAAGGCAGAAACTGGTGTATCCATATTATTTTTGTCGCTTATCAATGGGACACGTGAAAATATTTACTTTGCTGCAATTGATCTGTTTCTCTACAACTAGCACTTAGCTTATAAATATAATGTACTGGCCTATTTTATACTTATTATATTATATTTTATAGATAGTTTATAAAGTTATCTGCTATCTTACATCTCAAACGAAATGTTTTTTTTTATTGAGAGCACTTGAAAAGTAAGGTTAGAAATTAATGTTGCCAATGTTGCCATCGACTCAGAAATTCGTTCGAAATAAGAATAGGCTGAAATTCACCAAAGAAATATAAGATATTTTTTTTAATGTTTTTAGCCCTCTTGTGACATTTTACACCGCTTTAATTGGGCTAGCATTAATGCTACAACGAGAAAATGAAGCGCTTCTATTTGTCTTGTGTAGTCAGCAATAACACGTCCCTCACTACACATCTTTAAGTGAGTTCCCTGTCCACGCGAAACAGTTTCAAAAGAAGAGCAGTTTTACTATTGGGCTATTGGTAATACTTTGACACTACCGTATGTTAGCAGCCCTAACCAAGGAGTAGAACTACACTGTCTACACTACCCATAACGTACAGAAGGTTCGCTAGTTAATAAAAACTGTTTAAGTAAGGAAACTTACCTACAAACGCCTCTCTTTCTATTCCACAGCTCTTTCTCTTTCTGTCGCGACTTATTATATACTTCAGTCATCTATTGAACCAATGATTCAATCTTAGTTCTTACCGGTTCATACCTATTTAATTTTTTAGTAGGTACCTACCTAATTTGTAAGTACCTTTATTTATTAGTATTGTATTATACCGTAGAGTGAAGTATTATACTATACTTAGTTACAGGAAATGTGGGGCAACCACTGAATCAAAGAGATATGAATCTAGAGCCGATAACGGGCGCTCGCAAACCCATTGGTATGGTAATAATCTGTTGTTTTGGGGAAATTATATAAGAAAATAAAACAATAATCTATGCATTTTCAAGCTGATTTATTTACGAATTGCTTCGGTTACAGGATTTACATGTTCAATCTAATATGCGATTACCTATCCGCTGAAGGCATTGTGTGTTTTATTACATTGCACTACGGTCTATTTTTCTATTATCATTGTTATTGTTATGTTATTTATCGTATGACACGAATTATTTATTTTTTACGCTTAATTTAACTCTTAGTATACATATTTATACATATTTGCTAACATTTAGTACATTATTATGTTCGTAGTATAAGTTTAAGTAGGTAGGTGTTATGTAAGATGCATGTAGTGCTTGTATGAGATGCTCCCTGTAAAAAATTGCTTAAAATAATAATAATCTTTATATTAATAGTAGGAAGTCCTAGATCACATTCACGTCAACCAGTTTTAGAAAATAGTAGAAAGAAACAACAGGAAAAGAAAATATATATATATATTAATATTAGATACATAAAGTAAGATATTTTCAGTTAGGTACAGATACATTGTTTTCTAATAGGTATCTTAAAAGTTTATCTATTGATATTGTCTCGCATTTCGATTGAAGTAATATGAGTTATACAAAAATAACGAGGTTGAAAAACTACAGTAAGTACCAAAATTTTACAGAAAAAAATATGCAGTACTAAATAGGATTTTTATATTTTTTATAGTAATTTGAATGAGTCACAGCCACACAGTCACTATTAAAATTTGAAATTATGATATTGCTAAAAAGAAAAACAAAAGCGTGATTAAAAAAATGCAATCTATTTTTTATTACTTTCAAAACGGTGTTACTCTACCATCCTAACTAAATAGATTTTTATAAATAGCTTTTTTCTTTTTTATAAATAAATATTTCATATGTTTCTCTACTTTAAGTATATAATTTAATTAGATATTGATTTCATAGTTATAATTACCATTTATAATTTGAAACAATTCATTCACTAATATATTGGTCATCTATCACACATAATTGATACGTCAAATTTTAAAACTACGATTCAACTTGATTTTTTCTTTACATAACATATTTTACTACTTTTCTTGTCGCTATGATAATATGCGTGAATTCTTATAATCTTATTAGTGCAGCAGAAGATATGATTATAGGTTCGTAGTCTATGGTTCGTAGCATCAATGTTACAGATACGACATCATTATTCTTATTGTACTTACCTACTACAAGGCCTGTTCACTCCGCAGTATAGGTACACACGGCTACACATCAAGCTAAGGTACGTATAAGCTTATACTGGAAAATACATTCCAGTATAAGCTGACCTCCCATTTTACCGAAATCCTATACAACGCGAGATAGCTTATACTGGAAATGTAGCCGTGTGTACAAAAATGTACCTAAGGCCTAAGGCAATATTACTAACGGAATATTTTTTTTCGAATTTACACAGATCTTATGCTGAATCTTGTAAAGAATTAAATTGTATATAATGAGTGACCATTTGACCAAAAAAATATTGGCTTTACGTAGGATCTGCCGAGAATTCGAAAAAATGAATTCCGTTAGCAATATTGCTTTACCTTCCTTTTTAGCCCAAAAAGCTTGTTCTGTAACGTTCATTTGAAATATCACTTCTGAATCCGCGATGAGATTAAAGTTTCATATTCTTAGAATGAGTGGGTTCGACACTAGCGCCACTGTGTGATGACGGAAGTGAGATGAACTACGACAGGTGAGTATTTTGACGTAACGAATAAACTTTTGAGTTCTCGAAACTCACTTCACTTCACTTGGCCTTGATTTTCTCTTGAGAATACCAATACAATGACAAGCGAGATGACAATCGAAGTGAGTGTGAGTTGCGAGGTGAGTTGCGAGATGACTTTCGAGATGATTTACCTTTTACAGAATAGCATAGCTGTAGGTAGGTTTTTGTACCTTCTAAATACAGTTTTCATCATGGAGTGAGCCTTCTGTACGGTAGTACCAAATAATTATTATTCTGTACGTACAATACAATAATTACAATAATTTCAGAAATATGTGCGACGCAAGGACGTCACGTTTCGTGTAATAATTACTTACACCAATAATAAGTATTTGGAAATTTGTTAGGGCGTATCTGTTCCATTGAGGGTTAAAAGTTTTTTTTTTTTTTTATATTTTGACAAAGTAGGAAATTGATATGACACTTTTGAGAACTTCCAAGACTTACGTATTCATAGCAAACAGTGAATCGTTTAGTGTATTTTTTAAATAATTAACATTATTTTATGTAAAACGTATACGTTTAGGACATGTTGAATGTCAGTCTGTTGCAGATTTAGTTTTCCTCGCTTTTTCTTTAATAAGTCGTACCTACCCTCTATATACTTGCTCGCGTTACAAAATTTATAAAAAGAATATTAGAAAAGTGAGAACATTTCAAAGAGTCTCGTCAGTCTTATGACAAATTTAGTTCACGTCTCTGAACATACTAACCGAGAATTCGTTAAGTTTTATATATATCTTTGTAAATTTTTAAAGTTTAGGACGGTAGTCGACAAAGGGGAAAACATTTTTAAACAAACAAAACACACACTATTCCATTAAATGAAATAATAACTACAATTATTTAATTATGTTAAAGTATTAAAATAATATTAGAATTTAAATTCCGAGCTCATTTTATAAGTAATAAATCCTCCCTCAATTTTAATTAGAGCAAATAATTTGGCCTAAGTTTGATTAGTCTCAATACAACGAGGAAAAAGAGAAATCATTACCAACGTTACCAACCCAATTTAGAACAATTATAACCTATTAAACTCAACCATAACCGATCACGAAGAGATTCCCAACCGTATCCGTCCGCCTTAAGACCTATTCACGTGCCGATTTCTCTACCAATTTGCAGAAATTAGTCGTAAATCGGAACGCAAATAATTGGACTGTTTTACAAAAAACTTAAACCGACTTCAAAGTACTCGAAGAAGTAATCATATCCTGATCTGATGACAATGGGACCAAACGGGAAGTGTACCCTTCCAGACAAAAAAGGAATGACGGAGTTAGGAAGTAACAAACATTAAAAAAAAAAAAAAAAAAAACAACCGAATTGAGAACCTCCTCCTCCTTTTTTTGAAGCCGTTAAAAAACAGTTTGTACGACCGCAACCGGTCCATTAGGAAGTGTGTGTTCGTGGACCGTTTAGTGGAGCCTGGTGTCCCTGGCGTGCACGGGCGTGGTGTCGTCGGGGCTGGGGCTGTCGTCGGGCCGCGCGCGGATGTGCACGACGGAGCGGCGCTGGTCGCGCTCGCGGTCGCGCTCGCGCTCGCGGCTGTACTCGTCGCGCATCACGAGCCCGCCCACCCCGTACCCCGCCCCGCCGCCGCCGGACCCGCTCAGCCGGACCTTCTCCGGATCCTCGTCCAGTTTCATCGATGAGAACACGGTGCTTAAATTCAGTTGAGGTATGTCGTAGAAAACGGTCAGTGTCAGCATCAGGAATGTCAGCCCGGTGATCAGGTAGACTAGAAAAAATAAAGGGGTCTTGTAGCGAACTTGATTTTAGAAAACAAAAAAAAATGTTTGCCTTCGATTAAAAAGGTAAAGGTTGGTTTGGACTATAAGACAACAAAAACGAAAGACATCCTGATGAATTAAATTTATTTAAAAAAAATGACTTCTATTTATTTGCTAAAATAATCTTTATTTCGGACTCCATTAAAGTCTTTAGATAAATAGTAGTAAATGACCGATCAAAGTTTAAAAAAATACTCGTCATAAAATACTTTGTTTTTAATAAAAAGTTCCACGATAACTTTACAAAACTTGGATTCAAACCGTTCCATAAACTGTCAAAACGAGAATTCCAAGAAAGAAAACACTTATTACAAAGCGTTCACACAAAAGATCGCGCCAAATCTAATTTCCACCCACATTTTACTCAAGACATTTATTATCGCGGAATAAAATAGAAGTTGGCGGGAACTTTTGTAATAAGAATGGGTGGGCTGCATAGGGAGAAGAGGACTAGGGAGTGGGGACTAGGTAGAGGAGACTCACAAGTGGCGGCTACTTTGTAGAGCGGGCGATAGGGCTGTCCCGGCGAGTCCCCGGGGATGTAGTCACCCAGCCCGATGGTCGTCAGCGATATGAAGCAGTAGTAGAACGCGTCCAGGAAATCCCAATCCGGTTCTATGTACGCGAAGATGCTCGCCGGCACCACAAGGAAGCATACCACTAGAGTTGTCACTGGAAATTTAAGAAGTTTTGTCTTTTTAGTCGTACGTAAATAAGGAATGAAAAATATTTATTGCAATTTTATTTAGCTTCAAAGCTATTAATTGATTTCAATCGCAGTGTACACTAAAATTATCAATTGTTTTTTTTAGATTAATTTTTTACTTGAAATCCTCTGCAGTTACACCCGCGTTCCAGAGATAATAAGTAGCCTATATGTCATTCTCCATACTATAGGCTATTTATTTGCCTTTCAATGCAATTTGTTCAGAGGCATACGGTCCGCTTGATGGTAAGCGGTTACCGTAGCCTATGGACGCTTGCAACATCACGCAATTGAGCCGCCCAGTACCAGCGCTATGACAATCATTTTTCTTATTGTCATTACGTAATTAGACCACCGATGGATCGCCATACTGGTACAAATGACAAGAAAATTTGTGCCAGTATCTCCCGGTCTAAGATGTCCGGCTGTTCTCCTTTACAGGTTGCATTTCTCAACTAATTCTCGTGAAATTTTGTGAACAGTTTCGATAATTAATTTTAAATTCGATATTAAATTTTGTGATAATTTTTTGTCGTTTCAGTTTATGGAAATTTTTCAAAAATATTTTATGCTACCTATACAAAGACAGACTCGTGAGGTCTACAGTTCACAGAGCCACTAGTATATAGAAGGTAGTGGTGTAGTGTAGTTGAAGTAGTTACCAATAATGCATAAATGCACAAGTCGAATGGTGAAGGGCCGGTAGAGGTGTCCGAGCGCGGAGTTGAGCGCGCGCAGCAGCGCCGTGGCCGGCTGCAGCAGCCGCTCCACCAGCGCCGACACCAGCACCAGCGTCAGCGGGATGCCCAGCAGCGCGTACATCATGCAGAACAACTTGCCCGGCGGGGACAGGGGAGTCACGTGACCGTACCCTGGACCATATATTGAAGTTTTAATTCTTTTTAATAAATAATTGTCAGTTTTACAAAAACCTTAAACCAACTTCAAAGTACACTACAAAGTATTCAAATCCTGATTTGACAATGGGACCAAACGGCAAGTGTACCCTTCCAGACAAAAAAAGAATTATCCAAATCGGCTAATAAATGACGGATTTATGAGGTATCAATCATAAAAAAAACAACCGAATTGAGAACCTCCTCCTTTTTTTGAAGTCGGTTAAAAAGAAGTGTTCATTTTGTTGTCTTATTTGTGATACAGGTGTTACCTAAATCAAACGTCCATGTTATCCGCTATTACTCTATGATACTGCTTTTTCATGATTATGAGCAAATAAAGTAGGTATTGTTATTAATAAATAATAAGGCATAATAGATCTCCTATTAGAGGCATCAGATGCTATGATGAGCCAGCGTAGACTTTATGGTTCATTACAAGTATCCTCTTCGATGTTCTTGGTGCGATACACAATTGTATTAATCTTTTTTGTACCAAAATTTAACTGATTTCAAGAGATGTATTTTATGTATGACTTAATAAGACTACCTATGAGTTTGATACGATAAACTCCAGAATCTTTACTATCTCTGATATGTAAAAACAATTGAATATACATATAGAAGCCTTACCGATAGTGGTGACGACAGTAGAAGAGAAGAACAGTGACTGTCCAAAGCTCCAGTTAGGTCCGCCGGTCATATTGCGCGATGCTGTCACGCCGCGGTTGCTAGCTTTGATCACCTCGTCCAGCAGAGATTCCAGTTCGTCATCTGTGGACAATTCTTTAATTAGCATTTTGCACTCAAAC
Organism: Achlya flavicornis; assembly: GCA_947623365.1. Classification (NCBI taxonomy): domain Eukaryota; kingdom Metazoa; phylum Arthropoda; class Insecta; order Lepidoptera; family Drepanidae; genus Achlya; species Achlya flavicornis. Next base: position 14,418,272 of record OX392478.1, read on the forward strand.
CTATATTTTACACGTTTTATACGTGTGGTACTTATTATTGGTTATACATGTTTCTATATATGTATCGATGTAGTAACTCTGGTGTAATGTACACCAGAGTATAAAGTTAATATAATAACAGACCGATAATTTTTATACAAACGATAGTATGTGAGTGGTTTTAAAACAATACAACAAACTAAATTATAGTTAAAAGTCGCATAAATAAGGTAATACTTATTAAAACAAACTTTCTACAAAGTAATCCTAATAGAATAAGTTTCGCAATTGTTTTCACTTTTCGTGAAAACAAAACAATAGAATTGTTTGTCTATTTACATAGGTAAAATAGAAATAAGATTAATTCTGAAAATGTTTAAGTAAAAGAAAGTTTGGTGAGTTTGGTGCAAAGGCGGGCCATTCGTATCGTTGACGATCCCATACTCACTGGCGGTTTAGAACCGCTCAGCCTTCGGAGAGATATAGGCTCGCTCTGTGTGTTCTACCGCGTCTGTATAATGGGGAGTGTTCGCAAGAACTTTTTGACCTGGTGCCATCATCACATTTCTACCATCGCACCGCTCGCCGGCGATGTGGAGTTCATCCTCACATCCTCGAGCCGCCTCGATCGTCCACACAACGTTTTAGTCGGACGTTCTTATTGCGGACCATTAGGATGTGGAATGAGCTCCCCGTTACGGTTTTCCCTCAGCGCTACGGTATGGATATATTCTTCAAAAAAGGCGTAAAAAGAGCTCTACAAGGTCGGCAACACATTGGCGATCCCCCTGGTATTGCAAATGTCCATAGGCGGCGGTGACCACTTACCATCAGGTGGCCCGTCTGCCTGCTTGTCAACCTATTGACATAAAAAATAAAAAAAATAAAAAGTATTTTTCATCCAGCTAATTTTAACAATGATAGTTATTTTAAAGGTTATTTTCAAACTATACAAAATGATTAACGAAATAGCTGCAATTTAAAACTTTAATGTTGCAAATCGTTACTAAAGGAAACAATGTAAAATTATCCCAAAAAAATCTCGTTAAATGCCATTTAATCCCAGATAACTTCACTCAGAATCTGCTCATACATTTTAATTACTCCACATTAAATCAAACCATCGCTTTTCATTTGTTTACAAACGTCAAAGCTATCATTAGTAATGAAAATGGAAAGGCAAAATAATACGGCAGTCATTTCATAATGAAACTGGGGCACTTAGCGGAACGGTTTGCAGGCACTGGATTCGCATATTTTTGTAGCCATAATGGTAATTATTTTATCACAGGTAGAAAAATCACCATATTTTACTAATTTCGCCAAGCAAAGTTGATTTGCAAAAAAAAATGACTGGCAGCAAATAAAAAACTTTCGTTCATACAATCTCGCTTTATAACTTTTGGTTGCGATTAATTAAAAGTTTGCACCCAGTCGCGGTAAGAATGGCGGATTTAGGGAATCACTGAAGTAGGCGGTGGGGCGCGAATTATTTCATTAGAACGGCTTACTGACTCGTGCTGGCGTCCAACTGTTGTACACTCAGTCACACGATACACATTGGAATAGGAAGAAAGGTTCATAGGTAGACATTTATTCAATTTAGGCCCTTAGTAGGGCACTTATGAAGGTCAAAGATGCTTATTAAAGATGTAGGCAATGCGTTCTAATCGGTGATAATGGCCCTGCCGTAAATTCTTTATGGCGATGATAGTTCAATGGTAGTGATTTCAAAAGCCATGGCGCGCGTAGGTAGCGAGTTCAAACCCTACAATAAATGTTTGTGATAATTATGGCTGACCCTGGAAATATAAAAATAGGCTTTGTGTGCTTACCACCTTCGGCCCCATGATCCATGGGATAAGGAACGCTTTGTGAGCGTGCCTCATAAAGTTTACATCGCAGAAACCACAGGACGAAAAGGTTAATTTACATTTCCAACTGTACTACGTTAATGGAGTCTAGAAACGTGGTGAAATGCGCAACCATCTTATCACTTATTCGTGTTACACGGCCCTTTACAGACCCTTTATGTCAGCGTAAAGTGGCCACAAAGTCCTATTAGCTGTGAAATATTGCTATTTAATTGAAAAGAGCCAGCTCATGTGGCCAAATAGTACATTTTGGAATCAGATGACTGTTTTTAGGTCTTCTCATAGCCAGAGACTTGACTTTCATGGATGATCTCATGCTATTGTTTGCTAACTAGTTCTGTACTTTAATTTGTATATGCAATATTTTATCATTCTCTGTCAAGTAGCGACTATGTTTTACCGATAGAAATTTGTATTATTTACCGATAGTGTGGTCAAAGAATACCTATACTGTCTGGTTGTGAGTGAATAGGTACATGATTTTTAGTAAAATAGGGGCGATTTATTGATTCTTCCGGAAAAGATGATTATCTAATATTGTTATTAGTTCTTGACTCATCAAAATTGGTTTTTTACTAACTTTAGTGATGTAGGATGTAGGTCAATAATAGTTTGACTATCCTTATCAAAATAATAATATAATCAATGCGAAAGTACGTAGTACCTACTATTGAATCAAGTATTGAATATTCTGTGGCGATAGTTTGTGAATATGCTAATTTTGCCGTGCTATGGCTATAAACTCTGTATTAGGAACATAATAATGGGTTGTCAATATACAGGCATGACCCGTGGGCATGACTATCCAAATCGTCACTATTTATATTAAGTTCATAATAGCCACAATTAATAATAAAGAAAACGCACGGCACGCCGATAGCCTTTGGCATGGAGAGATTAAGTATTATCCCGGGAAACACTGGAAAAGTTTCGCCACTGTAATTCCCGGGATAATACCGGACAACAACACTAGTCTAGTAGGGAAATAAACAAATTAAAGTATTCCAGAGAATATTTTCCTCAAGCGTGATGTAACTTACATTCAATGCCATAACTCAATTGATTGTAGTTGTAGTAATGTACTAGAAGTCAACAGGGTATCTCGGCCGTATACCCCCACTGATCAATGCTCGCTAGTGCATTTAATAACATTTCGCGGCCATATCGTGTATACAATTAATTGCAATTATTTGTAATGATTTAATATGACATAAAGATAGGGCCCGCGGCGGCGGGGTTATTCCTTGTTTCCTTCTTTTTATTATGAAATGTGATACAGTTAATCATTCTGACCTATAGGTCAATTGGAAGAAAGTATGTTTACTATAATATCATAATAAAATACGGTAATAAAAGTCCGTTGATAATTATATTACTTATAATAAAGAAGTTTTCGTCCCGCGGCTTTACTCGAGTTCCCGAGGTAGGTACTTAATGTTTCATCAGTCAAATTTTATCAGGCCGTACCGTAGTACCTACCTATCCTAAGTTATAGGCCTATAAAGTGACAAATTGATTTATTAAATGGAGACCCAGCTCTGGAGTCTCAGCAAGGTAACATTTTTTAAATATTTATTGGACAATCTGACTATACTTATTGGTATTTTTTTTTCAAATAAACTTATAACCTACCATAAATACAGACGAAAAAAGAACAGAAAAATATACTGGCAATGGAAACCCTCGAATAGGTTTTTTCAACGTTGACGGACCCCAAAAATAAACTGAAACCGAAACGGGACCTTCTTATCCTACATAGGTAGTTATTCAACGTTTAAAATTAATGACATGGCTTATGGGGCAGGGCGGACAGCATTTCTAAAAACTAGTCGGTCGTTACCCAAAGAAACGAAACCAGTTTAGTGGATTCATTATCTTCTATATATATAAAAATGAATTGCTGTTCGTTAGTCTCGCTAAAACTCGAGAACGGCTGGACCGATTTGGCTAATTTTGGGTTTGAACTATTCGTGGAAGTCCGGGGAAGGTTTAAATGAAGGTTAGGGTAGGGTATTACACGAACGAAGTCGCGCCGGGCAGCTAGTATAAATATAAAAAGCCCTAGTGTTGGTTGCGTTTGTAGATTGTATGGTAAGTGATGATGTGGCAGAAGAAGCGCTCGTGGTGTGGATGGACATCTTTACATCATGAGAAGATTATATATTAACCTTTGCCCAATAGAACCTTCGAAAAACCACCGAGTAAACTTTAAAACGGTCAAAATATGATGCAACGTGTAGGTATTTATTTATTTTTTTTTTTTTTTTTTTCAAATTAAAAATATTTTATTGAAACCTGTTACTTTCCATTGAACACATAAATATTTGTTTATTATCTAAGTATTTAGATTTATCAGTAGGTACTTGACGTTAGCTATGATAACCACGTTATACGTTTTAATCTATATTTATAATCCTATAATAATATTATTCTAATATGATGTCTTGTATTACGTCGTTGATAAAAAATCGACGGAGAGGTTTTGTAGGATGTAAACATCTATGGCCTTATTTTTAGGAAAATTACTGTTGCGAGTATAAAGCGGTAAAACGTTACCAAAGGGTTTGATTTAACCGAATGAGTATTTTGGCGAGCAAATTATTATTTTGTAACAGATTGAAGAAATCAATGTCTAGTAATTATGGTAATCACCAAAAAAATAACAATCTAATGATGCGGTAAACTATAATAAACGACTTCCTTAATTGTTAATTATTTAAATAAAAATATAATAAGGGATAATTAATAATAGAGTATATTATTATATGGTATTATTACCTATGCAATAGAAATGAGGTAGGTTTTAGCATTACGTAAGTGATGTAATCTTTAACATTCGTTTGACAAAGTGAGTTGAAAAACTACACAGCACAGTATAACGTGGTAGGTATTACGATCTAATGGCAAGTAAAACTGTGCCGTGGGCGGCCTAAACAAACATATTGAGCGAATTCAAATAGTTTTCTCGTTTCTATAGAAGTATCTCGATATAATCCGCATTTTTAGATAAATAACTGTGCTATTTAGCAACATAATAAAAACCGACGTAACTTATCGTACTACCTACTTTGACAAAAAAAACAGGCTGGATATAGGTACTTCAAGATGGCATCTTTTTGATATCTAAGTTTCGTGATGTTGAACCATTTATAAGTGACCAAATCATATATCGAAAACTTGAATTTTGATTGAATGTTGATGTGTTCCCATAATAATGCTCAATATAAATAAGTCAATATAAATGCCATATCAAAGTATCACCCTTGTTTTTCGAAATATGAAACAATTTGATATGATGTCCCTATATAAAAATCGAAGTTTTTTTAACGCTTGCATTCTTTTACCAAAGACAAATAACAAGTAATTTAAAACAGAATTAAATCGACTTCAAATTACACTAAAAAGTTTGAAATAACTCTAATCTGTCACTGTTTTGAAGTCAACGAAGGAAGTCGACGTATTCCATTGAAAATCAATCACACTTCTTTTCTGAATTTCAGTCGAACAAATCGACGCGCAACACACAATGCATATAAAATTCCAGTAGTCTGTGGTACCAAAATACATAAGATACCTATGTAATATCGTACATAGTACCTACAGTATATTAGGTCGTGGTCGTGGTAAGCTATAGCTGTGTGTATTGCTGTAGGTGATGTAGTGCGGGGTCGATGCATTTCCCGGTCGATCTGTGCTAACGCTCCCGAGCTAGGTCAATCAGGACGGTATATGGTCATAGGCGGAGCGGGAGCGGTTATGTGTACACTGAGGAATTTTCCATCAGTACATAAGCCTGTAATTTCCACGAGAATAGATGGTTATGGTGGTCTAAAGGCTACGGTACTTGCTTACCATCAGGCGGGACATAGCTATGTTTGTTTGCTTAATAAATTAAATTATTAAAAGAAACAAAAAACCCGACTGCGTAACACAATAATTAACTGAAAAGAGAAAAACAAGCTCTTTAATCTATAGAATTTGGAATATAACTTGAATGTTATAAGTTGTTGCAGTCGGGGACAAACCAATAACCTAAGTAGGTATGTGTTTTTTTTTGTAATATTTGTTTATCCCCGACTGCAACAACTTATAACATTCAAGTTATATTCCAAATTCTATAGATTAAAGAGCTTGTTTTTCTCTTTTCAGTTAATTATTGTGTTACGCAGTCGGGTTTTTTGTTTCTTTTAATAATTTAATTTATTTCAGACTTTTTAGTTTTATATAGAATGAGTTATAAGTATTAGTAAGTAAATAAGAGGTACGGTAAAGTAACGCTAACAACCATCGCAACTCTGTGAGTTACGTACCGTAACCGCTCATCATCATCATCATATCAGCCTAAGGATGTCCACTGCTGAACATAGGCCTCTCCCATTAACTTCCACTTGGAGCGGTTTTGGGCCGCTTGCATCCAACGGAGCCCAGCGACTCTGACCAAGTCATCGGTCCACCTGGTGGGTGGTCGTCCCACACGGCGCTTTCCAGTACGTGGTCGCCACTCGAGAACCTTCCTTCCCCATCGGTTATCGGTTCGCCGAGCGATGTGGCCTGCCCATTGCCACTTCAGCTTACTAACTCTACGAGCTATATCGGTAATTTTTGTTCTCCTACGAATGTCCTCGTTTCGGACCATGTCTCGTAGAGAAATTCCGAGCATAGCTCGTTCCATAGCTCGCTGAGTGACTCTGAGCTTATTTATGCGGCCAGCAGTAAAAGACCACGTCTCTGTCCCGTATGTAATCACTGGCAACACGCACTGATTGAAGACCTTTGTCTTCAGACTCTGAGGTATTCTGGACGTGAAGATATGCCGTAGCTTCCCGAACGCTGCCCAGCCGAGTTGGATTCTTCGGTTGACCTCTTTGTCGAAGTTGGACCTACCTAGTTGGACAACTTGTCCTAGGTAAACATACTCGTCTACAACTTCGAGGGCAGTGTTCCCAACAATCACCGGCATTGGCGGAATATGAACATTAGACATAATTTTTGTCTTGTCCATATTCATCTTGAGGCCTACCTGTTGGGAAACTCTGTTGAGGTCATTGAGCATGATGTTCAAAGCTTCTAGCGATTCCGCCATTATGACTATATCGTCGGCAAATCGAAGGTGAGTGATGTGTTCGCCATTGATGTTGATGCCATATCCCTTCCAGTCCAAGAGCTTGAATACATCCTCCATTACAGTGGTGAAGAGTTTCGGGGAAATTACGTCACCCTGTCTTACACCCTTCTGTAACTGGATTGGTTTCGTACTCTCGTCCTGGACTCGGATCGACATGGTGGCTTTGCTGTACAAACACTTCAACACTTCGATATAGCGATAGTCAATTTGGCATCGCTGTAGACTCTGTAACACCGCCCATGTCTCGACTGAATCGAAGGCTTTCTCATAGTCCACATACGCCAGGCATAATGGCCGATTATACTCCTCAGTCTTCTGTATAATCTGGCGGAGTGTATGTATGTGGTCTATGGTACTAAAGCCTTTACGGAAACCGGCTTGTTCGGGAGGCTGGAAGTCGTCAAACCTACGTGCGAGACGATTCGTAATGACTCTCGAAAATAGCTTATAAACGTGGCTTAGGAGGGATATCGGGCGGTAGTTCTTCAATAGGGCCTTATCGCCTTTCTTGAAGAAGAGCACCACCAAGCTTCCACTCCATACTTCCGGCGTTGTACCTTCGTGTATGACGGAATTAAAAAGCTTCTGAAGGACTACAAGTATCGGTTTTCCACCCGCTTTCAGGAGCTCTGTTGTTATTCCGTCTTCACCCGCCGCCTTGTTGTTTTTAAGCTGTTTCAGAGCCATTCTAATCTCGTATAGGCTGACGTCCGGGATATCTTCGGTGTAGTGTCGGGTCAACTTGGCTCTTGCGTCACTAACCGGAATTGGATCTGGTTTCTGTGACGAGGTGTACAGCTGTCCATAGAACTTCTCGATCTCTCTCAAGATCTCCAGCTTTGACGTGATATACCCTATGACACTCCCACAGTTCAGACGAATCTAACAACACCCCATATGCTTAAATCCATCAAGCCGTTTAGGCTGCAGAGCGTGCCAAAGAAATAGACATACATACATACATACATACATACATATATACATACATACATACATACACTCGAAAAACATAACCCTCCTTCCGGGTCAGTCGGGTAAAAAACGATCTCATTTCATGTCCTGACTGCATAGTTTCTTGGCTGGCAATCGTGGTCCTACCAAAGTCAAGATTATAATCGGAGCGTGCGGAACACGAAAGTGAAGCCAAAAATGCAAATACAAACCCAAAACCTGGTAGGTATTCGCTTTTAAATTTGTATTTGATTTGTTTAAACAAAGTTCAATTAAAAAGTGTTTTTTGTTAAATGAAGTTTGTTAAACGTTTGGCTTCAGTTTCGTGTTCCGTGAGTTCCATCTGCCTTTTGTTCTGTAATCTGAGCTTATAATTAATTGTTTCTTAGCAAGGTATTCTCTAACGTAGACTTAAGATATTTTTGCTTCGTACAATTTTCTGCGAGCTATGATTTTTTTGAAGATTTTTTATATCTAAATATTATTAGACTTTTTTTTTATACTACTTAGGTAGCATACAAGCATACGGCCCGCCTCATGGTAAGCGGTTACCGCAGCCTATGGACGCTTGCAACACCCGGGGTGTTTCTCGCGCGTTGCCGACCCTGCAGAAATCTCTTCAAAGCCTTTTTGAAGAACCCCATGCTGTACTCCATTGGGAAACGTTGCCGTTAAATAATAATATTTACTATAATTCTATGTTAAATTGAAAGTAATTATTGTCTAATGGGTTATCACCGTTAGTTACGTCCATAACAATTAAATGATAAGAAAAAGTTTGTACCTGCTAAAGTAAGTACGATTCAGCGGTTTTCCACTATTGGGATAATTTATTCAATCAAATCTATAATAACAGACTCTGTATTATGGAATACTTTGACACTGTGTCATAGGAATAATATAAATAGATGCTACTACTTCATCCACTTACTTATAAACTATGTAATTTTTTTTCAGTAAGATTTGTCTAGCTAAATGTATACTAAGTAGTACCTACCTCATAGCTCTATCCACACTGTAGAGTCGATGTCTGTGTAAAGCTCTTGTTTTTCTTATCTTTCTCACGTCTCCATCATGAACTTTTGAAATCGCTCCCGCTCCGCTCGTGCAATGAAGCCCAACGTTATTACATCGAGATAGTTCTTGGGGTCAGGTTATCTGTGCAGCATTGGGGGTGTGTCGACACACGTACAGACTTATACACTGTGCCTCTTTTAGGATTCCGTATCCAAATGTCAAAACGGAGCCCTGTTGATGTTACTGCTGTCTGTCTGTCTGTCTGTCTGCCCGCCCCGGTCTCTAGCTCGTAAAAGTATTGAGTTGCAGTATTTATTCTAATGATGACACCATTTAATACTGAAGATAACTATTGATCTAAAGACCACATGGAATTGGGTCACACATAGAATTTATTCAATAGCGTTTAGATATTCTATCCAGTGACCTGTCTTTTTCCGTGGGTGCAGGTTACGTCTTTAATCTGTGGTGGACGCGGCTACTGGATAGACCTACCATACGAACTTTGAATAATACCTAAAAAGATATGTCTATCTCAATGCCCTGAGCCTACTGTTGGATTTGATCCCACAACTTTGAAAGCATTTTTTTTTAAGTATCAATAATATGTTAGTAATATAATTTAATTTCATGAACGTTAGAAGGTCTTATTTTATAAATCCTTTCTATTTTATTGAAATGAATACCTATTCTGGAATTTTCTTATTTAATAGATTGAAGTCTACTATCTACGAATCGATATTGTGTGTACCTACTAAGAGATAGAGATTTTTGTTTTTTTAAACGGGCTAATGGCTAACGGGCGAAGCGCTCGTGGCGTAGCATGACAAGCCGTTCTTAATCGATCGGCAAGTTAAGCTACCACCGTCGTGGTCGGTACCTGGATGGGTGACCGCCTAGTGGTATTTAAAATCGAGCGTTTCCGTGATTCGGAAGGCACGTAAAGCCGTTGCTCCCGGTTATCACTTAATTGTGATATTTGTTAATCTAGTTGGATGCTTCCTAGGCGGCTTGAAAAATTCCAACAGTAGGTTGACCACTAGCCTGCCTCCACCGATCCGCAGTGGTCACGCGTGGTGGAGTATCTGTCCATTCCCTTTCACCCTGATTTGTGAAAGGACAGGCCGTGCTCAGCAGTGGGACATTATAGGCTGGTCGAGTATTATTGTTATTTTAACCTAAAAAGACTACAGATTATGAGATTATAGATGAGTTCCTTCATAAATATTACTATAAAAAGCAGAATGACGGGTGTAGCTGTAGGAGCAAGTTTAGAAAACTGGTTTGTTTTTTCTATCGACATTTGGGTGTCTAGTCTACAGGTAGAAACGGTGATAATTTGAATAAAAAATATACGAGCTTGTATGAATACCAGACATTAACGGATTCCGAAGGCGTATAAATATAACAATAGGCAAGGCTAGATGACAAAATAAAACAATTTAATCCGTCTTTTACATTCTGTGTTTACATTATCAAAAAATATTAGACATGTATTTTTTTGATTGTCAATTAAACTAAAAATACCTAAGAAGATATCGAGTGTTGAAGCCCCCGCTCCTGAACTTTAACTCCTTTATCTTTGTAAATTCAAACTGAAGGACTAATAGTTTTTTTTTACCTAGGAATCTTCCCTATTAAAGATCACTGTCACAGTACTTATTCTGTGACTCGACTGCCGTTCCAAATTTTAAAACAAGGTATCTTTGATCTGATTTTACCACATCCTATGTAACACGGGATGGCACAATTTTTTTTTTGCTTTCGAGATGAAAATGTTCTCGATAAAGATCTTCACTCAACAAGTTTTAGGGTTGAAAGGAGGTACTTTCAACGGTTTGGCGGTCACTGTGGTCGTGGGAAAAGAATGATAAGTTTGACCGCATTTTGTAACCAAACTGGACTCAATTTTTTTTCCAAAGGAGCTAGTATCTGCGATGATGATGTGTACTCCAAGTATTTTTATAAGATGTTTTATATTTTTGAACAGTTTAAAAAATATATAGTTTTCAGATTTTCGTTTGTCAGCGCCACATTTCTACCAATGAAATGGTTTCTAGTTCTTGTTAGGTATATGGGACCCTACACTACACTCTACACTATAGTTTATTATTTATTTATTCGTCGCATATAGGTAAGTTCGTTCAATCATAGATTGTAAAGTCCAACAATAATAGAACACTTCGCCATGTAGCGGCAAAATTAGGAACTAAAACTATTGCCCAGCGTTGCCAGACGTCCCGATTTTGGCGGGACGTCCCGCTTTTAGCCCAAGATTAAATGTCCCGCGCGGGACAGGCTCAGTCCCGCTTTTCGAGGATTACTCGACGATGAAAAATGTTTGACAAGAAGCAATTCCATGTAGCATAAGTACCTACGTAAAGGCACAAGAAGAAATCCGAAAAGCGTTTTGTAGAATCAAAGCAAAAATAAATATTTGCAATATATACCTATTACCTACCACATAATCGAAAAAAAGAGGAAAAATCTTCGCGACTCGATTCCCGTGATGAATGAACTATTTACATACCTACAAGTTTCTACGGAACCCTCGGTGCGCGAGTCCGACTCGCACTTGGCCGGTTCTAAAAATCTGCAAGTGGCGCCCTCATTTCATGTATCATATTTTTTTGGTTGGGCTGCAGCAAGGAGGTTTTAGTTTAAATAAGGCAAATAAAATTAAAATATAAATAGGCAGGGTGTGCGGTTTAGTTCCAAATGTACGAAGTCATAATCCTAAACCAACAGCGTGATCTAACATACACAGTTTATCTGATTGTGTAAATAGACTTCAACATACGTTTGAAGTTATAATAATTGTGATATAGATACAGTATTAAATATGTAAGTACTGTGTGTTACTTTTATATAATACCTACTATGCCTTGGCTCACCCGTTCTTAGGATAAAAGTATCCTAGGTGTCTACGTGATCCATGCCAATTTGCATCAAATCAAAATCATTTATTATAAGTAAATAGACCTATACTTATGCATAGTCTGACTCTAATACTGATTCGGAAGGTTTCATTTGCTAACAAGAGCCGCCAATAAAACCTTTTTCAATAAGAAAGGTAGTATTTATATAGGTACTCTGGTATTAGTAAGAATATGTCTATATTGGAACACATTACATTCAAAGCTAAAATACTAAAATATTTATAAGAACTAGGGATTTATTTAGTAACCCGCCTAACTAGCTAATTAATTTAACTAACTCATTAAGCTAACTAATTTCAAGTTGAAAATCTGTCGCCACGTACTTGGGAGCCAAGTCTGCTAATTTCACTAATTTTATTCTGGCTCGACCCCATTTCAATTTCAATGCTCTTGAATTAACGTCCGTTGTCTTATAAATTCATAATGGTTTTCGACGCTATTACAGTCCCACACACTTATCAGGCCCGGTGACAGAGGCGCTGTTATCGCATTTGGTGGAGCAAACAACCAATGGCGAATGGCAGGCAGATTGACATTTCAAACTTGCTCGTTAGATTCTCTTTTGGCCCCCGGGCTGGATAAGTTTGTTGCACCATTGTAGACTACCAAAACTGTAATTTTGACGCCACTGATGATTATTATTATTGATTTGGGCTCCTGATATGTATTGATAAGTATCAAAGATCCTCGATCAATGGTGCAGTAATCGTATTTACTTACTATGTAGGTACCCTCCATAGGTATTGCAATTAAGAAATGAGCGTGACCACGAACCTGTAACATTCGGATGACGCACCATAAAGTCCTGCTTGGCTCTAATAACTTCTAATCTTATCTGGTTCTCCACAGGCACTTCTAAAGCAGAGAATACCAGAGCTCCAGACACCAAGTACACCCCGTAGAATATTATGTAAATGAGAAGGAGATAGGTAAATCTAGCCTTCCCAAATAATTTGGACGTAGCAAAGAGCGGCTGGAACGGTGGGTGCTCTTCTTCCCACAAGATCTCCCTTTCCACCACCATTTTCTTCGGGTACGGGTACAGCTGACTGTGCACTGTCATATCATCATCACTCCTGGCCGAACTCATACTCCCATAAGACTGAATGCGTCCATACTTTGGCTTATCCATTTTTACAGAAAAAAAAGTCAAAACAATTCTAATTACAAAAAAAACACAAGTTAAAGTCAAAAGTCCATAATTTTAAATTTCGAAATGAGCACGGATCTTTATTCTATTCGGCTTGTAGGTAGTCCACAATTCCAGAACGCAAACCGAAAATCCCGGAACGAAAGGGATTATGGTCAACTGTACTTGAAAAACCTCTTAGGGTGATTAGGTTCGAAGAACAACGCGAAAATTTCTGTCACATTAGTGTCGCGACGCGAGTTTTCAAGTTTAAGTGTCACCATTTTGATGCATTTTAGTGGTTCACGGTGGTTGGTGGCGGAAGCCTTAGGAACACGGGTCGAATGTCCGAACGCGACAATGACCGCACACTAACTGTGATGTGGGTGGACTGGACTAGAGGCACGGCTCTTGAGAAATTAAGTAAATGATACTACAGTGTTGTCATCCGATGTTTTGTAAACACCTCAGATATGATATGTTTGTTTACTTTGATAACTTTTTACGTTTTATGAATCATTTGAAATTTGTCAGTTGTCGAGAATTCTAATTATGTTTTAATTTCGATTAGTTCATCGTGTTTTACTAATGGGATATGGACTGCACTAACAAGCTTTCTTCGTTATAAAACACGGTTTCAAAAATTGCCTATATTTATGCAGGTTTTTTTTCTACTAATAATGATAACGTTAATTTGTATTGTGTTTACTCACAGCTAGCGGGTGATTAATTTATCGCTACTTTTGCAGACGATTATTGGTTAATTTATACCCACTCTATCTTTATTGTCTTTCTTTGATATTTTCACATACTTAACCTTGAATTTGTAAGCATATGCATAATATCAAATACAATATTTGAATTTGCTTGTGTATATATTTGAAAATAATATTTTTAGAGGATTTTAATGTCGTCCAATGTTGAGATTGCATTATCAACATGATAATATACCTACATGATAAACTCCGCAAATTAAAATTCACTCCACGGTAAAAATGAAAGTTGTTACTTACATTTCAACCGATAACATTTTTGTATTCCGTGATTCTAAAAATATTCTTCCTTAGTGTTTAATACTACTAAGGTAGCAAACAAGCATACGGGCCACCTGATGGTAAACGGTCACCGTAACCAATAGACGCGTCAATAGACGCTGTAAAAATCTCTTCACACCCTTTTCGAAGAATCCGCATGCTGTACTCCCTTGGAAAAACCACGGCGGGCCGCTCATTCCGCAGCCTATGAGCGTCCGTGGTAGGAAGCTCCTTTGAAACCGCACAGTACGAAACCATTTTCGTTCCAATGTGTGAGAATGGACTCCCCGACAATGACGACAGTTGCGATGGTAGAAAGTAGCATCAGGTCAAATAATTCTACAGAACACTGTCCGTTGTAAAAGCGGTAGAACACACATAAGACGGCAAAGTATTCCATATAGTTTCGTAATATTTAGGTAAACGGTCATAACCTGGCAACACAGAGCACGGTTTATCTCGGGTTCATTTCTACTGATACACGATACTTGTAATGTTAATGTCCGTGTCGTGTCGTGTACCTACATATTGAAGTGTCACTTGACTGCTTCTACGATTTATTGACCAGCTATAGCATAGCTATTGCTTAGAAATGTATGCATCTTATCTTACAAAAGTCCCCGGGGTTCACGGGAGTAGAACGGGGAGGGCTATTGTCCAAACGCAACAAATTCAAAGTCATCGTAGTAACCTCAATCATAATTTCTAAATGCTTGAACCGGTTTAGGAGTGAGTGCGTGTGATAATCCTTGTCATCCTATCCTATGTATTCATAGGATCATTAAAAGCCATGAAACAAACAAGAAAGTAGTTACTAATAAAATATTAATAAAAACAAGACTACTACTTATTGAAAAATAATAGAAATATGAAACGATATTGCTTTATTGTATTATGCTTTATCTAAATAAAATAAATTTCAGTGATATTATTTGATAGTACCGTAGTAGCTATCTATTGCGCATTAACTGAGAGAATAGGTATTATCTAACTGCTACCAAAATATGATATGAGATAACAAAACATATAAATATTTTATGAGCACGTTTACCAGAATTTCGACGAAAACTATCAGTAGGGATCTCCCAATCATAAACGCATAGAACTCAGTCGACTAGATATAGATACCTACTTAATAAGGAAGTAGCAAATAGACCTAATAATATCGACCGTATCAATCTAGTATGTAAGTACACAACCTAGGTTAATGAGTAATATTAGATATTATTGATAGATAATTTAGTAGGGTGGTAAAAGCTTAGGTACCTTTTTTTTTTTTTTTTTTTTACTGTGCATAGGCCTGTGTTTGACCGCAATCTCACTATGGTAAGTGATGATGTGGTCGAAGGTGGTAAGCACACAAAGCCTAGAAGGAACTGGCTCTCAAGTGCAGCTGACGGAACACACCGATAGGTGCTTGGCGACAGATTTTCAACTTGAGGGTGGTAGCCAGCCAGACGGGTACTACAAAGTACCCTACCACCGTGCTATGGTTTCCTCACGATGTTTTCCTTCACCGAAAGCTCAAGCTCATTGTAGGATTCGAACCCGGGACCTTCGTCTCGGTATCCGACGTCACTACCACTGAGCTATCATCGCCTTAAAAAACGCAAACCTTACAGCAAAGTACCTACCTAAAGTACACAAGAATGAAAATAAAGCCTATTTTACGAGATCCTACGTGTTTGTACTGTATGTACCTTATATGATGAGTTAGTTACTGCGAACCCGAAACTGTAAGACCTAAAAAGCGAAAACCAGCGCTAGGGTTTTTTTTAATGACCTAAGCACAATGCTGAGTCGAGTGGCCATTCCTGGCATCACGCAACATAACTTTATTCTTTCGTTCTTTCTTTCTTTCTAACCTAGATCTAAATATAATTTATGTCACATATCTATCAATACAATGTTTAACATACAGATAACAACATACCTAGATGAAAGAGAGAAACTATCAATCTATCCCACTTATGCTAACAAAGTACCGGAATAGGTACGTCAATCGATATAGATTCAGACCTCAATAAATAAGTACCTAGTTTAATATGATATTTATAAGGCCAAACGGAGTAGGTACTTGCTATCACTCTGCTTTCTGTCTGTCCGTCCATTATGTCGAGGATCTCTAGCACGTATACTAGACTAGACTTGAAATTTGGATGTTTTACGTAAAATGTGTCTGCCAAAGGTTATATCTGAAGTGTGGTTATATAACTGCTTATTTCATATAAATGTACTTATCCACGGTGTAAATAGCATTTCAAGTTACCTGTCACGCATGGATGGTCCCTCAAGAAACCCTCCTTGTACTCCTCGAGTCTCGCCTCCCTCTCCCTCTCAAGAGGACCCTCGATCGCTTGAAACACTGAAGCACCTGCCAAATAAATAAACAAATACGTGCTTTAATGTTCTATTTTGAAAGCACTCAATTATAGACACATTTAAATAAAAATATTTCTCCAAATCGATTCTATCTGACCGTTTATGGTGTATATATATGTAAAAGTAAAGAAAACAGCTCTAAACAATGCTTGCAAATGTATATTGGAGATTCTAAATAACTAACTTTTTTTTCACAAACTTGTAAGATTACTTCACAGGAAGTATGGGCCTGGAACAAGTTTTATGATATGCGAAATCATGAATGACGACCTAGCGAAGCGGCCGCGAGTGATCAGCGGAATTTACCAACTGATAACCGATGGCTCTGATGGTGTCTCTCTTTTTTCGCAGTCAAACATTACGTTAGATGAAAGTACAAGTTTTTAGGCTACGCTTGCGTTGAAGTTGCGTTGGCCATGAAGGGCCCCCTTAAGAGGCCAACGCAACTTCACAATTACTATACAATTCTTTTACAATTTATAGGTACATTAGATATGGCCAAAGTTCAGGTAAAATTTGTGCAAAACCGCTGTTTTTCGGAGGCTTTTACTGAATTTGTTTCACACTTTTTTTTATTTTCGCCTAGTTATACTGCTAGATATAGTTCACAAGATACCAATTTGTTTAAAACATCTAACGAAAAGTGTTTAAAAACGCCATCATAAGTACAGAGCTTTTGTATGAAAAGTATGGTGAGCTGAGTGCTCTTAAACATCTACAGTATCTTTGAACTGATGGATTCATTAGCGTTGGTTTCTCAATACGTAATGAAGCTTTAATGGTGATCTTTGTGCAACCGACTGAATGTGTTTTTGATTGTGTATTTGGTTTAATAATGTATGTGTAGGTACCTATTTGCATGCTTATTATCAAAGCTTTTTTTTTTTTTTTTTTATTGAAAATAAATGATAAGTACATAAATGACTATTACATACACTACTCGCCAAACTATTAAGTTTGATGGCGAGACACGCTCTTTACAGATTATTATACCTACCATTATTAAAAAATACATACAAGAAAAAAAAGCATTTACCTGCAAAATATAATAACATGTATATAACTAAAATTACCCTAAGAACAGTCCCCCCCCCCCTTGTTGGTTAATAATATGACGAAACAAACATGCAGAGTGGATTCATTTCTCGATGGCGCCTCTTCAAGTGAAGTCAGCGTCATCGAGCAATGCCTCCCTCAGCTTCAACTTTAATATACTCTTACTTAATTTAGGTTGCTTTCTTAACAATTTGATGTTATTGAATATTTTTGGTACAAGATATTTTGACACTCTCTCTCCATAATAATTTTTGGCTCTCGGTTGTACCACTCTTCCATCTCTAACACTTTTAGTATTGTATTTATTATATTTTATGGTCTTATACTCGTCACTGTAGTAATGTTCCACGCCTATTAAGTATTTTAGTTTACTGTCTATTGGTAGAATTTTGCAAATTGGAAACAGCCTATCATAATCGTTTCTATACTTTTCCTTTATTTTTTTGCTAACTAAAAACTTTATGAGCCTGATCTGTATTTTTTTAATTTCCATAATATATGTGGCAAACGTACGTCCATACACACTGAGTCCGTAGCTGAGTAGCGAGTCTGCAAGTGCGTAGTACACTACTAACAACGTATGTCTGTTAAGTATATTACTAAGGTAATAGATTTTTCCTAATACAGATCTAAGCCTATTGCAGACTTCATGAATGTGCAACAAGCTGAATGTGCTGAACCCTATAACAATGAACTGTATACATTCAAGACCTTGTAAAACCACATTTAAAGCAAATAAATGATATTATTATTATTATTTACAATAACATAATGGTACTAATTAATATTCTGTGCTAAAGGTTCATAGACCACTCTTAAACGCCTCATCATATCAGCCTATGGATGTCCACTGCTGAACATAGGCCTCCCCCATTGATTTCCGCTTCGAACGGTTCTGGGCCGCTCGCATCCAGCGGCGCCCAGCGACTCTGACCAGGTCGTCTGTCCACCTGGTGGGAGGTCGTCCCGCTCGGCGCTTTCCAGTACGTGGTCGCCACTCGAGAACCTTCCTTCCCCATCGGCTATCAGTTCTTCGAGCGATGTGGCCTGCCCATTGCCACTTCAGCTTACTAATTCTACGAGCTATATAAACTTAAACGCCTACAATAACATAATAGCAAGATATTGAAGCGAGACGTTTACAAAAATATTATATGTATGTAATTGTAAGGTAAGTAATCACGTTAATTTACCTTTTAAGTAATTCATGAGTATAATAAGGTATTTATTATTCATATCATACAGCTTGACAATTATGCCATAGGTATATTGTCTAAGTCTATTCTGTAAACAGTGAGACATTGAAATCTATTATACATAGAGATGGATTAATATTGGACAGGAAGAATAAGCCTCTAATAATGTATACTACAATAATGTAATGTACAGAAAAAGTAATCAGTTTCTAAAGTGAATCGGTATAAACGCTCTTGCTACTGGACAATAAAAATATACACTATTTTTATGTAGCACTCGTCATAATGTCCAACAGTAGTCCGATAGCATACATATACTCCTGACTGGTGACTGGATGGCGAAAACGGGAGATAGGGCCATGTGGCGAACCCTGGGAGAGGCTTACGTCCAGCAGTGGACTGCAATAGGCTGAAATGATGATAATGATGATACATATACTCCACTTACCCCGCGTTTTTCTATTTTAGAAATACCCTGGTGGAAACTTTCACCCTGTTCATCGCTGAACGCGCCCAAATTACGAAAGAAAGTCTATGTGAATGTAGGAAATGTATTTTTCAGGACATGTTACAACTTAAACACATTTTTAAAAGCTCCTCGACGATCTGGTAATACTCATTTGATCTGTGATAGTTGTAGCATAAAAACTAGACCTGACCTAATCTAAATAAATAATTATGAGGGATGGTAGGTATTTCAAAATTGGTGGAAAGGCCCTTGAAAAATATTTTAATATTAAAGTCAAAATAAAATTACTACTAAGCATACATTATTTAAGACTCCAAATAGGCTTAGACAGATACGTCTGGGAGTAAAACTGTGCGCCTGACAGACTCAGCTGAGCAACAATAATCGAGGTAAGACTTTACGTAAGCTAGCGTCAGAGTAGGCGTTGGCACCAGCAAACGCGATACATTTTCCAATTAAGTCGAAAGGGAAAGCTAACATTATAAGCAATTAGGGGTGGTGTATTATGTTGCAACATGTGAGATTCCTGTATTATTTGTTTGTGAAATATTATAGCTATCTGTAGATAAATGGTACCTACTTGACTTAAACGTTAAAGGAATGTTTGTTTCGTGAGTGCGTGGTACAACTTTTTACGTAAGTAGTGCCCAACAATCTTTTTGTATTACCTACGCAATATAAAATTATATCTTTTTATAGAGCATACCGATTGTATATTTTGGGGGTGATGATAAAATAGTGAGTTATAATTTTTGTTTTTTTGTATTTTTAACCGACGAAAAAACGGAGGAGGTTTACAACTCGACGCGTATATTAATATTACATACGCATAACTTTTGACAGAGTAGTCCGATTTTGATAATTCTTTTTTTATTGGATAGGGTATACCTCGAAGGTGGTCCCATATAAATATGGATAAAAAATACCTACCCTAAGGGTGGGAAAATAGGGATGATTTATTGTTCACTCACAGATTTTAATGCTGAGTTGTGTCAAAAAAAGAAATCAAAAATTAACAATAGTAAAAGTTGATCGTATACATGAGTACTTTACGTGGTTTCATTTAATGTCGTATTGTCGTAATAGCTTATGTTATTGGGTTGTCCCCGACTGCAAAACCTTATAAAATTCAAGTTATATTCAAAATTTTTTTTTGCTTTTCAGTTTTTTATTTTTTTGTTAAAAAGTTTTTATTAAATTGTAATTTAAGAATTAAAGTATTAATGAATGATTTTAATCGCATATCATAACTAATTAGGTAAATAAAACATATATATTTGAAAAATTAGACCTATTCGGCGTGGTTCCGAAGATGCTGGCTGTATCGCAATGCTGATACGTTGTGCGAAGATGCTGCCAGCTCTTCGGTCCCCAGTGTTGACCACAAAACTATCAGCCAGCTCTTTGAAAAGCTGGCGAGCACTGGAACCCCACGGACTTTGTGTGTCGACACCCAAAGGAATAAAATTGTATTTGGCGCCGAGACCTCTTTCTGTCTTTTTTTAGTCTCGGACGCCGCGGCCGCCGCGCCTGCTTTGTTGCAGGTTCCATGGAGGTGAGAAGGGGCCAATGTGTCTACACAGGTAACATCCCCTACCAGCGCCCTTCCCAAACTCCACGGAATCATAGTGACATTCCGTCCGTTCTCTTGCTATCATCCCTGGCAATGCCGGTTGTAGAGCCGGCACGAATAAAGAATTACATCAGACATTTTTTATTATAATTTAAAAACGGAACCACCTTTATTGTTTCTAAGTTTCTTGGAGTCATCTTCCAGTTATCCATTATGGCCTATGGTAACTCACCCATGCCAAGATAGAGGACCATGGCAGCAGTCAGCACGAGCACGCGCAGTGCTGGCGTGTTGCGCGCGTCTGTCACACAACCCGGGACCACTAGCCGCATCTTGTCGTTTTATATCTGTGAAAACAGAAAGTTATATTTAAAAATAAAAGCTTTGACGACGGTACTTTACCTTTTCCACATAATTCCATGAATATTGTATTCGCGAAAGTGGGTACCAATGTATTTACCACAGAAATCGGAATAAATAGGTAGGTAATTTTTCTATCTGAAACCATAAAAAAGACTTCTTGAAAGTATCAATTTTTTTGAAGAGTATGCTATACCAATGATTTTTTTGGCTATGTAGATAAACATACGTCGTCAACAACCAAATGCATCAGGCTCGTGTTAACAGTTATTTGTCATCTTCCCCCTTACTCATAAAACGTTATTTAACTTATAATATACTGTTTAAAGGGTCACGTAAATAACGTCACTATATTGTCATTGTCAAATAATGTGTCATTATGTACGTGACCATTTAAACAGTATATTAGTTAAATAGCCCTTTATGAGTAAGGGGGCTTATGTTTAAACCATTTTATAGCACTGCGTGCGTGTAAAAAATGACATAATACTAGTATAATAATAAATAATAATATACTAGTATATATACATGCAATATTACTGATAATAAATATTGTTTTGTTGTTGGATAAGTTAAATACATACGATACGTTGACTAGGAGTTAGGATTAAAAAGTAATTAAGACAAGACTAATTGCTCATACAACTAACGAGCGATCTAATAAATCTATCTTAGAGTACAAGTCGATTAGAAGAGGTAATAAAAAACTAACATGTTGCTTATAGCTGCAAATGGACCAATAGAAGTATTTAGGTAAGTAATTACGATAGAACAAAATGAGTAGGTATTGAACAAGTACAGCATGAGGTTCTTTGAGAAGACGGCAACGCCAGTGATGCCCCTGTTTTTCAAGCGTCTACGGTAACCGCTTACCATCAGAGTTGAATACTTGTTTACTACCGTAGTGGTATAAAATGAATTATGCTCATTTCGTGAAAGAATATTGTCAAAGTGTAATTTCAGAGACAAAACTGAAGAAACCATAATAAATACCATCGATAACAATATTTCTGGTATGCCAAAAAGGACGCCATATAAGTGACCGAATATAATTTTTAGTAACTCATTGGTATTTTGTAATTCATAATCATGGTATGAGAACAGAAAAAATGAAGTGTTCGTGAAAATTAAGATTATAGTAGGCCATGAAAATAGATGAAAGAAGAATTGATGAGAGAGAGATGGATTCGATTCGAATTCAAAATTGTATTATCCGACGAAACGAAGCCTGGGCTTAGGAAATTATATTTCAAAGATTTGTTGTAGCTAATTTGCATAGATAGTGACTTCAAAAGATTTGACTGTGAGATGGAAAATTGCTTTTTAATCCAACTTTGCAAAATTTTGAACCCTTTCAGTTATCAATTAAATCAGTAATTATAAGTGTGAAACATAGGTACGCACAAAAGCTTGTTATTGTAAGACGTTGTTACCTTTTGATCATAACAAAGTAAAACTTTTTTTAGCTTCACCTGTATGTAGGTATGTAACGGAATCTTCAAACGCAATTTTGATCGACTTCAAAACATCAGATTAAACTTTAACTTTGAAATCATTTGGCTTTTAAAGCGTGTTTTTAGTTTTTTTTAACTATGTATGTATGTATAAGGAGAAATTATTATAAGAGTTTTCCAAAACAAAATTAATAAAAGCGACATAAAAATTACGTTCACTAAAAATGTCATAACTAGAAATGCAGAACTTTAATTAAAATTAATAACAAAACAAAATTTACAACATCAAAAATCAGTCATCCATTTATATTTCTTTTATTTTCATAGATTCCAAAATATTTCAAAATAACTATAATTTTGCAGTGGATTTTAACAAAAATTATAATTAACGTTCCACTTAATTTGAAGTAGGTATACAGCCTCTACATCACTGTGAGGTCACCTGTCACTGGTGGCCCTTTCGAGAGAAAATCGATTTCAATTTATTTGAGAGCTATAAATAAATTGTCAATGAAATTTAGCTCGAGGGAAAATTGGACTTTGGTGCTTTTGATTTTATGCTTAAACTCTTGGTATACAAGAAATTAATAAATTATTTTGAACTATCTTTCCAACACACATTTTCAATATATTTTGCTTATTGACAAAAAAATAAATTAGTTTTTTGTAATTTTTCCCTTCGATAAAATTATATCTAGTATCACTTAAATTCCTAGGTATTATGTGCACAATATAGGGACACTATGTAGGTATTGAATTAAAGAGAGACCATAATAATCGACACTACAATATGTTTTTTCAGGACCCATTCGTTTGACAAGTGTTTAACTTACAATCTTCGAAGATTCCAATCTATAATATCAACGATTTTAATAACATATTTTATTGCATTTTAATGTGGTGATTGCGTAGCTATTTAGTTCGCATTATTTTGTTATGGTAACATTTTAATTTTTTAAAGCAGCGCGAGAGGTATATTATTATGATATGCAAGGATACTAACGTTTCAGTTGTCTTTTGATTGCTTTTGAAACCAATAATCTTACCAGTTTATCCAGATTCCCGAGGACTTAATCTTGCCCCGTTACAAAAATAAAGATAATAAAAAGAAATACACATACTTTCGTATTATAAACCTCTGCCTACTTTGCCTGGTTAATTTTGGAGTTAAACTATTCGCAAGAAATTCTCTAAATTATGGAAGCCGAATAAAAATCTACAGACGACTTACCTTTATTCTATTTAGAGAAGAGAAATAGAATAGTAGTACGTAGAGAAACTTTTCTTTTATTGCGTATAGAATAGCTCTACTGTATAATTTTTGTCCTAATGAGAAGTAGTTTGATGAAGTGATTCTGATGAGATAGCCCACCGAGAGTTGGTAGTTACCTACGTATGCATGACCCTTTCAGACAGCAAACTTCTTAATTTAGCACCGGCCACCGGGTCAGTTGGGTACATAAATAACACAGTGCTGATATGACCAGCCGTCCGGTCCGGATAAAAGGAGCCCGAGCCGGATAATCCGGGAAATTTAATATCAGCCAGACATAATGTTTCAGAGTGTTGCTGACATGGAGTCAGCAACACTCTGAAACATTATAGGTATTTAGCTGGCCTTTGCACGTTTTATTTTTAAGCTGTGAATTTAGTAAATGTTATTTGATTAGTTATGTTTTTTTTTTTTATTTTTTTTTTTTTTATTTTTTTTTATTATTTGATTAGTTAGAGAAAATCTCTTGTGCAGTTTTCATCTACTCAGTAGTCGAAGAACGGCGGGAGAATTTTTCGGGGTAGCCATTGTTAATTGTTCCGCCAGATGCACTGCACTTTAGGGTGAGCTCCTTATGTTCAGCATTATATGTCTATCATCTTTGGCCACATCATCAACGGCCAAGGTGGTTATGGTATAAAATTACAATCCTACACAACTATTACGGAATAAAATATCTGCCAACTGAAACCGTCCGTCGTGGTAACTACCCTTAATTGAAGCTCACCGAAACACTAACTAATTCAGTAAGAGGTACGTCTGCCCAGCCTAAGAATTTTATTAATGGTGACCTTTCGTTCAGCTCGGCATGATGGGCCCGGAATATCCAATGTATTCCACAGTAGTGAACTTTAGATTGTCCTTTAGACATGGGATTTTAATATGGAGTTGTGACGCCTAAATTCAAGCTATCTAGAGCTAATAAGTATTTTCTCGTGTAATGGTGCGTCTATGCTTGGCGAACCGAGTACGATTCGCGTAGCGTGGACGGGCTTGCGAGCCTCGAACGAGCGCGATTGTCAGTTTTTTCACGAACAAAAGGATTCGCATCGTCCTCGTTGTAGGCTCGTTCGTGGCTCGGCTCGTGCTCGATTCACGTAGCATGGACGTATCATTACATGGGTTTAGTTCTCTCTGTACTTGCGTCAGTGCGTTTAGCCAGTTGCTAAGAAGTAAATGTATATTTGAAACAATTATTGTAATTATTATAAATTCAAAGGAACCTTATCAGGACTCTCTATCCTAGTATTGAAGGGATACAAACAAAATAATCATAATAAAAGATTCCTCAAAGTCGGCTAAAAGTCACGTCCTTATCATATAGGTAGTTATTATAATGTGTATTAAAATATTCTTCTTTCAACGAATTCAGAAATATTTCTGAGCGCAAAGTTTCCCACTTTGATAAATTCCTGACTCGCTGGTGAATCAGAGCAAAAACATTAACCCGAATATTTTTATAGAACTAGGTACCTACCTACATCTGGAAACTTGAACCATATAATTTGAACAAAGATTAATTTATGTACCTTTACTATTTATGTACATAAATATATTTACAAAGAATATACTTACAAAACTAAATATTATGCTTCAAGTTAAATTATACCTACTGTACAATGTTTTTCCGGGTACCGTAGTCAACAAGGAGCCCTTATAGTTTCGCCCTGTCCGTCCGTCTGTCTATCCGCGGCTGTTATTAAGCATGGGTATATTAATCATACCAACAAAGTCGCAATGGAAAGTGACGACGACGGGGCAAAAAGTGATAAAACCCACTAGGGGGTAAAATCCAAATTCAGTTGTGTACCTGCGCGTGAGTCAGCGCCAGAGCACATCGGGGAGGGGGGAAGAGTCTGTAAAGCGTGATTGATGTCACATGTATTGCAAGCGTCCATAGGGTAACCGCTTACCACCAGGCAGGCCGTATGCTTTTATGCCAGTTAGTTGTTTTTTTTAAAAACACACTGTGACTAAGGTACGTTTAGTAGCTGAGTGCGGCCCTACTGTACGAGTACCTATGTTAAATATGTATAGGTACCATGTTAAGCATGTCAAAGTGTTAAGGACGAATGTCGAAGTAGGTCATTTCATTTATTATAAAACTATGTGGTTTTATTGTGAATGATTTTATAATCCCTATGTATGATATTTATTGTTTGATTCAGTGGCGTAACAATAAGGTGGCAGGGCTGGCAAAATGCCACGGGCCCCCGACCCAAGAGGGCCCCGGCCCAAGAGGGCGGGAGTTCAAAAATATTTTTTTACATTGTACCTGAGTATTTTATTTTATTTGAAAAGTTTATTTTTATAAGTTCTGCTTAAAATCCACAGTGAGACAACTAAAGACCATAATACAATTTCAAGTTAATCGTTAAGCATTTCAAGCAACCTAAACAAAAAGATGTTTGCTGATTTATTTTTAGAGATGTACACGTTACCCGTGACGAGTAATTTTACGTACTTATGACCGACGATTTTTACTGATAGGGCCCCATCAAAAGAATTTGCCACGGGCCCCAGATGGTATAGTTACGCCACTGCAATAAAAAAAAGATACAAATATACAAACACCTAGACTATAATATCTTTACAACGGATTTATAAATTAAAGTACAGTGGCCGGCAAACAACTTGAGCCATGACCTTGAGTGCGCAGTAGACGATTTTAAGGTGTCGTTGGTGGAAAGAGAGGTGCGCGGGGGCATTCTGTCGGCACGCGTCCACGCTATTGGCCGAGCATGAGTGTACATGCGCGAACTTACCCCCACTACGTCGTCAAGTTGTTTGCCGGCCTCTGTAAATAGGTGCTTGCTAATTTAAGTCTACCAAAACCTACATACTACTACGTGTTTTGTAAATTTAGTTCTGTTCAGCAGTTGCTGATCGCACGTACTTGCAGGTTGCGGTTGGGTCCAAACAAGGTGAAACCGAGTTAATTTGTAATGTACTTTAATCAACCATGAAAAAGATACTCAATATTTGTTTTGACCGTGCATGCTCGTTAGACAAAGGTTAATCAGATCATCGTTCAAAGAGAGGTTAGCGGGAGGTACAGAGGTTCACTCGACGCTGTGCTATTAGAAGTAAACTATTTGCAAAGTAAGATCAATTTTATTTAGACACAAAACATGAATTTACTTTTAAGAGAGCGGGAATATAAATGTTCATTTTATTACTTTTAAGTTTTATACCGTTTAGTGTTCGACATAAAGTGAAATTGTATGTTTAGTTTTAACTTTTTGATTCTTTTCGTACCCGTAAAATTTTACACTTTTATTATTGCTATAAATGGTTATATTAATAAATTTTTTTTAATTATTCATTTATTTCATTTGTTGTACAATTTTAGTGATAGTCCAATTCACAAAAGGTACCTATTTATTTCTTCAATTTACTTCCAGTAGGAGTTGTACTTAACTCTGTCTGTACCTAACTCTTGAATGTATGTACATCTGCGTATTTTAACACATGCAAATAAATTTACTCTATTCTATTCAAAAACTAGTCATGTGCGAGCCAAACTCGCGTAGGAAGGGTTCCAAACCATTCCGTTTTCTGTCAGAACTTGAATTTCCTGTAAACTACGATTGAGCCCCCATACAATACAACTTTCATTCAACATTTTAAGCTCAACTAAGAACGATTTAAGTATTCTTTACTATATTAAAAGTTCTTAGTTCTTAGTTCTGCATTTTAAAATATTAAAAATGTACGTCCGTAATTGAGTCATTTAACACTAATAAATGTACCAAATGTTAACTTTTGGCTAATAGGTAGATTCGGAGAACACAGCTGTGAGATCGCATAAGGGTGCCTTATTTTCATCGAATGTTCGGAACCGTGAAAACCTTTGTTGTACAACAAAATCTAAAAAGCTTTCAGTGCCTACATATTTTAACGTAAAATCATTAAAATGTAGTTGAATATTTTCATAACATTGATCCATTTATTTAGGACCCGCTATAAATAGTCTTCCATTAGCCGCTGTACACCGGGCTTCGGATAACGCTGTAGGGTCTATAGCTAAGTTATTTTAGTATCTATTTGGAGTATAAGGCTTGGTTTACTGTAGTATTATTTTAGGATTCCGTAGTTGGATGCTTGAAGTGTTTGTGTATCACAGTGTTCCTATTTCTGAGGTTTGTCTTACGTATAGGCCTGTTTTCACCTTTAATTCAGATGGGTAGCTGGCAGCGATAATGGGGGATTGCCAACTTGATGCCAATGTTTACAAACCCATAAAAGCAACTAGCTGTCAAGTAGGATTTTGACAAGAGTGATGCCTAAAAGTGAAGAGAATGTCAAATGAATCATATCAAAATCACTAAAGAAAACGCTACGAAATGCTACGAAGTGCTACGACGCGGATCACTTGATTCATACGTCAAGATATAAGAAAGAAATAAAATTGACTTTCGCATTCGGAAGGTGCGTAAAACTGTTGGTCTTTAAGCTAGTTGGAGACTGCCTAGGCCTCTTGAAGGCTCCAACGTTAGGTTGACCACTAGCCTACCTCCACCGATCCGCAGTGGGCGTGCGTTGTTGAGTATTCGCCCGTCCCCTTTCACGCTCATTTGTGAAAGGAGGCCCTGTGCTCAACAGTGGGACATTATAGGCTAATGATGATGATGAAAGATGAATAAATGCCAGTAGAACTAAGCTGGCAACAAGACACGCTATGGTACATTGCATAAAAAAAACCGATGCCCCCGATAACTTATATAAAAACATTCCTTTGAAATAATTCTCAATAAACATCATCTACGCAATAACAAGTAAAAGCTTGCCGTAAAATGTATTTATTATTAATGGAATAAAAAGCGAGTAATATTGGAATAGCTTTTGGGGTGAATTGGCGGCATGTTGGGAATCAATACTCGATGAACCAGATTAAGCCCTCCACGTCGATTGAAGACGTCTCATGCAAAATGTATGAGGTACAACATTGTTGAAACACAACCGATACAATATTATCTTAGTGATACTAACTGTATATTGATAGGTATTATATTATTTCACCATTTTATGAAAACTGCATATCATGATAACTCTTCTCCACTGAGGAATCGTACTTAGTAATTTTTCCAATGAAAAAAGCATGTTACTTTATAAAGAAAATATATACTGGGTGGAGATTTCGAGATGGCATATTTTCGGAACCTATGTTGGATTAGTCATGCTGAACAACTTTTACTATGGGACCAAAATAGAAATCTCAAAAAAAAAAGTTTAATTTTCATACATCGAGCAAGGTTGACATTTTGTAAGAAAAGTAAAAATAATAATTGAGAATACACTATTGGTCCCATAGGAAAAGTTGTTCAGCATGACTACCCCAACATAGGGTTCGAAAATATGCCATCTCGAAATCTCCATCTATTATAGTATAGTTAAGAGTATTAGGAATAAATATGCAGTGACATAAAATTGTTGACTGTAATTTTGAGTAAGTTCTGAGTAAAGACAGTGGACCTCAATTCTTATCATTTTGAAATCCAAAATATCTACAACGACCCGAGACTCGAGGGAAATCCGTTTCGACTCCAATTTGAAATTTCCTAGGGCACCCAGAATAATTCCATTTACAATTGCCTGAAAGTAGTGATTTTCGACGAACTAAATCCAATTATTTATGGGATAAAAGAACAATTTTTAAAATTAGCCTTTGTAAAAGAAGCCAACTCCTCATGTGGATAATTCTTGCTTCTTTAAATACGAATTTCTTTCGTGCAAATCTTATTTTGGTTTGGTTTGAGTTTTCTAGGAAAAAATATTTTAGAGATAATAATAAAAAGTAAATACAGGAAATACATAACTACAAAGTATTTTTTTTATATTATTAAAAATAATACTAGGTTTTTTTATTTATCACGGGTTTAAATAATGTTAAACCTAATATAATAAAAATAATAAACTATATTTTATTTTAAAGCTGCTCAATTAATCGCAAAAAAAAATACAGATTTTCATACATATTTGCCGACGAGCCTTTTGTATGAAAATCTGTTTTTTTTTATTTCGAAGTTGGTCCCATAGTAAAAGTTGATCGTATTTATGCGTACTTTACGTGGTTTCATTTATTGTCGTATCCACCCCGTATATTTACAAGGGGTATATGTAACTTATTAGTTACCTTATTTCATGCTCTGTTTGAAATTAGATGAGCGTTTGTGTAGAATGACCAAGGTTGAACGTATTTATGAGTACTTTACGTGGTATTAGATCAAGGAATAAAACAAAAATGTATACCTCTGGAACGCAGGTAAAGTCATAGAGCAGACGCTAGTTTCTTTGTAAAGACTTAACATCACTAGCCGGATAGGTAGGTACTTAAAGTAATCCATCCGTTACCTAAATGGCTAGATAACAATGTACAATACCTAACAAAACCTGCCCTTTGTATTCACCGACAATAGAACCTTTTTTATATGCGTATGTTATTTTATTAAGGACTCCTGAATTTATTTTTTCATGTTCGCATGAATGCTACGTAGTATATAATTTCCTTGCGCTACAAGAAATAATCAAATATTTTCTAAAATTAAAGGTATTTATTTTATTTATTTTTTATTAGGTAATCCAACAGCGTACTTAAAACACAAATTCAAAACAATTGGTATTTACAATAAGGCCAAGAAAGGGTTACAAAAATTAGTAATTATTATCATACATTGAAGTTATCAAAAGAATTTAAAAAAAAAAGAAAACCCTCTTGAATTTTTAAACGAAATTTACAACTTATACATAGGTAAAAAAACAAAAGAAAAAACAACGAATATGAGGGGTGTGTGATGTGGGGGTGTGTTTTCGTGTATTAGTACGGTTGTGTATGTGTATGTGTGTGTATTTAAATGTTTTATGTAAATTTTTCATGTTTAATATTACAAAAGCTTCAGCTTTCATTGTTTCCAAAGCCTTAAAAGCAACTGGCTATCAAGTAGGCTCTGGTAAGTGATAAGTGATAGATTTTGACAAGAGTGATGCCTAAAAGTGAAGAGAATGTCAAATGAATCATATCAAAATCACTAAAGAAAACGCTACGAAATGCTACGAAGTGCTACGACGCGGATCACTTGATTCATACGTCAAGATATAAGAAAGAAATAAAATTGACTTTCGCATTCGGAAGGTGCGTAAAACTGTTGGTATTCTTTAAGCTAGTTGGAGGCTTCCTAGGCAACTTGAAGGCTCCAACAGTAGGTTGACCACTAGCCTACCTTCACCGATCCGCAGTGGGCGTGCGTGGTTGAGTATTCGCCCGTGTCCTTTCACGCTCATTTGTGAAAGGAGGCCTGTGCTCAACAGTGGGACATTATAGGCTAATGATGATGATGAAAGATGAATAAATGCCAGTAGAACTAAGCTGGCAACAAGACACGCTATGGTATATTGCATAAAAAATACCGATGCCCCCGATAACTTATATAAAAACATTCCTTTGAAATAATTCTCAATAAACATCATCTACGCAATAACAAGTAAAAGCTTGCCGTAAAATGTATTTATTATTAATGGAATAAAAAGCGAGTAATATTGGAATAGCTTTTGGGGTGAATTGGCGGCATGTTGGGAATCAATACTCGATGAACGAGATTAAGCCCTCCACGTCAATTGAAGACGTCTCATGCAAAATGTATGAGGTACAACACAACCGATACAATATTATCTTAAACCTATCACTAACTGTATATTGATAGATATTATATTATTTCACCATCTTATGCAAACTGCATAAAATTTCCATGATAACTCTTCTCCACTGAGGAATCGTACTTAGTAATTTTTCCAATGAAAATGCATGTTACTTTATAAAGAAAATATATACTGGGTGGAGATTTCGAGATGGCATATTTTCGGAACCTATGTTGGATTAGTCATGCTGAACAACTTTTACTATGGGACCAATAGTGTATTCTCAATTTAATTCTTATCATTTTGAAATCCGAAATATCTAAAACGACCCGAGACTCGAGGGAAATCCGTTTCGACTCCAATTTGAAATTTCCTAGAGCACCCAGAATAATTCAATTTACAATTGCCTGAAAGTAGTGATTTTCGAAATCAAATTATTTATGGGATAAAAGAAAAAAATAATTAAATTAGCCTTTGAAAAAGAATCCAACTTCTCATGTGGATAATTCTAGCTTCTTTAAATACGAATTTCTTTCGTGCAAATGTTATTTTGGTTTGGTTTGAGTTTTCCAGGAAAAAATATTTTAGAGGTATAATAAAAATTAAATACAGGAAATACATAACTACAAAGTATTTTTTTTATATTATTAAAAATAATACTAGGTTTTTTTATTTATCACGGGTTTAAATAATATTAAACCTAATATAATAAAAATAATAAACTATATTGTATTTTGAGCTGCTCAATTAATCGCAAAAAAAAATACAGATTTTCATACATATTTGCCGATGAGCCTTTTGTATGAAAATCTGTTTTTTTTTATTTCGAAGTTTGTCCCATACTCAAAGTTGATCGTATTTATGAGTACTTTACGTGGTTTCATTTATTGTCGTATCCACCTAATAAGTTACCTTATTTCATGCTCTGTTTGAAATTAGATGAGCGTTTGTGAAGAATGACCAAGGTTGAACGTATTTATGAGTACTTTACGTGGTATTAGATCAAGGAATAAAACAAAAATGTATACCTCTGGAACGCAGGTAAAGTCATAGAGCAGACGCTAGTTTCTTTGTAAAGACTTAACATCACTAGCCGGATAGGTAGGTACTTAAAGTAATCCATCCGTTACCTAAATGGCTAGATAACAATGTACAATACCTAACAAAACCTGCCCTTTGTATTCACCGACAATAGAACCTTTTTTATATGCGTATGTTATTTTATTAAGGACTCCTGAATTTATTTTTTCATGTTCGCATGAATGCTACGTAGTATATAATTTCCTTGCGCTACAAGAAATAATCAAATATTTTCTAAAATTAAAGGTATTTTTTTTTTATTAGGTAATCCAACAGCGTACTTAAAACACAAATTCAATACAATTGGTATTTACAATAAGGCCAAGAAAGGGTTACACAAATTGAAATAAAATAAATAAATTGATCATACATTGAAGTTAACAAAAGAATAAAAAAAAAAAGAGAACTCTCTGGAATTTTTAAACGAAATTTACAATTTAAACGCAACTTATACATAGGTAAAAAAACAAATGAAAAAACAACGAATATGAGGGGTGTGTGATGTGGGGGTGTGTTTTGGTGTTGTGTTGCGGGGGTGTGTTTGCGTGTATTATTACGGTTGTGTATGTGTAGGGGGTATTTAAATGTTTTATGTAAATTTTTCATGTTTAATATTACAAAAGCACCGCACACTATTATGTATTAATTTAATAAACGTTTATCAAAAGACTATTATAGTATTTAGATACTCTGATGGTGTGTCCATGCTTGGCGAACCAAGCACGAGCCGAGCTACGTCCACGCTTGAAATCGCGAGCAACGAACGAATCCTGTTCGTTCGAGGCTCGGCTCGTACTCGCTGCGCGTAGCATGGACACACCATGAGGTATTATCAATCGAAAATAATTTACTTTTGTATGATTGCAATGACGGATCCACGTACGGTTGTTTTAAGCAAACAGAAAAGCTAACCGTCACATAAAAAAAAATTTGATTAAAGATTTCAAACCACTTTGTCTGTCAGTTTATTTCATATTTAATTCTGTAACACTTGATTGTACATTAAAATACCTGAAAATAAAGATCATATACTTTAAAAAGAGTCTTATGTTTTGGATACATTTGCGGCCCCGATATTCCTAAACACGAACCGCCGAAGGGTCGCAACCCTAAGTTTGAGAAACAACGCCATAGGCATTGCATATTTTATTCAAATAGGAAACCTTCACTATTGATTTCCGTTTGTGGTGTGAAGTATTTGTTATGAGGTAAAATAAAGTAGGATATGTTTTGTGAAATGCTTTCAGGCTAAAGTAGCTAAAATTCTATCTGATATAGTATACCGGGTGGAGATTACGAGATGGCATATTTTCGAAACCTATGTTGGGTTAGTCATGCTGAACAATTTTTGTATGTGAACAAGATAGTTTTTTTTATATGGCAGAATCTTTAAACAAGCATACGGCACGTCTGATGGTAAGCGGTAACCGTGGACGCTTGCATTACAACACAGCGAGGCATCACTCACGCGTTACCGACCCTTCCCCCTCCACAATGAGCTCTGGCGACCTTACTCGCTCGCAGGAACACAACATAAAGTTATTTGGCTGCGGTATTCTGTAAGGTAGAGGTACTTCCCCAGTAGAGCTGCTCTTTGAGCGAAATACCGCTACGCTCTACCTCTCTTAAAAACTTTACTTTAACTTGTTTTTCTTTTTTTCATAAAAGGTCAACCTGCCTAGATCAAATTAATGCAAAAATATAATTAATATAATAATTAATTATATTTTTAAATTCGTATAATAGATCTTTTATTTAAAATTGTGTAACAGGAAGCTTAAATGTTGATGATCGATGTCCCGAGTTCCGGATGATGTATTTTCTTCCTGTTTGTCAGAATTAGATTACCTATATCTATCTATATCCAGTATAAGCTGACCTCCCATTGTACGAAAATCCTATACAATGCGAGATCAGCTTATACTGGAATGTATAGCTTGATCTGTAGCCGTGTGTACCACGGACGGCACCACTTAATTCTCCGATCCGATTACTAATTACTCGCTCACTCGATACGTATGAATCAATAGAAGAATATCTCGAAGCTGTATATCGATAGCGATAAAATATGCAAAGCGATGTTCAGCTATAAAAATAAACGAGTGTATCCCCCCCGACCTTTTTATATTTTATCTTGCAAATTAATTCTGAATTAGGTTTCTGTTACACTTTGGCATCAGTTATAAATAGTTAGACATTGAAATATGAAAGAAAGTGCTCTATTTTTAAAAACTCGTTTTAAATTATAATTTAAAACTAAACTAGATAACTTAAATGTATTATTTTAATAGCTTTTTTCCGAAGGCTGGCTGAAGCCGACGTTCCTCCTGATAAGTCTGATTGCCATTTCTTTTCCATTCCTTCTGCCTTTAAGATGAAAATGATTAAGCGGAAATTACCTTTTATTTCGTGACCTTGACGAAGAGATTAATGGGTTGTGTGGATGATGATATGGGAATGAAACGAGTAGCTACGATAGAGTAAAATAGAGTTCACAACTTTACCTTGTGACAAACGTGAGCAGTTTGCATATTGACGGATTATTAGATATATCTAACGGATTATTAGATCTATGAGTATATCTATGAGTTTCTTGACGGAGTCTTCTCAGTCTGTGTATCGGTGTAAATTCAACTGTATGTACCAATTTAACGTTCATACGCGGGCCTAAACTGAATAAATGACTTTTTGATTTTGATTTGATCGTAACTAGTGATTTACTGTCAGAAAAAATGTCGATCAGAGTTTCTTGTCATTTGGCATTAATCAATGTATTAAGTCGTTCAAACTATGAACTGGCTGGTAAGCGAATAAGTCTCCTAGGGATTGGATATCCAAAACCAGAAGACTATAGGCTCATATATCCTAGCCTTGTTGTAAAACTCATGAAAAGAGTTTTGAACGAGACTGGGGAGATCTAGGAGACCACAATGGATCCCAATGGGTCGAAGTGTCCGAGCTATTTCTCGGCCCCTCCACAAGATAAGATAAGATGAACGAGGTTTCCTTTCAAGGCAGCGTTGCACATACGCATGCTCACTGCAAATACAGTCGCTCTATTTATATTCTATCTCTATGGTACCTATTTTTTGATAGAGAGAAAAGATGAGTGGAAGAACCGTTAATACTAGAGCCCAGCATGCTGCGATGCCTGCTGCGAACAAAAAAAATCGAATAATCGCTAATCAGGTAAGCAAACACACATTTATTTTAAATTGACTTGTTTTGGCTCTGCGTTCCAAATGGTGCGGTGCGTCCATGCTAGGCGAACCGAGCCACGAACGAGCACACTGCGAGCACGATTCGCGTAGCGTGGACGGGCTTGCGAGCCTCGAACGAGCATTCGTAGCGTGCTCGACTGCGCTCCGCCCGATTGTCAGTTTTTTCACGAACAAAGGGATTCGCATGGCGCTCGTTGTAGGCTCATTGAAGGCTCGTTAAGTACGCCCACGCTTGAAATCGCGAACAATGTACAAATCCTGTTCGTTCGAGGCACCAAAAGGAATCAAATTTTTCTCAGAATTAAGACTATCTTTTGTTTTGGATTGTGCAGACCGTGCCTAAAATAACTGAGCAGATGACATTCATCCCCAAACAATTAAATTTTTCAAAGTTAACGTAATTATAAAAGGAGTCGAAACTAAATATAACATAAAACGGTATATTAGAACTCGCCGACGACCATTCTACATCTATAGATAACTGGGCTGTATAAGGCGGGCACAGATCGATGCGGTCCACTGACGTCAGCAGCTTTGTACACATAGCTTTAAGCTCCAAACATAGATATCTAGCTGGGGGCTATTATAAGTTTTATTATTGAATGGACAGATATTGAAATCAGAATCAAAAGATGTTTTAAGTAAATGTTATTTTGTTATCTTTTGAAAAATTTAGAAAGCGAGTTCAAAATTATAATCTTCAGTCAATGGGGCAAAGAGAAAACAACAAAGTGACTGATAATTTATTAAAATTTCGAACTATTTTGGTAGCGACGTGAAAATGTACCTGACACGAACACGATGTGGATCATTATTTAAGTATACCTTGACCTTTGTAGTTCATTAGTATATCATTATTATTATACAATATATTTTGAGGTGACGTTTTTCTATTTTTATTACAAGACTGAGAAAACTAGTGTTATTTTTGAAGGTTCAAGTACGTTTCTTTATTCCAACATAACTTCTAAAGAATCATGGCGAGATTTAAACAAAAAAATGAAGATTTTAGAGACTGACTGTGGAATGAGCTCCCCGTCGTGGTTTTCCCAATGGAGTACAGCATGGGGTTCTTCAAAAAGGGTGTGAAGAGGTTTCTTCAGGGTCGGCAACGCGCGAGTGATACCCCTGGTGTTGCAAGCGTCCATAGGCTACGGTAACTGCATACCATCAGGCGGGCCGTATGCTTGTTTGCCACCTCAGTGGTATAAAAAAAAAACGTTGGAATGACGTTATAATTGATCCTTGGTGCCTAAGGAATAACTTGAGGCATTTAAAATATTTTTAGAACCCAGGGATAAAAATGCGAAATTCTATGCCATGCCGACGAATCGCGAGTATCGCGACCAAATCTGTTATGTTGTTGTTATGTTTTGCGGGGTTTATAAAATATTTCATCTATATTACATACATGTATATACATGTTTTTGGTAATGCAATATCAACATTGGAAGTGATTCAAAGCCCTCTAAAATATTTTATTTTTTTGTACACATGAATTTACGGATCTCGCCATGATTCTTTATGAACTGATTTAGAATTTAGTGGTAGTAATGTTAAAATATATAATAACAATATTATGTTAATATGTAGGTAACAACATTTTAGTACTTTATAGTTTACGTTCTTTGAATAAAAAGTTGCTTTGTGTTCTATATGCTTCTCCCTTAAAACTTTAAAATAACATAACCGCCGGATAAGCATTGATGTAACCAATTTTGTACTGTAAATTTTTAATGTTTTCTTTTTTACATGTTCTTAGGAACATTTTAAAATCATACAAATAAAGGCACGAAAACTAACTCCCACTAAAGTATTCAACATTCTAATTCCAATAAGTTCTGATAAAGTAGTTATCAACTATAATTAAAACAAAACCATTGCTGTACACGTGTCTGCATCAACCTATATCAATATTAAATTAGCATGTTTTACATAACGCGTCATGGAAAATATGGAAATGACATTTCATTGTTCACAGACTGAGAGGGCCAAATTACCTTTCCATTGGCTGTCCAATTCACCTGCACGTGTCCCTAGCGGGGCTACAAATATCCCCTATAGTGTTATGTGCTGGGCTAGTAGTTCCGGGTCCGATAAGGGTCAGTTCACGCCAAGATGCGACGCAACGCGATGTGGCGCGATAGCAATACAATATAGAACTTTATGCACTACATAAAAACCGGCCAAGTACTATAAATAATAATATAGGTAATATAGGTTGTCGACCCAAAACCCACAGATTACAAGTATGAAATGAAATGAAATAATTTATTCATTCAAATAGGCCTTCACAGGCACTTATGAATAGTCAAACTCTAATACTCTAATGCACGGTTCGGAAGGTTGCTTTTGCTAAGAAGAGCCGGCAATAAACTCAGCAATTACTCTTTTCAAAATCAAACTTAAATTTATTACATCAGATGTTTCCTGTAGAGCGAGCGCTACACCCAAGCATTTTTATCATTTAAATATTCGGTAATATTGTAGTAAGCCTTCTGTACTAAAGCGGCCTTAATACATTCCTTAAACTTATGTGACGGTAAATTCAAAATTTTATTAGGGATCTTATTATAAAATTGTATACTCAGTCCTAAAAATGAACCTTGCACTTTTTGGAGTCTATAAGCAGAGGTCACAAGTTTATGCTTATTTCTAGTATTAAAAGAGTGCACGTCACTTTTTTTTACAAAAATATTAATATTCTGATGTACAAATAATATATTTGCATAAATATACTGCGATGCTACTGTGAGGATACCTATATGTTTAAACTTATCTCTGAGGGAAGCTCGAGAACTCATATTATTAATAGCTCGCACTGCTTTTTTTTGCATAATAAAAATGGTTTCTATATCAGCAGCTTTACCCCAAAGTAAAATGCCATAAGAAATAACACTATGGAAATAACTAAAATAAACTAATCGAGCTGTGTCTACGTCTGTTAGCTGTCTAATTTTTCGAACTGCATAAGCAGCTGAACTGAGCTTTCCCGAAAGACATGATATTTGGTTGCCCCATTGAAGTTTCGAGTCTAAAGTAATCCCTAAGAATACTGATGATTCAACAAGACCTAAAGGTTCATTATTTATCATTAAATTACAGCCTACTTTTTTAACATTTGGTAGTGCAAATTTAATACATTTAGTTTTCTTTGCATTTAAAACTAGATTATTTACAGTAAACCAGTTTAATACCCGAGATAATGCACCAGTATTCTGTAATCTGTGCCTAAACCTATATTAATTAAATTCCGGTTGACCTAGAATTGACAATTTTGCTTAAAAGCAAGTTCTTACAGAACAAGTAAACGGAAAATTCCTAAAAATACAAAAAGTTGAAAATTATGGTAAATTTTGGTACTTAAAAGTTTTCCCAAAATCTAAAGCCCATGTCTTTTTATCATGTTGACTCAGGGCTTGATTTTTATACACCTAATAGGGACTATAGACCTCAGTATCTGGTATAAATTTCAACTTGCTAGGTCCACCGCTGCTGAGAAAATCGGTGATGACAGACAGACGGACAGACGGATAGACGGACAAGAGAGTGATCTTATAAGGGTTCCTTTTTTTACCTTTTGAGGTACGGAACCCTAAAAAGTACACATTTCTGTGAGTAGTGACTCACGACGCCGCGAGGCGTAGGGGAACTCTCTACTTAAAAAAACTTGATACTTTTATACGTTTACTTGATAAAGTTTTATATTGTATCGATCATGGTAATTTAATGGTATTCATTAAACTAAAATATACTCCGTAACTATTTGCTGCCATCTTTACACCGGAAAACTTTCACACTCAAGACTTATACATAGAAACCATATACAACGATATTCCATAGGAAACATCACTCCATCCAACTTTCGACCCAATCTACTGTGTATCTAAGACTAGTTTCCATTGGAGTCGTCAGGTGCAGACAGTCTAGTCGACGGTTCATCAATCAGGCGATGCCCCTGACCTTGCGCCCATCGATCGGTGCCTATATCCTGGCAGGCGTATCGATCACGACACAAACTTTATCTCAATGTCAGTCACACTTGTCGGAAACATTTTTAATGGTCACAGTAATGTGACTATTGAATATTCAGTAAATATTTGATTCTACTTTAATATCTACAAAGTGGGCTTGATGTGTCCTATACTTGTATATCACTTAGCATAGTATATGTACTATGCTAAGTGATATGATATAGTTTGTATGTTTGAAGGCGCTTTTCTCAGGAAATACCTGACCGATTATCAAAGATATATTTGCGCTCCGTGTTTGCGCTAGATAGACCGATATAAGAAGGTTATAGGCATAGCATTTTGTTATAGGTATATTGGGTAACGTTTTACCCTCTTTTTACGTTTTTCCTTCAAATTAAACTTATAAATCTTGTTCATATGAATGAAAAAGATACTTGACGGTGGGACAATAATGGGATACGTTTTTTTTTTTTTGAAGGTAAAAAAGATGAAAATCTTTATTTAATTAAGGTTTGAAGCAGTACTCTTCAAACGTCCGTCCGCAGTGTAATTATTTTGGGCTGCCCGTTTCCTCTCAGTTCATAGCAGTCCTAATTTATTTTCACCGCATACTCATTAAAACTGTCGATCGAATTACACGGTTTTATTTAAACCTTACCTAAATTTAATCTAGAAAAAAGCTTTTTCTTTGCCATCTATATTATTGCTGTCTTAATTAGAAACAACGAGAATGGAAAAAATAATATTTTACAGATTTTCTAATATCATTTCCAGTTGATCTCAAGTGAAGAAATTCTTGGAGGTAAATCTTAGTAAGCTTATTTGAAGTTAATTATGTCTAGACGTAGCTACACTCTGCATAAGTGTCTTATTGATGCTTCTACAAAAGTTAGTTCTCTCTTAACAATGAAGTTACTGAGGTTATTATTCATTTTTAGGGGTCCGTACCCGAAGGGTGCCAAACGGGACCCTCCCTATTACTAAGACTCGCCTGTTTTTTTTGTTTTGTTTTTTGCTTTTATGCTTATTTTTTTTTTTTTTTTATACCACTTAGGTGGCAAACAAGCATACGGCCCGCCTGATGGTAAGCGGTTACCGTAGCCTATGGACGCTTGCAACACCAGGGGTATCACGCGCGCGTTGCCGACCCTGCAGAAATCTCTTCACACCCCTTTTGAAGAACCCCATGCTGTACTCGATTGGGAAAACCACTTTCTTGCTTATATTTTTGTTAGGGCCTTAACTGAATAAATGCCATGAACTTTGAATGGAAACGTATTCAAAATACGTGTAAAATTGAATTTGCATTCTAAAATAGTGAGTTTTTAATACTATTAACAATATTCCTTCAAAACTTTATCAAGTAATTTGGTTAAACTGTTCGCAATATTAATTGACGTAGAATTTTCTTTGAAGGTTGTAATATCTGTGGCGATGCTTTGATATAAGATCGCTTAGCTTTAGGCTTTAACTGTATTGAAGGAGTTGAGGATTCGGTCTCGAAAATACTTACTATAAGTTTATTAATTTAACTGGAAACCGACTATCTATTAAAAGTATACGACTTCATTGATACTAGGCGTATAGATCGCGAAATAGTCAATTTTATAATTATGTTATCAAGTGTCGTGAAAAGATATAAGAGATACAAGAGAGGTAGAGCAAAGCGTTTATTCGCTCAAAGAGCAGCTCGACTGGGGAAGTACCTCCACCTTACAGAATACCGCAGCCAAATAACTTTATGTTGTGTAAAGTTGTGTTCCTGCGCGTGAGTAAGGTCGCCAGAGCTCATAGTGGAGGGGGGAAAGGTCGGTAACGGGTGAGCCATGCTTCTTGTGTTGCAAGCGTCCATATGGCTACGGTAACCGCTTACCATCAGGCGGGCCGTATGCATGTTTACCGACTTAGTTGTATAAAAAAAAATAAAAAAAGATAATGATCCTCATTGAGTGGTGACGGTACTTATGATTTTAATTCAATATAATTGTTACATATTTAGAACTGTTTTACAAAAAACTTAAACCGACTTCAAAGTACACTAAGAAGTAATTAAATCCTGATCTGATGACAATGGGATCAAACGGGAAGTGTACCCTTCCAAACAAAAGAATCGGTTAACAAATGATGAAGTTATATGGTAACAAACATTAAAAAAACAGCTGAATTGAGAACCTCCTCCTTTTTTAGAGTCGGTTAAAAATTTGAAGTAAAAAGGTATGATTTTTGTATACATAATAAATAGAGTTTTTGGCAAGGGAATAGTTGGGTGAATAAAATATATGTAGTTTGATGATGATTATTTGATATTTCCTCAAGGCTAAAATCCAAAATGTGTCGCCAAACAACTACCGGCGCTTTCCCGCAGTTGCATTTGAGAGCCAGTTGCCTTCTAGACTCGGCAATACACGGTAATCCCCACAGAGAAAAGAAATATAAATTCTCTTTATATCTATCTATCTATCTCTCTAAATATGTATTCTCTTTTCCGTGGTAATCCCTCTAGTGCCCACAACGATAATTAAACTCTGCTGCAGTAGTGCTACGATTCAAATTCAATTACCATTCTCTTTTCACATAAATAACGAGAAGTAGTTATATAGGGTGACTGCTAATTAGTAAACGATACTTAGACAAGTGATTGTACTCATGATAACACAAAACAACTTTCCCAAAGAAACTTTTTTTAAATTTACTTAGTAAGCATGAGCCCATAATATTTAGTACCTAACAAGAATAAGAATACACCAACAGCTTTTATTTAATTTAGTTATTCATCCCTATTTGTTTCTTTGGGAAAGTTGTTTGTTATCATAAGTACAATCATGTGTCTAAGTATCGTTTACTAATTACCAGTCACCCTATATATTTGCAAGGTTAATAAAAAACCCGCATTTATTTAATAAAATAAGTATTGTTTATTATACGTAGGCGGATGTACAAATAAATCAAAAAACACTTGTTGTTTCGAGTCATAAATACCCAAAAATCGAGGGAATATTCTATTATTTCTAAAATAGAAACTCAATAGTCATTTTTGATCAACACCATACAATTCTAATGTAAACAATTTCAAATGAAATTCTAAACGCTCGTTCCGCACAGAATCGGAAAAATAATCACGAGTTAAGTCTTCATTCAGTGAAAATACTTTCATAAAGGTAACGAGGGGATACATAATATATATATGAGAGGCGAAGGCAGGCCATTGTTGGGACTACATTGTAAGCTAACGAGGCTTACATCTAGGTACTATAACTGTTATGTATGCAG
Organism: Achlya flavicornis; assembly: GCA_947623365.1. Lineage (NCBI taxonomy): Eukaryota > Metazoa > Arthropoda > Insecta > Lepidoptera > Drepanidae > Achlya > Achlya flavicornis. Next base: position 14,461,263 of record OX392478.1, read on the forward strand.
TGGCGTAGCTAGGTCACCAAAGGCCCTGGGACAAAAAATAAACTGCGGCCCATGTAGGGCCCCAACTAAACTATTTAAAGTTTTCATATTAAGCCATCTCGTTTTTATACTTGGAGCAAGACTACGCTCACAAATTAAAAAAAGACATATCGTAGCATGTTCCGTCATCTTGTCCGTCATAATAATCCGTATGAAGGGTCATAACATTGTTTTTATGCAAAATATTAGGCGCCGAGAGAGCCCACAGAGAGAGTTCTAGAGCGTTTAGAGTTCTGCATTTCTTTTTTTATTCAAATAACTCTATTTATAGTTTGTAAGTCAGAGTATGAGGGGCCTCCTGAGCTTGGGGGCCCCGGGGCACTGCCCCGTCTAGCCCCTGGGTAGCTACGCCACTGGAAATACGTAACATAATGATCCCGATTGAAAGATAAACTTATTGAACATTGGTTAAAGGAAGGAAGAATTTGCTGTTTTTAATTACTGTGCTATAGCGGTAAAAAAAAAACTAATTACGTTACGTTCGTTTCGCTCATTCCTTAGAAAAGTATAGAAAGAAAATAAATAGCTTAGAATTAGGAATTCCGTCAAAATTCAATCTAAATTCCAGAATAACTAACTCTGACAGTCTAACTCTTATCCAAAATGTCAACTTCATTTGTAGTTTATCTCAAATAATTCTTGCTAAAGAATTTCAAGTGTTGCCAATTGTAATGAAGCGTATACTCGTGTTTCAATTTATTTTTATAATTCTGCAAATATTTCTATCGAATACGAGATGTAGTTAAGAACGAACTTTTATCACAAAAGATCAACCTAACTCGATCAAAATGTATGAAATAAATAGAATGTTTGACCTACAATATAATCAATAGCATGTGGTTCAAAATTATTTCATTCTGAATTCAATCTTCATAATTTAATAAAATAATACACAAATGTCAATAAATCATACTTTTGTGTATTATTTTGTGACAATAAACCATACTTATTAAATGTTACGTAAGTAAACGATTTGATATTGAAATATAAATCATCATTCAAAATAATATAACTGTGTCGAGCAAACTTATGAAAAATAATCGCACGAACAAAGTACACTTCAAAGATCTTCACAAATATATGTAGGAGTTTTATCGGCGTCTGATATTTATTGTTTCGTCAACCTTTATTTATTTTTAAAGCTTCAAGCGTTTTGATATTGAAAAGACCTTTGATGTACCTACTCATATTGTATTGCCTAAGTCATGTTTTTACGTGTGTGTATCAAAATTGTAGGGGTTGATGTTTTCTTTAGTTTTTCTTAGACTGATTTATTACTCTTTTTTTTATACCACTAAAGTGGCAAACAAGCATTCGGTACGCCTGATGGTAAGCGGTTACCGTATTATACCTAATGGAGACTTGTACACCGGGGTTATCACTTGAGTGTTGCCGACCCTGCAGAAATTCTTCATCTCCGTTTTTGAAAAACCCCATGCTGTCCTCCACTGGAAAACCACATGACACGGGGAGCTCATTCCACAGTCTGAACGTCCGCGGGAGGAAGCTCCTTTGAGACCGCACAGTATGAAACCATTTTTGATGGACTCCCCGTCGATGGCGAGAGTTGCGATGGTGGAAGGTAGCCGTGGGCGTCAGGTCAAACAATTCTTTAGAACACTGTACGGAGTATAAGCGGTAGAACACACATAAGTAGGGGCTCTAAACTGCTTCTGAGCTCGGGATCGTCGACAATTCTGATGGCACGTCACTGAACCGAGTCTAAAGGATGGTAAGCTGGTAACCAGGTGCCCCACCCATAGGTGACAGCAGTACTCCACATGCGGCTGGACTTGCAACTTGTATAGTTGCAGCCTTTGCCCCAATGTGAAGTACTTCCTCGCTCTGTTGAGCACTCCACTTTTTGGATGCCAGCCCAAAGTCACTTAGAAGACAAGGTCACTTGTCTTCTATCTAAGTGACTTTGGGACAAAAGGACATGTTCTGGAATTGTATACAAATAATACAAAATTCTATTATTAACAATACATTTTATCTCATAAGATATGGAGGTTACGGCTTATAAAGTTTTGTTCCAAAAAAGTAATATAATTTTCTCTTTTGCTTAATACCGGCTGAAGATATGGCTTGACCAAGACATCCCTTTGAGTTCATTGGCTCACATAGACTCATCACACATTCATCACACGTGACTGATATACCACGTACAGTGATTGAGTAGAGCTTGCACCTATCTAGGTATACTGGCCTCATACGGCTATGCCACGAGGGAAAAAGTTTTTTTTTTGTATTTTTAAAAATAAGTACACGTACCGAAAAGCGCCGAGTGGGATGACCTCCCACCAGGTGGACCGATGGGTGGACTGTCTCCGAAACTCATCATCAGATCTGTATGAAATTTATATGGGACCATTTCGGAATAAACCCCTTTCAAACAAAAAAAGAATTTTGAAAATCCGTCTACAAACGACGGAGTTATGCCCGAACATACATAAAAAAAAAAAAATATATAAACATTCGAATTGAGAACCTCCTCCTTTTTTGAAGTCGGTTAAAAAGGATCTTGGCAGACTGACAAATGATTCTATAATAGGATTCCTCGCTTTTTCCTTTACAGGTACGGAACCCTAAAAAGCGATACTGGGTGGAGATTACGAGATGTAATTTTTTCGAAAACTATATGTTGGTTTAGTCATGCTGAACAACTTTTACTATGGGACCAACACATAATGAGAATGAGAATTCTGTGTTGGTCCCATAGTAAACTTGTTCAGTATGACTGACCCAATTTAGGTTTCGAAAATATGCCCTCTCGAAATGTCCATCCTCTGTTTTCTAGAACATCTCAATTGAGTATCAATATAAACATTAACTCAGTATTGCGCAATACACATACAGCCAACGCAAATGGCGTTGTTTACCTAAGTAGCACTCGTTAATATTTATTGTTACAACAAATCGATCCCTAAGTGTAGCATACAATTGACGTCACTTCCAACCATGGTAACGACATAGTGTGTCGCATTATACATCAATCATTTGTAAAATATAAGTTTTTACAGGCTTTGACCTCTATTTAAAGTCAGTCTGTACATCTGCTATTAAAAATGTATGAATATTGTTATGGGAAAGAAAAGCTGTAACGTGACGTAGCTGAAAATATCAAATGGTCTGACGACTAGCTACCAGTTTCTAGAACCATGATCGATGTTAATTTCTTGTTAGAAGTATGCCTATCACTGTCAGTGACAAATAAATTAACAAAGACGGCAATAGTTTTGATCAGAGCTTCCCAAACTTTTTTTTCTCTTAGACCACTTTCAAAATATTCTGGTTTCGGTACCCTGCTGCTACATTTCTACCATATTTCCAAAGCTCGTCAAAACATTTGAAGATTAGATCTATCTAACGTAGACCCTCGTTGAGTCTCCCAGGAATCACTGAATTAGATTTACTTTTTCAGAAATTTGCAGGTACGCATTTTTAATTACACGTCTTCTGCGTGCAATCTTCGTTAAAATCTATGGTGTCAGGGGGTTTACGACAAAAACCCATACACGATATCTACCCAATTCAAATCTCGTCAATCTAGCTTATTATAATTGAGGAATAGTCTATTCCTTGCGCAATTATATTGGTAACATTTCAAATACTAGAGTTATACAAGATTTCAATCTCGACTGAGTCAAGTATCGTTTCACCGAGTAGATCCGCTGAGCCTATGTCCAGCTGTGGAGGTTCTAGAAGAACACGATAAAGTTAATTATCTTACTGGTTTCCGCATGCGGTTTCTCACGCGTTCTCAGGTTAAAGAAGCCGATGTCACTCCCTCCACAGCATAGAGTGCATGCGAAATTACAGCACGACTGGTTTTCAGCACTAAAGAAACAGTGATTCGATATCATGATGTTTTCTGATGAAAATACACTCCTTGATTGATAGCCCAGGATATACCGCCTGACTAGGCTTTGAAAATAGGCTTCATTAAAATATTGAAATGTGTAAACAAACATTACGCAATTATTATACCTAAGTTGTAGAAGAGGACACTTCGGAGGAACTTCGCGACAGGAAACTTATAACGAGCGGATTGTAGAGTGTACTTGTCTGGATGTCTGTGAAGATTTAAGAGCAAGATAATCTAGGAACTAAATAATTGTATTACCATCAGGTACTCTTTGCTTTTTCCAAAATGTTGTACTATATGGCAACCAAAATAACAACAGTGAGACAGCATAAAGAGAGACATTATTTTTTTTATCTACATCTTCTTCAAGACAGGGTTTTAAAAATTCAGCCGCCGAAAAAAAAACACAGTTGAACGCTTGGCGGAAGTCTACCACATCTGTGTATACGCCTAGGTATATTTGGAAGAATATGCAGTAGGTCTGCTCTTATAAGGATTTCTATGTGTATTCTTAGTATTGAGGAAAAGATCTACCTGCACTGCGTGATTATGTTTAAACGCAAAGTGTAATAAATAATAAATAAATAAATATCCTGGGACATTCCTCACACACGGTCATCTGATCCCAATCTAAGCAGAGCTTGTACTATGGAAACCAGATAACTGATATAATACATATACATACTTTTTGTTTGTAAATACATACTTAATATACATAATTACACCCAGACTCAGGACATACAGACATGTTCATGCACACAAATGCATGTCCTGTGTGGGAATCGAACCCACAACCTGCGGCGCGTAAGGTGAATCTTAACCAACTGCGCCAACTGTCCCAAATCCCGACTTTTTGTTTAAACCTCCATTTGTTCAGACTTTTTTAGATCTGTCACCGAAAAAACGGGGAGGACCCTTATCATTTAGGTGTCGCCCTTCTGTCCATCTGTTATAGTAAGTAATATCCTGGGATTTGTTAGAACGCATTTTTTATCGTCGAATATATTTTAATGAAAACCCGATATCATTGTCTCTTGGTTTTCTTATAGATTTTACTCCAAAAACGATTCTCTGTAACTGACATGATGTGCCTTATGATGAGATGATATAAGAACGACCTATAGATTTTTTGGATGACGGCAAAGTATGCGAGTCGGACTCGCGCACCTCTTACAATAATAGTAAAACCAACTTAATTTGGTATGTTTTTTTATACCAATAAGTCGGTAAGCAAGCATACGGCCCGCCTGATGGTAAGCGGTTACCGTAGCCATATGGACGCTTGCAACACAAGAAGAATCGCTCACGCGTTACCGACCTCCCCCCCTCCCCAATGAGCTCTAGCGACCTTACGCGCAGGAACACAACTTTACACAACATAAAGTTATTTGGCTGCGGTATTCTGTAAGGTGGAGGTACTTCCCCAGTCGAGCTGCTCTTTGAGCGAATAAACGCTTTGCTCTACCTCTCTCGTATGTTAATGCCTTAGGAGAATGTAATCCTTTAGGAGTTAGAAGCCTGAGACGGGCGAACCGAGTTGCCTATTACAACAATACGGTTCACTGCGGAACCCTAAACACGATCTGCTTTCATCATTAAGGTAAGTATCAATTAGAAATCTCATTAGTCACAAATAATGGTGGAAAATAAAAAGTTAAAAACTGTTAAAATATCCACCACGCTCTGCCACCTACATCATCGAGAGAACAATACCGCCCACGGAAACCTGCATTTGAAAGCTCCCCTTCAAAGAAACTCCTGTAATGACTTACTTATAAAAACGCTTTTAAGCTTAAATAATGCCACCTTTATGTAGCTTGTTGTGGCAGTAAAAGAACCTATTTCACTCTAATAACAATACAATCCAATAATGCTTTGTTGTAAACAAAGACGCGGAATAAATTACAATAAATATGAAAAGCTGTATTAATATAGCGTAAGCAAGTAAAAGAAGGGATTTTACATAATACCTACATAATGCATTATAATGTATTATACTCAAATTATAAACTAACTAGCTGCCCGGCGCGACTTCGTTCGCGTGGTGCTACCCTAACCTAACCTACCCTACCCTACCCACCCTCCCTACCCTACCCTACCCTACCCTACCCTACCCTACCGAAGAACCGCTCGACCGATTTTGTGCAAACTAGGTACCAATAAAGTGGATTATTGTAATGGATATACACTTTCCATTACATCCTGAAGCGCTCGTGGTGTAGCCTGATTAGCCGTTCTTAATCGATCGGCAAAGTTAAGCTACGTCTGTCGTGGTCGGTACCTGGATGGGTGACGGCCTAGTGGTATTTCAAATCGAGCGTTTCCGTGCTTGGAAAGGCACGTAAAGCCGTTGGTCCCGGTTATCACTTAATTGTGATAGTCGTTAAGCTAGTTGGATGCCTCCTAGGCGGCTTAAAATTCCAACAGTAGGTTGACCATTAACCTACCTCCACCAATCCGCAGTGGGCAAGCGTGGTGGAGTATCGCCCAGTCCCTTTCACCCTCATTTGTGAAAGGAGGCCTGTGCTCAGCAGTGGGACATTATAGGCTGATGATGATGATGATGATGATTACATCCTGTATATAGAATATTCTGCCGAGAATTTCTTCTAAAATTAAAATAAGATAGTACAGTATTGGATGGTCCCAAAAATATGTCTAGCTATTTCAAATAATATTAAGTTTCTCGGTAGAAATTATACCGCGCAACGCCCACGCCACGTGCCCGAATAAATAATTATCCAAACAGATGTCAATTAAATAGAAAAATATTTTTTTATAAAAATTCAACCCACGTAGTTAGGTACGTTGGTATATGACATAAATAATAATAATAAATATCCCGGGACATTCCTCACACACGGTCATCTGATCCCAAACTAAGCAGAGCTTGTACTATGGAAACCAGATAACTGATATAATACATATACTACTTTTTTTTTGTAAATAAATACTTAATATACATAATTACACCCAGACTCAGGACATACAGACATGTTCATGCACACAAATGTATGTCCTGTGTGGGAATCGAACCCACGACCCGCGGCGCTATAGGTTAAGACTCCAAATCTTAACCAACTGCGCCAACTGGCCCATCAATCAACATGCTATTTCTAACAACGAAGATCAACATCTTCTATCGATTTAACATTAGTAAGCAAATCAAGTACCTTCAATAAACATATTCTTAGCATGAGCTAATCCTTATCAAGATTTATGACTACCTATATACAGATAAATTGTAGTTTTGATAACAAATAAAGCATTGTCTATTGTCAATATTATAAAGTCGAAAGCTTGTGTGTATGTCAAATTATAATGGCCGAACGAGTTTGGATAAAACATGGATCATAACCTAGATTTGACATTCAGCATACGGTATAAAGCCTGGGTATAACAACGCAGCGGCGCGAAAGCTAGTCTGCAAAAGTTGAATCAATCATAACATGAGGTCATGAGATATCCAAAGTTTCCAATAGCCAGACAAAGCTCGAGTGATTAAAGTTCTAAAACTTATACGATGGGAATTATTTACTTAAGTACCACTTGAATACCGATTAATAGAAATACGTTTTATTGATCTCAATTGTAGCTTGTAAGAACCACAAGAACCTGTTATATTATTACTACGTATAGAGAAGCTATCATAAGCAATGGTTATGCCCCATTTTTTTAGAGTCAACTAAAGTTCTCATTAGCGCTGCAACAATAATTAGTCGTAGTAGACAGTAGAAACACGAAGCGCTATCAGAACGCTTTTAGGAGTATTTTTCTTGCAAACACCGTGATTTTCACGGCGCTTACGCGTGTCTTTCATCGTTCTACAGTTGTCATGTGACGTCTTCTCTATACGTAGTAATAATAGCTCAATGGTTCTATGGCCGAAAATATTTTTATGTAAGGTTCTTACTTAGTAGACTGAGGTGATGCATTTTTTTTTATTTAATGAAAAAGAAATATGAGACTCCAAAAAAGTGTTCCTTCACTCCTGAAGTTACCCTACTCAAAACCGATACACCCCAACAAGATTTGAGGTTGAAAGTCTATGCTATGCTATTTTAGGCGCCCCGATCCCACAGTGGCGGTCGTTGTGTACAATGATCGAAAACGCTGCATAGATTACAAGGAACGAGGAACGCGGACTCTACCACTCGCTGTGGGATCGTTTGACTTACTTCAAAAATTTCTCTCGCAAAGTGTTCATAAGGATTGTGATATCTCTTTTCCCCGCTTCGTTGGTCTTTTTAGCGTAGCAAAAATATTCTAAGTCTATTGTAAGATGAAGGCATAAATATTGAGCAAATTTATGTAATACTAGCGACCCGCCCCGTCTTCGGACGGGTGCAATGTAGGTACTAATGTGGCGTCATTGCACTCATTGCACGCGCGCCGCCCAGCCCCAGCAAGGTATCGAGAATACTGTTTTTTGGTAATCTGTGATACAGACATTAAAAGCGACTTCGTTTTATACTAGGTTGAGATGGTATACATTGAAAAACCTTCATTAAATATAAACTGTAGAACATCCTAATATTTTTCCGTTGCGAGCTATTTACAGTTAAATTGTCGCTGTAACATTTATAATCCAGGCTATTATTATGAAACATCTTATCACAGTGACAATCTGTTTTAAAGTCCCATTCATTAAATTAAACGAAAATCTTCATTCATTTGTCCACTCCCTACCCCAAACTGGGTTATTCTGATTAGAATTTCAATTATTTCGTGCTTACTGAGTAATTCTCAAACAAACAAATCGAACGATCGTACCTTATAATAAGCTCACGCTCTGCTAAGCTTTTGAAAATAAATTTCTTCTGTATCATTTGTTTATAATACCTATATTTATGTCTGACTATATTGATATTTAGAAAACTTAAAAGTGATTAAAAAATTCATAATAATGTGTTCTCTCGCAGTAGATTGTTAAGTAGGTATGCAGGTTTAATACTCATTGATTTGCCAGTAAAGTGATATCAATTTAACTGTGCAAAATAGTTCGTTGAAATGTTTTCCGTAAAACCAAATTAATCTGCAAGCAATAAGATCCTAATAAGAATGCAAAGTAAGGCATGAAGCTTTGATTAAGGATACATCCAGATAGAGTGTCGCAGCTGTGCACGCGTCGATAAAAATACGCTCTAACTGTTAGGGCGTAAATCAAATAAAAATAAATAAAAATGCAAAATAATGATCAATATTTAAATTTCTCCCGATTTTAATTGGAATATTTCAACAACTGCTATCTTTATGAACGTCACTATGACAAGCAGAATGACGCAGAGGGAGCGTAAAACGTAGCTGTTACGCGCGGCAGCCTATAAAAGTTGGCCTGTTTTATATATTCGGGTAGTATGGCGACGTTCTTTCTAGGTATATATTATTTCTATGGCATGAAGTTCCAAATGAATAATAATAATGTTCTGAGAAATATTACTTCCAGGAAAATTATTTGCAAAAAATCCGATTGGCAAATTAAGCGTTGTTACCGGTAGCGAAAAAAAAATGGCAACTCTCCGACCTATAAACTATATTTATACAAAAAATCACATCGATCCGTTGCTCAGCGAAAGAAGACCAAACGGCAAACCAATAAAAATGTACCTAGAGATTTGCATAAATCATTTTAAATAATTAAAATTGCCAATATAATTAAAATTTCCAGTTCAATTTTTTTACATAATTAAATGCAGGAACAACCAAATTTTTGCGTTTTAAGAGCAGCAACTAAGATACAGACTGTTAAATAGGTCTCCAGGCATACCCATTAACACTGTAAGTGGTATTGAGAGGCAGGGGTACGAGTGACATTGGCCGACTTACCCCCTAGTGTGCCTTGAGTGTGAGAGTACACTCAGGGCACACTTAGTAAGGGCCTGTACTTAAATGGACCTTTGTCTCTGTTTATGTTCTATAAGAGAGGCTGGATGCTGTTGAAGTGCCATTTACTAGTTGCACCCCGCAGTTTCACCCGCGTACTCGTGGGATATATTGCTTTACCGGGATAAAAAGTACTCTATTTGTTAATCCAGACCATATTCTATCAGCATGCCAAATTTCATCCAAATCCGTTCAGATGTTGAAGCGTGATTGACAAACATACAAACTCACAAACATCCAAACTTTCGCATTTATAATATTAGTGAGAAGAGATGAGATGAGTTAGTGAGATGAAAAACAAAATATTAGAAACTTGACTAATTATTTATTTATTTGTTTCGAAACATATGTATTATTGTATTACAATGATTGTAAAGTAAATTTTTGAATGTCTATGTTCCTCCTCTGCCACCCTATAAGATTTTATGGTGATAACTGTATAATAAATGTATTAATAAAATACCTTAAATTACTTAGATATGTTATAAAATGAATTACCTCTTATATAAAGCTAATTCTGTGAACATCGTAATATTTTTATTCTCAATAAATTATAAGCGACGCAAGTCTCGTAGCGTGTCGTAGCACATTCGCTACGGTTCGTAGACCGTGAAATTTCGATATAAAAATTCTACGATATATTTAGAATGAAAGTCAGCAAAGTTGATCATAAGGTCGTTTGAAATGTAAAACCTTTCTATCATTTCCTTACATATAACATGGGAATGATTAAAACGAGACCAAAATATATTTTTTGACACCTCCGTATGTTACGGGACTTTATTAGCGGTTAGTTGCTTTTTTATAGGCCGCCCAAATGTAAGTTTTTAGACTGAATATTTTAGTAGTAGAATAGAAATTTCAAAGTAATTAGGATAGTACTTACCATGTAGCAATTAAAAATAAGTATACTGAGTGGAGATTTCGAGATGGCATATTTCCGAAATCTATGTTGGATTAGTCATGCTGAACAACTTTTACTATGAGACCAACACTGAATTTTCAATTTTTTTTTTTTACTTTTCTTACATACGATCAGTCAAGGCTGAAATTTTGTAAGAAAAGTTGAAACTGTTATACCTACCTATATAGTTACCGATAGTTTTTTATAAAATGATAGGCAAGCGAAAATACATGTTTTTTTCCATCCAATATATTCTCATAAATATAATTGTTTTTATTTATAATCATACTGATTATAGTTCTTATCCTTATTAAAACAATAAACTAAACTTACCAAGCTCTCGAAACACAGCTTCAAAATGCACCAAAATTAATTCTCTGTATTTTTTATTAAAACAAATTAATTTCAGTAAAATAAAAACAAAATGACGTTCTAAAATAAAACCGCGTTCGAAACACGAAATTTGAAATTGTGAAGTTGGTGCCGTGTTTTCGCGCATGAAAACTAGTCCGTCCTGTTCGAGGCTAGGGCGGCATCTGATACAGCCTATATTATTGCTGGCCGCCCGCCCTGAAGCAGCTTTTATATTCGTAAAAGCTTCTTTACAAATCACGACTTGGATTAATAAATACAAATATAATCGTATCAAGATTTTGAATAACATTTCAAAGGAATAAATGGAAGAAATAAATGAAAAACACAAATTGAGAAAAATATTTTTTTCTGAGAATATTTCGACAAAATAAAAAATAACATGTCAGCTTAAGGAATTTTATTCGTTCTGAAATGAGAATATTTTAGTAGATTAGAATACTTTAAATAAAATTCATGTTTATTTTACTGTAAAAGCTGAAAATTCTGTTAATTATCTATTTTTATTTTACTTTATTTAATCAAAAGTGTATCACAAAGTGTAATTACCCCCAAACACTGTATCAATGGTAGTATAAGCGCGGGCATGCGCTTTCGCGCCAACACCGGTTGCCATACCGGTTTATCAATGGACCCGCCATCTTGTTGACGTCATAGCCATGGCCGCCGCTTTTATGTCATGTTTGTTTTCTTTTTGTTGAATTTATGGGAGCATAGACCGCCGGTTCACGTATTATACAATGTTTTCACGGAAGATTTCTAAATTTTCCTTAATTCTTAAGTCAAGTTTTTAGTATTTTAGTATGGCTATTCGCAATATAAGAGTCTTGTACCTTACCTACCGTCTTTGTAACGGACGGGCTTGCAAGCCTCGAAGAGCGCGATTGTCAGTTTTTTCACGTACAAAGGGATTCGCATCGTGCTCGTTGTAGGTTCGTTCGTGGCTCAGCTCGTGCTCGATTCGCGTAGCGTGGACGCACCATTATGATATTTAGGTACTTTGGAAACGGATTATGTCCGTTTTAAAAGATTGCCGTTTACTATAAAATTTATTGATGAATTACAATTTACAGTTATTAAAACAATTTATTCTTAGGTAATATATTTCTCCGAAATAATTTTGAATTCTTTACAAATAAATATTATTTTATTTATCACGTACTAATACATATTTAGGGATTCATACCCAAAGGGTGTCAACGGGACCTTATTAAGTATGATGTAATGCAGTTTTCATATTGTAGTTTTATAATAATAAAGTAATATAGCGTAGTCACATAAGAAAAAACACAGGAAAAATCCCGTCTAGTTAAGTAGGTAGGTACGTATATTATGCACGCTATGACCTAAATTGACTTGTTGCTTCAAGTGATATGGCTCAAGTTACAACAAGGGTAGCAAACTACTAACGAGAAGTTAAAATAGGTATATTGCATGTTCGTATAGTAGTTATATATTTCCAGTGTCTGGAAGTAATTATGTAGGATTTACAAACAAAAAGTAGTATATGTAGAATCCAATTGACGTATAAATAATTGGACTGTTTTACAAAAAAACTTAAACCGACTTCAAAGTACACTAAGAAGTAATCAAATCCTGATCTGATTACAATGGGACCAAACGGGAAGTGTACCCTTCCCGATAAAAAAAGAATTTTCCAATTCAGTTCATAAATGGCGGAGTTATGGGGTAACAAACATAAAAAAAAAAAAAATATACAACTGAATTGAGAACCTCCTCCTTTTTTTGAAGGTTAAAAAAATAAGTATATGATACATATGTAGTATACTTATCAGTTAACTGGTTTCCATAGTACAAGCTCTAGGCTGCTTAGTTTGGGATCAGGGGCTCTACCGCGTAACTTTGGTGGTAATCGTAACGAAAACCATTAATTATTTCATCCAATGACGTACGTGGTACGACGCGACGACGACCATTCGTGGGCCCTGATTGGTTGAAATTACGATTACCACCAAAGTTACGCGGTAGAGCCCCAGATAGCCGTGTGTGAAACGTTGTATAAGCTTTGACCAGCATTGGCGTATATCGGGGGCCCGCCAGGTAGGATTGAGGATCCTTACTTCTGAAACCCACCACTAGAGACGTATTTTGAGATATGGAATATTATTTTAGTGACAATGCAAAACTAAAGCACATTCTCGAAGCTTACAGAGCCGTTTTCAGGCACATTTCTCCGTACAAGTTAATGTAAAAGATGTTTTACTATTATAATAATTATCCACATCAATTAAGTTTATTTTTTGATCGACGTATATTAATCGAGGTATGTATGTGATATTATTGGAACTGCATTATATTTACATATGATAATCTATTAGGGCTTCCAAACAAATATACAACATTTCATAGGTGTATTTATGTATGTTTGTCCACGCATATCTCCGAAGATATTAATCGGATTGTAACAATTTTTTTTTTATTGATTTACATTTACTTCAATTTAGGGAACAGTGCAATTTTCATCGAAATCGGTTCAGTAGTTTTCAAGATATGGACAAATATGTGTAACGGCCTGGCTTATTGATACGAGCTACGGTTTCAAAGGAAAAACATCTCAAAATCTTGGTCAAATAGTGTATTTAAGAAAAACTAAAAATGAAATAAAAAGTCTCAGTAAAAAGTAATTTAAAAATGAATTTAATAAATGTTTTGACAGATTTCGTCCTCTTTCGCTCTGTCAGGCTTTGATTAAGGATACATCCAGATAGAGTGTCGCAGCTGTGCACGCGTCGATAAAAATACGCTCTAACTGTTAGGGCGTAAATCAAATAAAAATAAATAAAAATGCAAAATAATGATCAATATTTAAATTTCTCCCGATTTTAATTGGAATATTTCAACAACTGCTATCTTTATGAACGTCACTATGACAAGCAGAATGACGCAGAGGGAGCGTAAAAGGTAGCTGTTACGCGCGGCTGCCTATAAAAGTTGGCCTGTTTTATATATTCGGGTAGTATGGCGACGTTCTTTCTAGGTATATATTATTTCTATGCTGTCAGATTAGTTATTTCATACTTTTTTTTTTTTTCTTTTTTCTTAAATTACTTTTTTATTTACTGTTGGTACTATTGTCAGCCAGAAAAAAACCTAAAAATAACCGTTACAACGTCTTTTTTGGCGGGAACTTGCAGAGTGACGTTGCGTTATCATTTTTATTTTCATAAATTTGTGTATTTTGAGTTTTATTGTGTATTTTTGGTGGTATTTTGCGACAGGAAGATTGGAATGAGAAGGAAAAATATTGTTGCCCCAATACTCTCAGTCAAAACCACATTTGCAAGAAGACAGTACTCAAGTCAATCATCTTACTTGTATAACATCAATTAGGCATATACTCTTTGACGTACTTTGATTGCAAAAAGATTTTGACTGACTGGCTAAAGAGAAAAAGCTATGATGAAATTGAATCTATCGTTAAAACTTTTCTTTAAATGTCTGTGCGTTAAAACAATGGCTTTACCACAGTCTATTAAACCATTTAATAGACTGTGGCTTTACTTAAATTTGGTTACACATTATGTTGCGCTAGTGTTAGTGAAGTGGTTGAGTCACAGCTGTTTCAGATCCCAAGATATCTTATATCGGAGGGCTAACTACTCTACCTTCTCTTGCGCCGCTTAACCTTTTGTTGTTTGGGCTGTGTATGATGCAAATAGTACTCTTATCACTAGTAGCGTTTACTGTTGTAGTTAGTGGAATAGTTGTGACACAGCTACTTCTGATCCCAAGATTGTATCGTAGGGCTAACTCAAACATACTTACTCATTTGCTTCATGGCTGCTACTATAGTATAGTTTACGGAAGTTGTTGTTGTGTTCAGCGGCTTTCTATCCCAAGAAAATTTCGTAGGGCTTACATATACATACAAACGCACACAATACACACACACACACACCCCCCCACACTTACACATACACCAAACACACACTTTGCGCGCGTTTCGTATTTTTGTATCTTAGTTTCTTTATTGTTCCTAAATAAAACCTTTCAACTTATCACGAAATGTCTTGGAAGAGCGGGATCTCCTAACACAAGCAAATGTTTGCTTAAAAGGAGTTTCCAAAAATATATTGTAACCTAAGATAAGTTATTGGAAATAAATTTATTATTATTATTATTATATTTTACCCAATAAAGATCATCCATGTGCACCATTGAAGTGAAATGAAATGAATTATGTGTATCGTGACTTTTCAAGTTGTCTCAAAATGTCCGTGAAGAGTTTTAGTACAATGACCACCATTGTAGTAAAACATGACTTTTATGGACGGTGACTGACTGAGGACTATAATGTGAAGTGATTTATTGTGACTGGAAACTATAATATAACTCGACACTGGCAGAAATGAGCCCTAATTTGGGCTTGGTTGCCAAAATTAAAAATAAGAAGAAGAACCGTTACAACCTACCTAGTTGTTTTGAAATTTCAAAATACGAACGCAATGGAAAGTTTTTAAATTATTCACTCGCAATTTAGGTGTGGGCAGATAAATAGAGGTATGCAATTTAGTCGAGTACCTTTTATTTAGAGCCCTCACAAAGCCTTTACCACTAGAGGAAATTTAATTAAGGACATTCTTCGTTGACGTTTCTCAGATGACGTAGATTTTCCGCGGTATGTGCCTACTTTTATTTATAAATCTATATAAATTTCGCTCGTGCACTTGCACTTGTACTTTGCACTTGCTCAAGCTTGTATTCGTCAGTTATTTTATGTGTTACTTTTTGATTAGGCGTTTTGTTTGTCAATTGTAATCTGCAGTTTTTCTTCAACAATCATTATTTCACTGCCGAGGGTTATAGAGCTAGCTTCATAGCTTCATTTTAAGAGAGGTAGAACGTAGCGTTTATTCGCTCAAAGAGCAGCTCGACTGGGGAAGTACCTCCACCTTACAGAATACCGCAGCCAAATAACTTTATGTTGTGTAAAGTTCTGTTCCTGCGCGTGAGTAAGGTCGCCAGAGCTAATTGGGGAGGGGGGAAAGGTCGGTAACGCGTGAGCGATGCTTCGTGTGTTGCAAGCGTTCATATGGCTACGGTAACCGCTTACCATCAGGTGGGCCGTATGCTTGTTTGCCGACTTAGTCGTATAAAAAAAAAACTTACGTTTTAAGGTTTTATTTTACTTTAGCGTATTGCGTATTTTTGTTTGATGGTAGTCAAGTAGACCAATAAGTAAATTCGATATAAAACTCCTGTGTGGAAGGTGCAAAGGAGTGGAACTCTATTCCGGGGCCTGTGTTTCTAGACACCTACAACCTGGATGTATTCAAGGCCAGAGTGAATAGGCTTTTTCTGGGTAAGCGTGCTACATCCTCGGCCTCGTCATAACTCCTCATGGGGTCAGTCGAAGGTCAAACGCAAGCCCATTTAACATAATAAAAAGTTCTTAATTTTTTCTAACTGGTATTTGTGAGTTTTCCAATTTGGTTTGAGTCATGAGATAATTTTAATTGTTTCCTAGTTTATAGAGAAAAAAAATATGCCAATATTTAGGTAGGTAATTACTATACAGGTACCACGCGAGCATATTAATGTGGCCTCAACCCTTAGGTTGGCTTTTTTTCAAATTTCCATCCTGTATAATAATGTGTAATTCAAACAGACCAGCCCCCAGCAGGACCAGACTGCAGTTGGATTCAAGTCTGTTCTATATTAACTCGTACAAATTTTTTTTTTTTTTCAACTGGTCTATAAGGTCTTTACCTTGTATTGGACTTTACACCATTGCGCGGACAAATTGCAGGTGAGCGCTGAGATCATAAAAAAACTCAGTTTTTTTGTAAATAGTCTATCTAGGTGATTTATAAGAAGAGAGAAGAGAGAAGAGCACGGAAAAGAGAATACACTTCTTCTTTTACACAATTTCTTTTCTCTGTGGAGAAGAGTCATTATATATTATTATTGTTAGCAGCCAGGCATGGTTTTAATGAATACAACTAGGTATTTGAGAAACACATCTCTTTTATTTCAGTAATACGTTTTTATTATTATGCAGGTACACTACAATTTGTAGTTTATTTGATTGCCATGAAAAAATTTCTTTTTAAAATTATCACACATTTTTTTCTTTCGTGGTATGTTCATAGGTTACTATCAACTTGTTTTAGGTATGGTGCAGTAGCTTTTACCTTCATATGTGCCCTACTTCAATAGATTTCAAAAAGCCTGAGTTCGGTGACACATGGTATTTTATTAGATTTCTCAATGGGTAATGTTCATTTCCTCCGACCTCCCACCAGGTGGACTGACGACCTGGTCAGAGTCGCTCGGCGCCGCTGGATGCAAGCGGCCCAGAACCGTTCGAAGTGGAAATCAATGGGGGAGGCCTATGTTCAGCAGTGGACATCCATGGGCTGATATGATGATGATGAATGTTCATTTCGATATAATAAAGGAATACTATGATAGAGCGAGGTTTCATGAAATATTGAGAGTACTATTTCAGAGTAATCACATGGAATTTCACTAGATATTGGTAAAAAAAACCCTTGACCTTGACGACTCATCCTATGTGAAGAAAGAGTTACATGGCTTTGTCTTCATTGAGTTATTATTTCCACGTAGTAATAATAGCAATATTATGTTTGTCTTGACTTAGTGTATCGCGATGTTGTCGTTTTGTTTCTCCAAAAGCTTTTATTTTTCAATCTTACTTTGTTAAGTCATTTTAGTGTACATACCTACCTACCTATGAGAGCACCCAAAGCCTAGAAACTGTCTCTCAAGTGGATGTGCGAAAACATAGCGGTAGGTGATGGTTGTAAACATTGTTCTTACTACTAAGGACAGGGTCCTTACCACCATGCTTTTTTCCTCGCGATGTTTTCCTACACCGAAAGTTCAAGCTCATTCAAGAGAATAATGAATTAAAAAGAACGAAGAAAACGAAGAATTAGATATTCGACGTGACAAGCTATCATCGCATTATAAAGCTCGCTTTCCTTTAATACAAATGATATTCTAAGCTTTTAACGCTTTTGGGCAAATATTTTCTTTGGTAGGTAGTCTTAACCACATTTTGTATTCATTTACTTCATATTATTAGGTATATGTTTCATAACCGCTAACTTTGCAATGGTCTACTCTATTAACCAAAGCTTTTAAAACTATTAAACAGGTTGACCACAACACAAAATGTAAACGTTAATAATATTACGTCCTAATTATTCAAAAATGTCCACTTAATGGAGTCACGTCGCACACATTATTTGCAAATATCAAAACGCTGATTTTAAATTCAATAGCTCTCCGCTCTCTTCACTCTACCATACGAACTAAATTGAAAAGCGAGATAGATATACACAACCAACTCCCCTAAAATCCTCCCCTAATCCGAGAGACTTGTAATCCGTTCCCGCGCTTGCGCGAATCAATAAACTACCCTTCATAACTCGACTCGAAAATATCGGCTCCCCTAAATCCACTCTATACATTACTGCATTAGCTAGATTTTGAAAAGAGAACCCATCTAGTACAGCAGCAATAGAACTGTTTTATACGATAGATGTTGGGAAAATTGAGTAGGTTGGATTTATAGTGGTATGGAGTCGCGCTTGCGCCCTGCATCCATGGACCACCGACTAACACAGAACAAGTGTAATTCGAAACTGGTGTAAAGTGCATCTATTTGTGGAAATAATATCAAATAAATTAATAAAGTGAGTTATTTCATTGTTTTATGTGATGTTTTGTGTTGTGTGGTAGAATTTATGTGTGTGTTGTTTTTTTATGTGATGTTTTCTTTGTCTACCGTTCTGTATTATTCCTGTAATATTATTGAGTAATATTTTGCTTTATAACAAAATATACAACTGTGAACCATCCCAATAAGATGTATAAGTATAATCTTTACAGGAAACAATTCTAAACTGTCCGGCGGAATAACACGTTTTCCAAAAAACAAAAGATTACAAAATCAGTGAATTAGAAAAAAAAATGTCTACCTACACCTATTTAGGATTTTGGAAATCCGTAGCTTTGTAGTAGTTTCAATAATGGCCGAAGATGCTGTAGAAGCCTGCAACTTCTATTTTCTTGTAGGCTATTCATCAGCCATGATTTTAGTCATGTAGCTTCTAAGCTTTGGCTTAGACCAGCTTAGTGTATGAAACTATCCACAAAGTAAAAAAAACTAACACAAACAAAAATAGAATAAATCAAAACCAATGCTTAGCAACAGTTTAAAAAACATATTTTCAAAAACAGAATGACGTGCGGGGCCGAATGCCTATCGTTGGGGCCGCCTCCAGACTCGATCCTACACATGCCCCCGCCACCACTGCCAGCCTTCCTCGCCAATGCTGCCAACCTGACGCCACCATGCCGAGCGTCCAAGTGTCCCCCTCTGCCGAACAATGAAGAGAATGCTCTGTTTCCTGGAGTTGAATATCATGAGCTACCGAGGCATGGTACGAGTCCATTTGATCTTTAGAATTACAAACTTGCAAGTTATGATACAGTTAGTAGCATTATGTACGTGAATAGAATGTTACATAGTAGGATGATGGATTGCAAGGAGTTCATCATTCTCCAAATCAACATGGATGGAGTTACGATACGATGTAACAAACATAATAAAGTGACATCAAATCATAATCTTCAAAATTCCATTTTGTTTTAATTTTTAACTGACCAAATACAAATGAGATTCCGTAGGACACCCGACAAAACGAAGCTTACGTAAAATTCCTTGGCTTTGACCAGACATCATAACACAAAAGGATATGAATTTTCCAGAGCCAGCCACCAACGACGACACATGGTTCCTGGTGCTGATCACATGCTGCATCGCCGTGCTCTGCATCGCTGCCCTACTGGCGCTATTTCTGCTCAAGTGTAGAGAGTGAGTATCCTTCTTCTACTTCTTCACCACCACTCTTCTCTCTCATTCTCACATAATGCCATTACTTTCACGATTCTTTCTTTTTCTCTCATCTTTACTCTAAGCATTCACAAACTGCACTTTTACTCCTTATTTTTAACAAGCTTCTAATACTTTGCTTATCTAGGCATGATACTCTGCTTTATTTCTCATCCTATATACTCATTCATCTCCAATACCTACAAGGTATTCCTCTGTTACCAGAGCCCGAGGTGGATGCAAGAGCGGCACTGGGAAGGCGAGTGGATCCAACGCGTTATATGGTGGTGCTGCTTTAGATTCAAGAGTTCTATGGGCAGCTTTGACCCCAAGAGGAACCCGCCATTTCGTTGCGGATACATACCCTCACGATGAAACTGAGGACCATCACTACGAATGCGTGGAACCTCCATTGTACAAACTCGGCCCACCAGAAGATTTGGCCATCACACGCCATTTTAACGTCGAGTATGAAGACCCCGCTCCACTAATCGAAAGCTACAGCGATAGGACAGAGGAGTACTTCCGCAATGGAATGGATACACTACGCCGTGGAACGAGGCCTTTAGTGTCATCCCCGACAAGAATTGAACGACCAAATTTACCGCCTTTGAATCTCCAACCACGCACTCTGCGAAGGGCGCCACATTCGCGCCGGGTTAGTGATGCGAATAACCCGGAAAAATCGGCCATCTGAACCGAGGGTGGCGCGGTATTCTCCGTCGCCGATTCAACCGATATCGATTACGATTGGCAGTCGATTGAAAATTCGAATATCGATCGTCTCGTTTGAGGACCATACTTCGTTTTATTTTAATCAGTTGGTGTGGACGTCTGGAATGCGAACTCTGATTATTAGTTATTTCTTATAATAACCTTAGTAAAGTGCATACTCATTCTCATTTCATACATAGTTTACATATTTAACACGAAATAGAACAGACGTTATTTAAGATTATATATAAGATTAAAAATAAATTTGATTATTATAAATTTCGGACGTCCAGCTAGCTCCATCTATCGTATACAATGTGGAAAGTCTAGTAAGTTTGTATAATTTATTAATATTAGAACGAAGCTTTGCAAATGCAGTGTCCGTTACTAAGCCTATCGGTGTAACAAACGTATCTTATCACTATACTAATTAATTTATTGTAAAAAAATATTCTTATAATTTAATTTAGCTATGTGCAATGTAAATGCTACTAAGTCTCAAAATACTAGTCTATAAAGTCACTATCTAGTCATTCGTAGCACTGTTTGGCTATAAGAAATGGATGTCTATAGGTACCTGGTTACTGAATCATAAAGCAGTTATGTTACACGAATACGTGTTTTTAATCATGTAAACAACTTTTTGTACTTACCAATAAATCAGTATTACCTATTTAAATTGAGTTATTTTTATTGTTGGTACTCCCTCAAAATTATGTATTACTATTTCAATGATGCTACGTGTGCTGTGGCGCTAATGTGCCAAATGACCCAATACGGTCGTGAATCACTGAAATATTTGCCATATTGTTCTACGAAGGTAAAAATCAGTGAAAACTTGAAAATATACAAATTCCCGCAATGCTGATTACATTATAAAGGGGAACAAAATTGGTCAATTTAAATATTTTTCAATGATACTTCAAACTAGATAAGTTGAACTCGAATTTATATTTATTAAATTCGATTGGGCAATCGGCTGAGTCGATTTCTAGACGATCTATTTTAGGGAGAAAAAAAACAAAATGTCATCTTGACAAGTTGACATGCATGACAATTATCTGACAAGTGACATGATAGGACGCTGCACGTTGTTTTTGTCTGGGTAAAATTGGATTCTATTCTACAAAATTATGAAAACCTTAGAATAAATAAGACAAATTTGTACTAAATAAGCGGTAGTGTTAATTTAAGGATAAGCTGAATTCATAACAAAATGTCTGACGACGTAATAAAGCACTCCGTTCACACCCTGGTGTTCCGATCTCTGAAGAGGTCTCACGATATGTTTCTTTCCAACCAGGGATTATTACCACCAATTGACGAAAAAGCGTAAGTAACTATCTACATTATTTCGAATTGAAACTATTCATGATTATATACTTAACCATAAAAGATTGAGAAATTAACTGGTCTCGAACAAAGATTTTTGTTCTCATTCTCTCGTTACTCTATCTTCTAGTATATTTCTATGCTTAAAAGTATGAGACAGAGACCAGAAATTGAAAAATGCATTAATCTCTTGGTAAATATTTATTTTTATTGACGAATTTCCAATTAAACCGCATTAATTAATTTAAAAATGGTTTAGACGCATTTTTTGACGTTACAGAATTGATGCTAGGACAACAACTAAGATCTTCCTGTGCCTTGCTTTTTCACAATCCCTTGGTTTACTTTTTATAAACAAGAATACACATACTTTATGTTTTATTTTAGTGAAAACATACTAAAATCAGTGAAGGCCCGTGACAGCTATGGGCAGGTGATGGCGGCAGTACTGAAACAGCAAGCTGTTAAACAACAGGAAGCCATGAGCAGGCCAGAAACTCCCCATGATACTGGTAAGAATGCCCATGCCAATCTGTGCTTGTTATCTTCCATGCTTTTGTGTAAACTTAAGCTCACTATCATGCTTTTTTCTGTAAAAAGCAAGCTGATGATGATGAGATGCACCTTATCTGCAGAGTAACTCATATAAACTTATTACTTCGACACTAGGACCCTTTTCACAACTCAGCATATACTAAAATATTACCTATCCACACAGAAATGGCAGAATCAGCAGCCCTTGGCTCGGAGGGAGCCATGCTACCTTACACAGGGCCTCCGGTGTCAGCATCGCCAGCACCACCCGCTGGAGCATTAACAATTCCACGCAAGCCCCCCACCATGCCTAAACCAAAGTGGCATGCACCTTGGAAACTGTTCCGTGTCATATCTGGACATTTGGGATGGGTCAGGTGTGTTGCTGTTGAACCGGGCAATGAATGGTTTGCCACAGGTGAGTGAAGAGTATGTCACTTAGACCCTAAGACTATGATGAAGAATTTTAAAACATATTACTGTAGTGATAGAAGTTATATTATTTTGATGTTAGATAAACTCCAATAGGATCATGCTTGAACACAATCTTGTCATGGTATCTGATAATTAACAAAGGTGGTAAGCATTCAAAGCCTAGAGGGGACTATTATTTTTCTTATTATTTCAATGCCTTATTATTTTAGTCATAAAAAGATAGCACTAAAAGATGTAAGTAGAAAGTAACTCATTAGTTCTTAGTGAACTTTGGATTGTTAGTCCTAAATTAGTTTTAAATTCAAATTTTCAGGTGCTGCAGACAGAGTGATAAAGATCTGGGACTTAGCTAGTGGAAAATTAAAGGTTTCACTTACAGGACATGTGAGTACTGTTAGAGGTATGTATAACAATTTCTTTATCATCTTCCTACCATCATTATCTCACAAGTATCAATAATAGATTGAACTTTACCTAAAATGAATTATATAATATGTATAAGAGCACTTTTCATAGTCAATAATTGATTACAGGTTTGGCTGTGTCAGCAAGACATCCATACTTGTTTAGCTGTGGTGAAGACAGACAAGTTAAATGCTGGGATCTAGAGTATAATAAGGTATGTATGAAAACTCTGGTATATAGGAGACTCATGTTGATGAATCAATAAAAATAAAAAATGGTGGTCGAAATGTATGCCAAAATCTTCAAACCCCATTCCACCATGTATACCTACCTGCCTAATGGCTGCCGCTCGCGTCATACTTGTGAACAGGTGCTGCTTGTGGGGATTGGGCTGCTTAAGTTTGCTAGTTAATTATTAAATATGAATTCTACCTACTTTGTAGTTTTGCCACCATTCAATTGTTGTCAGTGCGATTAGAATGTAAAAATTATGTAATGAATCTAAGCTTGTTTTGAAAAGAGTAATTATGAGTTTATTGGCAGCTCTTCTCAGCAAATGCAACCATTCGAATCGGTATAAGAGTGAGAATCTTCATAAGTGCCTGCGAAGGTCTATTTGAATTTCGAAAAGACCACTTAAATTATATGGTCTTTTGTGTGTCGTCCGGTTAGTACGACCATTCGCCGGTCCTCCGAACGTCGTAATATCCGGATTCTACTGTAGGTGTTTGTATGTAAGGCAGTGTGTGTTTGTGTGTAAGGCGGTGTGTGTTTGTGTGAAAGTAGTGTGTTTTTGTGTGTCTGTGTAAAGTAAGGAAGTCCGTCCTCAGTACTTTGATAGTCCTGCTACTATGCTGTTGCAACCATCCTGTGTTTATTATTAATTTGATGTTTGCATAACGTAACAATAATGATATAGGTGATCCGTCACTACCACGGGCACCTGTCGGCGGTGTACTGCGTGGCGCTGCACCCCACCATCGACGTGGTGGTGACGGCGGGCCGCGACGCCACGGCGCGCGTGTGGGACATGCGCTCCAAGGCCAACGTGCACACGCTCTCGGGGCACACCGACACCATCGCCTCGCTCGTCTGTCAAGCCTCCGAGCCACAGGTACATTATCCACAGGTACATCGACGTGGTGGTGACGGCGGGCCGCGACGCCACGGCGCGCGTGTGGGACATGCGCTCCAAGGCCAACGTGCACACGCTCTCGGGGCACACCGACACCATCGCCTCGCTCGTCTGTCAAGCCTCCGAGCCACAGGTACATTATCCACAGGTACATCGACGTGGTGGTGACGGCGGGCCGCGACGCCACGGCGCGCGTGTGGGACATGCGCTCCAAGGCCAACGTGCACACGCTCTCGGGGCACACCGACACCATCGCCTCGCTCGTCTGTCAAGCCTCCGAGCCACAGGTACATTATCCACAGGTACATCGACGTGGTGGTGACGGCGGGCCGCGACGCCACGGCGCGCGTGTGGGACATGCGCTCCAAGGCCAACGTGCACACGCTCTCGGGGCACACCGACACCATCGCCTCGCTCGTCTGTCAAGCCTCCGAGCCACAGGTACATTATCCACAGGTACATCGACGTGGTGGTGACGGCGGGCCGCGACGCCACGGCGCGCGTGTGGGACATGCGCTCCAAGGCCAACGTGCACACGCTCTCGGGGCACACCGACACCATCGCCTCGCTCGTCTGTCAAGCCTCCGAGCCACAGGTACATTATCCACAGGTACATCGACGTGGTGGTGACGGCGGGCCGCGACGCCACGGCGCGCGTGTGGGACATGCGCTCCAAGGCCAACGTGCACACGCTCTCGGGGCACACCGACACCATCGCCTCGCTCGTCTGTCAAGCCTCCGAGCCACAGGTACATTATCCACAGGTACATCGACGTGGTGGTGACGGCGGGCCGCGACGCCACGGCGCGCGTGTGGGACATGCGCTCCAAGGCCAACGTGCACACGCTCTCGGGGCACACCGACACCATCGCCTCGCTCGTCTGTCAAGCCTCCGAGCCACAGGTACATTATCCACAGGTACATCGACGTGGTGGTGACGGCGGGCCGCGACGCCACGGCGCGCGTGTGGGACATGCGCTCCAAGGCCAACGTGCACACGCTCTCGGGGCACACCGACACCATCGCCTCGCTCGTCTGTCAAGCCTCCGAGCCACAGGTACATTATCCACAGGTACATCGACGTGGTGGTGACGGCGGGCCGCGACGCCACGGCGCGCGTGTGGGACATGCGCTCCAAGGCCAACGTGCACACGCTCTCGGGGCACACCGACACCATCGCCTCGCTCGTCTGTCAAGCCTCCGAGCCACAGGTACATAAACCCACTGGCATTCAATTTGACCCAAGCTCCTTTCATATAAAAGTGGTATTTTCATCAAAAATGTACTTTAATATTAGCTTTTTGCACTAAATTTCATATCGTTTCAAAGCTACAACAGCCAGCTTGCAGACGGTGTTGTTGTTTTAAATTTGGAAACGTTCAGTTTTGGCATTTGAGGCGTTAAAACATTTAATTTAAATTTTCATATAAATATTAACACACTGTCCATACTAATTAACATTGGCATGTATTTAACGCGGCGACAAATTAATCTGATTTTGGGATTTATAAAAAATGAAAGGAGGTACTAAAAATAATAGGTTGGCAGCTAAAGTGAAGGATCATTTTAAGTAGAAAGTAGCAGCTAAATAAGCTTTCTTTTAATTTAAAATGGCATTGATTTTTTTGTTTTGGTAACTGAATTTATTGTTAGGCGAAGACTTGACGGCGGAT
Organism: Achlya flavicornis; assembly: GCA_947623365.1. Classification (NCBI taxonomy): domain Eukaryota; kingdom Metazoa; phylum Arthropoda; class Insecta; order Lepidoptera; family Drepanidae; genus Achlya; species Achlya flavicornis. The sequence goes on from OX392478.1 coordinate 14,487,444, forward strand.
AAAAAGTAGAAAATAGGCTTTCTTAAATTATAAAATGAGGTTGTATATAAAGTAAACTGAGATGAGAAGAAAATATTAACTTGGTCATATAAAACATACTTTGTGCGACATTTTAAGAGCTCTAATTAAAGCAAATAGTGACATGCAAAAAAAATATTGTGGGCCTATAGTTTTATTTCTTGATGACTTTTATTTTCAACACGCTTTTATTAGCTTCACCTGTATGTATGTATGGAATCACATATATGTAAGCCGTGTTTGGACTTGTTGGAATCGTCTTGAGGTATGTATGGTTTTCAGGGTCTGATGATGGAGTAGGAGGGTGAGCACTGGAACTCCATAGTGGAGCATCGTATCCTAGCCGTGTTTGGGGTTGTTGGATTTGTCATTAGATGAACTTTGTTCATGTATGGTTTTCAGGGTCTGATGATGGAGTAGGAGGGTCCGGCACTGGAACTCCATAGCGACGCAATGTATCCCACCCGTGTTTAGGCTTGTTGGAATTGTAGAAAGATGAACTTTGACCACATAAAGTTTTCAGGGTCTGATGATGGAGTAGGAGGTTAATCACTGAAACTCCATTATTATAACTTATTTTCATTTTCATTTCATCTTATCATATCATATCATATAGTTCATCTCATGACAATTCCAACAACCTCAAACACGGCCAGGATACGATGATCCACTATGGAGTTCCAGTGCTTACCCTTCTACTCCATCATCAGACCCTGAAATCTATATACAGTCAAAGTTCATCTCATGACTATTCCAACAACCTCGAACACGGGTAAGATACGTTGCTCCACTATGGAGTTCCAGTGCCTACTGCCTACCCTTCTACTCCATCATCAGATCATGAAAATCATACATGATCAAAGTTCATTTCACGACATTTCTAACAACCCCAAACACGGCCAGGATACAATGATCCACTATGGAGTTCCAGTGCTTACCATCCTACTCCATCATCAGACCCTGAAAACTATATATGGTCAAAGTTCATCTCATGACAATTTCAACAACCTCAAACACGGGTAGGATACACTGCGCCGCTATGGAGTTCCAGTGCCAACCCTCCTACTCCATCATCAGACCCTGAAACCCATACAAGATCTAAGTTCACTGTTCCACTGTCCAAAAAACACGATTTACCAAAAAAGTAAAAATTCAGTCATCCAGATACTAATTATGATTCCACAAAAAAAAAACTGAAACCCTAATTCGTAATTATAGTACCCGTTTAAATTTTTACAGCTGCTTGCAAATCGCAGCCCGAAAGTGTATTTTATATGGAAGCTTATAGTTGCCAATATCACCATGTTTGTTATCCCACTGTCAATATTAGTCGCCAAGTCATTATTTATAGTACCCTACCTATTATTTCTATGTGCCTGTTTAATATATTTGCTACCTTAAAGAAGCCGCCACTATTTAGTTTTTATGATACATTGCCATTTGTAGCCCATCTAATTTAATAGTTGCCAAAATATTTAATCGCTGCCAAGTTATTTTTTTTGTAACCAGTAGTTAGTCGCCGTTTAATTTGTTAGTCGCCGCGAAAATAATTAGCCATTAACATTTAGAATGGACAGTGTGTTAATATACTCAACTCAATAAATAATAATAATAACTCGACGTCCTAGCGCGGCGTCAGAGCTCGGCGCTAATACGCCTTGACGCGACGCTATGGTGCTTCCTATATGGCCAGGGCTTTATTGTACACCAAAAAGTTGTAGTCTTTTTTTATACCTAGTTGACTTATACAATTGATACCTTAAGTAGGTATCAATCTTTCTTTAGTGGAAATTATGTGCTCCAACAAAATCTAGAATACACTTCTTTCACGATTTCACTTTCACTTATCAATAAAAATACTAGTAATATATTATTTCACTTATTCCTAAAACTAAAACAATTTCCAGATAATAACCGGTTCACACGACTCGACGATACGTCTCTGGGACTTGGCGGCTGGCAAATCATTGTGCACACTCACGAATCACAAGAAATCTGTGCGATCTATCGTCATACATCCGACTCTAAACACATTCGCGTCAGCCTCCCCGGATAACATAAAACAGTGGAAGTGTCCAGAAGGAAAGTTCATACAAAACTTGTCGGGGCATAATGCCATAGTGAACTGTATGGCGGTTAATCCTGAAGGTGTTTTAGTGAGTGGTGGGGATAATGGTACGATGTACTTGTGGGACTGGCGGACCGGATATAATTTCCAGAGGTTACAGGTTAGTGAGTTAATAATCAATTTGATTGTAGGTACTATTTCTATAATTTTTTTCTGTGGATGGATGGTGTTACAAGCACAGAGTCCAGAAAACTAGGCTCAAAATGCCATTGTAATAGGTACTTGGCAACAGACTTTCAACTACGTTTCGAATTGCTATTATAAAAGCTGTTTGAAAACAAAATCCACCTTAAAAAAAAACATGGTCAACTCACGACGCGACTTTATTTACTACACAAAAAGATACATATTTCAGCGAGAGAATTCGTGATAAGTGACTCGCAATGCCGCGAAGAGTATTCGAAATGTGTATCTATTTGTTAAATAAATAAAGTTCTATATTGTTTCGCATCTCGGTGTGAACTGACACTTAGGAAGAGTATTTTGTAATTAATCATAATCTAAAAATCTAGTCTTCTCAGTTTTAGTGCAATGTATAACAAACAGATGGGAGAATCAATTGTAACATTCAATGGCCCTGATTCTGTTGTTTACAACTAAACTAATTTTAATCTCACTGTCTCTTTCTAACAAAGAACATAAGAGAAGGATGTAAGAAATTTAGTCCTGTCAAATTAGTCCAATGCACACGCAAAATAAGACGGCAAAGATAAATTTGACAGCTTTAAATATGTTCTATCCTTTTTCAATAATGTTCGTAAGAAAGAGACTGCCTTCCTAAACTTCATTTTAAGTTATATTTCACCGCACATGCATTATAACCAGTTATCCTCCATATGTAAACAGACAATTAATTCCAGGCGGCAGTCCAACCCGGCTCGATGGATTCCGAAGCGGGTATATTCTCGATGTGCTTCGACCAGTCCGGCTCGAGACTGATCACCACAGAAGCTGACAAGACCATCAAAATATACCGCGAGGACGATTCAGCCTCCGAAGAGACCCATCCTATTAACTGGCGCCCCGAGATATTGAAGAGAAGGAAGTTCTAATTATTAATAAATTATGAAATTGATGTGTTGTTTAAATTCTTGATAACTATCAAGATAAGTCGTGCGAAGCGCTCGTGGTTTAGCATGACTAGTCGTTCTAAATCGATCGATGGAGCCGGTACCTTGAGTGGCCTAGTGATATTTCAAATCGAGCGTTTCCGTACTTCGGTAAGCACGTTAAACCGTTGGTCCCGGTTATCACTTAATTGTGATAGTCGTTAAGCTAGTTGGAGGCCTCCTAGGCGGCTTGAAAACTCCCAACAGTAGGTTGAGACAGAATGAATTTAATTAAAATTCATATCTATAAATCAAATAATTTTCTAGCATAATTAATTTTCGTATTGAATTTAAAATGTTTACTAAACAACCTTGCCGTAAGGAAGCAAGTGCAGAGAGAAGCTTCTTCCATACATCCTTATCGTCAATCTAAAACCACTTATTATAATAATATAGCTGTCGCCCGCGGTTCCGACCGCGTTCCATGGATAAAAAGTAGTATGTCCTTATTCATACCATAGGATATCTACGTGCCAAATCATCGCCATCGGCTCAGCGGTTTAGGCTGAAGGTAACATGGATTTATGGGTAAGTAAAACAATTTAAAAAAAATACTTCTTCAAATTATTTATTGTTTATCATATATCATTATGATATCATTATTAAATTTAACACAACCCAAAAAGTAATCTCAAAGCTTAGTTAATTTTCATGTAAATTTTGGTACATTCACACACAAGTCTTGTTAAGGAATGTGAGTTTTACTAAAACGCAAATTGTGTACAAACTTTTGGGCATAATTTAAGTAAAAGCATTCACGAGCGATTTCATAAAAAAAATGGTTCGTTCACAATTTCTTATAGAATCAAAATAGTTTCACACTGCATTTCGAAACTTATTACATCCACTAAAGATATTTTCTTACACACTTCGACATTCACAAAACTAGCATTTATCTATCTTCCATATATAATTTCCTCCATAGTTATTATTCTATTCTCATCTCAATATTTAAATCAGTGATTTGTTAAATTACATCTCCATTAAAGCGTTATAAAAAGTAAATATAAAGCTATTTGAGTACATTGAGCCTGCCAGCAAGCTTTACAAACAATTTGCCAAATGACTGATTTTATTGAACTTTATTTTCTTTGACACAATGCTTAATTTAGAGCACCCAAAGTTGGGGGACATATTTGATACATCCCAAAATTCTTTCTTTCTCTCTCTACACTCGATTTTATACAGATTATTGATATTTTCTAAAATCAATAATTTTATACATGATTTATTTAATGAATTCTAAAAATGTTACAAAATTAAAAACAAGTTACAATTTCTTCACAAATAAATTCTACTTAAAAACCCCTCCTCCCCCAACCCCTAATAATAATACTAATCGAGAACGATTTGGTAAAAAAAATTGTTCAATAAAATCAACCCCCGTTCGGCGTGTAGGCGGTACATTATAGGTTTCTGTTCAGTGATCACATCTCATCATCCAGGTCGAACTCCTCTTCGGGGTAGTCCCCCACGGTCACGTACACAGGTTTAACGAAGCCGCCGTACTTCGGGGGGCAAGTGAAATACCGCTTGCCATTTACTCTGAAAGTAATTTCTATGTAAGAACATTTTTTTATGAAATTTAAAAGATATGTGTTACTTAATCAAGGACTAATCTTTTGACAGAGCACAATTAAAACGCCGCAAGCAAAAACCTAGCTAAATCGTCTTATATTCTGGGGAACCTATATTAGGAAATTATATTTTAAATATCCAATAATTTAATATTAATTAAATATAATAATAATGTAGAAGATACGTAATTTATAATCATAATTTTAATTTTAACAAGTTTATAACGATATTGTACAAATTATTTGCTGTGCCCTAACAGGGTTTCATATTGTTTTTATTTATTTGTTGTGCCTTATAATTGTCGTCATCTTGCTACATATGAATAATGCAATAAACATTTGAATTTGAACTTTTAAATAGTATGATAATATAAAATGTATGTAATTATTAGCTGTAACTGGATTTCATAATGGGCCTTATATTTTTAGTATACATACCACTTTTTAACACATGTATACAATTTTAAGTTGAACAAGTAATCAATCACTAATATTATAATGAGCTTGTATGTTTGTATGGAGGAGTTAATCACTGAAACTCTGATTCTAGAAATTCTTTCCCTGATAGGAATTCTATAGTATCCCTGAGTGCTAAAGCTACAGTCATCCCGGGAATGTGGGTCAAACGTTGGGGGATTAAGTTTTTTTTTTTTTTTTTATACCACTAAGTCGGTAAACAAGCATACGGCACGCCTGATGGTAAGCGGTTACCGTAGCCATATGGACGCTTGCAACACACGAAGCATCGCTCACGCGTTACCGATCTTTCCCCCCTCCCCAATGAGCTCTGGCGACCTTACTCACGCGCAGGAACACAACTTTACACAACATAAAGTTATTTGGCTGCGGTATTCTGTAAGGTGGAGGTACTTCCCCAGGAGAGCTGCTCTTTGAGCGAATAAACGCTATGCTCTACCTCTCTTAAAAATGTAAATAAAATAGCTTTAAAAAAGAAAACAAGTCTCGTTCACACTCAGACAATCTAATAAATAGACTTATCAAGGCTGTGATAGCTCAGTGGTAGTAAAGTCAGACAAAGAAATGCGTTCAAAATCAGACCTATCACAGTACAAAAAAATATACAAGGTGTAATGAAAAGGGTATATTGAAGACATCAGGTACAGACTCTATAAAAAGTTTCAGCTTAAAATAAACTACTATAAAATTAAATAATTCTAAGTTTATTGAATTCAAGTATGAGCCCCGGCCGTGGTTTTCCCAATGGAGTACAGCATGGGGTTCTTTAAAAAGGGTGTGAAGAGATTTCTTCAGGTTCGGCAACGCGCGAGTGATACCCCCGGCGTTGCAAGCGTCCATAGGCTACGGTAACTGCTTACCATCAGGCGGGCCGTATGCTTCAAATCACAACCAACATGACACCGATCAATGAGGGTCATTATCATTTTGAGTTACTTCTGTGCCCTTAGTACCAAAACAGTGGATTACTGTAATGGATATAGGTATAGTAAGGGGCACGAGTGGTGAGCACAAATTGACACCTGCGCACTAGTTAATTTTCGGTCTGTTTGGCGGAAAGAAGCAGGGGGGAGCGGCGAGCTGCACAAGATTGGTTCGTCAGTCGATGCTCGTCGTCTATTGGATTCTTGCGTGTCATTTGGGTACTGTGATTTGGCCAAAAGTGTACATGCGCGAGCTTGCCCCCACTACTGCCTATCTGTGCTCACCATTCGTGCCTCATACTGTACCCTCTCCGTAAGTGTTTCACGTTGATGTAGATATACAACTCACTCTCCATCGTTCTTCCCGCGCGGCTCGTCGTACTGCACCCCGATCCAGAGTCCCTTGGCTCCGTCCAGCGCGCCGTTGTAGCGCACCGTCGCGCGCCGCACGCCCTGCTGCGGCACGCGCACCTCGCACCGGGACCCTACCACCACTGCGCGTGCTATTCTATTGTGGGGGGGGGGGGGTCAAGAAGTAACTACACAAGACTGCGAAGGAAACTGTAGTGTAGGCAGACCTGGGCCAGTAGACAAGATGATTGTCGACAATCGTTATCGTTAGTCAAAATTAGTCAAATCGAAATATCACGTGATTTTTTACAATCTCTTATGTCAATCCCATACAAAGCTTGATAGTTTACTAACGATAACGATTGTCGACAACCATCTTGTCAAGGGGGGCTGGCTCTATCTGGCATGGCATGGAAATATACTACTGATCCATTATGGTAAGCATTCGAAAGAGATAGAGTTATGCGACAGAGCGAGAGGCGTTCTTTAGTATATTTTCATACCTAAACACAGATTATTACTAGGAAGTGAGCCTTCTGCATTTATGTTTTGTATTTTTAGGTCACTATTAATCATATCACTAACACAAATTGTTAGTGCTTGCATAACAAATACTATTGTTACAATATTACTTTGTGTAGATGAAGCACATTTTTAGGTCAAAGATAGAGGTTAATAATCGAAAAGAAAACACCAACACCTACTGATGTATTGGAGCAGCTGCACTTTCATATAACAATAGTAATAATAATATATATAGTTAGAATCACCTTGATGGTTAACTTTTCTAGTCATATATTTATTTTTAGCATAATAAGATTGTGGTAAACCAGGATAAAAGCTTATCTAACAACATATCAATGTATGAACCCTAAATATTATATATAAATATAAATATTATTAGATCAATCTTACTAAAGAGCCTTATATGATTTTACACCCCTATTTTACCACCTTAACAGTGGAATCTTCTGGAATCATCTCTTGGTGGATTGGATGCCATTGCCATAAAAGCAATCTATTTTTTTTTTTTCTAGTTTTTAACATGTTGTTGATAAATCAGTCAGTCAGGATAAGTAATTTTATATGTATAGAAGATAAATAAGGATTGAAAGACTAACTTGGCTTCATCCTCAAGTTCCTTCTGCTGTTGTTCTTTGAGTTTGGTCATGTCCTCCTCATTGTACTTGCCCAGTTTGTTGCGTTGCAGGAATGAGCGGAGAGTGTCACCTTTCTTTTCATACTCCTCTTCTGATAAGCGGAATCTGTTGAAAGACGAAAGACCTTTGAATAAGGTACAATATATTGTTGTCGCTGCGATTACTAAAATTGTAAACATGAAATGAAATGTGAGTGTCTATTTTCTATACATTCTGGCAGCCAAATCATCCAATGTCCTTCACATTGGATAACTTAGTTAGTATGTGAATGTATGCATCAGTCAAAGCAACTCCAGACAATGAATGAATGATTGTTCTTGTTTCCATTTTGAAAGTAGAACAATATTGATAAAAGTTTAAGACCCTATTCACCAAACCACAGCCATAATCACACCATGTAGGCGGGCACATTTTTTTATGAAAATTAATAGTTGAATTCACTCACACACACCACATTTTGCCATCACTATCAACTGCATTTGTAATACCCACCCCACCACACCACAACAACTACAATGTAACCACCAGACACCGGGAACTAGCAGTGCAAACATTTTAAGATTTTGTAGCTACTATAAAGCAAGGCAAAAAGCCCCAGCAACACTAATCACACATAACCACAGCTTGACTTCATTTTGTCAAGATGCTGTTGTGTGGTTGCCATATGTGTGAATAGATCCTAAGATAAAAAATAAAGAAATTATAACTAAAAAAATATTTTAACCTCTCAGCACTATCAGAAGTTCCAAGATCCAAGAGAGCAAACTTGTCTATGACATGTATCCTCATGCCATCATCAATATGGTAGGAGCCTAGGAGTGCATCATCATTGTCTATGTTGCACACAAAGTTGTTCTTGGTGTCATACACTTTTAGCTTCATTGTGGCTGCTGATCCTCCCGTCACCAACTCCAGTTTTGTCTAAAACAATGACGTATAATCAGTCAGTGGAACTGATGGCTCATACCTATAAAATTATTTTTTCTTCAAACCCTCTGCCATCACTAAGGCCTTATTACTGAGTTCCTCGTTTTCTAAACTCCATCTCACTCTATTTATCAATTAAGTTCATGTGAATAACAATATTATTATTAAAATAGATCGACTGGTAGGAAAGGAATCACCTGCTGTATTTTATCATAGAGTGAGTTATTTTACAGTCGCAAATGGATCAAATTTAATTCAGAATTGTTATTTCGATTAACACAGGCTTTATAAAAGCTTTAATACGCAGTTTAAAATAGTATCTTACTGGATAAATTGATATTTATAAAAATGTGTGATTCATAGTAACCTTAAAGTCTTGAACAGTGATCCCTTTCTTGAATCTTCTCTCAACAGGTGGAGCATCTTCGCTATCAGATTTTGTGATATGCACATTCACAAAATCTTGAGTTATAACTTGAATACCTTCCATTTTTTAACCGCAATAAAAACACCGATTTTCACGAAGAAAATTCTCTGAATCATACACAAACACACGAATGCACACGACAAACACAAACTGACTGATCCACAGATAAAAAACTTGAACGTCAAATTAATGTCAGTGTTTTTTTTTTTCATCTTGGGATCACCCAGCGTGACCAGATTTAGTAGATTTCTACTTTTTTGGTAGATTTTGAGGTACTGGCAACAGAATTTAGTATGTAAAAATTATTTGGTATATTTTAGTAGAATTCACGCTTTTCAGTTATTCTATTCTAGTACTTTTTTGGCATATCGGATAAATGCGGAGTATTCCCCCTTTCATCGAATGGATTTTAACTATTTCATTTTCATTCATTCTTTTCGTTACCGTTCGTGCCGTGAGCATAGAGTGTGATAGACTAGTGGGAATTCCTTTATTGAGTAATTTTTATAATCGAGTTTAAAATGAAACGTAAATATACACAAGGATATCGCGATGAATGGGAGCAAGATCCCTCATTTAAAAGTTGGTTATGTAAATCTGTAAACACTGCGAGTGCTCATTGTAGAGAATGCAACTGTGAAGTACTAAGTAGAGTGGCGTCTTTGAAGGAACACATGGCTACATCAAAGCATATAAAAAATATGAAAGGATATTCCGGCATTTCTCAGGTATGCAAGTTACTTACGTTAATATGTGGAATGTAATTCTTAGTTAATTATTCTTGTTAAGACATTTTTTTAATACTTTCAACTTACGCAGTAGTGTGAACCCGTATTATGTTCTAAAGTTTATGAATTTGATTTCCCTTCGAAAGCAAACATTCGCTTTTTTATGTACGTTTATTACCTACGCATTTACATAACAAGTACTATACAACTATGTGTGTTTATTCATGTTTTTAACTTCTTTGGTTACAGATTGATACGATTCTTTGTTATTTTTATTATTTTATCGTTTAATCAAGAAAACATTCATGTTTTTACGTTGTAACACGACAGCAAAAAAAAATAATAGATTTTTAGTATTCTTACTAGTTCTCTTTTGGTAGAATTCAGTAACTTTTAACCTCCACAAGCAGTAGATTCGTCAAATGAAATCTGGTCACACTGGATCACACCAGCCCGCCAGAGTAATAGCTGTTGTACGTAGTATTTATATACTCTGCTCTGAGGTAATAGTATTCTATGCACCAGCCAGACGTACTTCATGGATTGGATCAGATTGGATTGATCTTTGTTGGATAAAATACCACCCATAATATGCAATAAAAATCAAAATGAACGAATTTATGAAAATAAAATGAAAACGCAACAATACTGCAAGTTCCCGCTAAAAAGTCTAGTTAGCAGCCAAGTTAGCAGCACAGTTAGCAGTAAGTATGTAGTCTGATGCACAAGCGTATTTTCCCTCGGGCGATGTACTTACCTACTTTGAATCCCTCGCCGTAAAAATACTATCTAAGTCGGCTCTCCAGCATCCAATACATTCAATTATTTAAATAATTTAGATATACAGAATGGATGTTCTGTTCTCTTATCGTCATGCTTAATAACTTTTTCTTTACTGATGAAGCGTGGCGTGGTAGATTTTTCTAGGTTAAGGGTTCCGTAGTAAAACAAGAAAGCCTTATAGATTTGTCATGTCATGTCCGTCCGTCCGTATGTCACACTCACACACAACAATTTTATTTATTAGCGTAAAATTAGCTCAAAGGCACATAATATAGAGCTAAACCACAACAAAGATTTATGAACATTATTTATTGTCTAGTGTCTCTGTAGAATACCTGTTTTTTTTTAAGTTTCCCAAGTGGATTATTGTTGAATAAGTTCTCAAACAAACTCACTTTCGTATTTATAATATTAGTATGGATATGGAGGGTAGTTTTTTTTTTTACAATAAATTAAATATATTACAACTGACTGACTGAAATTACAAGGAAAACGATCACACTCACTGAGTCTTCTAGTTCACGAGCTATAGGTAGTAGAGACTACGATCGAAAACTCATTTTTAGGGTTCCGTACCCAAAGGGTGCCAACGGGATCCTATTTACGACGGTTGAAATTTTCACAGAATGTGTAGGTATTAGTTGCCGCTATAACAAAATTAAATAAAATAAAAAATTAAAGGGGTTCCCCATACAAGAAACTTCTTTACGGAACCCTTCGTGTGCGAGTCCGACACTCACTTATTTACGATACGATTTTATTGAATTAGAGTAATATAGAACTCAATAGCTATATGGTCAGGTAATAATATACGCTAACTGTATGGTCAGAAAAAAATATGGGGCTGGATATATTTCATTCATCGGTGGCTGAAATTCGCAGAAGTGCCATGAGGTATGTAGAGCAGTCATAAAAAATTAGATCATTATGTAGGTACGCTTTGGTTATAAACTGTAATGTACATTGTGAAGATAATAATGTATACGGTACTTATGTTGTTAAATTCAACATAAGTCATCATCCCCAGTATGCATAACTTGGCAAAACTGGCCAACTTTATAATTCTGTATTAATTTTGAACCAAATGGCGTAATCACTTAAAAAACAGAATAAAGGAAGGGCAGAAAAAATAAGTATCGATTATATTTTAAAATGAATTTGTATGGAAACTTGCTATTAACTTTATTAGCTGATTGATCCTGTTGAAATTTTTATTTTTCTAATAATACATTGCTATTATTTTTAGACGAGTTGTGCAGATATCTTGATGTAGGAAGAACTGCGCTATGATGCTATGCTGAAATTCAAACAAACAAACAAATGCATATACCAGTCAATGTGTGCAAAAGGGACCACAAATCCTGACATAGTTGAAAGTCGACATCGTAGTTTACTGTTGGCTAATCAAAGATCATTCTATTGGATTTTTAATGTTTTATTTATTTAAGCACAATAATGACAAACATTTAAGCATGCAATTTAATTTAAAGATAATAAACCTTATCTACAAACCTAACATCTTATTAAGCGAAATAAATGAGTAGGTAAATCTCGATATTAAAAACCCCGATTAATTCATAAAAATATGTTACATGTAGACAATAATGATGAACCAAAGCGCGGTAGCCGTGCTTCGAATTCATTGATATTATGTTAAACATTTAATGTGAATATCCTACTTCTATGACCTAAAACGTGATGGATTACTACACATTGTCCCTATTCTTTATTTATAAAACCATGTTAATATCTATGATATAATGTATATAGTAACTATTCTGAAATCCTTTACCTACCTCCACCGAACTAAATATAAAAAGCGATATAATTTTATCAATGGATATCAGTTTTTTTTAAATTAGTCATATTTTTTTTGAAATAATAATAATTTCCAATGCTGAAGTAAGCGAGAATAAATTGCTACCGAAATCGAATAAAAATACTCAAGACATAGACACACTATGAACCACCGCACGTTAATAAAACAAAATTAAACAGAACTTAAAAAAACGACCCTAGTCGACATAACGAAACCACTAAAATACAAGAAATTTCGTAGAGTATAATATAATGGAAGTAACATTTATTCTTCCCGTTGAGTTTCTTCTGGATATTTCCATTGCTGATTCGGGTGACACGGCCGTTGAGGTATTTTGCACACATTGCTAGCGATATCAATATTATGTCGAAACGGTTATCGTATAGCCAAAATAGGTATATATTTAATTGCAAGAGCAACAAGAGCGACTTTTCAATACCGTTTCGACATTATCAAGTAATAAAATAAACGCTCGCCGAGTACAACTGTGCAAGTCGTATGTTGCAAAGGTATTGAATTGATGATTCGACGCGATTTTATGATAGAAAAGGTGCGTTTAGACGGGGTAGTATCGCGACAAGTGAGTTGCAACAGTAACATGTGACAGTGCTATCGTGCTAGACGCGCGTTTATATATCAGTTAGCAACCGTACCTTGCCCGGGTCGCTCGACTTGAGCGCCCAGGCGAGTTCCTCTCGCACCAGCAGCCGCCGACAAAACAAAACACCACATTCGGTAACCAATAAGGCACTCGTATATTTCAACTTTTTGTTATCGTGTATATAAAAAAAAAATCTTTGGTTTTGTACGGTCGTTCTCGGATCCCGGGCCGCGTCACCCGAATCATTTCCACTGGAAATAGCCAACTTTCCACCGGCGCCTGTGTCAAGCGGGTCCATCCTTGCTATTCTTCTCTGCTTCTGGTTCCTTCTTCTCCTCGCTGAAGATGTCGTCTGATTTAGCTGGTGCTTCGACCATTGTCTCGGGTATATCGTTTTCTACGAATGGTTCCACTTCTGGAGCGGGTAAAGAGAAGCTGGTGTCAACTACGGCGTCGCTTGAGTCGTATAAGTCGTTCGCAAGATGTTCGTGAGTGTCCGCAAGAACGGGTGGTTGTTCTGGTTCAACATGAGTCTCTATTGGAGCAGGATAACTCTCTCCCTCGTTTTGTCTCTCTTGCTCTATACTCTCGAACGTTTCTGGCTCATTTGCCGTATAGTTGCTAGGTTCATTTTCCGTATAGTTGCTAGCTTCAGTTTCCTCATGTTGAGGATTAGTTACACTTTCCTCTACTATATTGCTATTCTCGTTTGTGTTCGTCTGTACAATTTGTTCGTCGTGACTAGACTCGGTTTTATCATGAGTGCTGACTGTATCTAAGTTAACATCATGACTGCTGACGGGTTCTAAGTTAACATCACCAATGCTGACAGGTTCCGAGTTGACATTATCAGTGCTGACATCATTAGCGCTGACTTCACTTACTTCTTGTGGTTTCTCCTGTTCGATCTGCTCGGATTCCTCGGCAGCACCCCACCTTGACTTTCTGTCCTTGTCTCTCCTGGAGTTCCTCTCTTCTCTCACTGATTCCCTCGGTCCGTCTCTTGCTCCTTCTTTACCGCCATCTTTCGGTCCCTCTTTTGGTCCTTCTCTTGCTCCATCTCTCGGTCCCTCTCTTTGCCTATCTCTGGATCCCTCTCTTTGTCCATCTTTGGGCCCCTCTCTTTGTCTATCTTTGGAACCCTCTCTTTGTCCATCTCTGGACCCCTCTCTCTGCCTGTCTCTGGATCCCTCCCTCTGGCCATCTCTGGATCCCTCTCTCTGGCCATCTCTGGATCCCTCCCTCTGGCCATCTCTCGATCCCTCTCTGGGCCCGTCCCTCGCTCCATCTCTCCCGGGAGTGTCTCTCAGAGGTCTATTCCTCGGTGGTCCTTCGTCAAAGTTCCTCCTTCTGTCGTTCCTATCTCTGAATCTATCTTCATGTTCTCTAGGTCTCCTGTCCCTTCTCCTGTCGTCCCATTCATTCCTTCTGTCCCACTCACGATCTCTTTCACCATTCCAGCCTCTATCATTAAACTGCTCTCTGTCATCGAACCTTCTATTGTTTCTATCGAAGAACTCTGGTGGCCCATCGAAGCGAGGTGGCCCGTCGAATGGTGGGCGATCGCCATCAAAAGGCGGACCCTCAAATTGCCTGGGACCGTCGAAAGGTGGCCTCGGCCCGTCAAATGGTGGCCTCGGCCCGTCGAAGGGTGGGCGAGGACCGTCGAATGGTGGACGTGGGCCATCGAAAGGTGGCCGTGGACCGTCGAATGGAGGCCTAGGTCCATCGAATGGCGGACGATTCATCCCATCGAAAGGCATCCTATTAAATGGTGGTCGCTCAAACCTAGGTGGGCCCTCGAAAAGAGGCCCGCCTTCGAATGGAGGCCGTTCAAACGGTGGTCTATTGAACGGCGGCGGTCCCATCCCGTTGAATCTAGGGCCAAAGGGTCCCGGGCCGGGCCCTGGTCCATCCATCCATGGTCCTGGAACACATTAAGGGTTATCATTAGTTACATACTCGTAGGTGAATGTATCGGACATGATCAAGTGTATGGCACAGAGTCATACCTGCCATAGGTTGCCTAGGCGGCCCTCTCATTCTCAATTCTGTAAATTGAAATTGATCAGTTTCAATTGAATATTAAAATGTCTATAAATATATTGCTACATAACCATGTACAAGATAATCTGTTTCATATAATTTTCTATAAATGGGTATATTTAAATGAATCATTTTTCAGAAATATATATGTCAATATTAAAATTTAGGTAATGAAAATTTCAAGGGCCGCACAATTATGATTTATACAAATTAACTATAAGTAAGTTAGTTCACTCAACAAATAAATGTAATATTTATATATTCCTCAAATTAAAAATGCAATCGGCACGTATAAGTCTACATGGAGGCTGTCATACCGCCATTTTAAAATTCGTGTAATCGCTAGAAGAATTCAACAGAAACAAAAAAAGGTGTGAAATTTCCTGAAATTAATTACGAGCCTCCATGTAAAACTTATAAAAATCAAGTCTTTAGTTTCAAAGTCAACGCCATTTATTATATTTACGCCCTTAGAGGACACTTATTAAAGTCGAAGATAATGATCTTACCGTTAAGTGTATAAAAAATGGCGGTATGTATGCCAAAAAGGCCTATCGTACAAACACAAACAATTATAACACAAAATGTTGATTAAAAATATAAGTCATGCAAAAAGATGCAAAAGTAAATGATTAAATAATGTGATATATTCACCAGCTCTGAAGGCGGGCGCCATGTGCGGCGGCGGCAGCCTCGGCGGAGCCAGCTGCTTCCAGCCGCTGTCGCTCTCGACGCTTCCAGAACCTTCTGGAACTAAACACACATTCTCGTTACTTACAACCATTGCCAAACACGCCTATAGCGGGTATGGAGATGCAAGATAGATGACATCTCCATTTAAAAGGGAAGGTCTTCCGCCAGCCTGGTTCCTCGTGCCTGGAGACCATCGAACAAATTAACCCAAAGGAGCTCAATGGCGTTTCATGTCATTTGCTGACAAAGCGCTCTGATTGGCTAAGTCAAGGAAAAATGCGCTCTAATTGTCCAAGACAAGAACACACGATGCAGTGATCGGTCTTAATGTTTAGAATCAGTGCAAAATCACTGACTAGCTGCGGAATTGGCTTGTTCGGTATTACTAATCTAAAGGGATTTTTCCCCATGCAATCTGCGCTAGAACTACTGTACTGTTCTCATCTGTGGGATGGCTCAGCCAAATATCAACCAGTGGCGTGCATTGGTTTTCAGACTAGGTAGGCAGAAGAAATCGTGGCCATACACGCCTAAATATGCCTGTTAGATAGATACCTAATGTTTTTTGACCAGATTCGTAAAATTGTTTAGGTCAGCGAATCATTCGACACAAATTTGGTAGGTATGATTCATTAGCAAACAAAATAGATAATAACAGAATAATAGATTCGAATAACAGCACTCAGGAGTATAATAAACATAATATTCTGTGTTAAAATTTCTAAGATTTACCTTTTTTTTTAATCCATGAATGTTTTGGAGTTGGTCTACAGCAAGTTACCTACTATTTTCAACAAACTAAAACTGACTAAAGGACTAATTTATTGATAAATTTTGCATTTTCACCACAAAATTTCTTCATTTCACACAGATACACTTCGCAAAAACACAATAGAATAAAAGTAAATAACAACAACATTGCATACAATGCCAGCCAAACCATAAACAAACCAACACAAATAAATTGCGAAGTTATATTTGAGTTGCTTTAATGTTGGTAAACTGTAGTGTTTTTAATTTGGATGGGTTGCTTTACTTACAACAGAGTAGGTAAGGTTACTTTTGGTCCATAAATTGCGAATGGCAAATGTCAGTATGCTACGCATAGCAAAAGCGTGATTTATGCTTTCGTCGTATTATCTTAAAGAAGTGTGTGTGTGTGTATGAATAGGCCGAAATCGATTTAGTGTGCGTGAATTTGAGAGGCGAACTCGCGTGTGCCTGCGCGGCAAAGTTTGAAATTTCGTTTTGAATGTTAGGTTAGAATTTTTATTTAAAATGATTGTAGTTTAATTGAATCAAAATATTATTTTATTGAATCTTATGAGGTAGGCATTGCTTATTTGCCTATATGGAATGCACGCCACTGATATCAACTAGCAACTTTGGACTCGTTAGATAGACGCGCTCGAAGGATAATTGACGATAGCAACCTAACGAGCAAGAAACTGCAAAACCTGGATCATCGGCGTCAGGTTGCAAGTTTGACGGTATTCTACAGATTGTTCCACGGAGAATGCGATAAAGAACTCCATAATCTCGTCCCTCCATCCCCGTTCTTCTATCGGACCACTAGGCGTCGGGGGGGTCTCCATCGCTTCGTCGTCGACATTCCGTCTTGCCGTACCAAGCGTTTCGCTTCCTTTTACCTTATACGCACGGCTAAGTTGTGGAATGCTCTCCCGGACAACGTGTTTCCAGACACTTATAACATGGGTTTATTCAAGGCCAGAGTGAACAGGCATCTTATGGGTACGCGCGGTCAACCCTAGCGTAGACTACATCTTCGCTTACCATCAGGCAGGATTGCGGTCAAGCGAAAACCTATTTAATATTAATATTAAAAAAAAAAAAAAGATATGTGTGTAGAAGAAACATTCATAATTTAAACGGGTAAAACATTTTGACAGCGCAGCGCTGCCAAAAAGAAAAAACCTGCGCGCCCTCATGTGGTTGATTATTATCAAAAAATCTAGTCCAAGATATACAAGTCTGTTTTTTTCCTCGCCAATGTGTTGATAAACGTCGTATGACACGCGTGTGCATTGATCATTACACTCTCGGCTCTCTAATCGCTTAATACCGCTTCGTCTGTAATTACCAACTTTGCGAACATGTATCATAATGTACTATTGCAAAATACCGTAGTTATAAGGGTTGAAAAAGAACAGATTATACAACAAAGTGGTAAAATTAAAAAAAAAAGATACGAGACCTCAAAGTTACGCTGTTAGGTCTTTTATCATCCAAAAGTAAATTAAAAGCTACTTTCAGGACCTTAAATAAAAAGAAAATTCGGCAACTATGTACAGTAGTACCTAACTGATAAGGCGCGTCGTGAATCTTCGTTCGCACAGAAAAGAAAGTATGGCCCGAAGATTAACGAAACAATGCTTAAAACTTACAATCAACCCTCGATCACTAATATAAGATTCATAATACAGTGCAGCTGTTAGTTCCGTCTCACTCGCAAGTCACGCCCCTCCGCACACATGGCGGCAGCTGCCAAACAATAGCGTTTCCCGCGCTTTGAAAATGTATATTTTGAGCAGGTACATCGGTAAGCCATATCATTTGGGTAAACGCAGTTTTTCACGACCAAAATGACAAATTACGTGTTTTCTCCATACATTTCAGTACACGTCACGTTAGAGTATCAATTTGTATGGGGCGTTTTCGACACTCTTACTTTGACTCTCATTTCTGACTTTTCTAGTGCTCTAATGACAATTGGTCCCATATAGACATTTGATCCCAATAACAAACATGACCGATTGACATGATTAAGAAAGACCGGCCAAGTGCGAGTCGGACTCGCACAAGGAGCGTTCCGTACAATATTAACTAATTCAACTTTGCCGTGAAAAAAAAAAAGACGTTTCTTGCCCCCTTTAATTTTAATTTTTATTTCATTTTTAGGATTCCGTAGCCAAATGGCAAAAAATGGAACCCTTATAGATTCGTCATGTCTGTCTGTACTACCATTTACTTATATACCTACCTACACGTTTGTACGGAACCCTCGGTGCGCGAGTCTGACTCGCACTTGGCCGGTTTTTTATTACTTATTCATGCAAGAGAACGCTTTTCCAAATGATTTAGTCGACTCGAAGTCCGTCAGAACTACTAATGGATCGATTGCATGATTTAAAAGGGTTTTTTAAAACAAATTTTTTTTTTGGGAACTGAAGAGCCGCAACTTTACATCGAAAGAGCCGCATGCGGCTCGCGAGCCGCATGCGGCTCGCGAGCCGCATGCGGTGCGATGTTTGCCGACCCCTGATCTAGCCTATTAGATCTGCGAGTCTTTAGTTGAGTCGTCCACCTTGTTTTTTGACCATTGACTTTGGAATTTAAGCAGTTACCTGTATAATATACCCGTTCCCGGTAGTGTTTCCAAACATTGTTCATACGGTAATTAAACGGTAATTTTCACACTACCCTTCGTGACCCACTTAATACTTTTAAAAACCCAAGCTAGTTCCATTAGGTAAAATAATACAAATTTATTAATGGTAAAAATATTTCATTAATGCTACATATTTTGGTATCGCCTATTTAGTCACTAAATATTAGTGCGAAGTATGGAGCTGCTGCTTATTTTTTACCAAAGAATCGCTAGTTCGCGGAAAATGACGAAAGTTTTATCCAAAGGTCTGGTTCCACTTCAAATCGGTTTCTATATTTATTTGTATGGTAAACTATTGTTGATAACCCAGCTTCACATTTATAAGTTGTAACGAAATTGTATATGTGTGTAAAGTTGACGACAAGATAACCACAAATCAAAATATCCCTGAGTGCTGTGTCAGGTGACAATTCAAGGCGCTCACCTCTTACGAATATTTACGGTAGATAGTAGGTATTATTTTTAAAATAAGGCGGGAATGTTGCGACCCGGCATTTTATTGTGATGGCCCGGTACCGTGTCGCGACCCGGCTCATGGGAAACGCTGATAGACGCTTTTAACACCAAGGGTATCCTCACGCGTTACCAATCCTGCAAAAATCTTTTCAGATCCCTTGAGGAACTCCATGCTGTACTCCCATATACGATAAGTCGCTTCAGCCATTTGATCGCCTCAGTGGGTAACCTAACATAGGATACATTCCGAATTGGATAATATGTGCTCACAGTGCTCACAGCAATAATTTGCGTACCGAGTTAGATATCACGTTAATGACAGCTGAGAACAGTTAACAATTCGGAACGCCCGTTATCGCGCTCACAGTATTTAAAACAGAACATTTGAGAATTTAATTAAAATCTGAATTCACAATGCGCTAGGACTCCTTAATATCTCTTATAATTTGACTCGAAATCGACATTTGACTTCGAAAAGGAATATCAGCGTTATTTATTATTATTCTCTCATAAAATCATAAAAAGTATCCTTACCAAATAGAAAACCCAGAATCTTATTAGACTTTTTGCCGAAAACAAAATAATTAACCGTCACTTTTGACAGCGCTCACGGTGATATCAGTTTAGGGCATCTATGACGTTTCACGGGACATGGTAATCTGTCATTATTCAATTCGGTACGGGTTTAAGCACGATCAAATCGATTACAGCGATTATAGCATTAATTCGGAATGCAGCCCTAATTTGACAGGGACTATATATTTGTCTATAAACATAATCACTCACCATCGTTAATCATCGGCGGACCGTCGTGTCTCATCGGCAATCTATCGATGAGCGGCGGTCTCTCCATCCTGCCGTCTCTGCTATCTCTGTCTTCTCGTGTGTCCTCTCTCTCTCTATCTCTGTTCTCTTGGAACTCCTCCCGTGGTTTATCTGCGCTCTGACTTGCTGGTTTTCCGTTAGCCATCTCCCACAATCGTTCTTGTAATGATTTCTCAGAGTTTTCTGCGTTGGAGGCGGCGCGAGGTGATTTTTCTCTGCTTCGTTCTCTGTAAATTTGAGTTTTGTTAGATATATGGTATCAAATAGAAGAATTTCAATAAATAGAATAATTTCATAGGTATAGCCAAATACAAACCTGTTGTTGTCCCTAGATGAGAAACGTTCTCTATCTCCTCTCTCTCCTCTATCTCCTCTCTCTCCTCTGTCTCGCCTCTCCCGTCCTCTATCTCCTCCTCTCTCTCTATCACGATCTCTTCTTTCGTCGCGTTCTCTGTGTAATGATAAAACATATTAGAATAAAGGAATGGAATATTTGGCTGTAGATAAAATAAATATAAGAAAAATAAAATATTTACACCAGAAACTATCAGGTCTAGAAAAAGTGTATTGTAAATTTTATATTTATTATTTTCAACACAATCGTTCGTAAAGTGACATTTATTGCACCGTTTTTGGTACCTTAAGAGGGAGTCGACCCAAAAAGTGACAAAAGGACAGCTACGGTTAAGTTGATATTAACGAAAATAGTTTATTTACACCGTGAACATCTACATAATTATTACCACAGATAATGTATTTACAATGTTTGCGAAACAAAAATATGAAATATGGTATAGGTTTTTTAATGGACTCATATGAAGTTGAGCAAAAATCTTCAAAAATGCGTGCTGTGATTCAGAAGATTTCGTGTATTTTTCCTTAGAAATATTCTGTAGAAATGTAGTCAGTTAATTCTCTAATAAATAATCTTGAAGTTTTGCGTCTGATATTTTAATTATTTTGTCTAGATGATTTATTATGATTTTTTAAAAATGAGCTCCGAATTCGCCATACATTTTTACTATGGCAGCGCGACGTTAAATATATAAGTGAGATACGCGCTCGAAAATTTAGTCGACCACGGGAGCTCAGAGAGAGATCACGTCTCTTTGCGGAACGACTACCAAGAAACACACGATCGCGATCTAACGTGTACGGACACTAATTCAAAGAGCATAACGACATAAGTTTTGTTTTTCGTTTTTTGAGTCAGTCAAATAATATATATTACTTTTGTTTCATTTGCAATGTTAGTTAGTTTGCTTAGGTCAAATTTTGCAAGCACATCTTTTTTTTTTCAAAAATTTTTTCATACTTGGGTAAACCAGCATACGGCATACGACTCGCTTGGTGGTAAGCGGTTACCGTAGCGATATGGACGCCGAGTGAGCTGAAATTTTGCATACACCTTTAGTTCCAATGACAAAACAATTTGCAATACTCAATAATGTAATACTTTTAAAATGGCCGTCGCCACAAGATGGCGGATGAAGTATTTTTCTCAAAATGTCAAAAAAGTGTCCGCCATGTTGAACTTTTTAGATACTGGTCCGATTGCTCTCAAAATCGATATTTGTGAGTCCTTCGGGTCACAAAACAAGAATCTTTTCTCATAATTTTGAAAAGGTGTCCGCCATGTTGAACTTTTTAGGTACTGGTCCGATTGCTCTCAAATTCAATATTTGAGAGACCTTGGGGTCACAAAACAAGAATCTTTCCTCAAAATGTCGAAAAAGTGTCCGCCATGTTGAACTTTTTAGATACTGGTCCGATTGCTCTCAAATTCGATATTTGAGAGACCTTGGGGTCACAAAACAAGAATCTTTTCTCAAAATGTCGAAAACGTGTCCGCCATGTTGAACTTTTTAGATACCGGTCCGATTGCTCTCAAATTCGATATTTGAGAGACCTTGGGGTCACAAAACAAGAATCTTTTCTCAAAATGTCGAAAAAGTGTCCGCCATGTTGAACTTTTTAGATACTGGTCCGATTGCTCTCAAATTCGATATTTGAGAGACCTTGGGGTCACAAAACAAGAATCTTTTCTCAAAATGTCGAAAAAGTGTCCGCCATGTTGAACTTTTTAGATACTGGTCAGATTGCTCTCAAATTCGATATTTGTGAGTCCTTGGGGTCACAAAACTTGAATCTTTTCTCAAAATGTCGAAAAAGTGTCCGCCATGTTGAACTTTTTAGGTACCGGTCCGATTGCTCTCAAATTCGATATTTGTGAGTCCTTGGGGTCACAAAACTTGAATCTTTTCTCAAAATGTCGAAAAAGTGTCCGCCATGTTGAACTTTTTAGGTACTGGTCCGATTGCTCTCAAATTCGATATTTGAGAGACCTTGGGGTCACAAAACAAGAATCTTTTCTCAAAATGTCGAAAAAGTGTCCGCCATGTTGAACTTTTTAGGTACTGGTCCGATTGCTCTCAAATTCGATATTTGAGAGACCTTGGGGTCACAAAACAAGAATCTTTTCTCAAAATGTCGAAAAAGTGTCCGCCATGTTGAACTTTTTAGATACTGGTCCGATCACTCTCAAAATCCATATTTGTGAGTCCTTCGGGTCACAAAACAAGAATCTTTTCTCAGAATTTTGAAAAGGTGTCCGCCATGTTGAACTTTTTAGGTACTGGTCCGATTGCTCTCAAATTCAATATTTGAGAGACCTTGGGGTCACAAAACAAGAATCTTTTCTCAAAATGTCGAAAAAACATTTGTAATACTTTTAAAATGGCCGTCGCCACAAGATGGCGGATGAAGTATTTTTCTCAAAATGTCGAAAAAGTGTCCGCCATGTTGAACTTTTTAGATACTGGTCCGATTGCTCTCAAAATCGATATTTGTGAGTCCTTCGGGTCACAAAACAAGAATCTTTTCTAAGAATTTTAAAAAGGTGTCCGCCATGTTGAACTTTTAAGATTCTGGTCCGATTGCTCTCAAATTCGATATTTGAGAGACCTTGGGGTCACAAAACAAGAATCTTTTCTCAAAATATCGAAAAAGTGTCCGCCATGTTGAACTTTTTAGATACTGGTCCGATTGCTCTCAAATTCGATATTTGAGAGACCATCGGGTCACAAAACAAGAATCTTTTCTCAAAATGTCGAAAAAATGTCTTTTTTTTTATTGAGACCAACAGCTTTTTTAAATTACTTAAGTATCTTAAACTACACACATAAAACTACTGCCAATTATAGGTCTCCATTAAAACTAATTTCTTACAGATAACTTAACGACTAGGAAGTGAAAATCACACAGTAAAAGCAAAAAAAAAAACAGTGAAAACAAATAAAACATTTTTATATGTAGGTTGATACCGACATATTAGTACTAAAGCATGCCCAGAAACAAGAACTATAATAAAATGTTAGTGTATATATAATTAAATTACAGTAATTGTATATAAATGAAATAAAATAAACAGTAATAAATAAACTTTAATAAAATATGATATGTAGTAATAAAGTATACATATATAAAAAAAAAAACAAGAAATAAAATAATACATAAATATATATTTTAAGTATGAAAATAAATTGAGTTGGATAAAGACAAAGACTCGTACTCACTATTTAATATTTTTGAAATTTTGCTTAATTTCATAGTTCACAACAGATTTTGAGGAACAAATCGATATGTGAGAAAAGTGTATTATATGAAACAGCAGCACGAACAAAGAAAGAGTTACCTGCATAGTTAGTCCTATGAAAGGGAACATGTAGTAATTTTGTGTGACGAGTTCTACGCGAGGGTACTTCGAGACGAATATTGCTAACGAGATCAGGACAGTCGATGTTACTATGAATTATATCATGGAAGAAAGATATATCCAATAAAGTCCTGCGTTCCCGTAGTGTTAATATATTAAAATGCTTACAGTCTAGTTCATACGATGAAGACGAAGAAGCGCGCTTGCTACGATAGTTGAAGTGGCGGATAAATATGCGTTGTATACGTTCGACGCACTCAGTATGTGTTAGATATTTAGGACACCATACGCAGCTACCGTATTCCAAAATGCTCCGCACATATGCACAATAGACTGTGATTACAATATCAATATCATGAAGCGGTTTACAAGCACGCAGAACTAATCCAAGAATTCGGTAAGCTTTATTTGTTATTTGATCAATGTGATTCAGCATAGTTAGCTTACTGTCGAGCAGAACTCCCAGGTCACGTACAGTCTGAACTCGTTCGATCTGAACACCATTCAAAGAATAATTAAATGTAATTGGTTTCTTCCGTCTTGTAAATGTTATTATCTGACATTTGTGTGTATTGACCGAAATTCTATTTGATCTGTAATAGTCAGTAAGTCGTGTCAAGTCGTTTTGTAAATTTTCACAATCAGATAATGGTTTTTACCTTTACGTAATTTTTTTTATCGTCCGCATACATTAAGAAGTTGGAATGATGGAAACAATGAGCGATATCATAAAGGTACGCTACATAAAGCAAATGTCCTAGGTGTGATCCTTGTGGTACACCTGAGACTGAGACCACCGTAAAAAAGTCAGATTTATAACCTCCCATAACAACAGCTTGGGAACGATTATGTAAGTATGACTCGATCCATCGTAGCAAGTCACAACGAATTCCTAGACGCTGTAATTTCAAAAGCAGGGTGACGTGGTCCACCCTATCAAAAGCCTTCTCGAAATCAGTGTAGACCACGTCAACCTGTCCTTCGGTCTCCATGTCATTTAACAAAGCAGATGTAAAAAGAGTTAAATTTGTGACAGTTGATTTACCACGCAGAAAACCGTGTTGCTCATTAGGAACGCTGCAATGAATGATAGGAAAATATCGAATTTGAGAGCAATCGGACCAGTATCTAAAAAGTTCAACATGGCGGACACTTTTTCGACATTTTGAGAAAAGATTCTTGTTTTGTGACCCAAAGGTCTCTCAAATATCGATTTTGAGAGCGATCGGACCAGTATCTAAAAAGTTCAACATGGCGGACACTTTTTTGACATTTTGAGAAAAGATTCTTGTTTTGTGACCCAAAGGTCTCTCAAATATCGATTTTGAGAGTGATCGGACCAGTATCTAATAAGTTCAACATGGCGGACACTTTTTCGAAATTTTGAGAAAAGATTCTTGTTTTGTGACCCCAAGGTCTCTCAAATATCGAATTTGAGAGCAATCGGACCAGTATCTAAAAAGTTCAACATGGCGGACACTTTTTCGACATTTTGAGAAAAGATTCTTGTTTTGTGACCCAAAGGTCTCTCAAATATCGATTTTGAGAGCGATCGGACCAGTATCTAAAAAGTTCAATATGGCGGACACATTTTTGACATTTTGAGAAAAGATTCTTGTTTTGTGACCCCAAGGTCTGTCAAATATCGATTTTGAGAGCAATCGGACCCGTATCTAAAAAGTTCAACATGGCGGACACTTTTTCAACATTTTGAGAAAAGATTCTTGTTTTGTGACCCCAAGGTCTCTCAAATATCGAATTTGAGAGCAATCGGACCAGTATCTAAAAAGTTCAACATGGCGGACACTTTTTCGACATTTTGAGAAAAGTTTCTTGTTTTGTGACCCCAAGGTCTCTCAAATATCGAATTTGAGAGCAATCGGACCAGTATCTAAAAAGTTCAACATGGCGGACACTTTTTAAAAATTCTGAGAAAAGATTCTTGTTTTGTGACCCCAAGGACTCACAAATATCGATTTTGTCGAAGTCCAACGTTGCGGACACATTTTCAAATTTTGGCAAAAGTTTCATGTTTCGTGATCCCGAGGTCTCAAATATCGATTTCGAGAGAAATCGGGCCAGTATCTAAAAAGTTTTACAAGGCGCGGACACTTTTTGAAAATTTTGCGAAAAAAATTCAAAAATTCAAAATTCAAAATCATTTATTCAAATAGACCTTCGCAGGCACTTATGAAAAGTCTGACTCTAATACTCTAATACCGGTTCGGAAGGTTGCATTTGCTGAGAAGCCTGCCGGCAATAAACTCAGCAATTGCTCTTTTCAAAACAGGCTTAGATTCATTACATAATATTTACATTCTAATCGCACTGAAAACAATTGCGTGCCAAATAATGTTTTGACCCCAAGGCTTTTTTTTAAATTATGTACTTACTGACTTTTGTCGTGCGGGTGCAAACGGCCGACCGAGCCGAGAGTACTGACTGTTGTGTGCGTGTCGACGCACACAACACTAACCCGCAGTAAATACCGATTTGCCGCGCGCTGATTTCGCTCGACACAGTCTTAATGCAGCTTATTACTTTGCTTTTTACTTTACATTACCGCAAAGTTTTACGATAGGTATAATCCCGATTATGATAAGTTTGTACCTCACTGCAAGTGATATGTGTGTAGACCAAGCATTCTTAATTTAAACGGGTAAAATTGATTGACAGATGTCAAAAAAAAAAAAACTTGCATGCCACGTTTGTTAACGTTCTCATTGTGTGGTTGATTATTATCAAAAAAATCTACAACAATTCAAGTTTGTTTTCTCGCAAGTGTGTTGAAAAACGTCGTATGACACGCGTGTGCATTGATAATTACACTCTCGGCTCACTTATCGCTTAATACCGCCTCGAGTGTTAATAACCAACTTTTCACACATGTATCATAATGTACTATTACATGGCTTTATTATAATGCAAAATAGATGATAATTGAAATTTTCGATCCATAGAGTAATGGGTGGACGTCAGATGATAATCAGTATGGTAACACATAATTTCATTCTTATTTTTTTTTTTTCATACTTAAGTTCAACCTTGCTCGATTACATCGTACGAAAATATATTTTTTTCGAGACTTCAGTGTTTTTTCCCATAGTAAAAGTTATTCAGCATTAACCCAACATAGGTTTCGGAATTATGCCATCTGGAAATCACCACCCAGTATTGGCTGTTTTTGTCCAAATGTTTTACAAAGTATAAACATAAAACAAAAAGATCAGAAGTAACCTTAATGCTTTTGTTTTTTTACTGTTTATGTTGCCTGTGTTTGACCACAATCTCACCATGGTAAGTGATGATGTGGCCGAAGGTGATAAGCACACAAAGCCTAGAAGGAACTGGCTCTCAAGTGTAGCTGTCGGAGGTTCTTTGCAAAAGATTTCCATCTTGAGGGTGGGTACTACAAAGTTACCCTACCACCGTACTATGGTTTCCTCACGATTTTTTCCTTTAACAAAAGCTCAAACCCATTGTAGGATTCGAATCCAAGACCTTCGTCTCGGCATCCAGTTACTACCATTATCATCGCCTTATTCCAGGTTATGTTTTTTCTTGGGAGTCACTTTGGAATTTATTATACTTGTTGTAATGAGCCTTACCTGTCCCTCCCCCGATCTCGATCCCTCCTACCGTCTCTCCCTCGATCCCGCTCCCTCCTGTCTCTCCCTTCTCTATCTCTGTCCCTGTCCCTCCTGTCTCTGTCTCGGTCGTTCTTCCGATCATCGTCGTTCTTGTCGTCGGGCTGGTTCGGGAACGGAGGCGGTTCCGACATGTTGAATCCGGGGGGCGGTTCTGATGAGTTGAAGTTCGGCGGTGGTTTTGATAGGAGGGCTTGTAACTGTGACAAAAATATACAGAACAATAGATAATGTCCTTTGATAAATTATAAGTAGGACGGGCTTTTGTAGAAATTAAGGGGTTAGACACAAAAAAGTGAAAAAGAATTAAAACTTTTGATCTGTCTTTAATTTCAATTTCAATGTAAAAAATGACATTAGAATTTTACATAATTTATGAAATTGTGTTACAAAAATTTTAACCGACTTCAAAGTACACTAAAAAGCAATCAAATCCTGACCTGATGACAATGGGCCAAACGGCCCTAAACAAAAAAAGATTTTTCCAAATCGGTTGATAAATGACCGAGTTTTGAGGTAATAAACATACAAAAATAATAAAAAAACATACAACTGAATTGAGAACCTCCTCCTTTTTATGAAGTCGGTTAAAAATGGCAATCATCATCTACCTGCCTCGTTCCCAATCACTTGGGGTCTGCGCAATATCTACACTTCTTCGATTCGGCTATTCTATCCGTCATACCAGCTTTCACTCTTTTCTTACTCATCATCTTTCACACCATCCACTTTCATATTCTTTCAGTCACGTCGCTTACATTCCTGCTAATATCTACACTTCTTCGATTCGGCTATTCTATCCGTCATACCAGCTTTCACTCTTTTCTTACTCATCATCTTTCACACAATCCACTTTCATATTCTTTCAGTCACGTCGCTTACATTCCTGCTAATATCTACACTTCTTCGATTCGGCTATTCTATCCGTCATACCAGCTTTCACTCTTTTCTTACTCATCATCTTTCACACCATCCACTTTAATACTTTCCACGATAAACGGTTCCCTCTCATTTTTTTAATGACTGGCGCTACTTTCAAGCTTCCTCGTCGTCGCTGTTGCTCATCTCACGTGAACATGTCGTACATATAATATAGGTATAGTACCTGATCTGGCAACATCGGCGGCGGCGCTGCACTAGTGTCGGTAGTGTGGTCACCGTTGGTGTCGTCGGTGTGCTCCTCCGTGTCGAGGTCCATCGCGTCGTCGCTGTTGCTCATCTCACCTGACCTCACCTGAACAAATCGTACTTACAGGGTTATTTTCAACCTCTAGCCAAAGAATCATGGCGAGATTTGTACAAAAAAATTAAGATTTTTAGAGACGTTAGAATGAAGTTATGGCTACATTCCGAATTAAATAATATCGCTCACAGTGCTCACAGCAATAATTTGCGTACCGAGTTAGATATCACGATAATGACAGCTGAGAACTGTCAACAATTCGGAACGCCCGTTATCGCGCTCACCGTATTCAAAACAGAACATTTGGGAATTTAATTAAAACCTGAATTAACAATGCGCTAGGACTCATTATATCTTTTATTAGTTGAGTCGCAGAAAGGAATATCCGCATTTTTTATTATTTTTCACTCATAAAATCATAAAAAGTATATTTGCCATATGGAAAACCAAAAATCTTATTAGATTTTTGCCGAGAACACAATAACTAACCGTCACATTTTGACAGCGCTCACGGTGATATCAGTTTAGGGCATGGTCGGTGTGAGCGCAAGATGGCGCATGTCATGACGTCATCTATGACGTTTCACGGGACATCGTGATCGCGCTCACACTAATATGGAACGGGTTTAAGCACGCTCAAATCGATTACAGCGATTATATCATTAATTCGGAATGCAGCCTATAATTGGTCCTTGTTGCCTAAGGAATAACTTGAACCATTTAAAATATTTTTAGAACCCCGGGATAAAAATGCGAATTTCTATGGCATGCCGGCGAATCGCGACTATTCGCGACCAAAACCGTTATGTTGTTGTTATGTTTTGCGGGGTTTATAAAATATTTCAAGTATATTAATATGTTGCTGGTAATGTAATCTCAACATTGGAAGTGATTCAAAACCCTCTAAAATGTTTTATTTTTTTGTACAACTCAATGTCAATCTCGCCATGATTCTTTTCAGGAACAATTTTTACTACGGGACCATCTCCAAAATTATGAAAAAAAGAACTTTTCATACAAAAGTTCCAATGCTGCACGATCAAAATGTATGAGAAAAATGACAATACCCTGAAAATATGACTAGAGGTCGAAAAGTAACCCTGTATTATTTACACCAATATTACAGAGGTGTAAACTTTGTATGGTAGGTCATTTCTAGAACTACTCCGGCATTAGTTTTTTTTTTTACAAATTAAGTGTATTCGTGATGTTTTCGCTGAAACATGTTTTTACGTTTAAGTCAAAGACACGAAACTAGTCTATTGTGATAAGAGTATGGATAAGACTTTGTTGAAGGAAAACTTCGTGAGGTTTCATCACGAAGTTTACAGTATGGTTAGGGTACTTTGTAGTACCCACCTGGCTGGCTACCACCCTCAAGTCGAAAATACGTCGCCAAGCACCTATCGGTGTGTTCCAACAGCTGCACTTGAGAGCCAGTTCCTTCTTGACTTTGTGTGCTTACCACCTTCGGCTTCATCATCACTTACCATGATGAGATTGCAGTCGAACACAGGCCTATAACAGATGGAGATTTCGAGATGGCACATTTTCGAAACCAATGTTGGGTTAGTCATGCTGAACAAGTTAGTATGGGCACAATAGTGAATTCTCAACAAAAAAAAATTACTTTCCTTACAAAATGTCAACCTTGCTCGATAAAAATGTATGAAAAGTTAAAAAAAAAAAAAGATTTCAGTGTTGGTGGGTAAAAGTTGTTCAGGGACCCAAGTCTGCTATTTCAATTTTGTTCCAATGAACTTTCAGTGGCGTCAAAATTGTGACATTTTACAGTTTTGGTAGTCATTATGGCACAATTTTGACACCACTGAAAGATCATTGGAACACTATTGAAATAGCAGACTTGGGCCCCTGGATGACTTATCCAACATAGTTTTCGAAAATATGCCATCTCGAAATCTCCACCCAGTATACAGCAAAAAAAAGAATAAGTTCGTGTGCTTTCAGTTTAATTAAACAGTGTTGTTACCGGCTGCGGCTGTTGGTGCGGCAATCTGGGCGGCGGCGTGGAGTGCGGCAGGTGCGGGTGTGCGTGCGCGTGCGCGTGCGGGTGCAGCAGCGGCATGGACCCCACCAGCCCGCCCACGCCCACGCCCACGCCCACGCCCACGCCCAGCAGCCCGCTCAGGAACCCGCCCACCATACCTGCACGTACATTTTATTGCGTCACTCAAAGCACTCCCAATAATCTTACAATAGTGCCGATTCCGTTGTAAGTCGCACTAGACTAATTTTAATCACATCTTTTTCTTACAAATTATTGAACAAGGATATTTAAAGCTGTCTTTTCTCTTTTCATTTGAGGGGTATATACGTTACCAATTTTGATGGCGACTACATTTATATTGAAAACTAGCTGTCCCCCGCGGTTTCGCCCGCGTTCCCGGGATAAAAAGTAGCCTGTAATACTTGAGGATAATGTATATGTAGCTTCCTATTAGTTAAAAAAAAAAACAAATCCGACTGGTTGTTCCAGAGTTTAGCCCGTTTCAACAAACTTACAAAAGCTCTTCCGCTTTATTATATGAATAGCTATAATGTAATAAATATTATAATGTTAGATTACCTGGCTGTCCTATGGACTGCGGCGGCAAGCCCGGCGGGAACCGTAACAACTGACCCGCTTGGGGCAGCCCCGCGTCAGATTGGAGACCTAAGTGTAAAAAAACATATCAAAATTTAGATCACTTATACAACTCGGAACGGAGAGGGTATATCATCGAACAATTAACCCAAAGAAGCGTAACGAAGTCGATTTTGCTTGCAATCTATTCCGCCAATTTGCCACCATCGACAATGAGCTCTGATTGGCTAAGACAAGGACTCATGCGCTCTGATTGGCCAAGTTAAGATCACACGATGCAGTGATTGGTCCTTACTGTTAAAAATCAGTGACAAATCACTGACTAGTTTCGGAATCTGATTTCTCGGTATTACTACTCTTAAGGGATTATTCCTCGATGGGGTATATCTATCCGAAAGAGGTATCAATAAAAAGTTTCAGATCAAAATAAACTGGTACAGTCAGATACACAAATAGGTTGTATACATATTTGTGTATCTGACTACTCGAGATTCAACTGCAGGCAGAACCTTTTAACATTTATTTGTGTAATATTTCAACATTTGAATCGATACAGTGCGAGAAAATTGCTTTTCACTAAGTATATATTTCTTTACTCGACTGTATCTACTTTTGAACGAATAAACTAAATCATTAATATTGTAAGTTGAAGATAAGTGAATAATAGTTACCAGGTACGGCAGCAGGTAAGGTCGGCGGGCGAATGCCGGGCGG
This sequence comes from Achlya flavicornis, assembly GCA_947623365.1. Taxonomy (NCBI): domain Eukaryota; kingdom Metazoa; phylum Arthropoda; class Insecta; order Lepidoptera; family Drepanidae; genus Achlya; species Achlya flavicornis. The sequence goes on from OX392478.1 coordinate 14,519,765, forward strand.
CAGGCCGGGACCCATGCCCGGGGGCAGCGATCCTGGCATTCTGCACACAAACAATAATATATAAGCTTATATGACCTTCTACGATTTACATTTAATAAATGGATTTGACTTGAAGAATGCCTAGGCCTAGCAATATTCATGTAGTCTAAAAATAGTTTCAATAATTATTAAATGCAGTTACATATCGTATTGATTTTGATGACAAATCAATATAACATAAGACAAGGTTTATTTTCGAATAACACAATGTATCGAGATTTGTTTTGTTTTTGTTCTATATATGCGTTACTATAACTTACCCAGGTGGCGGCATTCTTGGAACAGCCATCGCCATATTGGGCGTGGGCACATTAGCTAAGTTAGCGGGCAGCTGCAAGTTGCCGCCTTGCAGCGGGTTGTTGGGCATGCTGGGCATGTTGGGAGGCATGTTGGGCGGCATGTTGGGAGGCATGTTAGGCGGCATGTTGGGCGGCATGCTGGGCATGCCCGGGGGCAGGGCCGGCAGCATGCCCGGACCGGAGCCAGACGTCGGCGGCATGCCCATCATTGACATGTTCTCCATCATTGACTTTGGCATTATCTGTATAAAGAATAAAGAGTTTATTACTTACAAAAATTAATACTATTCGGCTCTTTGTATTCTTTGGCTCTTATAGTCGGGGGACAGTTACATTAGTTAATTAAGAGTTTGTATCTTTGAACATGCTAATCTCAGGTGTTATCAGAAAAAAAAATCCATATTAAAATATATGTTTGCTTTAGAAAGTCCGTTTATTGAGGAAGGTTATCTATATTTATATTATACACGGTGACTTTTAAATCGTTTAAACGCTAGAACAAACGTTTTTCAGACCATGGTCTACAAACATTCTATAACATCAAATAAAAAAAAACGAAAATTTTCAAAAAGTCAGGATTCCCACACCTGCTACAAAAATTGCGTGCCGCCGTGCCACAACTACTTTGAAGTGCAAGCGCAGTGTCTGGGTTGTAAGGAGTAACGATAATCCCGACATTTTTAACTTTATTTTGTGTTTCTTCAAAAATCAATGACGTAATTTTTTTCATTTGATGTTATAGAACGTTAATAGACCATGGTCTGAACAACGTTTGTTCTAGCATTAAAACGATTTATACGTCACCGTGTATAGAGGTAAAGTTTGTTTGGTAATCTCTGGAACTTCTAAACCATAAAACCATGGGGATCAACAAGTAGTATATACATTCGCGACTTACCCTGGGCGGCAACCATGGAGGCAGTGTATCTTCATCGACCGCCCCCCCATCCTCCAAGGCGTCGAGCGACAGTATCCCCATGGCCCAGCGAGCCTGCAGCGCCTGCCACGGCAAGTACGACACGCCGAGCTCGGCCTCCCAGAAGTCCTTCCACTCTCGCCCTTTTACACCCTTACCGGGGGCCCACGCCACCTGTGGGATGGAAACGATAACATTCAATGGTGGTACTGCTATAATGGGTTGGATGCAATATGTATAGTAATATGTAGACAATTTAAATTTTGTATGTAAGATCCTTCTAACTAAAGTCTTCGCGTATTCGTATTTTGAGGGATGAATGTATAGGTAATACTTATGACCTAATGAATACAATCATGTGTCTAAGTATCGTTTACTAATTACCAGTCATCCTATATATACAGGTGGATACACTAAAAAAAACACGTAGTAATATATAGTAAATGCGAACAACGTTGTCTATGGGACCAATTTCGAAATCACAAAGAAAATCCTTGCAAGATCGGCAGTCACCCTGGTGTTGCAAATTTCCATAGACGGTGGTGACCACATATCATCAGGTGGACCACCTGTGTGTTTGTCAACCTATTGACATAAAAAAAAAAACGACCTTTTGTATGAAGCAACTGATTTTTTGAGTACTTTACGTGTTTTACATTTATTGTCGTATATAATTGAGGATTGCAGGTGAAACCGCGGGGCAGAAAGCTAGTGAAAATTAGGTATTGGCAGAAAGCTAGTGAAAATTAGGTATTATACTTATTGGTATGCAGAATGTTAACTACTAACAGTATGCGTATGAGAGGCCCAAATTACACTTACGGTGGACTTTTTGGAGGGAACTTCCAGAGTGACGTTGCGTTTTCATTTTTATTTTCATAAATTCGTGTATTTTTAGATTTATTGCAGATGGTATTTTATCTAATAAAGATTAAACCATGTGCACCAGTGAAGTGAAATGAATAATGTGTATCGTGCCTTTTCCAGATGTCTCAAAAAGTCCGTGAAGAGTTTTAGTCAAGTTTTAGTACAATGACCACCATTGCAGTAAAACATGACTTTTATATGGTGACTGACTGAGACTATATGTGTACAGTAACAGTCAAAGTCAAAGCCATTTATTCAATTTAGGCCCCAGAAGGGCACTTATGAAGGTCACATTTACTGAAGCTACCACCGGTTCGGAACTCAGCCTTCAACTGAGAAGAATCCGGCAAGAATTATACTACAACTCGACACTGGCAGAAATAAGTCCAAATTGTGATTCGGTTGGCGAAGTGAGAAGTAAGAAGAAGAAGGGACTTTTTGGCGGGAACTTGCAGAGTGACGTAGCATTTTCATTTTTATTTTCATAAATTTGTGTATTTTGAGTTTTATTGTGTATTTTTGGTGGTATTGTACCCAATAAAGATCATCCATGTGCACCAGTGAAGTGAATTGAAATGAATTATGTGTATCGTGACTTTTCAACTTGTCTCAAAATGTCCGTGAAGAGTTTTAGTACAATGACCACCATTGTAGTAAAACATGACTTTTATGGACGGTGACTGACTGAGGACTATAATATGAAGTGATTTATTGTGACAAACTATAATATAACTCGACACTGGCAGAAATGAGCCCTAATTTGGGCTGGGTTGCCAAAATTAAAAATAAGAAGTAAGAAGAAGAAGACTAACGGTGATCTCCTTGGAGTGCAGCTTGTGTTTGTTGAGCTTGGTGGTGGCCTTGTGCGCGTCGCGGCGGCGCTCCATGACGACGAAGGCGCAGCCGCGCGGCGCCACCACGTCGATGGACACCACGCCGCCCACGCCGCCGAACAGGTCCGACAGCTCCTCGGGCGTCGCCAGCTTCGACAGGTGCCCCACCCATAGAGTTGTGCTGCACACTGCAAACGACATCTACCTTTATAAACTACAAACCTCAAAAAGCCTCTTTTTGCCTAAAACCAGCCCTAGACAAGATGGCCGTCGACAATCCTGATCGTTAGTAAGCGATCAATGGGAATTGACATAAGAGATTGTTAAAAATCGATATTTCGATTTGAAATGTCAATCCCATACATTGTCGATAACCATCTTGTCTACTGGCCCGGGTATAAAAACTCTATGTTGCTCGTTCAGTATTCGGAGTTACACAACCGAACAGCTCATCAATTTAATTATGCACCTAATGCACTTTTTACACGAGTACATTTTGTACGCCCAATTTAAGGTAGTACGCGGTTCGCCTCCTTCGAACCAACACCAAACCATTTAAATATCGCGTATTCAATAACCATTTAGTAACCAGAAGTTTGTCATACTAAATTATTAGTGTTTAGCCATACCATTTTATATAAAACCATTTAATTCACGTGTCTACCTTTTCGTGTATTAATTAGTTCGTGTGTGTTAATTTCTAATAAACCATTTTTAAACCAGACTATTTATAAATTACCAACATTACCCTAACCAAGAAGGAGTCTAAGCGCCGAGACAAACTCCTACATTCGGTGAGATAAAAGTGTTTTGAATGTAGAAAGCTGAAGTTGGTAGTAAGGCACCTGGGGGCCTACCACAAGCTCTTAAAACAAGGTTAAAATAACCTTATTTGTCTTTTGTCCCTCTTTGACATCCAACGTCAAAACAAGACAAAACACAAATAAGGTTATTTTAACCTTGTTTTAAGAGCTTGTGGTAGGCCCCCTGACCCACCACCAACGATACAAGCTAGAAACTATACAAGGTGGAGATTTCATGATGTCACAATTTCGAAACTTATGTTGTGTTAGTCATGATGACCAACTTGTTCTTCTCAGTCGTACACTCCTGGCGGAGTGGTCGTGGTTATGGATCGTCTGATGAGTTTGTTGCCGCTTTAGCGAGACTTCTCCATCTTTTTCTATTTGCGGCAATGCGTGTACATTCACTGAGGGACCAACTTGTACTATGGGTCAAATATTGTATAATCGAAAAAAATATTCATATGAGCATGCTTACCGCTAAGGTTCTCTTTTTTGATCGGCGGCAGTCCTTTCTTCTCCCTCTCCCTTTGTTTTTCCCTATCGGCCTCCCGCTCTTTGTAATTTTTCTCTCTGTCTTTATCTCTATCTCTGTCTTTGTCCCTGTAATATAAAACATTAAGTAACGAATGCTGAAACATACTTATATCACTAGTTAAAGAGTCAACGCTAATTAATCACATGCCCACATAATCAATCCCACAAAAGTAGTAAAGCTATGTTTTTCGTCTATATCTACCAAATCTATGAAATTTGGGAGAATTTATACGCTGAAAACACCTAATAGTAGAATGTCCTCCTTTTTTGTAGTGTCGGATAATAGTTGTTGGTATTATTACATATACAGTAGTACCCAACTGATAAGGCACGTCGTGAATCTTCGTTCGCACAGAAAATAAAGTATGGCTCCGAAGATTAACGAAAGAATTCTAAAACTTACAATCAACCTTAGATCACTACTATGAGGTTCATAATACAGTACAGCTGTTAGTTCCGTCTTACTCGCAAGTGACGCCCCTCCGCACACATGGCGGCAGCTGCCAACCAATAGCATTTCCCGCGCTTTGAAAATGTATCTTCTGCGCAGGTACATCGGTAAGCCATATTAGATGGGTACTACTGTACTGTGTTATAGAGTAAAATAGTTAGCAGTTCCGTCTTTACCATAAGGGCACAAGGGCCCAGGGCCCCCACGCTCACGGGGGCCCCGAAAGGACGATATTTTCGAATGTTCTGGATTAACACAGGGTACTTTTTAACCCAGGATAATATGTCCCCAATTATATTTTTTTGTTTTTCTTGCTCTTTTTTCGACTTACCTTTCTCTGTCCCGATCCCTGCGTCGTTTGGGCGACCTGGACCTGGATCGCGACCTGGATCCGCGCCGGCGCCGCCGTCCGCCGGGCGACTTGGAGCGGGACCGGTGCCGCCGGGACTTCGGCGACGGACTTCTGACAACAATACATTATTATTATACTACACATTATACAATCACCGCCACAGACATTTCTTTTTTTTTTAAATTTGTTCATGACCATAGATACAAAGACCTTCAGTCGCATACATTTTATTTATAATATCACTTTCATATAGTCCGCACATTAACTTTCACGTAGTCTGCATTATCAGTCACCGTCCAGTCATGTTGTAGTAAAATGGTGGTCATTGTATGTACTAAAGCTTTTCAAGGACTTTTTGAGACAACTTGTAAAGTCACAATACACATAAATTAATTCCATTTCACTTCACTGGTGCACATGGATTGATCTTTATTGAATAAAATACCACCGATAATATGCAATAAAACTCAAAATACACGAATTTATGAAAATAACAATGAAAACGCAACGTCACTCTGCAAGTTCCCGCCAAGAAGTCCTCGAAATTTCATACAAAAGAGGTGTGTCCAGCAAAGATTTTTTCCACTTTAAATTGCAAGTCTTTTTTTTTTTTTTTTTTTAATTAAATGGGCTTGCGTTTGGCCACTGACCCGCCCAGAAGGGGCGATGACGAAGCCTAAGATGAAACACGCTTACCCAGAAGAAACCTATTCACTCTGGCCTTGAAAGTTCCTAGATTGTAGGCGTCAGGAAACACAGACGCCGGAAGCAAGTTCCACTCCCTTGCTGTCCGCATTATAAATGAGGATGCAAAACGCTGTGTCCGTATTTTCGGTATGTCAACAACGTACGGGTGAAAATTTTCCCGGCGTCTTGTGGTTCGGTGTAAAAATGGGGATGGTGGAATTAGGTTGAACAATTCCTGCGCACACTCTCCAAAATATATCCTGTAGAAAACCGATAAGCAAGCAACCTTTCTTCGATGGTCGAGGCTCGTGAGTTTCGCCTTAATTAAAGACTCATCTCCAATGAGTCTCCTGGCTCGGCGGTCTATTGAGTCGAGGGCCTCAAGCTGGTACTTAGCTGATCCATCCCAAAGATGGCAGCAGTACTCCATGCATGACCGGACTTGTGCTTTATAAAGTTGGAGCAACTGCCCAGGCGTGAAGTACCGCTTCACCTTAGAGAGGATACCCAACTTTCTGGCAGCTGTTTCTGCCTTCGACTCAATAGAACAGCCAAAGTTTATTTTGGCTGTTAATGTTATGCCTAGGAGATCAAGCCGATCGCATATTGGCAAGGATATATTTTGGAAAGTAGGAGCCTGATGGTAAGGACTCCGTTTGGCGGTGAAAAGACATGCCTGTGTCTTGGAGGCGTTAAACGTGACCAGATTGGCTTTGCCCCAATCAGAGACTGCCTGTAAGGTCACGTTCAAACGTTCAACCATGGCCTCTCGAAACAATTGGATCTCGTCACTAGTGGCTCGTGCGCTGGAAATGTATCTCTCTGCAACAGTGCTGTCGTCTGCGTACCCAAAGATACCGGGTTTTAACAGATCGTTGATATGCAGCAGAAATAAGGTTGCAGAGAGAACTGATCCCTGAGGAACTCCGGCATTGATTGCCAAGAGGTCCGACGAGCACCCGTCTATGACCACTCGTATAGACCGTTCACTCAGGAAATCGGAAATCCAAGCGCACAGGCCATCAGGAATTCCATATGAAGGAAGCTTGCTTAGAAGGCTGGTGTGCCAGACCCTATCGAAAGCCTTAGAAATATCGAGGGAAACGGCAATTGCTTCCCCGTGTCTCTCAATGGCTTCGCTCTCTAGGGATCCCGCGGGATTACATTCCCTAGTGACGTCGAATGCCGAGACGGAGGTCCCGGGTTCAAATCTTATGAGCTTGAGCTTTCGGTGAAGCAAAACAACAAACAGGTAGGGTACTTTGTAGTACTCATCTGACTGGCTACCACCCTCAAGTTGAAAATCTGTCGCCAAGCACCTATATGTGTTTGAGTTACAAAGGTTTCGACAGTTGCACTTGAGAGCCAGTTTCTTCTAGGCCTTGTGTGCTTACCACCTTCGAACACATCATCACTTACCATGGTGTGATTGGGGTCAAACACAGGTGGATACAAAGTAAAAAAAAACATATAAATACATAAAATAAAAGAAGCAAGTATATACGTACCTAGAATCATTGACATCAGGTATTTCTATAACTTGTGGGCCAGTTTCCACAAATTCTATATCGGATTCATTGGCCATATCATCTTTGGGTTCACCTTGTTTATGCTGATCTTGCTGTGAGTTCTGATAACAAAATAAACAGGATTTTTAAACATATATATTTCACTGCTGCATGTGGAACATGGACGGAATTCATCTAATATTCGTTAACAAAAAATGAATTCTTACCATGAACGGTAAATTCTGATTTTGATTCTGCTGTGACTGCATATCTGACATCATTGGCATGAAATTCTGTAAAGGAGTACCATACCAGGTAGTTATAATTTTGTCATGCAAAATAGTTATTTTGTATTAGAATGAACCTTTCGAGTTTAAGATTGTGGTCAGAACAGCAAAAAACCAGTCCTCACAAGACATGGCCTTAACATAATTATGTGTTTGAGTTACAAAGGTTTATTAAAGCTGTATAGAAAGAAAGCGAGTAATACTCTCACCGTACAAAACAGGTGATTTCAGCGAAGATTTTCTATTTTTATGAAGAGGCAATGAGCGTATTTAAACAACAAGCAAGAAGCCATATTTGACTAGACGGTGTCTCTCCTTTCCACACTATGTTCGTGTCTTTTATTTATTGCCAAAAGATACACTTATTCACTGCAAAAGCCATGTCTTCAATATGTGAGTGTCAAATCTTAACGTATGCTTACAGGTATCTGCATGCCGGTCATGAGTTGCATCTGAGCCTGCAAACTCTGCAGTTGTCTCATTATTTCAGGATTTGTTAGTATACTGAAAATAAAAACAAAATGTGCATATCACATGATCAAAGTGAAATATAATATTTGCAATTATAAAAAGTTCAAAGATACAGATGTTGGAGTACTTTAAGTATCTTTTGAGTCACATATAAAAACTCAATTTTGATTAGTCTATCGAAAGTTTAAGTGTATTTCGAACCGGTGGTAAATTCAACTGTATGTAACCACTTAACATTCATAAGTGCCAGGGCCATTCAGGGCCTAAACTGAATAAATGACTTTTTGATTTATATTTTGATCTATTTATTTAAATCTATTTATTTAGTTCAGGCCTAGCTTATTCCGCACTAGGTACTAAAATATAAGACGCGAACCTTGTCCCGGAGCCGGAAAGGTTTTTGTAGGTTTGTCTACCTAAGCATAACAGATATTATTAGGGACCTAGCTGACACAGCGATGTCAGCCATGGTATTTTTTTGAATGGAACCCTTATTCTTTTTCTAAAATAATAGTGACCTAATTTACTTATAACATTAGCTATCTGCCAGTGAAACTCAAGTCAAAATCGGTCAGGCCGTTTGGAAGGTTAGCGCAATGAACAAGACAGTATTTTTATAAATGCTTGTATGCTTTTAGTAAAAAGGAAAGGGTTTTAGTACTGTTTATAATTTTTTGAAAGTATTTATGTAAATGTATTACCTTCCTAAAGCATCAGTAGGGTTCTGTTGCTGATGCGGCTGCTGATGTGGCTGCTGATGTGTGGTGTGACTGGAATGAGTGTGGGTGGAGTGAGCCGAGTGCATGGGAGCTGGCTCCGGTGCCATCTGCTCATCCTCGCTCTCATACTCAAAGTCATTCAACAGCTTCCTGTTGAACTTTACACCTGGCTGGCCGGACGGTTCGTCTTGGAACTGAAATTTAAATGGTTTATTTGTAACAGATGTCATTCAAATAAGGGTTCTAAGCAGAGCTTGTAGTGTGGAAACCTGATAACTGATATACTACACATAATACTTTTTGTTTGTAAATAGATACTTAATTTTTACTTTTTATTTTATTGTTATTTTTTTTTGTATTGTGTGTTTTTTGTGTAAATAATAAAGAATGTTGTATTGTATTGTATTAATTTACATAATTACACCCAGACAAGACATACACACACATACATGTCCTGGATGGGAATTGAACCCACGATCTGCAGCATGATAGATAAGGGTCTTACCACGCCAACGGCCCGTCAAACACGTCAACAGAATACAGGACTAATATAGACCACAATTATGATGAAGTTGTAGGTGGTAAGCAAGGAGGAAGGAAGGTAAGGAATTGGCACTTAACTGCAGCTGCTGTACTTGGCAACAAATTTTAAAGATGATAGTGTTCGTAGCCTCTACTTTCACAACAGCTTTCGAAGTTAATAACACTTGTGAGTGTGAGCTACTACAACTAATTTCATCAAAAGTTTAAATACAACATTTGAGCAGTAGATAACAAAAATGACTACCTGATCGCCCATAGGTGATGATGTGTGTGGCGAGTGTTGAGACGCCATGGGCGACATCTTATTGTCCGATGTGTTGTGACTCAGGTTCAGGCTACTTCCTGAAATTTTATTGTAACCTTATTAGTTTCATTATACAAATATTTCCTGATGAGATCTTACAATGTGGGGATTCTTCAATTTATAGTAGTATACATTACATGGCAGGGCGAATTAATTCCCATTAAAGTTAAATATTGAAGAGGATGCACATGCATTGTGTAGATTGATAATATTCACTATACACCATCCAGAATTACTTAACCAATCAAAAAATACTTAAACTTCATATCTGTACAATAAGTGGTATTATTATCACTGATAACAAACATAATATTAAACCTAGTACCTATATAGCAGTAGTGATGTATTGTGTATACTAATACTTAAGGGATAATCTAACTAAACTCTTTCTCAAATAGGATGCTGTGTGTCACACACATAGAATGTAACATGTAGCATTGTAGTAAACTTGAAATATGGACTGTTCCAGGGATAAAAAGTAGCATGTAACACTTGGGAATAATCTAGCTTCCTATTAGTGAAAGAATTTTTCGAATCTGACAGGTATTTCCAGAAATTAGAGTGTTAAAATTATGTTCTGTCAAATCTAGGGACATTTTTTAATATTTGTGGCATATCTATGCATTGTCATTATCACAACTACATAAAAAATCATATGAGCAAGTCATGAGTGTCTCTGGTAAGTCACATTAAGTCCTGCAGAATTTTCAATCACAGGTAGGTATACTGTCCTATTTGAAATAGATTTCATGCAAATTTTATCCGTGTTGGTGATTGATCAAAAACAATACACAAAATCTAGATTTTTTATATGAAAAGATAACTACTAGAATCTAATTATGAGACCTTGAGACTTTCGCTTGAGACTCAAAAATATAAAGATTTTTAGAGACGTTGGAATGACTATATAATTGATCCTGGTGCCTGAGGAACAACTTGAGCCATTTAAAATATTTTTAGAACCCCAGGATAAAAATGCGAATTTCTATGGCATGCCAGCGAATCGCGACTATTCGGGACCAAATGTTGTTGTTATGTTTCACGGGGTTTATAAAATATTTCATGTAGGTATATTTAATCGCAACATTGGAAGTGATTCAATACCCTCTAAAATGTTTTATTTGTTTTGTACAAATCAATGTATGGAGCTCACCATGATTCTTTGTGTATTTCGAGTTTTATTGTGTATTTTTGGTGGTATTTTACCCAATAAAGATCATCTATTTTAAATAAACCATTATAATAAGAATACCGTAACAGAAAAATATTATATAAAATCGGTTCGTCGACCGCATCAACATCAGTCTAAAGATCATCTATGTGCACCAGTGAAGTGAAATGAAATGAATTATGTGTATCGTGACTTTTCAAGTAATTATGAGCTTTTAAGCTAAAAAGATTCAAGATAAAATTTGTTATTCCAATTGGTATCCAGATAAATTCTAATTAAATATAACAATCTTTCGATGGATGGATTCCATGGAACTTTGCGAGTTGTAGAAGATTGGATTTGTGGGATCTATCTCAATAACAAAACCATTCAAACATGGCAACAACCTTTAGCATTATATTAAACTACCTCTCAATCTGCTAGAGCAAAATCATTCTATGGTCTAACTCTCTTGCTACTTGAGTTGGATAATCAAGCTCCATACCATTAGCCGTGTTATTCTGCTGCTGCTGTATTTCCTGATGCAGGGGATGGTTGGGGTTGGCCATGTCCATCAGGGGTTGAATCACTTGTTGACTAAAAACATTGTTCTTCTGCCATAAGTTCAGAACTCTGATTATGTTGCGCTGGAATTTTGCATTAAATTGTGATTAGTTTAGGCAAATATTTATTTGGTTTGGAAAAGAGTAATTTCTTTTTTTTTATGTATGTATGTTAAATATTCATGTAATTCAATATACTATATTGTTTTCAATAGTATCAATAAAGTATTTTTTCACAAACATTCAAATCTAAAAGTAAGTTTATCTCCGGTAAGCTTGTTTGATATTTGTCCAGTGCATAGATAAGAGAGAGATAGATTATAACCTAAAATATTCAAATTTTACATAACCAACCTTATCATCTGGAGGGCATCTGAACAAGTTAGCAAAGGTCTGCTGCATGTTCTTCGCAAACCTTGGAGCAAATACATCCTTGTCTTGTCCAAACTGGTGCCGAGACTGCCGCACTATTGAATCTATCACGTAAAGCCCAGGCACTTTGTACTCGGGCTTGCATTTTTGTATGAACTTTTCCACACTGTGCACTACGTGTTTATAGAACTTTATTGCCTTTATAGCACCTCTAGTGATAGCACTCATCTTCGCCTTCGATATAGGCGGTTTGTTATCGTACAACCCGGATAACTGCAAGAGAAAAAGAATGATAAAAAAGATGCCACGGATCATTTTAATAACCAGGAAAATATCGTTACTAAAATACCTCCGCGTTGAACGATTTCACTTCAGGCATATCCATTTTGATGTTTTTATAGCACACACTGAGTAAATTAATTAATTTACACCGTCATAATAATTTGCGAAAAGATATTTCATTTTCGTGAACAAATCAACATGCTCAAAATTACAAAATGGCGAGCGTGCTTAATGACTTTTGTCTATGGTAAGAAAATGAAAAAATCAGTCGATGAAAAAATCGCATCATAATAAGGCCGACCACATATTTGTGCCGATCTTTGGTGCCGATTCTGTTGAAAATCGCACTAAACTAATTTTAGTCACATCACATCTCTTTCTTGCGAATATTATTGAAAAAGGATAGAACAGAAAACCAAGGATGGATTATTTGGCGGGAACTTGCAGTGTGACGTTGCGTTTATTTTTGTTGGTATTTTACCCATTAGAGACCATCTATGTGCACCAGTGAAGTGAAATGAAATGATTATGTGTATGACTTTTTGGCGGGAACTTGCAGAGTGACGTAGCATTTTCATTTTTATTTTTATAAATTTGTGTAATTTGAGTTTTATTGTGTATTTTTAGTGGTATTTTACCCAATAAAGATCATCGATGTGCACCAGTGAAGGGAAATGAAATGAATAATGTGTATCGTGACTTTTCAAGTTGTCTCAAAATGTCCGTGAAGAGTTTTAGTACAGTGACCACCATTGTAGTAAAACATGACTTTTATGGACGGTGACTGACTGAGGACTATAATGTGAAGTGATTTATTGTGACTGGAAACTATAATATAACTTGACACTGGCAGAAATGAGCCCTAATTTGGGCTTGGTTGCCAAAATTAAAAATAAGTAGAAGAAGAAGATTATGTGTATCGTGACTTTTCATGTTGTCTCACAAAGTCCGTGAAGAGTTTTAGTACAATGACCACCATTGTAGTAAAACATGACTTTTATGGACGTTGACTGACTGAGGACTATAATGTGAAGTGATCACAGAAGTGATTTATTGTGACTGGAAACTATAATATAACTCGACACTGGCAGAAATTATCCCTAATTTGGGCTTGGTTGCCAAACTCACAAACATACGAAGCATATGTCTGTGGCCAAACTTAAGAAGAAAAAGAAGAAGAGAGCATTACCTTAACCGTAGATTGAGGATTAGGTAGATATGCCACTAAAATAATAATAATTACGAAAGCGAGATACGTATATGTCAAAACGTGTATGTGTGAGCAGGACTAAGCATATTTTGTTGTCCCTATCTCGCGTATAGGTTTCTATTCTTGACATCAGTGTCAAAATCAGTGTCGTTGAACTCGTTGATGGCAAGCAATTTTCTAACCGACCAAAGTGTGAGGCTTATTATTGTGGGTGGTTAACTATGGTACTACCTGTCATTCGTAAATAGTCGGATTATAAGTTTATGGGGATACCAGCATTTTATTATTTTTACCACTTTAAATAGCGTGTTTTATTTTTTGTAGTTTTAATCCACGTAAGTTACATTAGTAATTTGTTTTATATATTTATACGTAAGTTTGATACAAACATTAAAAATAATTACTTTGGAAATAATAACTTATAAATAACGACGATGATACATGGAAGCAATATGCATGTATGGCATGTACCTAATTTTTAAACCACAAAACACAATAAAGAGGATAATAATATGCATACATATTTTCTATTTCAGATAAAATAAATAGAAAAAAGATATATAGGTAAATAAATGTTTTTTCTCTTTCAGATCCGACAGGCTCAACCGAGTAACTCTAAATATGAAACTTCGGGAGTTTATATGGTAGCAAAGGATAGTTTGGTATAATGAAGAATGTTCACTTATTTAGATTTTTAGGTCTCCTTATTTTCTATAGAAAATAAAAAATATGTGTGAAAGAATTATTTCGATACGTCAATTAGTTTCCGAGATATGGAATTTTAAAATAAGCGCGCGACGCTGGATTCCACCGGCCCGTACTCGATGCGTGTGACGTCATGCTACATCGCTCGCTCAGTCAATCGCGCTCACAGAACAAATACCCTGACGGGGTCGCGCTTTTCCGCACGTTTCCCCAGTTGATTATGACTTTTTTGGTTTTGAAATTTCCAATACAAATACTAGAAAATCATGTGTTATGCCAAAATGTAAATATACAACCACCAGTCCACCGGAAAAGTTGATTTTACTCGTTCCAATGGATGTCCAAATACGAGAGAAATGGATAAAAACTGTGAAGGGGTTGAATCATTTTCTTTTTGGTTGCATTATGCAGTGCACTCTCTTCGTTTGGAGAGAATTCAAAAAAGATTCTTATGGCATTTGACATTTGGTCATGGTCAGGGTAGTAGGAAAGATCCTTATGATAGCAAACTCGATCGTTTTGGTTTAATGTCTTTGGCAAATCGCAGATGCCTTATTGATTCTATCTTCACTTTCAAACTTATTCGAAATAAACTTGATTGTCCCAACTTATTATCTAAGCTTAACTTCCGAGCTCCTGCCAGATATCCCCGTAACAAGATAACTCCATTTTGTCCGCCTCTCCGTAGAACCGTCCTAGGTTTTAACTCGCCGGTTGCCAGATTCTGTAGAGAACTGAATGGTTGCAGTGATTTGGTGGACATTCACCTGGATTCATTAGTTAAGTTCAAATCCACAATGCATAAATATCTGTCTCATAAATAGTTTAAATGTATTCATAATTATTATCATTTATTTTTCTGTATTTTTTTTTTTTCTCTCTTTTGCTATACATGTTTCTTTCGTGTACTGTGCTAGTGTTTTAATTTGATAATACCTAAGTAAAATTTGTCGTTTTACATGTTGTGTTTACCTATAATTGTTTGTTACACATAGTCTTTATATTTGGCAGTTGAAATAATTATATGTTTAGTGTAAGCAAATGTTGGTGAACCATTAAATAAATAAATCTATTTAGAGATAAAAGCAAAGTTTATTGCTGTAAAGATCGTTTTGACGTAAGAATGGTGATATACTAGGAGGTGACGACAGAAATGGTCACGATAAGGTAAATGGCTAAACTCATGTTCATGGCATAAAGGACACCTCTCTGATGCCAAATATGTCGGTCTGCCTGCGCGAAGTGGTTGCGTTATCTAGATATGGCGCCTGAAAAACTGTTTATCGTGACCGAAAAAAAACGATAAGGTAAATGGCTGAACTCGACGTAGAAAGTAAGTGTTAGTTGTACTGATGTCAATTTAAAAAAAACTGACCAAATATTCGGTTGCGTTATCTAGATATGGTGCCTGAAAAACTGTTTATCGTGACCGAAAAAAAACGATAAGGTAAATGGCTGAGCTCGACGTAGAAAGTAAGTGTTAGTGGTACTGATGTCAATTAAAAAAAAACTGACATAATATTCGGTTGCGTTATCTAGATATGGCGCCTGAAAAACTGTTCATCGTGACCGAAAAATAATAATAATAATGGCTGATCTCGACGAATCATGGTCGTCACAGTTACTAGCTTATTAATAAAAAAACTGTCAAAAATTTTGGTTGCATTTCCATCTACGTAACATACGTTTATAAGCGATCTACGCAGCGTTGCCAGAGTGACTTCACGATAGGATACGCACAGCATCTAAAAATAGTACGAAACTTAACTTTTGAGTACGCAGTGAATAAAAGATTCATTGCATTTTGTAAGTGCCGTTTGCGCACCGAAACCGAAGGAACCACGAAAGAACAAACACAGAATGCTGAATGATAGTACGAAACTTGGAATTGGAACATTGAATAAAACAGAAACACACCTGGGTCGCTAGTGCTCATTTTATGCTGAAACTTGCTTGACAGAAATTAAATTTATTTAACTTTTTTATTCTAATTGAGAAAATTTGTTTTTTTTTGGCTTGACAATAAAAAAGTACGCAAATTGGCGGAAGAGTACGTGAGAACGCTACCTAACGAAATAGTACGCAATGCGTACTAGTGCGTACCGTAATGGCAACGCTGGATCTACGTAACAATTATCACTATGGATAATTTGAGTGTTTTACGGTTTCGCGGAATTTGGATTATTAAAAATATGAAATGTTATCAGTGCCGCCCCCGTCCCTTTATACCCTCCGCCACCCCGCCTGCACTGAGCGGCATTCAGAAGTCAACAGGCAAACATAGATAAGATTATAACATTGTTATAAATACTAGCCACGCTCTGAAAACAGTGTCTCAATGGTTTGCTGCCAAAAATCTTATGCTAAATTCTAAAAAAAAACAAAATGTACAAGATTTTCATTATCAAATAATGTACAATGTTGATACCAATGTTATTGTGGATGGTATTGGTAGTAAACTTAATATAGTAGATAAGACTGTTTTGTTGGTCTGACCATAGTCTGCAGATTTTGGGGTGCTCACCTGGAAGCCTTAGGTGGTAAACTGAGCTTCGCTGCTTTTGCAGTCAGCAAAATAAGGCAACTGACGGACATTCATACAGCCAGATTAATTTATTTTGCATATTTTCATTGTCTTATGTCTTACGGTCTTTTGCTGTGGAGCTCTGCCGCAGACTTGGCATCAATTTTTGTATTACAAAAAAGGGCAATTCGCGCCATCTACTGTTTGGGTTCTCAGGAGTCTCCACGAAATGTATTTCTGGAAATTAATATATTAATTTTGCTGTCTCAGTACATTTTTGAAAATATTATGTATCCAATTTACAATAAAATTCCTCATAGCAGTATGTTTTGCACTGTTTTGTAGTGAGCGAAAGTTTCATATTATACTGAATACATCCGCGTAACCCTTTCGTGTACTTGCGTAATTTTATTTGGTGTAATTGCGTAAACAATGCATATTTATGAGATAGCAGCAGATACAGATCTGTATGAATTTATATGGGACCATTTTGCAATTAACCCAAAAGGGTTAAAGCGGAACAAAAAAAGAATTTTGCAAATCAGTCTATACGGGGTGGATACGACAATACGGCGTTAAATGAAACCACGTAAAGTACTCATAAATACGAACAACTTTTAATACGGGACCAACATCGAAATCGAAAATTTTTTTTACAGCTTTTCATACAAAAGGTACTTGTCGCGTCGGCAAATAGTAAAAAATAGATGACGCGAACAATAGAAGGCAAACAGTAGATGGCGCGAATTGCCCTTTTTTGTAATAGAAAGAAAGAAAAATAATACAAAAATTGATTCGTAGTCTGCGGCAGAGAATAGAATAGAATAATTGTGAATTTTTAGCATAATTGGAAATACACTTATTTTGATACAAATAAAAAATAATAGTTATACTAATTTTAGCAGACGTTATTTTAGCATAAGATTTTTGGCAGCAAACCATTGAAACATAGTTTTCAGAGCGTGGCTAGTATTTATAACAATGTTATAATCTTATCTATGTTTGCCTGTTGACTTCTGAATGCCGATCAGTGCAGGCAGGGCGGCGGAGGGTGTAAAGGGACGGCGGCGGCACTGATAACATTTAATATTTTTGACAATGCAAAATCCGCGAAACCGTAAAACACTCAAATTATTCATAGTAATAATTGTTACGTAGATCGCTTAGAAACGTATGTTACGTAGATAGAAATGCAACCAAAATTTTTGACAGTTTTTTTTAAATTGACATCAGTACAACTAACACTTACTTTCTACGTCAAGCTCAGCCATTTACCTTATCATTTTTTTTCGGTCACGATAAAAAGTTTTTCAGGCGCCATATCTAGATAACGCAACCGAATATTTGGTCAGTTTTTTTTAAATTGACATCAGTACAACTAACACTTACTTTCTACGTCGAGTTCAGCCATTTACCTTATCGTTTTTTTTCGGTCACGATAAACAGTTTTTCAGGCGCCATATCTAGATAACGCAACCACTTGGCGCAGGCAGACCGACATATTTGGCATCAGAGAGGTGTCCTTTATCCCATGAACATGAGTTTAGCCATTTACCTTATCGTTACCATTTCTGTCGTGCCCTCCTAGTCTATTTGTTGATTAGTAAAGGTGCGTTCGAATTGGGGTATGGTAACAAAAATAACAGTCAAAAATGCCAAAAACGATCACAACTGGCGTTCGATTTGGAAAGTTGTGGGCGAAATTGGCGTTTTGAACTGTTTTCGTTCACCGTTCGTTTTGCTTGGAAACAGTTAAAAACGACATCGTGAACTGCAAATTTTGACCCACCTCCGAGGCAGGGTCGTTTGTGATCATATTTTGACATCTTTGAATCTGACAGATAAGTTTCGGAAAATTCATACGGGAAGCGAAAATTCTAATTTTTATTGTAAAATTTTATAGAAATACTAACAGGCAAGAGAATAATTTGTTAGATTAACTTTGTTTAATGATTAACTGAAGGAAAAAGGTAGGTTGAGACAAGTGACAAGCAGGCGATCAGCATGGAAATGACATTTTTGTATCTAATCGTTCGATTTGGGAAATATCGTTTGTGGCAAAAGTTGCAAAATTGTTGAAATTTTCCAATTCGAACGCGTAATAAGTTGATGCGTTAGCATCTCTACTAAGTCTGTGGTTGCCTGCCTGCCATAAAAAGGCGTGAAATCGGCATAAAATAAACAAAAAACTCTATTTTTTTAATGTAATCTCAAGCTAATCTAAAAAAATGTGAATCCATCCATCAATTAAACAAGAATTTAAAATATCTAGGATAAAAGTTTTTATCGCAAAGGGAGTTGCTGTTGCTTTTGTGTTGGGATAACTTTGCTGCTGCTCTAATTTGGGTTTGGAACCGAAAAAATAAAGAGGCATATCCAAAGTAAACTATGGCTGATGAGTATACTGCTGTTAAACGTGGTAAACTTATTTTGAAAGGCGACAAACCCAAGTAAGTTGTAATAATATATTATCCAGCGATTAGGTCAGAGTGGTTTTAGGAGCACTATGGAGCAAGGAGTTATTTTGTTTTCGCATTTAAATGCCTATGTGGCTGCACTCTGAGTCCTAAAACATTTCCCTACATGGCCCTATCCTATGTATATATATCGCCCAGAAGGGACGAAGACGAAGCCTGAGGCGTCGTCCTAATTGGCGATGATCGTACGAGCAAACGATGCGATTTCGTTGCACGACGAGATTAAATACACAAAACGCTTCAGAGTGTCCTAATTGAAGCTTGCAAGTCATCGCGCGAGCACAGGAACATCAGCGCGATCGTGCGACGAAATCGCATCGTTTGATCGTACGATCGTCGCCAATTAGGACGACGACGATGTTACACGCTTACCCAGAAGGAACCTATTCACTCTGAACTTGAAAGTCCCTAGATTGGATCAGTCAGGAAGCAAGTTCCACTCCCTTGCTGTCCGCATTATAAATGAGGATGCTAAACGATGTGTCTGTATTTTCGGTGTGACAACAACATACATACATCTCTGGCTTGATCATTGAAAAGGCCTAGCTAAATTCAGTGTTGAAAATAATAAAAGTATCCTTTTGGGATAGTTTAACTTTATTCTAGTAAAATTTGCTATAAAAACAGTTCTATAGTTTCAGAGATCACCCAATTACATGCTCATATACAGTTAAAAATGTATAGTGTTTGATTGATTTTTACTTCCAGATCAAAAAAACGCAAACACAAGAAGAAGGATAGAAGTGAGGATTCCAAAATAGATGAAGATTTAATTAAACATGCCGGCTGGTGGAAAGCTAGCAAAATTGAGGATATCACTGGTTCTGTGTCCATCGAATTTGGTAATGGAACGTATGTATCAGCTTTAGATAATGGTTTGTTCACTATTGGGGCTCCACATGGAGACAATGAGGGACCGTCCCCTGAAGAAATATTTACGGCTTTCCCTGCTGGAGAGAACAAGTTTGCCTTGAAATCTGGCTATGGAAAGTATGTGGGTGTTTCTAAAGAAGGATTAGTTACGGGAAGATCTGATGCTGTTGGACCTATGGAACAGTGGGAGCCAGTTTGGGAAGATGGTAAGAATATTCAAATTATTAAAATGTCATTGCACACTGAGCAGTTTACAACATAATCACTTAACTAGCAGTTCCTGGAATTCTAGTTTTCGTATATTCTGAAGCAAATTAAAACACCTTATTTTTAGGTAGAACTGCAATCCTAAGTTCAGTAAACAAGTTCATGTCAGTAAATCCTGAAGATGACTCGGTAGTTGCTCAAAGCCTTGCTGCGGGCGAGAACGAGTTCTGTTCAATACGTAGCAATAAAACCAAGGAGGTGAATAAATCTGTTGTGCCTGATGATGAAAAGGGTAACCTGGGGGAAGTTGAAGTTAATTACGTGTAAGTATTCTTAAAAACAAAGATTTGACACCCAGTAGCATTATGATAAACCTATAATTAAGTTTATTGATCTTGCAAAACAACTGCATTACATTCCCCCTGTTATAAATTGCACCTAAAATGCCTGCATTACTGATTTATGTTGTAAATCAACAAAATGTTAGGATTATTGCTCACACAATAAAAAATATGTGGAATTCAGAACCTTTTTGTCAGAATGTCGGTAAAGAACTTGTGTACACTCAAGGACATAAATATGTATACATGTGAAATTAAACAATGATTTTCTCTTAAACTGCTGATTGAAATTATAGGTATTATGCAGACAGAATCTTTTAAAATATGCCATTACAATTTGTGTAATATTTAATTTGAATGTTATCATGCAGAAAATCACTATTGAATTTCCAAAAGTGTATACATATTTATGTCCTCGATTGTACCAAACCTCATGTGTAGTTCATACGCATACAAATGTGCTTATATTGACAGGGCCTTACTTTTATTTTTTTATCAATAGGAGGAAATTCCAAAAGTTCCAAGACAAGAAACTTCGGGTCAACGAAGGTGGTGTCTCTGAACTCAAAAAGGCTAAAGTGGAAGGTAACTTACACGAGACATTACTCGACAGAAGGAGTAAAATGAAAGCTGATAGATATTGTAAATAGAACCTTGTGAAATGGACATTGAGTTGCAAGTTACTCTGCTATTTGTTGTGACAATCAAAAGACAAAGGAAGGTCTACCAATTGAATGGCCGAATATAAATATGTAAAATAGTTTTAATACAAAATTAAATACAAACTTTCATTATGAATCTATTTCTAAATAAATAAGGTTGCATTTGTATCAGATCACAATAAAACAACAGATATAGTAATAAACCTTTTATTCATAGCAGAATTACATAATGAAATTACAATTTCAAATCAAACTGTAAAATAAACCACATCAATGATTTTGTATTTCAATATCTCACTCATAAACGCTATTTTTGATTGTCACATTGTTTGACAATGATAGGAAGGATGAATAACGTTTATAAGTATGAACTTATGTGTTCTTACATAAAATGGTAATGGCCTAAACGTTTTGACATTAATTTTGTTATACACCATAAATACACAAAAAAAATACTAAGGCGACCACACACAAGCCACTGTGCATGTGTGGCAGCCACACTAGTCTTGGGGCCAGCCAAACTAGTCTTGTGGCCAGCCACACTAGTGTTGGGGCCAGCCACAAATGAACCCGTGACAATTGTGTGTGATGGCCCTTACTTATAATCAGAGAATTTGAATATAACTAACTACCATGTCTTATACAAAAATGATATCTACACCTAAGCCTAGTGTAGACTAGACATAGACCAAGTCTATTGGAACATTTTTATTGAGAGTAAGGTGGCCTCTGTTGTCCAGTCTATAAGCTGCATTATAAATTGTAGTATATTGCCTAGCAAACATTTTATTTCATTAACTTATAACAATTATACTATTTGGCTTATATCTCTAGCACTGACTTTATTTATACAAAAATAATTTATTTATGCAATCAAAATAAGTTCTCACTCGGAATACAGTATTGTCCAACAAATACAAATTGAGAAACATACGCTGGTCGTAATTATTTCGGCACTTTGTAATTACGTATAATTTTTAAGACATCATCAATATATCAATTCAACAAGCGTTTGATTTTTTTAATTTCCTAATTCAATAATATGTTACATGCCCTAATTACATACGCACAATATCTCGATATTCCTTGGGAATTGATTCTACAATATTCACATTCTATTACTATACACTTTTATTACAACAGTGCCAGAGATAATATCTATTGTTCAATAAATTACATTAGCAGTTTAAAATCAGTCAAGGCCATTTTGATGCTTATCGGTTGAATTACGGTATTCACAATAATGTAGGTACTTTTATCTGTAAATTCAGTGTTCTTTCTATAGAACAAAATACTACCCCACCAAAATTGG
The DNA here is from genome assembly GCA_947623365.1 of Achlya flavicornis. Lineage (NCBI taxonomy): Eukaryota > Metazoa > Arthropoda > Insecta > Lepidoptera > Drepanidae > Achlya > Achlya flavicornis. The sequence continues at coordinate 14,542,059 of OX392478.1, forward strand.
TATAAATGTGGCAATTATATTATAAAATTACTAATAAATCATTTGTTACAGGTTGTACAATTTTTTTTGCAAAATAAAAATAATAACACTGTTTCGGTGGGCACAATTAATAAATTACCTAACAACAATATCGGTCCAACAGATTTAAAATGAACATTTGAGATTTCAACGACGCAAAATATTCGATGACATTATTCTGATATATATTAGAGGAGCGCATATAATCATAATATACATACATATTATTTTAAAATAAATGCTAGAAATATACAAGTAAACTTAGAACTAATAAGTTAATGAGATAAAAATATATATAAAATACACTAAGATGTACTGACCAATTTACAAAATGATAAGCTCCCCGTAAGGCGCGTCTAGAGATGCGAGCGTTGGTCAGGTCGAGCCAGGTCGGTAGTAGACTTGTGTGATTGTGGCCAGCACTGGGACTCTCCGTGACCTCGCAGTTCTGTACACGCCTTTATAGTGCCCAGGTGAAGTATACTACAAACAGAAATATATTTGTCACATGTCTAATGCCCATAAATAGGTACAGTCGAGGAAATAAATATGTATACATTTCATGAAATTCAAAAGCACATTTCTCGCACTGTATTGATTCAAATGTTGAAATATTACACAAATATGTATGTTAAAAGATTTTGTTTGCATAATATCTCGTAATTTCAAATGAATAGTTTAACAGAAAATCGTTGTTCTTTTAATTTCAAGTGTATACATATTTATGTCTTGACAGTACTATTGGCATGAGGTAGGATCAGTCAAATACCAGTTATTTGCGGTGATGTCTCGTGCCTCAGCTGTCGGTGGGGCGGCCCCGGAGCGTGGCGGCGGCGAGGGGTGCGCGGGGCGGCGCGAGGGGCGCGGGCGGCGCGAGCGGCGCGCCTGGCATGGCGGCGTCGGCCGCGCGCTCTGCTCGCAACCACTCCACAAACTCATCCAGCATTACAGGCCCTGAATAATACATTATTATTCATTTATCTGAACATTTTACATATACTGCGAAAGTTATTAGTATATGGTTGAATTATAGACAATGTTTTTTTAAATGTCAAAGCCATTTATTCAATTTAGGCCCTAGTAGGACACTTATGAAGGTTAAAGCTACTGAAGTTACCACCAGTTCGTAAGTCGGCCTTCAACAGGCAAGACACTCAGCAAGGTTATATTCTTTTTGGACAATCTGACTATATTGGCAATTTTTTTCCACAACATACTAGGTGGAGATTTCGAGATGGCATATTTTCAAAATCTATGTTGGATTAGTCATGTTGAACTTTTACTATGGGATCAACACTGAATTTAGTTTTTTTTTTTTACTTTTCATACATTATTACCGAGCAAAGTTGTCTATTTTGTAAGAAAAGTTAAAAAAAAAAAACAGAATTCACTATTGGTCCCATAGTAAAAGTTGTTCAGCATGTCTAACCCAACATGTTTCGAAAATACACACACATATCACACAGTGGCGTGCATTCCATATAGGCAAATAAGCAATGCTTACCTCATTAGATTCAATACAATAATATTTTGATTCAATTAAACTACATAATCACTTTAAATAAAAATTCTAACCTAACATTCAATACGAAATTTCAAACTTTGCCGCGCAGGCACTCGCGAGTTCGCCTCTCAAATTCACGCACACTAAAACGATTTCGGCATATTCATACAGACACACACACTTCTTTAAGATAATACGACGAAAGCATAAATCACGCTTTTGCTATGCGTAGCATACTGACATTTGACATTCGCGATTTATGGATCAAAAGTAACCTTACCTACTCTGTTGTAAGTAAAGTAACCCATCCAAATTAAAAAAACTACAGTTTACCAACATTGGAGCAACTCAAATATAACTTCGCAATTTATTTGTGTTGGTTTGTTTATGGTTTGGCTGGCATTGTACGCAATGTTGGTGTTATTTACTTATTGTGATTTTTAGAAGTATATCTGTGTGTAATGTATAAATTTTGTGGTGAAGATGCAAAATGTATCGATAAATTAGTCCTTTAGTCAGTTTTCGTTTGTTGAAAATAGAAGGTAACTTGCTGTAGACCAACTCCAAAACATTCATGGATTCAAAACAAAGGTAAAAATCTTAGACATTTTATCACAGAATATTATGTTTATTAATTAAACACCTGGCTATCTGGGTGCTGTTATTTGAATCTATTATTCTGTTATTATGTATTTTGTTTGCTAATGAATAATACTAAATGTGTGTGGAATGATACGCTGACCTAAACAATTTTATGAGTCTGGTCAAAAAACATGATCTATCTATGAGGCATATTTAGGCGTGTATGGCAATAATTTCTTCTGCCTACCTAGTCCGAAAACCAATGCACGCCACTGATATCACATGTCTAATGCCCATAAATTACCAGTCAAGGACATAAATATGTATACACTTCGTGAAATTCAAAAGCACATTTTTCACACTGTATATCTCGAAATCTCCACCGGGTATATTCAAATAGGTAATCGTATGGGCATGTTATACTGACAGGCGCCGTCAGCGTCATAGGTAGTGAGTTGGTTGTCGACGGTGCGGCTGAACTCGAGGATGTTGCACCACTGGTCGCGGTTGACGACGCGGTAGCGGCGCGCCGGCTCGCGCGCCAGGAACTCGGCGAGCGGCGCGCGCAGCCCCCAGCGCGGCAGCAGCACGCCCAGCAGCGCGCGCGCCGTGCCCGTCTCCAGGGATCGCTGGTCTTTGTCCTGCATGCACCCGAGATCATGGATCAAGTCACATACATAACCGACTTCAAAAAAAGGAGGTTCTCAATTCGGTTGTATTTCTTTTTTACAAAAATACTGTAGTTATATATAGTATGACGGGCCAGTTGGCGCAGTTGGTTAAGGTTCACCTTACGCGGCGCAGGTCGTGGGTTCGATTCCCACACAGGACATGCATTTGTGTGCATGAACATGTCTGTATGTCCTGAGTCTGGGTGTAATTATGTATATTAAGTATGTATTTACAAACAAAAAGTATGTATATGTATTATATCAGTTATCTGGTTTCCATAGTACAAGCTCTGCTTAGTTTGGGATCAGATGACCGTGTGTGAGGAATGTCTCAGGATATTTATTTTATTTATTATTTATAGTTATGCTGATTGGTACACAATAAATTATCATAAAGTGGAAAAATAGAAAAAAGCAGTCAGGCTATTGCGTAACTTTGGTAGTAGTCGTAACGAACACCATTTTTTTTTAATACTATTTAGGTAGCAAACAAGCATACGGCCCGCCTAATGGTAAGCGGTTACCGTAGCCTATGGACGCTTGCAACACCAGGGGCGTCACTCGCGTGTTGCCGACCCTGCAGAAATCTCTTCACACCATTATTTCATCCAATGACGCGCACGCAATGATTGCATGAAATTCATTAATGGTGTTTGTTACGATTACCACCAAAGTTACGCGGTAGAGCCCCTGGTCAGACAGGTAAGCTGATCTCGCATTGTAAAGGATTTCCGTACAATCAAAGGTCAGCTTATACTAGAAATTATAGTTTGATATGTAGCCGTGTGTACCTCAAAGCTTTTTATTATTGTTTACAACATGTAACCGATTTGAATGCTAAATCATTGAACGGTTTGTTCAGAATCGTATTCTGAATCAATTTATGTAACTTTAAATAACTATATTAAAAGTTACATAAATTGAGGTATCACTCGCGCGTTGCCAACCCTGGAAACATCTCTTCTTGGAAAACCCCACGCTGTACTCCCTTGGAAAATCTACAGCGGGGAGCCCATTCCACAACCTGAGCGTCCGCAGTAAAAAGCTACTTTGAAACCATTTTAATTTCCATGTGTGAGGATAGACTCCTCGTCTAGAAATATTCTAATAGCTTCTTGTAGCTGTTATTCCAGGATACGATCTATCTATGTGCCCAGTTTCATCAAAATCCAAACAACCATTTAGCTGAGAGGTAACAAACATAAACACATCTTTCCAGGTAATTGAGGTACATTAAGTAACCACTAAACACTACAGGATGTTAATTTAAAAGTAATTAATGTTTACTCACCCTAGCAAAATCATAAGAATATCTGTATACGGCCTTAAATATATAGGGGTCATTGAGTAAACTGCGTAAGTAATCTATCTTGTTCTGCAATTTGTGCGCGTTGTCACATTGGAGTTCCGTTAAACCTGAAAAACAACAAATTGATAATCAAAAATAATCTTTTTATTTTTTGCTAGCTTGCCGCCCCGCGACCCCGTATTTTGCCCCTTAGCCCATTTAAAAGTTTTGTTACCCGGCTGACCCAGAAGGAGGTTTATTTTTTTCGAGTGTTTTTATGTTTGTATGTCCATTTATTTGGCATGCTCTGCAGCCTAAACGGTTTGCTTTAAACATATGAGATGTCTTTAGATTTGTCGTGGAAGTGACACAGAGGAAAATTATTTAATATGGCAAATTAATCTATTGATTAAAGAGCTGTTTTTCTCTTTTCAGTTAATTTTTTTTTTACTCAGTTTGGTTTTTTGTTTCTATTAATAATTTATTTTTTACGTGTATAGTAGCTGTCCCCCGCGGATTCTGCAGCGTTCCCGGGATAAAATAGTAGCCTATAACGCTTAGTATAGTGTAGCTTCCTATAAGTGAAAGAATTTTTCTAATCCAACCTAGTTACTGAGATTAGCCCGTTAAACATACAAGAAAACCTAGCTTCATTATAATGGTGTAGATAAATATTTATCCTGGGACATTGTTCACATAAAGACATTTGGATATTTAAACCCACAGAATGAACAGAGATCACAAAAATATTTGTTCCGAGTGGGAATTAAACCCACAACCTGTGAATCAGTTTATGACCTAACTTCAACATCAACCAGAGTTAATAAGTATAATAAATACAAACCTTTAAGCCATTCTTCTTGTGTAAAATAACCCATTTGTTTAGCTCCCATTTTGTAAGCAATTACTAACATTACTACATTTTCTGGATCAACGCCTATATCGTGACAAAACTTTTCCATACCTTCAGGACCTGAAATTACAAACAATAATTTTTTTACATTTATATTAGACTAGACTAGCTATACCCAACGATTTCACCCGCGTTTCCGGGATAAAAAGTAGCATATGTCCTTCTCCATACCATAGGCTATCTGCATGCCATTTCATGATGATCCGTTGAGCAGTTGAGGCGTAACAAACAAACAAACTACTCACTTTCGCATTTATAATATTAGTTAGGATTAGGACTAGGCTAAAAAGTGTTATTATATCCTTTGACATTCCTCACACACGGTCATCTGATCCCAAACTAAGCAGAGCTTGTACTATGGAAACCAGATAACTGATGTCATACATATACTACTTTTTGTTTGTAAATACCTACTTAGTAATAATAGAATTTTAATATCCAAATGTGTAAATATGGTTTACTTTACTGAGTATAATGAACAATAATATAATGAATAAGTTTTCTATTAGTATCTTGCATATAATAGGTAGGTAGGTATTAGCTTTCTGGTAAATTGTTTTTATATTGTCTCTTTTCTCGTAAATTAATGGCATGATGGGTGTTTATGATTTCATATACGTAGGTGTACCTACATACCTATCCTATCCTATTTAACGAGCATGTATGTTTTGAGATCTCGAAAACGGCTTCGATGAAATTTGCTATATTATATATATATATAATTTGGGGGTTTTTGGGGGCGATAAAGTGATTCAGCTAGATTTCATCTCTGGGACAACGCGATCTGCCGAGTTTGCGAGCAAATCTTAGTCACACAGGTATGGTCTGCGTCAAATCTAGATTTGCATTTTAGTACCACTTCCTAATAATCTGTAATATGTGAATAGCAATATTCTATCATCACGAAAAAGCTGATAGGTATACATTTTTATGTATTCATTTAATGTTATTCTCCAGTGCTAACCCTACCAAAATAGGTATGATTTTTGAACGCTTCTTAGAAGCTTGTACTCTGTTCCCTTCAATCCTCTGTGATAAAAGCCCAAAGCATATTGTAGACAGGCAATCAAAACAATTACGTTGTTATAGTGTGGAAGTGGCTTACCTAAAACATCTGGTTCTGATACCGTTGTGTATTCTTTAAACCATGTTAAACATTTCTTCGCGCTGAAACTAGTGTCTTCTGCTTTGGAATGTCGACGTGAACTGTTCGGAAATGAGGAGTCATTATTTAACAAATTTTTAATCAACACTATCTTTCCTTTCACACTTATAATATGTTGTGAAAAGTGCTTATAGCTATACATCTGCCTGTAAGCTTGAGATACCCTGGCAAATATTCTTGAGTTTTATATTCGTCAGTTACTTAAGGCGTGAGAAATACAGCTCATTATCCTGAAGACTATTGTACAATCATATTGCGGATGCACCTGCTAATGATTTAAAAGGGAATCATTACATGCCAATTCTCGCACTTTCGACATCAATGTCGGATTGGACATTTGGCGAAAAACATGGCGATCTTCTGTCAAAATGGATAGAATTTTATAAAATATCCACCATGCTTTTTGGTAAATGTCTATGAAACATTAATGTTGAAGACGCGAGAATAGGGGTCCAGATCACAAACTGATTAGGTAGTCTAATGAATTGAATGGCTCCTATTTCCAAATTTCTGCCCATTGTAACACTCGCTATTATTTCAAGTTTAGTCTTCAATCATTTCTGGTGTAACAATAAAGTGTTCGTATTGCAGTAAATGAGACAGCATCTAACAGAGAATAAGGGTAATTTTGCTGATGAGTACAATATGGTGTTTAGCAGGTACCTGGTGTTTCTAGATCGTTTGTGGTGGTGGTGGTCGTCGATGGCGGTGGCGCCGGGCAGCAGGTCGGCGGGCGCGCCGCCGGCCGCGCCGCTGCGCGTGCGCTTGCTGCACCGAGGCATCGCTCCACCACCCTAACGATCACAATACTACATTAATACTTCAAAAACTTGTATGAAGAATCAATTTTAAATTGTACATTTACGGGTACTGTAAAGTACCTATGATGCTATGGTTACCTTCATTTTAGGATTGGAATCCACAATCATATCCATTAAGGTCCTATTCTATTCTATTAATGCTCAAGTTAAGCGATTTGAGATTAAAACCATTCAAAATCAAAATTAAAAAGTCATTAATCCAGTTAAGGCCCTGGTAAGACACTTCGTTAAATTGGTACATACAGTTGAATTTACCACTGGTTTGGAATACACTTAAACTGAGAAGACTCCGGCAAGAAACCATTGAATTTAGAACCTGCATATTAGTATTAGGTTTATTTTGATTAACATGTTCTGATTCCCATGATGAAGTGCTTGTGGTGTAGCATGATTAGCCATTCTTAATCGATCGGCAAAGTCAAGCTATCACCAGTGTGGCCAATACCTGGATGTATGTATTTCAAATCAAGCGTTTCCATGCTTCGGAGAGCACATAAAGCCATTGGTCCCGGTTATAGCTTAATTGTGATAATCTTTAAGCTTTAAGGTTGGAAGCCTCCCAGGCGGCTTGAAAAGTCCAACAGTAGGTTGATGACTAGCCAAAAAAAAAGAAAAATTAACAAAACAGACTCAACTAGGTATCAATTGAAACTCTTCAATTATAAATTCAGTCAAAATTCAAAATTTGTTTATTCAATATAGGCCTTAATAAGGCACTTACAAAGTCTTGTAAGTAGGTAAATTTCAGTAATTTGAAGAAAATGTATGTCAGGTCAGTAGGTCAGTAAATCGATCCAAATACATTATATTTACTGTTATTACAATGTGCAAAGATATATATTGTTATTCTAAAATGCATCATAAGCATTAATGGTGAACAGTTATAGGGAAATTAATGATGAAATGGATATAAAATTTATAGTATAAATTCAAGCAGTGAATCACTATTTATTTATGTTTTAATGTATGGAACACAAAGATGCTTTCAGAAAGCCTTGATACTATTTTAAGAATATAGAAGGAATTTTACTGAATATGAATATCAAGGTCAAATAATTAGATTGTATTTTTAATAAATTAGGTATGGTGACTTTATAAAATATTTGCTTTGCAACAAAATTTTGTCAGTGCTATATTTATCGAGATTTTTATTTATGGTTTTATTTATTGGAGAGTGTGATTACTGAAGTAAAAAGTATCTATAACACATCTCCAGGTTTGCTGCTGTGAAGTGGGAGCCGGCTAATACAATTAAGAGTTTCATTTAAGAGTTATAGTTATCTTGAAATCAACATACATTTCAAATATGTAACTAAAAAGCATGTTGTATGCATTAATGAAGGATTAGGTGTCACCGAGTAGTATTGAATTTCACATATTAATTTATGTTACATTATTACATGTTTAGATAGGGATGTGTAGATCATAATAACACAATATTTATACTGATAAATAATATTGTAACATATGCAGTGCAGTTTTTTTGTGTGTTGTGTACCTATTGCTGAAAATCAGCTGGGTGTGACATTTAATAGATGTCACAGGTTTAACACCACTTTTAGAGGTTATATCAATGTATCTGCGCTTCAGAAGTGAATTATCTATCAATTAACACAAATAATTGCTATCTCATGCTTACTTAGTAAAGAGAATTGAATGTAGAACCAACTTATCTGACTGTTAGATTGTAGATTTACTTCAGACAAATATAACCAGTTATTTCGCTTTATGCAGTAACAATCAGTTGTATTAGTAATATAATAATGTGCAACTTACTATAGGTGGTAGATTCGATATGAAATTTGAAAACTTAAAGGGGTTTGCGTCTCCTATTTTGCGAATTTTGCAAAGGCAGCTTCACGAAAAAATGTCTTCTTGACAGGTCGATAATAACCTGAAATAAAAAAATCAATGTGGGGCACAAGAGACAAAATGGATAAATTAATATACAATTATGACAACGTGATACCTATTTGCCATTAAACGGCGAAAATCGATGAAAATAACATCATAAGATTTTGGTGAAATGTCTATCGCGGAACATTCCATGAATACAAAATGCTTGTCGTTTTTTTCTCTTACCTTTATCGATACTTGGTATTCAGAAATATATTCAATAATATTTTACAGCAATAGAAAAACTTTTAAAACATTTCAACGACTAAAATAGAATAAATTGTAAAACCAAACGGCAGACACAGCGAATGAGAAAACTCAAAACGAAATTTACGTTTCGTTATTGCATGAAGCCAGTGTTCACTTTGTTAAATATTATTTATATAAAACATCGATGCTGCTTTAACTAGAAATTTCATTTTCTTAATAATAAGAATGATTATTTCTGATCGTAGCTTTTAGAAGCTTTTATTAATATTATTAGTACCTATACGGAACAAAAAAAATGATATGATAATGCATTAACTAAACGTATTTATTTATTTAATATTTATGCTATATAGCAACCCTTACTTTTTTACCGGATACCTGGGATACCTACTGGAGGAGTGGAAGAGAAAAAAATGTCTAAGTTACGAGAATAAAAAAATAATTGTAAAGGATAGAAAGATGATAAAATACGATTATAAAGTTTTCCAACCGTTTGATATATGTATGTACTTACATAATTAAATAAGCTGAAATAGAACTTTTGAATTTGAAATTGAAACTTCATAATCAACATCATATCAGCATCAGCCTAAAGATGTCCATTGCTGAACATAGGCCTTCCTTCATTGACTTCCACATTGAACGGTTTTTTTTTCTGTGTATAGGCCTGTGTTTGACCAGAATCTCAAGTGTTGATATGGCCGAAGGTGGTAAGCATACAAAGTCTAGAAGGAACTGGCTCTCAAGTGCAGCTGTCGGAACACACCGATTGGTGCCTGGCGACAGATTTTCAATTTGAGGGTGGTAGCCAGCCTACTAGCAGTAGGTACAACAAAGTACCCTACCACCATGCTATGGTTTCCTCACGATTTTTTCCTTCACCGAAAATTCAAGCTCATTGTAGGATTCGAACCCGGGACCTTCGTCTCGGTATCCGAAGTCACTACCACTGAGCTATCATCACCTTTCGGTTTTGGGCTTGGATTCAGTAGCGCACATGAAATGACTCTGACCTCGTCGGTCCACCTGGTGGGAGGTCGTCCCGCTCGGCACTTTCCAGTACGTGGTCGCCACTCGAGAACCTTTCTTCCCGATCTGTTATCGGCTCATCGAGTGATGTGGCCTACCCATTGCCACTTGTAGGAGCAGCTATGTCCGTCATTTTCGTTCTCATACGAATGTGCCCATTTCGGACACTGCCACGTAGAGAAATTCCAAGCATAGCTTGTCCATAGCTCGTTGAGTGAGTGGGCCAGCAGTAAAAGATCACATCTCTGTTCCGTATGTCATAACTGGCTACACGCGCTGACTGAAAACCTTTGTCTTGAGACTCAGAGGTATTCTGGACGTGAAGATATGCCTTAGCTTCCCGAACGCTGCCCATCCGAGGTGTAAGAATGTCATTTTTAGGACTTGGCTCCCTGGGTGCGGCAGGTCAAAGTCAGAGCCTTTTATTCAATTTAAGGCCCTAGGCACTTACGATGGTCTAAGCTATAATAAGCTAGAACAATGCTTGTTCTGACCATGGTCACCATTTAATTAAAAACATAAAATAATTTATTTATTCAAAAAATTAAAAACCCTCAACACATTAAAGAAGCGCTAAAAAGTTTAAAATAATATTTATTGGCCCTTTAATTTAATTTAATTTAATATACTTTAATAGTAATATTTTGTTCAAAGCCGCTCTGTATGTAAATAAAATCTTATCTAACTATCCTGTCTACAATAACATTAGCGGCCCCGACGCTAGAAAGCTTTGTACAAAAAAAATACTAGGTACTTATATTAAATAAAAGGGCCAATAATTATTATTTTTAATTTTTTTAGATCTTTTTTGTGTTGGGTATTTTTTTTTTATTTTCGCTAACTACGAGTAGCTTCGCTAAGTACGAATAACTTTCATAATTTTCTTAAAACTTTAGGTACAATTTTCACCATAAAACATGCATTACATTTCAAATAAGTACAAAATATGAAAACGCATTTAATTAAGAAACGTTGTCTGTCTCGCACTAAACAGAGGTAGCGTTATTGCACTACTTGTCGCATTTTAGAGTGGGGAAACAAAACAACTAATCTAGTAAGAGGGCACAATTTACGGAGGGTGTTTCGCCCCTCTGCCCTCAGCCCTATCTACCCCGACACACCCCTGACGCGTCTAGCTGTCTGGATTTAGTGAAGTACTTCATTATCGATTTAAAATTATGCGTATGAATTTGCGGACCGCATGGCGTGTCTTTCATAATTTGCAGTCATTTCTCTACCTTGTTACATATGCATAAAAGCGAGCGTTTGTACCTATAGAAGGCTCTTTCATAATTTTTAACCCCCGGCCCGATATAAATGGGGTGAAACTTTTGTCTACATTCAAGTCTTTGATGTCATGTGTCATGATTAAAGATTCTAGATTTCCTAAAGATGCTATTTGCAACGTCGAAGAATCTTGGCAATATTTTTGTAATTAGGTATGTTACAATTTGTTCCTTGGTGCCGAAGGAATAACTAAAGGCATTTAAAATATTAAAAAAAAACTCAGGAATAAAGATATGAGAGTCCATGTAAACGGTAGAAACAAGAGCAATCGGACTTTATAATTTTATGGTAATGCAATGTCAACATTGGAAGACATTATTCAAAACGTTATTTTGTACAAATCAGTATACCCCATGTATATTCGCCATGATTAATTATCATGTCATTTTGTTGTTACATGTTTGCTTTGTTGGGAATTCATTAGGCTTTTCTAATCAAACAAACGTTACTTACTATACTATACCATCAACTTGCTATAATTATTTCAGACACTTTCAGTTAAAATGAAACATGTAAGGAAAATATTCAAATTACGAAACCGTAATAATTAGAGAAACGCTCATTCATTGCATAAAGTTAAGGGAGCGCCCATTCGTGATCGTCCGACGAAAAACAGTCACGCGTGCGTTGCGAAGCTCGAGCGTCCATTCAAGTTAGGTCGCCTCACGGTTGCTCTACGCCCCCGCTTTACCCCATTTTCACCCCAATACCCGCGTCCCTCGTGGAAATGGAATAGAATCTTCAGTTCGCGTACAACTCGCTTAGAGGGCGCTTGTTACCCGCCGCTTTCTCTGTGAAAATTCCGCGATCTATTCCGAACTAGTGCAATATTTGACAACAATTAGAATTTCATCGTGTTCGAATTCGGATTTTAAATATATTGATTTTTTTTATATTTTGTTTCTGCCAGTGATTGTTACTGTTTTGTTTTTTAATTGGATTAGTTTTTAGTTTGTGGATAAGTGTCACACATCTCAGGAGATCCGCATTTAGCGAACTTACGTAAGTCTTATTTACTGCAATGCGTTATTTTCATATTAACTTTTCATTCCACATGACATTAATATCAATGTAAGGAATATAATCTGAGAAGCAAATATAATGCTGTAGCAATACGTGGGTAGTTTTGCCACTTGCTTGCGTAGGTACCTATAGGCGCCGGGTACGCTAGTCTGTCTGTGCTTGGGTCTAAATTAAGTTGATTTAATAATAGGATGAATTGGGTCGGCAAATTAGGGTAGTTAGTGCGTTATATTTTATGGTATGTTTTTTTTCCATCCTGAAAAACAATTTATAAGCAAAGGTCAACAGTCGTGCGGCCTTGTTTAGTGAACATAATTCAAACTTTATTCGTATATTACATGCTTTCATTTAATTTCCGTGTTTGTAAATCAAAACGTTATTGTTTTTAATCATGAAAAGATGTAACCTGCTTACTGACATTAACTACATGCTAATATTTTTACGTAGTAGTATATTGTTTACTCTATGCTATTATTAATTTAATTTATTTTTGGAATTATTTGTTTTGAAATTAAGTTTTAACTTAAATTTTTATGATTTATAACAAAAAAAATATTAAATATTTCTGCAATTTACCTGTTTTTAACATGTTATCGTATAATTAATTGATAAAGTATCGATATGATAATGCATCGAGCACCGTGACCATCGACTAAGCTTCGATGAGTTCGATCAATATCTGAATTGTTGCTGCACGTTGCTAATTAACACACCAATTATCATGTGTCCAATATAATTATATATGGCGTGTAGACTTTTTGTTGTCATAGATATACGTAAGTATATTTAATGAAATTGTGTAGATAAATGATTCTGTAACAAAAACCATCTGCAATTTTAAAGCTTTCACAAAAAAAGGAACAATCGGAAGGCTTTTAACATAAACCAATACATTAATAACGATATTCTTGGATGTAGCGCCGCTCTTTCAAGACAATTATCGCATCAGGAGAATTGCATTGAATATGTTTTTAATGTTTTGTAGTCTAGGAGGTAACTGGCTGACAAGTTCAACTTCTCAAAGTAGTATTTAATGGTAGCCAGCCAGTTTTATCCAATCACTTAGAGTTCAATTAGGTATATAATTTTTCTATGTAGGTACTTAACTAGTATCATATTGTATTTCTCATACTTAATCAATGACGGTCTACCTGATGGTAAGCGGTCCGTGGCTATATGGACGCTTGCAACACAAGAGGCATCACTCACGCGTTACTGACCCTTGCCCCTCCCCAATGAGCTCTGGCGACCTTACTCACGCGCAGGAACACAACATAAAGTTATTTGGCTGCGGTATTCTGTAAGGTGGAGGCACTTCTCCAGTCGAGCTGCTCTTTGAGCGAATAAACGTACCTACCTTAAAATGTAGGTACAAACTAAGTTTTAAATGGTTATTGGAAGAAGTCACATTGAATTTTAAGTAGAGAGTTCTAAGATTTATACTTAATCCAGATAGAACACTGAGTTAGCGCTCTACACACAACCACACTTAGCTTCAACGTAATGGAAATCAGTATACTTATAGGTACAACATTTATATGCCGTAATTTTTTGCACTTTAGGATGTACGTGATGATATCTCATTAAGCTGGCGTGTACATACATACATACATACAGGCTGTACGTTATGTTGAGTGCTTTCGCTTCACGCGTATCGAGTTCCAACAAAGGGCGAGTGTACTAGACTGTAACTGGGTTGTGTATCTGATGCTGATATAACTTATTGTAGTGGATGGAGTGTAAAATTGCAGCATGCAAGCTAAATTTAAATGAAAAGCTCTAAATGGGAAGCTTGCATGCGTGTCTTGAAACTTTAAAGTCTTCAAACGACGTAGGTAATTCACAACGTTTTTAATTTGCCTCGATGGACGGATCTCCATCTGTTACTTATCTAATGAATTCAATATAAAATAACAGGTTAAAAGCGCGTCAGGCTTTATAAAAGAAAAACAGTCAGGGGTAGACCTTCATTAAACTATTTTTCTTACTTTTCCCCGTACAAAAACATTTTATATCTCTAGGCTGCTCATATCTATACATTACTGTTAAAAAAAAGATCTATTTGACGCATTATTGACACCATGCGAATATAAAGACACGGCGCTTTGTTACATACAAACAACAAAGGAGCGGAACTCGCATTCAACTCTGGAGACCTTCAAAGGAGTCATCAAACACGCAATGAATAGGCATTTTGGGCAATCATGTTAGGTATATCTGTGGTAGCAACTTCCTGCGGGGAAAAAGGAAGCTAAAGCAATATTGCTGCGTAATTCATTTTTTCGAATTCTCGGCAGATCCTAAGTGATTCCAATATGTTTTGGTAAAACAGTTACTCATTATATACAATTCAATTCATTAAAAGATTTGGAATTGATGAATTGCATAAGATCTGCTTTAAATTCGAAGAAAATAATTGCGTTAGCAATATTGCTTAGCTTCCTTTTTAGGGGGCCAGATCTGAGGCCAGAAGCAAGTATATCCTTATGTTTAACTTTATCCCCCCTCATCCTACTCTAATCCTTCTGATATTAATAAATGTGAAGATCATTATAATTTAATCTTCTAGAAGTAACCGTTCTGTTCAGGTCTTCATTATTGGAGCTAGCATCACCCCACAATAAAGAGATATAGACGTTATAGCCATTGAATTACGATTTTTAATTAAAAAACCCTCTAGTCAGGTCAAGAACGTATTTTTTAAGCCGGCTTATATTCGCTCTCCTATAATCGTAAAGAAAAAGTCCAAATAATATCTAGCTCCTTCTAAATTGCAAATAATAATGCTACCTTCGTGTTGGGAAAGATAAAGTCTGTCAAAATTACGTTTCTTTATCAACAAACAGAACCTTGAACCATCTTGACTTTGATTGATGGCACAACACCCGATAAAAAAGTTTCACCGACGAGGTGACCCGGACCCGTCTTCGTGAAAAATGAGACATTATCCTCACCTGCCTGTCGAGACAGACTTTGCTATCTACATAGCTGATGAGCTCTTGTACAACGTTGGTTTAGTTTTCACGTTTAAACACGCTTTTCTGTTCTTCAAAAAGGGCGTAAAAGAGCTCTTCAATGTCGGCAACACATCACCGATCTTCTTGGTATTGCAAATGTCCATCCATATCCATAGTGCATAGGGTAGAAGCGCTCGTGGTGTAGCATGATTAGCCGTTCTTAATCGATCGGCAAAGTTAAGCTACGTCTGTCTTGGTCGGTACCTGGATGGGTGACCGCCTAGTGGTATTTCAAATCGAGCGTATCCGTGCTTCGGAAGGCACGTAAAACCGTTGGTCCCGGTTATCACTTAATTGTGATAGTCGTTAAGCTAGTTGGATGCCTCCTAGGCGGCTTGAAAAATTCCAACAGTAGGTTGACCACTAGCCTACCTCCACCGATCCGCAGTGGGCACGCGTGGTGGAGTATCTGCCCATTCCCTTTCACCCTGATTTGTGAAAGGAGGCCTGTGCTCAGCAGTGGGACATTATAGGCTGATGATGATGATGATGATCCATAGTGCGGCGGTAGCCACTTATAATACGTGCCACAAAAGACGAGACTTGACATACTACGTGATTGTCGTCTGACGTCGTAATTGTCGCTAAAGAAAAGTCTTCAACGATGTCAGACGTCAACTACGAAGTGTCATGTTTAGTGGCACGCACTTTACCATCGGGTAGACAGTCTGCCTGCTTGGTAACCTGTTGACATAAGGATGATAGCTCAGTGGTAGTGACGATGTATGCTGAGACGAAGGTTCCGGGTTCGAATCATACAAAGCCCCACAGCAGAAGACTGTAAGACATTAAACTGTGGAAATAAGCAAAGTAAACCAACCTGGCTGTAGCCACATCTGTTATTTGTTTAATTTTTCGAACTGCGAAGGCGGCGGAACTCAATTTACTAGATAATCTTTCTATATGAGGACCCCACAGAACAGAAAAAACTGTTTTTTCTGTTCTGTGGAGGACCCCATTGTATTTTACTATCTAATGTTACGCCGACAAAAACTGCCTTATCCACTAGTTCAAGTCTTTTACCATCGACTAAGATATTAGTGTCACTCTTAACAACATTAGGGAGAGAAAACCGTATACATTTAGCTTTACTGGAATTAAGCATACGATTATAGGCCTATAATCGTATGCAAACCATTTAGATACAGCTGATAAGGTGTCATTGAGCTGCGTAAGGTCTGTATCTTTTTTTTTTTTTTATAAGACTAAGTCGGTAAACAAGCATACGGCCCGCCTGATGGTAATCGGTTACCGCAGCCATATGGACGCTTGCAACACACGAAGCATCGCTCACGCGTTACCGACCATTCCCCCCTCCTCTATGAGCTCTTACTCACGCGCAGGAACACAACTTAAAGTTATTTGGCTGCGGTATTCTGTAAGGTACTTCCACAGTCGAGCTGCTCTTTGAGCGAATAAACGCTATGCTCTACCTCTCTCTTTTCTATTGACCTTAAAAATTAAAGAAGTATCATCAGCAAATAAAACAATATCGGCCAAAAACAAAAATGGGCCTAATTGATCCTTGCGGTTCGCCCGTTTTCACTAAAGACCCTGTGGACGTAGTACCTACCACCCTCAAGTTGAATAACTGTCGCCAAGCACCTATCGGTGTGTTCTGACAGCTGCACTTGAGAGCCAGTTCCTCGAGGCTTTGTGTGCTTACCACCTTCGATCCGTGCCTTCGATCACATTATCAATGACCACGGTGAGATTGTGGTCAAACACATGCCTATAAACATTCTATAAATAGTAAAAAAAAAACTAATAATGAATATTTTAATCTAAAAATACCTGGTTACCGAAACGCTGCCGCCATTTAATTCTTACTTGAACCGGGCTATTTATTTATTGACCTAAATAAATGAAAAATTCTATTCAATTCCTATAGCAAAAAGAAAACGGAATACGACTGCGGGTGATTTCAAAACAGTTTGTCAAAATGTAATAACATTCGCATTTGAATTCAATAAAGCGTTGTAATAATGTTAACCTGACGGGTTCACAGCCAAATTGAGTTTTGCTTTCGCATTTAATTCTGATATTAGATATGGAACAAACGCGTAATCAACGCAAATTGTTATTGCATTTTCAACTGTACGAGTAAAACTTATATTCAAGATAAATAGCGACTCATTTACTCGTGTGAATGAAGATACAAAACTTTATTCAACGTTGCAAATAATTTTAGAAATAGAGGTAGGTACTTAATTTATGGAGTGGTTAGGTAAAAGCGAAAAGAGGTAGATACGGTTCTCTTGGATACCCACTCACAGGACGTGGGACTGGGTTGGGTATCATATTTTCACTAAAGCACATGGCACTTAGTTGTAAGCGGAAAAAAAAAAAAAAATTAAAGTAACAGTAAACACGGTAAGGTCGCGCGTACTCACACGACGATTTTGATTTGATTTGATGAAGAGTCGCTGTCCAGGCAGTGCAGTCCGAAAAATGACCCTTCTGCTGCCGGCATAGTGTCCTTTCAACCCCTCTTCAAACCCTTTTTAAAGAAGGGACTTTAGGCTATGGTAACCTCTTGCCATCAGGAGGGCCGTATTCTTATTTGCTACTAGGTACTAGTGTTCTACCACAGAATATTTAATAGTACATAGTTCTACTAAAATAAAATGATTCACCTCTGTCCACGTGGGACTAGGAACCGTATCTTCCCCTTTATGCTACTTGGTTTTAGAGATGGCAATCGTAATTTTTCACGAAAGTGCAAAACGTTTCCGCTCATCCTCAGAATTTCTGCGTCTGATTAATGAAAGCTCTTTTGAAATGGTGGGATAGAAAAACGGGCTTTAAGTCGAGTGGGGTAGCTATATATTCTAATATCTTCTGAAAGTAATATTTAGAATTTATAAAAAATAATAATTTATCAATATTTGGAAATGTTGCTATTTTTTTTGTATTGCGGCGACCGACCCGCGCGTCTACCACGTATCTTGTATCTTTGTGTTCATTGTAATGAACACCTATTTCATCCAATATATGAAATGAAATGAAATGAAATGAAATGAAATGAAATGTATTTATTTGTCACAATTTTGCGTAATATATGATGAGGTGTTAAATGCGGAATAAAGTATCAGCAAAATATACCGCTCAAAACGGCGTACAAATATTAAAAATAAAAATAAATTTGAAAATTACATATTACCATTGAATTATTACGCTTAGAACCGAAGTATCGAACAAAGATCCGCGCGAAACGTAAGCCACTTGACAACCAATGTGTGCGGGAGTACCATATAATTACACTCGCTGACACGCACACAAGCGCACGAGTAATGTTGCAAGCTAAACGATTTTTTTCGGTAAAATTAACCTTCCGATTTCGCCTACTAGTGAAATTGGAAGTAAGTATTCATACAATTTCTTAAATAGTTTAAAAAGTTCTGTGTCTTAGATAATTTATCATAGACACAGGCCTGTTATTTATTTATTACTAGTTTAATGTTTATGTTTCATAGTACTTATGTCGGGTATTTTAACATAATAAACCAAGACAATGTGCAGAGCTATGAATGATCGTAGAATTTGTAGCTTTCCTTGGTAATTATATATGATAGGTTGTATAGAAAAAGAAGATTAAGTAGTATGTAGGTATTTAGGTAATTATCATTAACACAATACATACAATTGAAATTTTAAAAGTCTGTAAATTAAGCTAGTTAATTAATTAAGTAAATTTATGCAAATAGAAAAATATGGCAACAATAATTGAATTTGAATTTCATAGGTGTGTGTATCCACGTGTCATGTCCACGCATATCTCCGAAACTATTAATTGTAATGGGTTCTTAGATATGCGTGGACAAACATACATACACACACCTATGAAATTTAGTATATTTGTTTGGAAGCCCTGATAGATATTCATACATATGTAAATATATTATAGTTCCAATAATATTACATACATACGTGTCAAATTGATCATCTCCTTTTTTGAAGTCGATTAAAATGACAGCTGGATGAATAAAGCTGAAGACGGGGCTTACAAGGAGAGGGCATACCATATTTTCTTATAAAACAATAAAGCGGGAAAGTTTGTTGTTTTTTTGTTTAAACGGGTTAATCTCTGTAAAAAACTGCCTGTAAAACTACTTCTGTGAAACTACTACCAGTATGATTTGAAATTATTTCACAAATATGAAGCTACATTATCCCGAGTATTATATAATAGGCTACTTATCCCAACGAGCGGGTGAAACCACGGGGGACAACTAGTCGAGGTATCGGACTCAATTACTTTAATAATAACAAATTCAGTATCAATTACGTAAAACAACGTAAATTCAGCATACAAACAGCTGGCAGCACTTTGCTCGAAATCTGAGTGAATTATTTTTATTTTTGAATTTTGTTATTTTAGATGAATTACGCAATAAAATTAGTGGCGTTCCTGTGGAATGTTACATCAGAATTCCTATCTTTCTTCCCTGATGAATGATGACACAATTTTACTGCAGAAACCGTCGTATTTATTATTTTTCTGAGAGCTGCACTCACTATAACGTCACTCAGTACACTGACAGCGCGGCGGTCAAATGAAGCCATATATGGCTTCAATTGAATTGATTCTTTTTTGTGCGTGTACTTTGTTTCTATGTGTAATAATTCAATGCATATTACATACTAATAATTCAATTACAATTTACTATTTAATTACCATTACATATCAACATTATGTCATTTTTCATAATTTGGAATGTCATGTAAAAAATCATTCACAGAATAAAATAAATTTTCCATTAGCCACTTGTCAATGATGTATTTAAATTTACTGATGGGAAGTTCTTTAAAACGGTCAGGAACTTTATTATAAATTGTAATTGCCATACAATATGCATTATTTTTAAAAAGTTGTAGTCTACAATTTGGAATTCTTAACCTAAATTTATGTCGAGATTCTAACGATTTTGCATATTTTTCAAAATGATTTGGGTACATTTTTATAAAAAGACATATTTCCTTAATATACAAGCAGGGGAGAGGGAGTATTTTTAATCTCCTAAATAATGGCTTACAAGAATCTCTATATTTAGCATCACATAAAGCTCTTATACATGATTTTTGGGCTATAAAAGCCTTATTGGAATCAACAGAGTTACCCCATAGCATTAAGCCATATCGCAGAACCGATCCCACGTATTCGTGATAAGCAGACATAGCCGCATCCAGCGATACGGTTTGTCTTATATGTCTTAATGCATATACAAATTTATATACTCTCTCACAGACACTTTCTACGTGTAGTTTCCAGTTGCAGTATTTGTCCAAGGTGAACCCTAAAAATTTTGATTCATTAACTTCTTGAACTTTGACATTTTTGTGAATAACATTGAGTATTAAGGGTTTTGATTTATGAGTACCAAATTGCATTATATTAGTTTTAGAAAGATTTGGTTTTAAATTATTAGAATGTAACCATTTTATTAAATTTTGTAACGTATTATTGATGTCATTTTCTATCATATTTGGCGACTTATTTTCTATTACTACAGTTGTGTCATCTGCAAATAAAAAACACTGATGATTGGTGATGTGTGTGAGGTCGTTAATATACATTAAAAACAAAAACGGTCCTAAAATCGTTCCTTGGGGAACTCCTGTGCTGTTTACTCTATATTTTGATCGACAAATCGTTTTCATTTTAGTTTGTTCTTGAATGTTGCTTACCTCTGTACATTGATGTCTATTTTCCAGATATGATTGAAGCCAATCTAGCGCATTACCACGTATACCATACTGTTCTAATTTTTTGAGCAATATTTTATGAGAAACGAAATCGAAAGCCTTGCTCATGTCCATAAAAAGAACAGCAGTAGGGATTTTATTATTAATATTTTCAGTTATCTTTTTAGTGAGTGAAAAGCAGGCCAGGGTAGTGGAACTATTTTTCCTAAACCCAAATTGTTCAGGATTGATTAAGTTAAATTTATCAACAAACTTATTTAGTCTTAAGTACATAACTTTTTCGAAAATTTTAGATATGATAGGAATAAGTGTGATTGGTCTATAATTGTTACTATCTGTTTTATCTCCTTTTTTAAATAATGGTTTTACTACTGAGCATTTTAAACGATCAGGATACTTTCCTTGTATAAATGATAGATTAATAATATATTTAAGAGGACCTACTATATATGGTAAACACTTTTTTAATAGTTCTGTAGAAATATTATCGTAACCTACAGACTTCGTATTGTTCAGAGAAAATATAATTTTGGCGACTTCGTTTTCATCTGTCGGCAAAAGAAAAATTGTATTATTATTTGATTTGATATTATTATTATTAAAATAGTCAATATGTACATCAGGGTTTGATTTAGTTATGTCAATGAAGTAGTTATTAAAATGTTCACAAATGTCTTGGGGATTAGTTAATGATTTGTTATCAATATTATTATTAATCAATTCAATATAATTATTTTTTAAACTTTTGTTAACACTCTGTTTTATTATATTCCAAACTGTTTTACATTTATTGTTAGATTTTTTAATTATTTTGTTATTATAAATTTTATGAGAACTGTGTACACATTTTTTAAGAATTTTTGAATAATACCTATATTTATGTAATAATTGTATCTTATTGTTGTTTTTGTTGTTTTTATATTGAAAGTATAGCGATCTCTTAATTTTGCTGCATTTTTTAATACCATTACTTAACCACATTGAGCCTGATTTACCGTTTTTTATCTTCACTCTTATGGCGGGAAAACATAATTTATGAAAAAGACATAAATAGTCATGAAAACAGTCGAAAGCTTCATTACAATCAACCTTCTCATAAACTTCGGAAAATGACAATGCTGCAATACATTTCAAATATTTGGTTATATTTTCTTTGTGATAATCATTATGTACTTCAAACCAGAATGGAATTGCTTTTTTGTTATTTTTTATAGGGAATGTTAGAACTTGCGCAGTTTCATGATCAGATAGACCAAGAGGATGGGTTTGACCTTGGGCTCCATTAATATTAGATGCTATTTGATCAATGCATGAATTTTGCCGTGTGGGGACGTTAATGTGCATTTTAAATCTATATGAAATAAGTAGATCTTGAAGCTCCTGTGAGTATTTATTATCTTTTAAGGTATTTATATTCCAGTCTCCACATAAAACAACCTTTTTATTACCTTTCGTTTTAGTTAAGTGACGTAAAAGCAAATTTAGTTTATCAAAAAATAATTGGATATTAGATGTGGGTGTTCGATAAATACATATAATTATAAGATTTACGTCAGTCAATCGAGTTCCACATAGGGCATGCAATACCGGAGGGTTTTCAGTTCCGGAACCAAGTTCCGATATTGGGCACTCAATCCCGGAATTCCGGAACTGGTTCCGGAACTGACAACTATTTAATGGTTTTTCGTTTCTGGGAATAGTTTCGAATCAAAAAAGTTTTATTGATCAGCCTTTTAATCAATTTAAGCCACCTTTGACTTTTAATCATTTGAGCTTTTTAGCGGTGTTCATTTATAGTACGTGACATCTAAAATTAAATAAGTTTTACATTAGTTCTCAGTTAATATAGAATATTGGTATTTTTTTCGTAAAATCGTAAAATTTTCATAATGAAAGATTTTTTTTTTTTTTTTTATTTTTTTTTTTATTTAATTGAGATAAACTTAGCATAATAAATAAAATCAGAAAAATAATATTTAGCAATAAAATGAGATTAAATCAACAACTAACTTAGGTACGTAGACCTCCATATAATACATTTAGCATAATAAACAACATCAGAAGATTAATAATTGGCAATAAACTTCGATCAAATCAACATGTAACAACTAACTTATACAATAATTACTTTTTTGAGATGAAACGTTGTTCTTGATAATTTGTTCTCTAGACCAATAATACATCTAACATTGTGTCAGACAGCGAGCTTCGTAATCGGTTACAAAACTACCCCATCACACGAAAACACTCCCTCGCTCTCTTCTCTTGTTGGCAGAACGCACAAAATATAATTATAAGGTTCTGTGAGATACACGCGTCGATCTCCTCCGTTATCGTACATAGCCTTTTTTAATTCTACAAACCCTGAAAAGTCAAAATTGGCAGACAGATTTTTGCAGACTTTTTTACACTTATCCCTTTCATTATTTAATTGCTCTTGTAGAGTTGGTACAATAACTTCAATGTCGTTATCTGAAAAATCTGGGTCGGAGGACACTGCAGGTGTAAAGCACGCAAGTTCGCAGAGTCGTTGAGGTAACATCTGTGTAAAGCGTCGCATCACGATTCACGATGGCATAATGAGAGTACAGCCAATTTTATAACATCTAAGCTATAATGAATGTATCTCAATGTTTGAATTTCATATTCGGAAAAGGATATTGTTGATTATTTCCAGTCTATTAGAGCTTTAAGAATACGCGAATATAATAATAACGATGCGGAGTGAGAGGCGAGGCATGCAGGGGGAACGGGACGGGAGTATGTGTCACCCGGGAGTATGGTTGTATAGTTCCGCTGTAGCTGTAGTTAGATTGGTACGTACAGAAAAATTAAAATATCACTCGATTTGTAAAATTTATGAATACCGGAATTACGATATTAACTAGTCCCAATTCCGGAACTGAAATATCGGATATTTGTTCCGAGATTCCGGAGTTACGGGATTCCGGAATCCCGTAATGCATGCCCTATTCCACAGCATTCAAAATCATGTTCTTTAGATATTTCGGTACAAAATGGAATATCTTGACTTTTCGTGCAAGATTCAACCAATATACATGTGCCCCCTCTTTTTTTACCCTTTCTAGAATACGAAGAAGCTAATTTGTAGTTTTCTATTTTAAGATTAAATTCGAAACCTTTCGGAATGAAAGTCTCGGATAAACATATAGCATTAATTTTATTATTGTTATCATTGAAATCGTTAAGTACTATTTCTAAATTATAACTTTTATTTATTGCTCCACATATATTTTGATGCATCACTTTGAAATAATTAGTTTTAGACACGAAAAAGCTTTTCCGTATTAGTTATAATATTATTAGATATTTTAAAATAGTATGGTATGGTTCCTTTTTTATGTTCCAAATCTTTCCCATAAGTATTTGTATATATGAGATTATTATTTGATACTGTTTGATTTTGTTTTAATTTTTGAGATTGTTTTTCAAAAAAATAGGGAATAGTTCCTTTTTTATGTTCGGGTTTCTGGTTAATATTTGTAGAAGAACCACGTAATTTATTACGGATCATTTTAAAATCTAAAAATTCTCGTTTATAATCTAAGGTATCTATTGCAATATTGATTTTATTGGCTAGCCATGATTGCTCATACGAGTATATTTTATTTTCAAAGTTATCTTTTACAACCGGTATGAATGTGCAATTATCAAAGTTTCTTATTAAGAGTTTGATGTTCATATTTAACATTTTTAGATTAAGGTATGGGTTATGGGTTACTTCTAGGACAAACACCGGGCAACTCCCTAACATTGCAAGTGCAATACTGAGGTCTGACAGGATTTTAAACGGATTAGGATCGTTAGCACCTACCGCTATGATAACTCTGTCGTTTCCGGAAATTGTATTTTTCAGTGAATTACAATAATTAAGAGCATTGCAGCTGTCTGCACCGGGATAATTGAAAGATGACACTTTGTATTGGTCATTCCATTTGTTTCGGCGTGATTCCCATAATATCAAAGATAATCCTGTGATTTGCTGATCTCCTAAAATATATATTGTCCCATTATTTTGTTTATTGATCGCGCAAAAATCGACTTTCGTCGTCATTTTGAGTTCAGTATGATTGGGATTATTGTTTTCCATGTTAGGTGCATTGTTTTCATCTTGATGACGTACTTTCAACTCGGTTATATTCTTCGCAGAGACGGATTCGGGAGTTGTTTTACTGTTCCCATCTGTATTACATTTTTGAGGTGGAACCTGGTCTGGAAAAAGATTTTTTATGGTATGTAGAGATGTTTTATTTTTGTCTTTTGATACATCCTTCTTTTTTATTGAAGATATAGGTGTTCTGTTGGATATCCCATCAAATCCTAACTGTTTATAGAGTTTTAAAGTTTTTTGATATTTCTCTACAGTTTCCTTAAGCTTCTTGTTCTCTAGGCACAAATCGTCAATTTGTTCGTGTGCCGAGTCCAATTCTGTGTTTAACGATGAAATTCGATTCTTCAAATCAGAAATTGTATTTATTTCGTCAAATGATACGTTGGATAAGCTCATTATTGTTGTCTCCAATGCGCTAGATGTTGATGAATTGATGTCGTCGTATGACTGTGACCTTATTATTTTTTTCCTAAATGTTATATTATCAGAACTCATTGTTAATATTTGGTTAACTTTGCCAGTAGTAATTGTGTAGTTTCAAAAACTAATTTTGCCGGGACGCGAACTGTGAACCTGCGTCTCGTTGTGTGGGTATGTATGCTAAGCCACAGAGCCAAATCGTCAGTACTTAAACTGACAAAAATCGTGATCTGTACGAACAACTTTTGTAATGAGTTCAATGAGTGGGTTGACGATTCAGCAGTCGCATATTGATGATGATTTTATTTCACTTTTACCCACTCACTCAAATTATAAAATGTCTTTTGATTAAAAATTGTAATGTTTTGTGTTTTGAACTATAATTATGGTATTGTTTATTTAAATTACTCAGTTATTTGCTGCTTATGAGTCTTATGAATAAAATGTCACTGTTTATGCACTTATTTATAAAGATTTTAATTAGAGTTTTAGACACTTTTCACTTGGGTTTTAAATTATGAAATGTTCAGTTATTAATGTTGACATAGGTCTGCAAACACTTTCACTTACTATTTAGGTCACTATGCACAGATTTTTCATAGAATTAACATATAATTCAAACTTGAAGTATTTTTTTATAATTAAATAACACGGAGCTAATGTGTACAAAAACTATATATATCCTAGGACGTTCCTCACACACGGTTATCTGATCCCAAACTAAGCAGAGCTTATACTATGGAAAACAGTTAACTGATATACTGCATATACTAGGTACTAGTAAATACATACTTGATATACATAATTACACCCAGACTCAGAAAATACAGACATGTTCATGGACACAAATGCATGACCTGTGTGGGAATCGAACTCTCGACCTGCGGCGCGGTAGGTGGAGTACCGCACCCACTGGCCCGTCAAATCCCATCCAATGACGCGGTACGACGAAGACCATTGGTGTGCATTTCATTTCGACGACCACCAAAGGCAAGCGGTAACCCGGCTCATAAAGGATGATGACGAAGCCAAAGATGGAGCACACTTATTCATCTACCCTTGAAAGCCCCTAGATTATATACAATGGCAATTTTAACATTCATTAACGTGCGTTTGAACTCCGCTTTATTTACTAATCTACATACTTACTTGACCGTTTGTAAAACACCTCTTCTTTAATTTTCCACGACACATTATCCAATATGAAAGTAGTTTTTTTTTTTTTTTTATGCGACTAAGTCGGTAAACAAGCATACGGCCCGCCTGATGGTAAGCGGTTACCGTAGCCATATGGACGCTTGCAACACACGAAGCATCGCTCACGCGTTACCGACCTTTCCCCCCTTCTCAATGAGCTCTGGCGACCTTACTCACGCGCAGGAACACAACTTTACACAACATAAAGTTATTTGGCTGCGGTATTTTGTAAGGTGGAGGTACTAACCCAGTCGAGCTGCTCTTTGAGCGAATAAACGCTATGCTCTACCTCTCTCAAAATAGTTATTGGATGCTTTCCAAAGCTCGCGCTCATAGCAAACAAACATTTGGCGCATTTTAAACTGTAAGTTGCATTTTATGTTAAGCATTACGTAAACCTGGCATAATATTGGAAAAATGTAGTCGTTAGGTGCAAGCACAACTTTTGTAAGTATTATGCCATTGCATTTGGAGTTCTCCTACGTTCGTTTTTAGTGCTCTTTTCGACTGGGTTTTCTAGTGATTATTACATCCGCTCCAGTCAGTACTATTCTTTGTTCTGTGCTCATGATATAAATCTGGGGCCTAAGTCTGCTATTACAATTATTGTGTTACAATGAACCCTTGAACTATCAGTGGTGTCAACATTGACAGATTTGACTGTTTGGTAGACTACTAATTCAATATCGTCCAAAACCATTATGAACGCACATTGGTTCAATATCCTGGGACATTCCTAATGGTGGGGTATTTCTAAGGTCATGACATTTTAAAAGGATAATGTCAGGAATACGGATCTTCAGAGAAAATTGGAGAAAGACAGACAGAGCTACTTTCGTGTTTATAATAGACTAGCAGGCCCCCGCGGTTTCACCCGCGAACGGTTTGAGTTTTTTTGCGCGGAACACTAATTATTTTTACAGCTAATTACACATTACACAACAATTGTTTAAGACGCGTCACGGGAAAGCAGGTGCCATTTCTGTGCAGTGAAGTCTTTATAATTTTCGATTTCTACGTCCAACAATGATTTCACCGTCGAGTAATCCTCGAAAAGCGGGAATCTGTCACGCGCGGAACATTCAATCTTGGGCTAAAAATCGGGTCGTCTGGCAACGCTGATACAAAGTCACAAATAACATACAATTTACAGTTTCACTGCTCTCATAAAAAAATATCATAATACCCAAACTTTTTTGGCCTCAACGGCACTGAGGTCAAACAATAACAATCTGTACGCTAGATAGGGACAAAGAAATAAGTTTAGTCTTGCTCACAAATACACGTTTTGACATATGCGTATCTTGGCCTGTCTACCTGTAATTCTACGTCTACGGTGCAATGCTCTTTAAAATTGGAATGTCAAATATAAAAGAATATTTAAATCAAAAGCACTAAGGAGCATTGATATCAACTTCGATGGAAATCACCCCTAAAATAACTTTCAACCCCTTTTTATCCCGTTTGGCGATGAGTTTCAATAAAATACGAAAAACGTCTTCCATCAATTCTGTTAAAGAATGTTAATGCAAAATTTGAAGTAGATCGGACCAAGGAATAACGTTGTCCCATACAAACTTTGCCCCCGTTTTTTACCCCCTTAGGGGTAGAATTTCGGAAAATCCTTTCTTATCTGATGCCTACGTCATACAAAGAACACACCCTCCAAGTTTCAGGTCTCTACGATCAGCGGATTAGGCTGTGCGTTGATTGTCAGTCAGTCATTCAGGACAAAGCATTTTATATGTATAGATGATTATTGACGACATAGGTAGGTGCGCGTATAGACTACATATAAATATGACATGGTTATACATGTACCTACATATTGTAATCAATTTTGGTGGAAAGGCTAGTGTGTGAGGCACGGGAGTGGCAGCCCAATTAAAAACTACAGTTTTCAGTCTGCTGAACACCTGACTCGCCCAGAGGTGAATAGGTATCGCAGGTTTTGCAATTTTTCCTGTTATCAAAAATCTATCATTGCTTCAGAGTTCACCATTACTTGTTTTTTGCAATGGATTCATTATTCTTTCTGGCTATATATTTATACAGCCTGGACCTAACAATGGGCTAATTATCAAAAAATATTAGACACTTATTTTTTCTTTTGTCAATTATACCTTGGCTCGCGAATTACATCAAATTCATGGACATAAATTATTATAAAAGGACGCGCGTCCGTCGCGAGAACCATGCGAAAACCAAAGGGGATACGAAGATATCGTGTGTTGAAGTTCTGCGTGAAGTCACGTTAGAGTAAGTACACTTCTTCCTCTAAAATGACGTCACGAGCCCCAACTCCCGAACTTTGACTTGCTTTATATTTGTAAATTTCTTATGATTCGGTAAAGCAAAAAATATGTGTTGTTAATATTTTTTGATAATCAAAGTAACAGAATAATTAGAATTAGAATTTTTTAACCTATGAATCATCCCTATTATCTTTCTAATTGTTTTTATTAGATACCTCTTTACAAAATGTTATATAACTACAGTAATTGAAGGGAACTGGCTAGCAAGTGCTACTGATGGAAAATTGAAGGGCGACAACCAGGCGGATCGCCTTAAAATAGTCATTCTAATATAATAATACTTAGTCATTATATAATTTTAATTTTGTATTATTTTTAAATCTAATTTGCCATGCAGTTTATTTAACTATTGCAACTGACATCGCTCTGATTAACATAACTAAGATAATTTATTATTTATGCACAAATTAATAATATTGTTAGTCTGGTACAGGAGTGGCCGACTTGATTAGATCCAAGATCTACTGTTTATTGACGAAACCCTGTGCCACTACCAAATAAATATAGGTACCTTGTCTTCAAAATTCATCGAGACCTCCGGAGACCAGCGGGCGGGGAGCTTTTTCCGCCAACGCGTCAGCTTGGCTATCCAAAGAGGAAACGCTGCCAGCCTTCTGGGAACCTTGCCAGCGGCAGGCTTGACGAAATTTTCTATATTATATAGATTGTATTTTGTAAATATAGATTGTATTTTGTACATATTTGTTGTTAATAATAATATAATTATATATAAGGTCCTAATAAATTAGTGAACTCCCTCTCGAGGGATGAATGTATGGGTCATTAGTAATAAAAAAATAATATTAGAAAAATAATCCGTGGGAAAAAACAAAATTCCGAAATTGAACTTAATATCAGTACAAAGTATTAATTTAACCATTTATCTAAAATATAATCATTGGATTAACAAATAAAAAAAAAAAAAAAAAAAAAACTTATTAATTGAATCATCGTTTAAACATATCGATTATAATTAAATGAAACAGCATTGTTCAGTACACAATTATGTAGTATTTTGCGCAGTCTGTTCTACGTATTTATACCTATTTTTTGCCTTGCCACGATCGACCGGTTGGCCACCCTCGGTCTAGTAGATACCTATCTAGATACTAAATAAAACATTCTCATACACTATACTTAGGTAGGTATATGTTCAAAGCATAACCTTTATAAGCAAATTCTGATATCACACGTTCGCCAGATAGGATATTTTATTAGTCTAGTAAGGTTTCTGTGCCTACGGGAAATTAATATTAAAACATTATTTTCCAGCATACAATTTTGATTCTTACAATATATTAAAAACGCAGAATATCTTATACCTATATGGCTTGTAACGAAGTCAGAAATAGATCCTCTAAGCCAAGCTTCAATAAGATTTGAATCTCACAATATAAAGGTATTATAGCGCAGACGAACTGAGGACGAACGTGCATATTGAGGGATAAAGCTGAGATTGGGATAAACTATTGAATTACCCAAACGACTGACTTTATTGACTGTTTTATGGTGCAATTTTCATGGTTCCTTCTTTTTAGGGATCCATACCTCAAAAGAAAAAAAAACGGAACCTTTATAGGATCACTTTGTTGTCCGTCTGTCCGTCTGTAACGTCAGGAACGCGTGGAGGTAGCAAGCTGAAATTAATATCAAATAATCAGGTCTGCAATCCCTTGGAGCAGTGATAAAATCAAAATTTTAAGTTAACACAATCAAGATACGACTGTGTATGCCGTATATTTTGTAAAGGAAGAAATCCGAAAACTGTAGTAGTTACATCCCAAAAACAAAACATAATCGGAAAAATCTTCGAGACTCGATTCCCGTGATGAACGAACTATTTACAACCGTCGACTTACACGTCTGTACGGAACCCTCGGTGCGCGAGTTCGAGTCGCAGTTGGCCGGTTTTTTTACTATACTATTCAATGACCTCTTTGGGATATATTCATAGATTGAGAATAAGTTGGATCCCGATTGTTATGAACCGCAAATGGCACGCTGCCATTTTCCTACTCACCCTCGGTGTCATGCAACAATCCCTGGATGAGATTTTACAGTTGATAAAGGTCTACTTAGTTTGGGAACAGATAGCGGTGTGTCAAGAATTTTCCAGGATATTTTATTTAGTAGAATCGCAACGCACTGCATTGCGTGCGCCTACTTGTCAGACTGCTTTAGCTTGCGGTATCTGGTCGACTCAACTCAAACAAATTGTAGGCAGTAATTATCTGTGGATATGGGGATATTTTCTTTCAACCTCATTAAAAACAATTCTTTACAAACACAGATCAAATGAAATGAGTTCATTTACCTACACAGATAAAACAAGCCCGAGGGACGGTAAGGGTAGACATTTGAGCCGAACATATTCGTCAAAACCGCTTTGTGAGAAATCGCGCCTCAAGCGTATTAAAAGCTCTGTGGTTTAATGTAAACCAAAAATATATTCTGAATCACGTTTTTGCGATATCCGATAATGAGCTGGCCGAAGATATCGTATGTACGAGAATAATATTTATTCTATTTTTTTTTACTCGTTCTGCCTGTGATATCCATTACGTATCTGTGGTTAACTCTGTATCCTCGGTCCATAAGTACATTTACAGGTTTACTTGTAATTTACTCTCATCAAAACGGGGAACATGCCATAGGTACATTTTGATAAAGCAAGGCCGTATCGTTGGTATGACATATTGTTTTGTTTTTTGGCGATTTTCGATTTGGTTCCATACTTCCATAGTAAGTTGTAGTTATGTTATATGTATATTTGCTATGCTATATTATGTAGATCTGTAATGGATGTACTTAACATATTGTAGAGAGTACCTAATAGGGCATAGTTGTGCAACCATAGTTGATGTGAATAGTGAGGGGCGAACTCAGAGCTGTTAAGGGTTGCTTGCTACTCACTCCCCAATGGACGATTTTCTGCCGATTTTCTTTGTTAACTACTTCGTTGTCCCTAGAGTAAATCAGTATAACTACGACTTCCACAAAATAAAAATAAAAGCCGTCTTAAAAAAACGGTTCTCAGTTCTTTTGAGCATCACCTTAATTTTAATAAAAATATATTGAATATGTAATCTTGTACCAATATTTCTTAACCTACCAGAATACCCCACGCTTGTTATCTGTCAAAAGTTAAATAAATAGTTAGCTTGACCGTGACGTGACCCTATATTCAAGGATGAATCAATATTTCGCCCCGCGACTGTATGGACGAAAGCCGCTCCCGTTTCCGCACAACGCTATAATGCATGCACACTGTATTTATATTTAGGGTGTGCTGTAATTATTGAAATTAGTTTTTTTATATATCTGTAATGTGTTGTGGTAGGTCAGTGTTTCATTGATCGGTGTATTCGTGTAGCTTATGTGTTTGTTTTTATTAACTTCTTCTTTGTAATTTTACTAGCTGTCCCCCGCGGTTTCACCCGCGTTCCCGATATAAAAATATCCTATAATAATCGGAGATAACCTAGCTTACTATTAGTGATAGAATTTTTCGAATCCCACTGTTAGATCCAGAGATTAGCGCGTTTAAACAAACATTAAACTATTCCGCTTCATTATATTATGGTTATTAGACTGTGATATTAGCATAGATATTATATATTAGTGGATTAGAGAACACTGGACAAAGAATGCAAAGATAAGGACAACCTGGAAACTTTTGCAGGTAGATATTCCATTGTATGTATTCTAATGTTATTTATTTTCAATTCATGTCATTTATTTACAACAAATTAATACAATATTCTAATGTTATTTATTACTATTATTATAGGTTCCAAAATTACGTTTTATTAAAAAATATACTTACTTAAAAAGTTTGTTTTTGAAAATATTAACATACAAAATATTTAGAAAATAGATTATTCTTTTGATTTACAGCTACTTCAGAGTTACTTTATTACTTCAATTCAAAATAATGATTTCCACACAGAATTCAAGCTTTCAATAAGAATTTTAACTTTAAAAGGTTTTTTCATCCAAGAATTAATTCAATTCCAAGTTTTTAATAAACTTTCGTTACCTATTTAGTCTATAACTTTCTTAAAACGCCTTTAACATTGAAATAACTTTAATCTTGACTTTGAAGGTTTGGGCTTTCATTTTTAAATTTCAAACATTCAAAACACAAAGCTCCATTCATTATTTTAATAAAAACGAACACTGAGAATCTTCTATAATAAAATCACCCTGTATTTTACAGAGAGCTAAAATTGAGGGACGGCCCTACCCCTCTGATGTGTAGGGCTGCCTCTCGTGTGACTAATGCGTTATTATTTAATACCGCATTGTAACGAGATTACAGCTAATTTCACTGAATATTAGAACCGTGCGTGTGTGTAAGCTATAAAGTTGGGATGTTTTCTATAATATAAGTATATAACAGTAGTTAAAATAAATTTATAATACGACACAGTTTTTTTATTAATTATTTGTTCATTCATTCACAAATGAAGTTCTTGTTTGACAAGATTTTGTACTTCGTTACCTTGGATTTGGACAATACACAACAAAAGAAAATACTAATGTGATACTTCTGGTATAAATATGAAGTATCAACCAAGATATTCTCTCGAATTTGATTGTAAAACTTCGAAAACTTGAAAGTCAAGCATGGTTGACTAAAATAAACTTGATACGCGTTCGCTCAAGCGATTCAGTCGATTCACGAGCAAATAACCCTTTAACTCTCAAAATAGATTGTTAATTATCAAAATGATGTACTCGCCAGCCCTAAGACCGGCGCCTTTATAATTTACGCGCGACGTCACCCGCCGTTCCTCTCGCAAGGGTTGTCGCAAACATTTTCAACTTCATTATAAACGTTGAGAGCTCCCCTGAGCGGTCGTTATCCATATTACACTCGGCAAGGAATTGATGGACGCTTTTGGTATTTTGACTTCACCGACAATCGTAAAAAATGAACGCTAGCGTATGAAGAAATGCCTCAATTATTCTATTCTACATTCAATGTCTTTCATAAGATTTTACAAATCAAGGCGTTACGAATTTGTCGTGTAATATATCGGCGGCAGGGGTCCTTTTATATCGCTCTGCACGCCACTCTCTATATTTATTACAAATTTATTACTTTCCCTCGCAAGCATGGCGATAAAATAATGTGAATCTTTATTGCTCACGTATTAATGATTTTCTCTCAAATTTTCCCCCTCGTGTCACATAACAACATCGATTTGCGTAAAAATTGGAATGCCTGCCAGAATTTTAATAGCATAAGTTTGTTTCAGTAAATTTGCTATTTATTATTGTCAGGCGCTACCAAATGATCTAACAATAAACGTTAAACGATAAATTGTCTCACAAAAGGTTAGCGGTTCTTCAACGGTTTTAAGTTGTTCCAGTTGTAATGTGTTGAGACGTCACAGACAGACATTGGTTCTATTTACTTTGTGTTGGCTTTGAAGGGAGTTCTTTGAGCGTGCCTCGAGCGAGTCATTTAGAATGTAGGTCTATCTAGAATGCGGTAAAACTGACCGTATTTTACTCGCGGTTGGACATACCCAGTTCCGAGATCGATACGGTTGAAAGATTTAGAGGGCAGTAAAGCTAAATGTCGGTTAGATTAAGATCGATGAACTGAACAATTTACCGGAAAAGCGCTATGACCTAATAGCACTAAAGTTCTTACATAAAGCTATGATTAATGATATCGAAAATTGCTTTAAGCTTAGAGGTTTTATAGTTCATTACATGAACCGCACCTAGTTGATTTTCTTAATCGCTTTTTTATGGCATCTTGATGGTGAGTAGCATTACAGTGGAATTGCACATTACAAAGCCTCTAAGCTAATTGGCTCTCAGGTAAAATTTTCAGAACCAACTGGTATACGTGCTAATCGACAGATTAGTATAGGTATATTTATCATATTGCGTATCTACTTTAGTACTTCTTGCTTGAGGCATCAAATAAAAATACCTTTAGGGTCATACCGAGCAATGAGTTGTATGTATTAGTAAGTAAATGAGCGGTAAGGCAAAGTAAGGCTAACCACCATCGCAACTCTGTCAATTACGGATGGTGAGTGAAGACGAATCTAACGACACCTCATATGTTTAAATCCATTAAGCCGTTTAGGCTGCGGAGCGTGCCAAAGAAATAGACATACATACATACACTCGAAAAAAATTACCCTCCTTCCGGGTCAGTCGGGTAAAAACTAATTTGACAGCTTTAAATATTATGTTCTATCCTTTTTCAATAATGTTCGTAGGAAAGAGATGTGATGTGACTAAAATTAGTTTAGTGCGATTTACAACAGAATCGGCACCATCCCGGGAAACCCTAAAAATTACGGCGGTCGATAGGAGTATAACGAGAAATAAATAACTTAATTAATAACAAACAAACAGGCTTATATTAGATGTCCCTTTCCGTTAAATTCGTGGCACGGCCAGATATGGATCGCGTGACCAAATAAGAATTTCAGTAATAAGGTTACGTGCAAACCAACGTTGTTTGTTCATTGCCAGCTCGTTTTTATTTTACAGTGTTTTGTTGTGAAACTTTTTGTTGTTGACCTTTTTTAAACTTATTTCTAGGAATTTAAATTTATAGTGCTTTTGTACTTAGTTACGTAGTAACAATTACCTACTTTATTTAGGCGCCGATCCAACAGCGAGCGGTCTTTGGTTCACGTTCCGCCAACTTGCGAGTTCACTAGAATTGAAATTTACCCAAGTAAATAATATTTAAATGAAAAAATATTTTTATATGGGTATTTTCATTACATACGCAAGGGTTCAGTCAGAGCAAAAACATAATGGAATGAAAATTACTCGATAGAAAGAAAACACAAAGTTACCTCTAATATTAATTAATTTTCGTTTTTATACTAGAGGCTCTACTATAAACTTATTTACATTTCACTTCTGAGTTTTTTGAGTTTTCTTCACACTTTGACATTCCACAGTCCGAGCGTCCGCGGAAGGAGGCTTGGACTGTGGAATTAGCTCCCCGCCGTGGTTTTCCCAATACGACTTATTGTAATTTTTCAAATAAAAATTCGCATTTTCTCCGAAAATACACAATTTATTAATAAATTTGAATGTTACTTTTATTTTCTCTAAAACTTGCAGTTCAGAACCCACATATAGTAGCTACTTGAAAGAAAAATCGGCCTATTGCGAAATGAGCTCGCATACGAAGGGTTCCGTAAAGACATTTCTTGGCCCCCTTAAATTTTTAATTTGATTTCATTTTTATTATTTGTTGTTACAGTGGCAATAGAAATACACATCCTGAAATAAAATCAACTGCTTACCTTTTACGGTTCATTTGATACAGCCCACTGAAAACTTTTCCCGGGAAATAATTTTTTTCATTCCCAGGTCCCGGGAACGGAAAAAGGTCGGGAAAAACGAAACCCTAGTAATAGCCCCGGTGTTGCAAGCGTCCATAGGCTACAGTAACTGCTTACCATTAGGCGGGCCGTATGCTTGTTTGCCACCTTAGTGGTTTTGTTTTTGTTTGCGCATTATGCGTTGGACGGCTCTCCGGCTTTCAATGTCAAAATAAACCTTATTTCAATGATCCAACCATAGAGATAAATATGACCTAAAGGTATATCTCTATCATAGAATAAGGAACTTCTATTCTAAACACGGATCTAAATCTGCTCTCCTCTTTGAGCCGCTCGCTTATGCTTATACATTCTTCTAACCGATAACTTAAGCCCCGAATCAAAAGCATACTACACCATATCCATTTTCACTAATACAGTAATCCAACGCCCGTCTTCCCCTCAGAGACTTAAGATATTCTATGTTAGCGAATCAATATGATAGAACACGAGTATTTGCTTGCAGCACTACGGTTTACCTCCGACCTTCCGTGCCTGCAGGTCATTGACATTGTAGGTACTGTTTTTACTTTTGTGAAATGTGGATGTCGTTTAAAATTAAATAAGTGTGTACTTACCATCATGTAAAGTTTTTATTTTATTTCGTTTGCCTGTTTTGGACTGTGTCGTTTAAATAAAAACCCGGACAAGTGTGAGTAGGACCTAGGGTTCCGTAAAAAATTCAAATTTGTGATCGCAAAAAAAATTTACTACAAAATACCTATATTTTTTCCGATTTTTTCCTTCACTTGTGCTTGTGATCTGACTTCTTGCTAAACTTGATTTTAGGACGATGGGAAGTACCCTATAAGTTGTATAGTCTCTCCCCGTTTCTGTGAAAAAGGGTATTGACAGAAAAGTCGATTGATGAACTTCAAAATGATCCTATAAGCCTATAGGTTCCGTTTTTCATTTGAGATACCGACCCAAAAAGAACTGCTGCAAACAATATGCTATTTTGGAATTGCCAGAGCTAGTCCCAAATGACAAAGTTGTTTTGTTGAACCAGCAAGCTGAATTACTCAATATATTCACATGGGTCGTTTCAGTCAGCGCTGAAAGTGCTCGCGTGCTCGAGCATTTTTTTATGTTACCCGAAGTACCTATACGACGAGTGTTATGACCATTTCACTTTTTTGTTTTTTATTTTGATATTATAAACATTTGCAACTATATTAGATGATTATTTCCTAAATGAATATTTTTCCGTTGATAAGCTTTCTCACAAAATAAGATAAGGTACAAAACCCATGGGGAAGGATTCTGCTGAGCATATTAATCTGGGATAATGTGTACTCGTTTATCTAGTTTACCTACGGATAAAGGTAGATTGTAACATTAAATAGAATTTCCATCCTAATTTTCTTCAGATTAAGTTCATAGTCGTTTGCGAGGCAACGTTCGAAGCGTGCCCCAAGATGGTCAGAGTTTCATTCCCTCGAGTCAACCTGTGGTTTCCGTTGTGGAGACGCACTTAAAAGCAATCTATGTATACCTACTTCAGCCGCCATTTCAGTGAGGCTTTACCCGTTAAATACCGCCGGTTTAATCCTCCATGGTCCAAAGAATTTTATAACATAATCATCGTGGGCGTCATTGATGTCCATTAATCACCACCTTCGTCCCGAATACCATTCATCATCTCCGTTCGCATCGGGTCATGTTCCACGTATTTACATAGGTACGCCTTTCACGAAGCCGCTTTTTTTGCCGCCGTGTTTTTCATTTTGAAAAATCTGTTTTTTATTGCGATTCGGTGATGCGGCAATACTCACATGTACCTCTCTGTATGACAAATTCTGATAACCCTTTCACGAATGAAGTATTTTTCATTGTTGGTGTTCATAGATTAGGGTAATGGGGTCTATGTGGAGGGGTCTAATGTGAAGGTAATGATGGTTTAACCTAATCTTTTTAGATGTATTGAGCGTAAGATTTATCGTCGAAGTTTCATATTAGGTAGTGCGTCCAGCATTGACTGGGAATTTGGAGAATGTATGGTATGCGATGATATTTGAAATAGGATCGTATGTGTTTAACAGCAATTTCATCACATTCGATAAGTATATAGGATACATTTTATCCCCAAGAAAACTTTCTCAGTCTCGGTTAAAACGCGGAGTGGAATATAAATAATCCATATCGTAAAAAAATACTGCCGCATTCGACAGAGAGATAAAAAGTTTTAACTTTCCAGCGCTTCGCAGTCACTGGGTGTATGGCATTGGGTGTATGGTGTACTAAATCCTTTGAGGGTGTAATTTTGGTGTAATTGCAACTGTATTTGTCTTGTCACTGGACCCACGTTTGCTATAAACAAGTGTTTGTTTGTGGCGAGCGACAAACAATTGTTTCTGTCAAATATTTCATCTTTTGTGAGCTATTTTGAGCGTACTTTTTGATGTAACTTTTTTATGAAGCAATTAAGGTTTATAGTTTATACCTAAAGGCTTTTCTGTTTTTGTCTTTAGGCTTATCTCAGAAAAAACTATGGAGTCGTTCGGTGTTTACCAATTTACAGGGCGTCCCACGGCTATGCCACATGTAGGGAAAGTACCTTAAATATTGTAGATGGAACATTTTACTGAAAGAAGACATTATTTTAATTTAAAAAACAAACTGCATTCATAGATTTTTAAATAGTTACATGAACTATAGTACTACAGAAAATTAATTAACAGTGAATACCTATTTAACCTGACGCCCATGTCATGGTAGCGAAACGGCCAAGCCACATATTTTGACTAAGGTGTAGAGTTTGTGAAGTTAGGGCTTGTAGAGTTAGGGCGTGTAGAGTTATAGGCTTGGCTCTACATGAGAACTGATAACTTTTTGGCAGTGCGAGCCATATGGTCTTGTCTTGGCAACATTTTACATAAAAATGTTTTTGGTGGGATTGTTATTATAGAACGCGCCCTCGCGAGAACCACGGGTTAATGACAAAGACATTACAAATTACAAGAAGCCGGGACCACATCTAGTATATAAAATAAACCGCTTATGTAAACCACACCTGTACCTCTACCATGAGTTTTCTACACTAACGTAAACTACAGTCGCTAGCGACTAGGGTGACACATTTTATATGAAATGCTTCCAAAAGTGTCCACTAGAGGCGGTGCTCGTTATACCAAATATTCACCGTAGTCGCTAGCGTGTGTAGATTACGTTAGTGTAGAAAACTCATGGTAGATGCACTGACTTCTAGAATACGTACACAGATCGATAGAACAAGTGTCTCGGGCAGTTACGTGAGTTAGGTAAGTGCCGTGGCTATTACACAGGTCCCCGACGTTACCAACTTAGCTAATTGGCACGAGGGTAGTAATAACCTGGTTGGGACTCCTCCAGCTGATATAAGGGGTTGAGTGACGGGTGTTTCTATATTAAATTCGCAAGAGGTTGCGGTGTAAATCCTTTGCTACTCGCGAGTTATGGTGACAGCAACATGCTCTTATTAA
The DNA here is from genome assembly GCA_947623365.1 of Achlya flavicornis. NCBI lineage: Eukaryota > Metazoa > Arthropoda > Insecta > Lepidoptera > Drepanidae > Achlya > Achlya flavicornis. The sequence goes on from OX392478.1 coordinate 14,582,090, forward strand.
AAGTGGTTTTGTGAGTTGATGATAGATGTTTCGAAACACCAACTTTGTGCTTATAAGGGCCTGTGGAAATGTATTCAAACAAATAAATAAAACTGAAGTGTCTATTTGTAATGTCAAAATAACAGCTATTATCTGTATGCATATGAAAGTATATACATAAAAAACAAAGTTTTTCTTTTACTGTCTGTCTATTTGTTCCTGCTAATCTCCGAAACGGCTAATTTTCGATTGTAACTAATATACACAGAAATGTAACTCTATGCACAGAAACTTTTACATACAATAGTACGTTAATGAAATCGCTTCTCGTAGCACCGTAGCAGCTACGACGTAGCCTCGTAGTAAGTTGTTTGTCTTGATTTATTTATCAATTCAGGCATTGGATGTGCTCGTAATATATAAGCGAAAACGGCCATACATTACCTATGTCGACGAAAGATACATTCGCTTACATAATTGAGTAAACAAAAAAGGGGAAGGCAAAAGAAATGACGGACAGACGACATAACAAAAGAACCTGAATAGCCTGAATCATACATAGTAGGATTTAGGCGTAGATATATAAAAAAAGCAAGACGGAGTGTCACCTTATAAGAAAATGAAGCCGAAACTTTCCTATGTATGCGTGAGTAAAATCAGTACTGGCCGAAGTTGGGCCGAAGCAGGCACAAATGGTACTGAGCCTTACTGTCACTGTCAACGTCTCAATACGGAATGACAACCGATCGGCTTCCTATGGTGTATATGTGTATCTGAGGCCATGTATTTACAAGAACGCTGGCTTCCTATTACTTGCGTCACTTAAGAACACAGACCGTTCCGTCTTTCATTTTTTCTTGGTCTGAGGATTTAAGGTATTATTATGTGAAGTAAAAACATTACATACACTACCATGCGTTTGACACACCACACATGCACCACACCCACACATACTCTTTTGTTTATCTTCTTCTATTAGTTTTTTAGTATCATAACCAAATTCTTTTTCGGTCTTATTTTTACCAGTGTCAAGGTGATAAAAAATTATTGTCGAATTTCAACTCATGGGCGACTTAACTAGCTGTCCCCCACATTCCTGGGATAAAAAGTGACCTCTAAAACTCGGGATAATGTAGCTTTCTATTAATGAAACCAATTTTCAGATTCGGAACAGTAGTTCCGGAGGTTACCTGCAAACTTACAAACTTTACGTCTATATTGAAAAGATAATTGAGTGAACACAATTCACATGTTCCCTTGCACAAAGTCTACATACATTACACTCAGTAAGCTTAGAAATATATCTTTTACAATAGCAGAAAAGAGGGTCCGATAAAGTTTAAATAATTGCAAGCGACCGGACAGAAAAGGGAGGATGGGAAGGGCGTCCGGAACAGGAAATAATATCGTACGGAACAAACAGTGCTTACTGCTGATGCTGTTACCGTTGTTTGTCAATCCTTTATAGCGTTTTAATTTCAGATGTGTGTGTTATCCATTTTAATTAATGTTATGCTCCAAAAGAGAATCTCATGTTTATGTAGGAGAAGACATATTTATCGTTCTACTACACTACATTATCTTCCGCGCTGGTTTTACCCGTGTTTTTAACAGACTTAAAAAAAAAAAGAAGGGTTCTAAAATCGTCTGTATATTTACTTTAATACTTAGTCGGGTTTAAAACATTACGGCATTGTGATGTTAAATTTAGGCGCCAATTTTTCTTTGGACAATACAAACGTCTTCCAACCCCCCTTGAGATATCTCTGTGCCCCCCAGCCGGGCTATCTAATTTCAGCCAATCAGCGCCCGCCAAGGGTCTTCGTCGTACCGCGTCATTGGATGAATCTTTACGATTACCACCAATGATACGGGATAGAGCCCCTAGTTGGAAACTTCTAGTCTTATAAAAAAACGATCAATCCGCTGAAATCGTATGTGAAACAGAAGACTTCGTGAAACTATCTTAACGTGAAGAGCAAATAGTATTTCCTTCGTACCCTACCTGAAGTTACCTCCACCCCACGGATACCTGTTCACCGTTTAGACGGTGAAGCAACAATAGGGCGAGGGTCAACCGATACGGCTGACGTAACATATTGCTGTGACCACTAATCGAATTTACGCGTATTGTGTTACAGTCGTAGGTACACCTTCATTCTTTGAATCAAAAAGATAAGTCCCACTCTCAAGTTCTGAGTCAGAACAACATATCAAAATTACAAAGTTAAATAACTCATCTCTTGTTAAAACTTCGAGTCACTCGAGCATAACATGGAAACGATTGGAGTTTTCTCCATAAATTCCTAGACTAGTTAATCGGATTTAGTTTAGTAGCTATAGGTACAATGTGTGTGTTGTTAAAAATATATAATAATCTTCCGACACTTATAGTGGAAGAAGAAAAGTATAATTTATTTATTACAAAATTAAAAGATTTTCTTATAAAAAAAGCATTTTATAATCTACAGGAATTTTATAATGACAGCGCAAATAAAAATAAATAAATAATAACAAATAATTAATATAATACTTTTAAAATTGTTATTTCCTTATTTTTGTTTAATTTAATTTGATATATGTATTTAATTATTATTTAATATTATTGTAATATTGCAGTGCCCTTGCAGGGCTCATGTATTGTACCACTTTATTATATGTAACATCTTTAACATACTACATGAAGCAAGAATAAATAAATTGAAATTGAAATTGTTCACGTTTTAACTCTAGCCACTAACTTCCGTATTCATAAAAAGTCATCATGAAGTTATCATCGTCATCACAAGCAACAAATCGTGTACGACTACATTCTAATGGTGCGTCCATGCTACGCGAATCGAGCACGAGCCGACCCACAAACGAACCTACGACGAGCACGATGCGAATCCCTTTGTACGTGAAAAAACTGTCAATCGCGCTCGTTCGAGGCTCGCAAGCCCGTCCACGCTACGAGAATCGTGCTCGCAGTATGCTCGTTCGTGGCTCGGCTCGTGCTCGTTTCGCCAAGCATGGACGCACCATTATGTTTTTGAATACTTACAAGCCAAATATTTCAAGCACCAAGCAAAACAACCTCCTACCATTGAGCTATTACTACGTATAGAGAAGACGCCACACATCACAACTATGTTCCGTTCAAGTTAGGCCATCCAACCACACTTGTTGTAGAACGATGAACGAAACGAGAGGTGTTTGCGAGAAAAATACTGCTAAAAGCGTTTTGATAGCGCTACGTGTTTCTACTGTATGCTTAGACGACTAATTTATTTTTCAGCGCTAAAGAGAACTTTAGTTGACTCTAAAAAATGGAACATAACCTTTGCTGATGATAGCTTCTCTATCGTAATAATAGCTCAATGCTCCTACTAGGAATGTTGAGAAGCGTCCGTGTTCAACAGTGTAAATTTACATCATGATAATGGTTTAGCTAATGTTTTGCAGACATGAAGACTCAACCATGAATTGACTTATGTCCGGAGATGACGCCTTTAAACTTATTGAACTACATTTTTGACGTGACGTGACGTCAAACTTGGCGGTGAGTGAGCAGTGACGTGGCCAATGTGTACGAGTGCATCTTTAAAAGTTTTCCATAAGTTTACCATAATATTGGAATGTCTCACTCAGTATAATACTCGTAGTTATGGTAGCCCTACAGTCAGGTAACGTAGGTATGGCAGTCGCGTTGATTAAAATACGTTTGTTGGACACATGGTGCGGAGTACCTGCTGCCTGTTGTTCAATCTGCGTTCAATTTGTATCACGGTTACTTTAGACTACGGTTTTGTTTTGTAGCTGTTGTGGCGAGACGTTTGTCAGCACCATAGACTTAGGATATTTTTGCTTCGCTAAAAGACCAATGAAGCGAGAGAGATCACAATCCTCATGAACACTTTCCGAGAGAGAGAGAGAAAGACGAATATATAAAATTGACGTGAGTCAAAAAAAAAGGAGTAAGAGGTCATAGCATCCATACTTTGGTGTGATTTCAAATTGCAGTGTTAAATTTCCCATTTTTGATACCACAAAGTCGACGGCTCACCTGGTGGTAAGCGGTTACCATAGCACATAGGCACATGCAATGCCAGGGGTATCAATGCCAACCCTCTCTTCTCACCTTTTTTGAAAAGGAGTTTGAAGAGGAGTCGATGTGCACAAAGACAGGGACAAAGCGCTCATTTGCAGCACAACGCCTTCTAATGGAGCTCTGGCGACCTTACCACAGGAAAACAACACCACATTTGGCTGCAATCTTCTGTAAGGAAAACGTACTTCCCCTGTCGTGCTTATCCAAATTTTAAACAGGAGGGCCGTTATGTTCTACATCTCCTCCCTTTCTGATTGCATTGGTCTGTCTGATATAAAAGCTCTTTTCCTTTAATAAAACATGAATAAATGAATACGACATTTAAACAATCTCGTTAAAACATTCATAAATGGAACTGCCTACTTTCCTAACTACATATTTGTAAAAGTTAAAAATCCAAACACTCGGACCCAAAACGATTATAAAGGGACGCACGTCATGAAAAAAGGAACCAAATGAGAAACGTTTATTTAGCGCTGTCCTCTGTAATCGTTATTTTTGCATAATCTCTCGTTCAAATTAATGTTAACAAACACGCGGTACATTATTATGTGCGTAGTCGCCGCTCCGGGATCCGCTAGTTTCTTTTGATTGTATGTACAGTCGAGGACAAAAATAAGTATACACCACCAAGCCACATAAAAAGTAGCCGTTTACATTATCATAGATATGGGAACACACAGAAGTTCAAAAATAAGTATACACTGATGGACAATTATATATGTAAACAACAAGTTCAATAATATATATCCATGTATCAAATCATAAATTTGTGAACAACCAAAATATCATAAATATGTATTCAACATTACAGTCAAAAATATGTAAACTCATTGCAGTCAAGGCCTTCATAGAATTTTATTGAAGAACGGTAGGTACAGTCGAAGACAAAGATATGTATACACTTATCATTATAAAAAATAAGTAATCATAAAAAGCTCCATTAATTTGTACTCATCCAAATGCTCAAAAATATGTAAACAATATAGAAAACATAAATATGTACCCGACACGATCATAAATTTGTAAACATTAGATAAAACAAAAATATGTATTCATAAAAGATGCATAAAATTGTTACCACTCAATGTGCCAAAAATATGTATACAACCATCTGAGCAATGATGACACTGAATATGACACAAACATTCATTGATATATGTAGTATCGCTGCACACATGATTAAGTATTTACGTTCTGTGATGTCTTTAGACCAGGTCATGACGTCATTTGCGTGTCATTTGTTTCTTAAATTTCACTTTTAATTTGAATATACTTTTCAATCTCAGTCGGCAGATTCAATTAAGGGTCAGTTCACACCGAAACGCGGCAAGCTTAGATAGCAATAGAATATAGATCTTTAAAAAGTGTTTGCCATGTTAAACTTTTCAGATACTGTTCCGATTGCTCTCAAAATGGATATTTGAGAGACATTGGGATCACAAAACAAGAATCTTTTCTCAAAATGTTGAAAAACTGTCCGCCATGTTGAACTTTTTAGATACTGGTCCGATTGCTCCCAAAATCGATATTTGAGAGACCTTTGGGTCACAAAACAAGAATCTTTTCTCAAAATGTCAAAAAAGTGTCCGCCATGTTGAACTTTTTAGGTACTGGTCCGATTGCTCTCAAAATCGATATTTGTGAGTCCTTGGGGTCACAAAACAAGAATCTTTTCTCAAAATGACGAAAAAGTGTCCGCCATGTTGAACTTTTTAGATACTGGTCCGATTGCTCTCAAATTCGATATTTGAGAGACCTTTGGGTCACAAAACAAGAATCTTTTCTCAAAATGTCAAAAAAGTGTCCGCCATGTTGAACTTTTTAGGTACTGGTCCGATCGCTCTCAAAATCGATATTTGTGAGTCCTTCGGGTCACAAAACAAGAATCTTTTCTCATAACGTTGAAAAATTCTGAGAAAAGATTGGCGGACACTTTTTCGACATTTTGAGAAAAGATTCTAGTTTTGTGACCCCAAGGTCTCTCAAATATCGAATTTGAGAGCAATCGGACCAGTATCTAAAAAGTTCAACATGGTGGACACCATTTCAAAATTCTGCGAGAAGATTCTTGTTTTGTGACCCGAAGGACTCACAAATATCGATTTTGAGAGCGATCAGACCAGTATCTAAAAATTTCAACATGGCGGACACTTTTTCGACATTTTGAGAAAAGATTCTTGTTTTGTGACCCCAAGGTCTCTCAAATATCGAATTTGAGAGCAATCGGACCAGTACCTAAAAAGTTCATCATGGCGGACACCTTTTCAAAATTCTGAGAAAAGATTCTTGTTTTGTGACCCGAAGGACTCACAAATATCGATTTTTAGAGCGATCGGACCAGTATCTAAAAAGTTCAACATGGCGGACACTTTTTCGACATTTTGAGAAAAGATTCTTGTTTTGTGACCCCAAGGTCTCTCAAATATCGATTTTAAGAGCAATCGGACCAGTACCTAAAAAGTTCAACATGGCGGACAGTTTTTCGACATTTTGAGAAAAGATTATTGTTTTGTGACCCCAAGGTCTCTCAAATATCGAATTTGATAGCAATCGGACCAGTATCTAAAAAGTTCAACATGGCGGACCCTTTTTCGCCGTTTTGAGAAAAGATTCTTGTTTTGTGACCCCAAAGTCTCTCAAATATCGATTTTGAGAGCGATCGGACCATTATCTAAAAAGTTCAACATGGCGGACACTTTTTCAACATTTTGAGAAAAGCACATAAAAAAAGTCCTTTTATTGTAACATTTGTAACTGATGTCAATCAACATTAAATCATTTTTTTTAAATTTTAAGTTACTTTTTTCTTGTGGTTGCAAACGGCCGACAGAGCTGAGACACTGTTGTGTGCGTGTCGACGCACAGTACAGTTAGGTACTTAAGTAAGTGGCGTGAAAAAATAATGATCATTGAGCGGTGACGTTGGTTATGATTTTAATTCAATAAACTTAGAAGCAAACATTTTGTTATGAATATTTGAGTAATTTATTTTGAGCTGAAACTTTTTATAGGGAGTCTATAACCTGATGTAGTCTTCGTTCACCCCTTTCAGATAGATATACCCATTCCGTTACACGTTGTGTAGTCAAGTTTCATCTCAAGACAATTCGAAGAACACCAAAAAATGTGGGATTCCAGTGTCCACCCTCCTACTCCATTATCAGACCCGAAAAACCATATATGGTCAAAGTTCATCTCACGACAATCCCAACAACTCCAAACACGGCTACGATACGTTTCTCCGTTATGGAGTTCTAGTGTCCACCCTCCTACTACATCATCAGACCCTGAAAACCATATATGGTCAAAGTTCATTTCACGACAATCCCAACAACCCCAAACACGGCTAGGATACGTTGCTCCGTTATTGATTTTCAGAGTCCACCCTCCTACTCCATCATCAGACCCTAAAACCATATATGATCAAAGTTCATCTCACGATAATTCCAACAACCCCAAACGTAGCTAGGATACGTTGCTCCGTTATGGAGTTCCAGTGCCCAACTTCCTACTCCATCATCAGACCCTGAAAGCCATATATGGTCAAAGTTCATCTCACGAAATCTCTAACAACCCCAAACACGGCTAAGATACACTGTCCTGCTATAGAGTTCTACTGCCCACCCTCCTACTCCATCATCAGACCCTGAAAACCATATATGGTAAAAGTTTATCTCACGACAATCCCAACAACCCCAAACACGGCTAGGATAAGTTGCTTCGTTATGAACTTCCAGTGTCCACCCTTCTACTCCATCATCAGACCCTGAAAACCATAGATGGTCAAAGTTCATTTCACGACAATTCCAACAACCCCAAACACAGCTGAGATACGTTGCTCCGTTATGGAGTTCCAGTCTCCACCCTCCTACTCCATCATCAGACCCTGAAAACCATATATGGCCAAAGTTCATCTCACGACAATTGGGTTATTGAAAAAAAAAAAAAAACATTTTTTTATTATGTATTTTAAAACTTTATTAGAACAATTTTGAAAGTCAATTCAAAAAAACCAAAATATATTTATTATCAATTTATTATAAATTATTTAAAATGGACCAAATTTGAAAAATGATCACGTGACTCAAAACGGGTCGGCTGGCTCGGCGCCCTGCTTGAAACGTCACAATGTTAAAGTAACTCTACGTGAGTACACGGTCGAACGGTTTCTACAATACTGTTGGTTAAGATTCCATCTATCGCACCGCAGCTCGCAGGTCGTGGGTTCGATTCCCACACAGGACGTACATTTGTGTGCATGAACATGTCTGTATGTCCTAAGTCTGGGTGTAATTATGTATGTTAAGTATGTATTTACAAACAAAAAGTTTTAGGTATTTGTATTATATCAGTTATCTGTTTCCATAGTACAAGCTCTGCTTAATTTGGGATTGACATGACAAATGACATGACATTTTGGTGATGATGTGGCCGTTGGTAAGCACACAAAGCCTACAAGGAACTGGCTCTCAAGTGCAGCTGTCGGAACACACCGACAGGTGCTTGGTGGTAGCCAGCCAGATGGGTATTGGGTATTACAAATTACTCTTCCACCGTGCTATGATTTCCTCACGTTGTTTTCCTTCACCGAAAGCTCAAGCTCATTGTAGGATTCGAACCCGGGACCTTCGTCTCGGTGTCCGACGTCATTACCACTGAGCTATCATCGACTTAAGATCATAAAAGTTTCCCATAAATTGGGAAAATAGATGCGGTTAGCAATTTTTATTATTGATCACATACAATATTAAAAGTGAAATGTTATGAGTCACATTTTTTTTTATACGACTAAGTCGGTAAACAAGCTTACGGCCCGCCTGATGGTAAGCGGTTACCGCAGCCATATGGACGCATCGCTCACGCGTTACCGACTTTTCCCCCCTCCCCTATGAGCTCTGGTGACCTTACACACGCGCAGGAACACAACTTTACACAACATAAAGTTATTATTTAGTTTATTCGATCTGCTCTTTGAGCGAATAAACGCTACGCTCTACCCCGTGGCTCTCTCTCCTCTCTTAAACAAGAATAAAAAATTGCGCCATTTTGAACTATTCAGTTATTGGTCCGAGTACTCTCAAAATTTATATTTGAGAGGTCCTTGGACCTCATAAAATGAATATTTCACAAAATTCAAAAAGTGGCCGCCATATTGAACTATCTAGTTATTGTTCCGATTACTCTCAAAATGGATATTTGAGAGACCCTTGGGCCACATAACATGAATCTTTGCTGAAAATTAAAAATATTGTCCGCCATTTTGAATTATTTAGTTATTGGTCCGATTGCTCTCAGAATGGATATTTGAGAGAACCTTGGACCACATAACATAGATCAAAGCTCAAAATTAAATAAAATGACAGCCATATTAAACTTCTTACTTGAATGATATCTCTCAAAATCGATATCCGGGTTCCGCGTCGTGACTGAATACGAATATTTTGTTAGAATAAATAAAAATTTGCCGCAGTTTTGAAATTTTTAATTGACTCAAATATCATTTTTGAGAGCAATCGGACCAATACCTACATAAATCAATATGGCGGCCACTTTTTTTAATGTTGAGGAAAGTATCGTTTTATGTTGCCCAAGGGTCTCTCGAATATCCATTATGAGAGCAATCGGACCAGTAACTAAATAATTCAAAATGGCGACCACTTTTTTTTAATTTTGAGCATAGATTCATGTTATGTGGCCTAAGGGTCTCTCAAATATCTATTTTGAGAGCAATCGGACCAGTAACTAAATAATTCAAAATGGCGGACACTTTTTTAAATTTTGAGCAAATATTCACGTTATGTGGCCCAAGGGTCTCTCAAATATCCATTTTGAGAGCAATCGGACCAGTAACTAAATTATTCAAAATGGCGGACATTATTTTAAATTTTGAGCAAAGATTCATGTTATGTGGCCCAAGGGTCTCTCAAATATCCATTTTGAGAGCAATCGGGACAATAACTAGATAGTTCAATATGGCGGCCACTTTTTGAATTTTGTGAAGAGATATATGTTATGAAGTTCCAAGGGCCTCTCAAATATCCATTTTGAGAGAAATCGGAAAAACAACTAAATAGATGAAAATGGTGGCAATGAAAAAATTATGAAGGGAAATGAAATTTTAATAAAACATGGCGTCTTACCGGCCAGCAAATTATTTAAAACTATACACAAGATTACGTGATTATTTGCTCAGTAGTCCCTAAAGTTTCATGCTTTGGTGAATTGGGCTATCCTACTATCCATCTGATTAGAGGCACGTTGCCCTATGTTTCTATGGTTTCAACTTTTAGACATTTTGTAGCAAATTTAAAAACATTTTTTGGGGAGTTATTTGTGAATTATTTGTACACGATGGTACGAAATAAAGACGGTAATCTTTAAAATTTACTTTCTGTGATAAATTTATAAATATATTGACGATAATAACAAGATTTAATTGATGAAAACGTAAAAAAATTGTATCATTTGTATGTAATGGTGAGTAACAATTAACATTGTGACGTCACGCGCCCTCCTCGGGGTAGCTCGGTACATGTCGGTTCGTTTTCGGTACACAGTTCAAAAAAATATTTTCAATTGGTTATAACTTTTTAATAACAACGAAAAAAATAAAACTAAAAATAGTTTTGTATATTAACTTATACATGATCTTTCGATTTATGACAAAAAAAAAAACACTTCAAATTCCCAATTCCAACAAACCCAAACATGGCTACGGCTACGTATCTAATTCAAAATATTTGAAATAATAATCATGAATAAATATTTCACGACGAATCGTTGAAATTGCACAGTGAATGCCCTGTTACATGGAGCGACAATAACATTACCTTTCTCAACGACTTGATCACTTCATGCGGTAGGCGACGTTGCCAGCCAGCTTGCGCACGAGCTGACAACATCGCGAGCGCGAAACTACCAACGTGTCCCGCACGCAAAATTATTGAATTTTTTCAAAACTTTTTTCAAGTACCTGCCGTTTTTCAATAAAATTCCATGAAGGCCTTGACTGCAATGAGTTTACATATTTTTGACTGTAATGTTGAATACATATTTATGATATTTTGGTTGTTCACAAATTTATGATTTGATACATGGATATATATTATTAAACTTGTTGTTTACATACATAATTGTCCATCAGTGTATACTTATTTTTGAACTTCTGTGTGTTCCCATATCTATGATAATGTAAACGGCTACTTTTTATGTGGCTTGGTGGTGTATACTTATTTTTGTCCTCGACTGTACCTACTTGAAAAAAGTTTTGAAAAAAATCAATAATTTTGCGTGCGTCCGTTGGTAGTTTCGCGCTCGCGATGTTGTCAGCTCGTGCGCAAGCTGGCTGGCAACGTCGCCTACCGCATGAAGTGATCAAGTCGTTGAGAAAGGTAATGTTATTGTCGCTCCATTCACTATGCAATTTCAACGATTCGTCGTGAAATATTTATTCATGATTACTATTTCAAATATTTTGAATTAGGTACGTAGCCGTAGCCATGTTTGGGTTTGTTGGAATTGTCGTGAGATGAACTTTGGCCATATATGGTTTTCAGGGTCTGATGATGGAGTAGGAGGGTGGAGACTGGAACTCCATAACGGAGCAACGTATCTCAGCTGTGTTTGGGGTTTTTGGAATTGTCGTGAAATGAACTTTGACCATCTATGGTTTTCAGGGTCTGATGATGGAGTAGAAGAGTGGACACTGGAACTTCATAACGAAGCAACTTATCCTAGCCGTGTTTGGGGTTGTTGGGATTGTCGTGAGATAAACTTTTACCATATATGGTTTTCAGGGTCTGATGATGGAGTAGGAGGATGGACACTGGAACTCCGTAGCGGAGCAACGTATCCTAGCCGTGTTTGGTGTTGTTGGAATTTTCGTGAGATGAACTTTGACTATTATGGTTTATAGGGTCCGAGAAGAAATGTAGGCACTGGAATCCCACATTTTTTGGTGTTCTTCGAATTGTCTTGAGATGAAATTTGACTACACAACGTGTAACGGAATGGTTATATCTTTCTAAAAGGGGTGAACGAAGACTACATCAGGTATAGACTCTCTATAAAAAGTTTCAGCTCAAAATAAATTACTCAAATATTCATAACAAAATGTTTGCTTCCAAGTTTATTGAATTAAAATCATAACCAACGTCACCGCTCAATGATCATTATTTTTTCACGCCACTTACTTAAGTACCTAACTGTTCTGAGCGTCGACACGCACACAACAGTGTCTCAGCTCTGTCGGCCGTTTGCACCCACACGACAAAAGTAACTTAAAATTAAAAAAATGATTTAATGTTGATTGACATCGGTTACAAATGTTACAACGACAGGACTTTTTTTATGTGCTTTTCTCAAAATGTTGAAAAAGTGTCCGCCATGTTGAACTTTTTACATAATGGTCCGATTGCGCTCAAAATCGATATTTGAGAGACCTTTGGGTCACAAAACAAGAATCTTTTCTCAAAATGTCAAAAAAGTGTCCGCCATGTTGAACTTTTTAGATACTGGTCCGATTGCTCTCAAAATCGATATTTGAGAGACCTTTGGGTCACAAAACAAGAATCTTTTCTCAAAATGTCAAAAAAGTGTCCGCCATGTTGAACTTTTTAGATACTGGTCCGATTGCTCTCAAAATCGATATTTGAGAGACCTTTGGGTCACAAAACAAGAATCTTTTCTCAAAATGTCAAAAAAGTGTACGCCATGTTGAACTTTTTAGGTACTGGTCCGATTGCTCTCAAAATCGATATTTGTGAGTCCTTGGGGTCACAAAACAAGAATCTTTTCTCAAAATGTCGAAAAAGTGTCCGCCATGTTGAACTTTTTAGATACTGGTCCGATTGCTCTCAAAATCGATATTTGAGAGACCTTTGGGTCACAAAACAAGAATCTTTTCTCAAAATGTCAAAAAAGTGTCCGCCATGTTGAACTTTTTAGGTACTGGTCCGATTGCTCTCAAAATCGATATTTGTGAGTCCTTGGGGTCACAAAACAAGAATCTTTTCTCAAAATGTCGAAAAAGTGTCCGCCATGTTGAACTTTTTAGATACTGGTCCGATCGCTCTCAAAATCGATATTTGTGAGTCCTTCGGGTCACAAAACAAGAATCTTTTCTCATAATGTTGAAAAAGTGTCCACCATGTAGATTTTTTTAGATACCGGTCGAAAAGTATATTAATGAATGTTTGTGTCATATACAGTGTCATCATTGCTCAGATGGTTGTATACATATTTTTGGCACATTGAGTGGTAACAATTTTATGCATCTTTTATGAATACATATTTTTGTTTTATCTAATGTTTACAAATTTATGATCGTGTCGGGTACATATTTATGTTTTCTATATTGTTTACATATTTTTGAGCATTTGGATGAGTACAAATTAATGGAGCTTTTTATGATTACTTATTTTTTATAATGATAAGTGTATACATATCTTTGTCTTCGACTGTACACTATGATCTTTGTATTAATGATACCACGGTACGTTTACTTTCCATAGTTTTATAGAGTTGGTTGAAAATACCTGTCAAATCGTGTACATAAGATTCAAAATGTTTCGAATTATCCACAGTTTGACAGGTATTTTCAACCAAACTCTATAGAACCCTATGGAAAGACAACGTCTCATTGTAATATTCGTAGACAGAGAAGGTATCTTCACTCTACGGGAATATCAGAGGTGGTTTTAATTTATTTTATTGACTAGCTATGCCCACACCCTGTTGACGCTTGTTAGTTTTATGCTATATTGCCTAATAGTTTTCGAGTGTTTAATGTTAAAATTCATTCTATCTGATCATTGTATTCTATCTATTCTACTTTTATCGACAATAGGTGGCCAAAGTCGCTTATGGATATATATATTGCTAATGTCCATAAGCACCGTGAAAGTAAGTAATAACCCTAGACAAAGAGAACATTGGCGTTGAAGATCAAACATTTACACCTCTTATTTAAACCACGACTACTTTGATAGAGCATGCCTGAAAAAAGTCTATGATTTAAACCTACCGTGTATATTTAAATACACGATTAATCCCAACGGTCGGCTTCGGAATAGGATACCGTGTGTTTCCACAGAGCTGAGAGCCGTGAATATTATTTGCATGTGAAATGTCATATTTCACGAATACCCCCTCGCAGGGGGCCGGTGTTCATCTAGGCATACGTTGGCGAATATAATGCACTTATTTATTTTATTTTATGAATTAATTTAAAATGTTGTCTGCTATATGAAAATAAATATTGTCACACGATTCGCAGATGATTTTTATATGTGCACTTGAAAAACAGAACTTTAAAATATGATTCCGTGTACCTACTTACCTACCATCAAAATTAATATGAGTTCTCGCGCTTTTAATTCATCAAGTAGGTAGGTATTTTAGTTATCTTTTATACCGACATATCATTTCAATTATTGTTACAAAGTTCGTCGACCTTTTTGTATCGAAAGCGCATTGTATTTTCTTCAAGATGTCTAAATTGCATAATTAATATTGCTATCGAGCTAGTTCAAAAACCACCCTTATATCCATTAAGTGAGAGTGTTGAAAACAGTTTTGGAGGTGTAACAATAACGTTACGTATCTCTAGAGGGTTTGGGGGTATAAATTGAACAAACAATGTATTGCGAAATGGCCGATATGGCTATGCTATTCAGAGCTTCTCAAACGTTTATCCGCGATAAGTAAGTCCCCTTATTATTATGTGATGGCTCTAAATAAATCCGTCACTTTCTAAAGTCATACAACAAAAGAGCCGAGGCTATCGGTTTTACAAGACTTACTTTTAAACCATTGTAAAAACAATCTCTTAGAAAAAGTACTTAGTTGACTGTCTGAATTCAATTTATCTTATTGCTTATAAAAAAGACGTATGTGTAAAAGCAGAAATAATCCGGAAAAGGATGGAATGGACGCTCGCTCACTGTTTTATGTGGGCCGGTATATTGAAACACGTTCCTTGGGTTCTCTTATCTTTAATTTGACTTCATGTACAGATCTTCCTATTACACAGTTGATTGGAAATCTCACATGTTAAGCTCGGCGTAATAACGATACAACTCGTTCAGTCTTCGAGCGATGTTGGTTTAGACTTAATAGTTAGTTGGGGATTAAAATTTAATAACAAAAGCCTTGAGAGTTTCGTCTAGCTTAAAGGAGTTGGGTTACTCGTGTACAAAATCATAAGAGGATGAACGGAAGTATCGTTTGTGTAATACTTAGTTGAAAATCTGTCGCAAAGCTACTATTGGTAGAGCTGCATTTTAGAGACAGTTCCTTTTTTGGGGCTTTTGTGTGTCAGAGGTAGAACGTAGCGTTTATTCGCTCAAAGAGCAGCTCGACTGGGGAAGTACCTCCACCTTACAGAATACCGCAGCCAAATAACTTTATGTTGTGTAAAGTTGTGTTCCTGCGCGTGAGTAAGGTCGCCAGAGCTCATTGGGGAGGGGGGAAAGGTCGGTAACGCGTGAGCGATGCTTCGTGTGTTGCAAGCGTCCATATGGCTACGGTAACCGCTTATCATCAGGCGGGCCGTATGCTTGTTTACCGATTGAGTCGTATAAAAAAATAAAAACTTCGGGCACTTCATCACTAGCCATGGTGAGATGTTATTTGTATTCAATTATTACGAGAAATGATAAATATTCAAATAGATTAACTAAACAATCCAGAACATTCCATTCTTACCCTATTCAAGACAGACAATAATTAAGTCTGGAGGCCTACACGAAACATCCAGTCGGCCTTTACACAAATCGCATTCCCCAAGTGGGTCAAAACGTTTCCCCATACTTGGCAGCTGTAGAACCCATGTTTATTTGACTCGGCAAATTGGTAGTTTAGGTAAATACTGTTTGTCGCTGGTCATCTATCGTCGTAAAGTAATGTACATATAGGTACCTATATTGCTTTGGGTCGTACGTAACGGTACGGTAGTACGTAATAAGCTGCTAGATACTAAAAACGGTGCAATAAATGTCACTTTACGAGCGAGTGTATTGAAAAATATGTAACAAAAATATTTAAACTTTCCATGAATGTTTGAGTACCGCTGACAAATGACCCTCTCAATATTTCACGGTACATTGCTTGCACCCCCTGTAATACCGCCTCGATGGCGTGCATTTTACACGTCCCCTTACAAAAGGCAGAAGGCCCACTACGGCTGGACATTTTCTGCATTGTATTTTTTACCGAGCTTAATGGAGATTGGTTCTGTATATTTATGACAGAAAAACGAATTTTTGTGGTAAATATTTTTAGTAAAATCTATCTAGTCTATAAATAAATAAATATTCGAGGACATTCCTCACAGACGGCCACGTGTGTGAGGAATGATGAATGATCCCAAACTAAGCAGAGCCTGTGGCAGAGCTTGTACTATGGAAACCACATAATAGTTTTTTTTTACGACTAATTCGGTAAATAAGCATACGGCCCGCCTGAAGCGGTTACCGTAGCCATATAGACTCTTGCAACACACGAAGCATCGCTCACGCGTTATCGACCTATCCCCCCTACCCTTCATAGGGGAGGGGGGATAGGTCGATAACAGGTTCCCACAGCATGAGCTGTGGGAACCTTACTCACGCGCAGGAACACAACTTTATAGAACATGAAGTTATATATCGGCGGTATTCTGTAAGGTGGAGGTACTTCCCCAGTCGAGCTGCTCTTTGAGCGAATAAACGCTTCGCTCTACCTCTCTTGATACTACTTTTGTTTTATAAATACATACTTAATAAACATAATTACACCCAGACTCAGGACATAAAGACATATTCATTCACACAAATGCATGTCCTGTGTGGGAATCGAACCCACGCCAGCTGGCCGTTCATACTATATGGCTATGTTTGAAAACTATTAATATCCGAGGGTCTAGTACTTCTTTCTGTCCTCCGTGGTCTAGTACGAAAAACTATACCTCTACGATAGTCCGATTCGTGTAGGCGGTTATCACACTGCCACGCATCACACTGCCACGCATCACACTGCATGTTGCATCACGTGTACGCGCGTGGATGCATTTTCTGTGTGTTGGACTGTGCATGTTTTCTATACAAATGGAGATCCTTACAAGCAACGTTAAAACACGCATTCACGCGCTGCGCTGCGTGGTGCGTGTCAGTGTGATAACCGCCTAACCCTCTGTATTATATTGTGTACCTACTAGGTACCTACTACCTTTCGCTAGGCGGTTTTGCCTACGTGAAGCTATATGTTGCGTCAGTTTGCGTCTATGTATGCTACGAGAACCGAGCACGAGCCGAGCCTAAATTCGTTCGTTGCTCGCGATATGTCAAGTGTCGCGAGCTACTACTCGAATTTAGTATTATTTGTAGAGCACTTTTTATACTAACAAAGAAACCACGCTACAAGAACCAGCATTTGCCTCCTCATCCATTACCAATGTTTATGCTAGCCTCGGGCTTGGATGTAATGTGTCATGGATTTTTTTAAATGTACATTTTATCAGCAAAATGCTTCGGTTTCCATCAATGGCGTATCGCCCTTTTAAAATGCAACATTAAAAAATAAATACCTCCATTAAATGTTATCTATGTGTCGAGACATAGGGGCGGTATTATTGTCGTGATTTTAGCTAAATACACATTGATGGAATTTTTAATTTCAGATAACGGGGGTAGGTTTGTTTGGGAATGTAAGTGTAAGAGCTAAGAGTAACTGTATGTTACGACAATGTTATTGCCTGTAAAGCCTTATCGTTTACCAAAAAACTACTATTTTATAAAAAAAAATACATACAAGCTAATGCCAAAGTTCACATCACTTTTGGACAGAAAGTGTCGCTCCTTGCCACACTAATTCTGTATCATTTTGCCACATAAATGTACCTATGCATAGGCCTGTCAAATCAAATGTGACCTATTAAGTTGGTCCTAGACTTTACTAGACACACAGGCCCTAGATTAAAAATAAAATTGTGAAGAAGTGTTTACTCATCATAATTTATTTTTGCCAAGGTTTTTAATAAATATTGTAGCAGCCAGACAAAAGGTATATATCGGTAGGTGTGTATGTGGGACAGATTTACAACGTTATTAGAGCTAGGGCGGGCCCGACCCCACGGCTATAAATTAATTTGTACCCAACTGACGATGCGGCCACTCGGCCTCTGATTTAATCGAAGTCATGTTACGTGTGGTATTTATCACCTTTCATATGTGTTCAATTAAATTTTAAGGCCCATTCAAAAAACTGTAATGGAAATATTTGTTGTTTTATCGATAACATGAAAAATAAACTCAACTTTTGTTTTGTTTCAGGTCAGCTTCGCTCGACAAATTGATAAAGGTAAGTCTTAGAAAACAACATTTATAACTCAAAGATAGATAGCACATTACCGTTATACCTACCAAATAATGTCATCGGAGCAATAGTACCAAACTTGAAAGTGTTAATGGTGCGTCCACGCTAAGCGAACCGAGCCGAGCACACGTCGAGCACGGATTCTCATAGTGTGGGTGTGGAAATGGCACAGAGAAAATTCTCTTTTCCGTGGGACATGGTGTGGACGGACTTGGGAGCCTCGAACGAGTGTTTGGCTCGCGCTCGTTTGCCCTCCGCCCGATTGTCAGTTTTTTAACGCACTTAGGGATTCGCATCACGCTTGTGTTGTAGGCTCGTTGCACGTCCACTTGACATCACGCGCGAGCAACGAACAAATAGAGGCTCGGTTCGCGTAGCATAGACGCACCATTACAATGGGCGGCCTTAAGTGACCTCTACCAGTTTACCTTTGTTTCTTGAAGATTGTTACTAACAAAGACTTACTTTGTTTTACTGATCACAACTGGTAAGCCCGACTGAATATCTATCAAAGTACCTAATGGCATTGTTCATTTTCTCCATCGAGGAAAAGTCTCTTTAGAGTACCTAGTAATATCACAGTAAGTATTTATGTTAGTAAAACTGTGGTAATACTGAGAAATCCAAATCCGCACTTTTTTATACTACGAATTCGGTAAACATGCATACAGCCCGCCTCATGGTAAGCAGATACCGTCGCCATATGGACGCTTGCAACACACGGGGCATCACTCACTCGCAGGAACATAACATAAAGTTATTTGTCGGTATTCTATTCTGTAATGAAGATACTTCTGCAGTAGAGCTGCTCTTTGAGCGAATTAAAGCTACGCTTTTCTTACCTCTTTGCATTTTTACCACTGGCCATATTATCATGTACTATACCACTGGATATACCCTTATACTCGTGCTACGGTAGTGGGTATCGACCTTTAACTCGTACGTCACAGCCTAGCGCGAGCGTGAATCATGTGCTTTACGACTCCGCCCGGGATTATAGGCGTAAGTACAGGATTTGCAACTCACTTTATGATTATGCAAGACTGCTTTATTACAGGTTTTAATGCATCATTTATGTATGGGCATGAGAGCTTGTGATGAACTTTGGGATACAGCTAAAGTAGCTGTTGTAAGTTTTTGATGTCATAACGTCTTATAAAATATTTTTTTATACTGAAAGGTTTATGTTATGTGTGGACAAAACGTGCAAAGGATTTGGCTCAGATGTGAAGAGGTACCTACTGGTAGATGTTTGGTGGCGATTTTCATCTCTAGAGCATCAATGGAAGCTAAACTACCCAGGGGGGTGCTACAAAGTACCCTATCGCTATGGCTTCCTCACGATATTTTCCTTCTCCGAAAGCGTTAGGTTTTGTAGGTAACATCGTGGTTTGGAACAATTCGGAACACAAACTTGAATTAATCAACGGTTTTATAGTTCTTGAAATTTCGTGATCAATTATTGAGTGGTATTTCGCTTTTTAAAAACTTTTGTTCAGTTCAAAAAAGACACTTCCCGGTTTACAATTAAGCTGTTGCATAAATAATATGTAAATCGAATACCAATGCAATATTAGTATGGTTCATGCCATGCTGATCTGTTGATGGAGCCAGAAGGTGGCCGTGGGAATTCCGTAATAAAACAACGCAACCCCATCGAGTTCGGGCTCGTTTGTTGCGTCTTGACAAGGACAAAAGAAGGTTCAAAAGGCTGGTGATTTCGCTTGAAAGTACAAAAACTGCTTACAAAAGTTGCCCCTTAACACCCTAAATGCTCTGATTCAAAACATGAATAAGCATAACTTTACGCGTACCTATCTATTAGAAGAGGGCGGGTGTCTTTGATTCATTCGTAGAATAAAGTGGAAAATTTGTCCAAACTGAATAAAATTGCTAACTGCATGAAAGCGAGGTCATTTTCACGGAGGTATTTAATTTCCGCTCGTACGTGGGGACACTTTATAACGACGACTCTAGTTCACGTTCCGAGGAAGTTGGGGACAAAATAGGTACGTGAAATATGTTTTTAGCCGACTTTAACGATTGGAAATGAAAAGAAGTAGTTTTAAGTTTTTAGGGTTCCGAACCAAAGTGGTAAAAGGAACCCTCATGGTGTCACTCCGTCCACTAATGCCATTTATTTGTTGACTAGTTATAAATATTGCTGGCCCACACATATTGCAAATGTAAAATTTTAAGAAATGTTTTAATATTTTTTGCAAAAGGGGCCGGAATGGGGCTGGAAATTTCAAAGTGAGGTTACAAGTTTTAAATGAGTTATCATATGAAAGAGCTTCATTTGTAATAAGTAGGTAGGTGCTAAGCTTCACTAAATGCAAATAGATCGAGTAGCTATTAAACATTCCTATGATTATAAATTAGTCCCAATGTAAAGATAACATGTTCAATTGAATTTTTATCCTGGATCTTGGACTTAAGGTTTATTTTCAATTAAAAACATCTTTCTTGGTACTTGAATAAAATTTTAATACACACACGTTCATTAATGCATGCCCAAACTTTTAAATCCGCCTTAATTTGCATGTCTGATAATTTAGGAATGCCATTAAATTATAGAAGCCTTCGTAGAAACACAGCGTCGAGACAGTTTCTTGGGTCGATAGCTCTCAGCTCAGCTGTCAAACATTGACACTTATCGAGCCAGTGGCCGTCTTGTCCCTACTACTCCCGACTACCCCTGTCCTCGTTTACAATGTAAACACTGTAAATTGCCGTGGCACTCTCTGTTATTATACGGCAGGCTCTCTGTTATTATATATTGTGTGATGTTCTGACTTTAAGATACGATATGGGTCATTGTAGGTATAAATATTTTTTTGAGTAAACCCACTCTATGTTACATTTAAGTTGCAAATGTAGGTTCAAGTAGAGTTTCCATCTGGCAACCAGGACAAGAAGCGTGAAAGCCTCGGATTTTGGAACTTGGAACCCGGACGTGATAAGTAATTTTTTTTTAAATTAGGTACTCAGTAATGTAAAAAATTGTTTTGATTGTTCTTGAAAACTTTTAAACCCGGATAAAAAATGAAACCCTGGCCGGACGCCTTCTAAACTAGGACAAATCCGGGGAAACCTGGAGGGATGGCAACCCTAGGTCCAAGTAGGTAATATAAAAAACATGATTATTAGTCGAATAAAATCATTAATGCGAGTGAACAGTTAAAAATAATCAAATGGGAAGCTAATGATGATTTTCATGTATGTTTTGTATTTTTTTCATCAAGATAATAAAAATACAGAGATATCATCATATATTTAATTAGAAATACCATAATTACAGCCTTTATTGTGCACTTTCATCTTAAAATATTACATTTCGGCATTTGTTTCTAATTTTGCGTGTCCTTTACAATATTCATTAGTATAAAATTATTTCTTTTTAGGCGGTGAACTTCTCGCTGCAATCTTTTATTTCTTTTATTTAGACGATGAACTTTTTGCTGCAATGTTTTGAGCTTTCTCTTGGTAATAGCTTTAAATAAGCGATGTTTTTTTAAATCTTTTCTTAAAAGGCTTTCCAGAGGACTATCAAATATAGAATCTTGGTCCGAATCTCTTATTTCAGAGTCTAAAGAGTTATCTTCATTTGATGGTCCCGCTAGTTGATTAGTTGACATTGAGACAGCATTTTCATTTTTAATAGTAACTGGGAAAGTCACACCCTCTGTGGCAACACCTGATGTTTCTGGTGATGGTGGCGATTCATTTAAGCTCAGTGCCGGTTTCGATGTTTTTTTAATCAACCTGCGTCCTTTTTCAGTAAAATAAACATCTTCCTCTTTAAAATGCGATGAGCAAACAACACAAAACTTTGAAGGAAGCCAGTTGTTATCATTTCTGTTTTTACGTATAACAGAGACCCATTCCATTTGTAAAACGGGATCTGCTGGAAATCTGCAAAATAAAAGGATTTGTTTTATTTTTGTGATGATGTATTCTAGCTGTTCTCACGGTTTCACTATAACCTGTACCTCCCTGTACTATTCATACGTCTGTGCTATAACCCGCATTTCTATATTTCCTGTAATAAGTATTTACCTACATCAATAATTATCAACTGTCATTATATCACAATTTTTCCTTAGCGAACTTCGGAGATAAGAGAATGGTTCTTTTTTTAAACATTGGTGCCGATTCTGTTGCAAATCGCACTAAACAAATTTTAGTCACATCTCATCTCTTTCTTACGAACATTATTGAAAAAGGATAGAACATATTTAAAGCTGTCAAATTAATCTTTGCCGTCTTCTTCTTCTTATTTTTAATTTTGGCAACCAAGCCCAAACTAGGGCTCATTTCTGCCAGTGTCGAGTTATATTATAGTTTCCAGTCACAATAAATCACTTCACATTATAGTCCTCAGTCAGTCACCGTCCATAAATGTCATGTTTTAATACAATGGTGGTCATTGTACTAAAACTCTTCACGGACATTTTGAGACAACTTGAAAAGTCACGATACACATAATTCATGTCATTTCACTTCACTGGTGCACATGGATGATCTTTATTGGGTAAAATACCACCAAAAATACACAATAAAACTCAAAATACACAAATTTATGAAAATAAAAATGAAAATGCTACGTCACTCTGCAAGTTCCCGCCAAAAAGTCATCTTTGCCGTCTTATTTGGCTTGTATTTAGACGTAACCGCGATAGATGGCGACTAAATTGATATTGGAAACAAGAATTGGAATAATTTGACAGTAGGTAATACTAAATTTCTTACATCTTTTTCTTATGTTCTTAGTTAGAAAGAGACATAGTGAGATTAAAATTAGTTTAGTTGTAAACAACAGAATCAGCACACTACGCACTATAAAAGAAAAATCAAAACCCTGTTTTGGAATGTACAAATGAACTTATGCATAACAAAACAAATACCTATATTACTTATTATAACTAGGTACCTACCTATACATATAATATTTTGGATTCACAGAAATCGGATAGTATATTAAATCTATCTTTTAAAGCCCCTTCAAGAAAAATTCTTTCAATGTAGCAACACCAATGGATTTTTGTTGAGGTATTGTGTTCCTAATCATCAGTAACGAATACATGGAAAAGTAATACAATATAGGTAGTGAAAATATCCATACTTACCTATGAAACGATACTCCATCTTCCTTTTTTTGATTTTGGGAACAGTTTTTACATTGTTTGAAAACACAAGACGGCATAATTGTAATTTAGACACGTGTGACGTGCGAACAATACGACGCTTTGTTTCGTACTGACTAGAGTTTGTATTTGTATTTGCTTTGTTGGCCACACCCACACACCCCGTGTTCTGCGCGCGCCATCTGCCTTCATTTCTTTTTGTTCTGTACTGTAACTGACTGAGGGTTTGTGTTACCAACCTATAGTAATAAAATCGATCTTCAAACTCTTCATAGAATTTGAATCGAGTTGGAAGATTTTAGTATGGAGCCTGGCATTCTTATCACGGATGACGTTAAGTTTCACTGCAAAAATAAAAATACAACATTTTAATGGAACTTCAACGAACCATATCCTCGTATTTTTTTGTTTAATTGTCAAAAGAAAAAATACCTACGTGTCTAATATTTTTTCATAATGTAGGTATATGACGGACTAAATAGATTTTTTCAAGAAACTAGCCTATTACAAAAATCGATTACACCTAAGGCTCTTACCGGATTAAGCCGGATAGGCGGACATTATTATGTACATTTTTATATTATTTATTTTTATCTAACACGTTTTAGTGCAGGACTTTTTAAAGCGTGTTTTTTTTACTATAATTTATTGGGTAGCTATATAGTTTTTGGGTGTAGTAATTATTAATGTTGCATTAAAACACTGACTTACCTATAAGAAGAATACATATAGGTCGGTTAACGAAAGCTGGCACGTTCACAGTACTCATAAATTTGCAATCAGTCAAGTCTAATGGACGAATGCAAAAATAGACCACTCTATATTTATGAGCAGTAGCAAAAACAAAACAATAACTGTCTCCTTCATACTCATAAGCTTGACTTTGCGCGAGAGAGACGGTGTAAATGTGTTGAAACGTGCCAGCTTTAGTTAACCGACCTGTACCTAGGTATTTCTTCTTTTAAACCCAATATGAATATTCTTCTTATATGTCTGTGCATTCCGAAAATATTTTCAGTAAACTTTAGATGCGTATTATATCTTCGAAACTATTAATATAATCTTTGAGTATTTAGTATAAATACTAAAGAATATAATATATAAATATTTCTTGATTGTATTGATGTCAGCTATCGATTTTTATAAAAGCGCCGTTTTGAAAAACCACTTTCTTCTTCTTCTTATTTTTAATTTTGGCAACCAAGCCCAAATTAGGGCTCATTTCTGCCAGTGTCGAGTTATATTATAGTTTCCAGTCACAATAAATCACTTCACATATAAGGTGCGTTCGAATTGGGGTATGGTAGCAAAAATAACAGTCCAAAATGCCAAAAACGATCACAACTGGCGTTCGATTTGGAAAGTTGTGGGCGAAATTGGCGTTTTGAACAGTTTTCGTTCACCGTTCGTTTTGCTTGGAAACAGTTAAAAACGACATCGTGAACTGCAAATTTTGACCCACCTCCGAGGCAGGGTCGTTTGTGATCATATTTTGACATCTTTGAATCTGACAGATAAGTTTCGGAAAATGCATACGGGAAGCGAAAATTCTAATTTTTATTATAAAATTTTATAGAAATACTAACAGGTAAGAGAATAATTTGTTAGATTAACTTTGTTTAATGATTAACTGAAGGAAAAAGGTAGGTTGAGACAAGTGACAAGCAGGCGATCAGCATGGAAATGTCATTTTTGTATCTAATCGTTCGATTTGGGAAATATCGTTTGTGGCAAAAGTTGCAAAATTGTTGAAATTTACCAATTCGAACGCCCGAACAAAAATGCCCATTTTGAAACTGTTAAAAACGACATCACTCCAATTCGAACGCACTAATAGTCCTCAGTCAGTCACCGTCCATAAAAGTCATGTTTTACTACAATGGTGGTCATTGTAGTAAAACTCTACACGGACATTTTGAGACAACTTGAAAAGTCACGATACACATAATTCATTTCATTTCACTTCACTGGTGCACATGGATGATCTTTATTGGGTAAAATACCACCAAAAATACACAATAAAACTCAAAATACACAAATTTATGAAAATAAAAATGAAAATGCTACGTCACTCTGCAAGTTCCCGCCAAAAAGTCCGAAAAACCACTTTGATTGAGTATTTAAAAACGATAACAAAATGGCGGACGAGAGGACAGGACAGGACTGCCTAAATCTTCGAAGATCTTCATATCGATCTGTACCTCAAAAAATCGATTTTTAAAAATTGGACTTCAATCCTTTAAAATCGATCATCGATTAAATTAAATCGATATCGGAAAACCTAGATAAAAAAAAACAAAGTGTCAAAAATTCGTTTGAAGGAAGGAAGGTTGGTTTGAAATGAAAATAAGTTTTTTACACAGGTTTTGTACCTAATTTATATTTACTTATTATGAAGTGAAAAGTGAATTACTTATTATCTTATTATGAAGTGAAGTAAAGTAGACAAAACACCAAGTCACGTTGTTCAGGTTAATGTTGCCGATATATTACTATACTCTTTGGGTTAATGCGTTATTGGAGGAAAATCACACGATAAAACTCTTTGACTAATGATATATCAAGACTGAACTACGAAGCTGTTTACGCGTAGATAAAAATGTCCTCTAACTGTTAGGGCGCAAATCATTTTCCCGCCCTCAGTGTCAATCGAGACGTCACTGGGACACAACTAAATTCACCAAAAGTGTATTGTTCCAGAATGTCTTTTTGTGTGATAAAAGTGTGCAGAAACTACACTGGACAGCAAATAAACCGGGCCACCCGCTCTTTTGTAGCTCTAATTCGATTTTCTCAAAAAGTATACAACTTACAACTATCAAAGTTATACCTGAAGAAAGTTCGTTTCATGATGATTAAAATGAGTATAAATGTAATCTAAAGCACCGTCAACTCACATTGTTATCATGCCACAAACACAATGCCTAACGATTTGCACTATTTTCTCTAGAGTTCGAGCTTAGCGTTTTTTTTTCTACAGTGATATCTCTGATAATTTCTTTAGTTTTTGTCCATAGTTTGCTCAGGCGCGTGTATTTTTGCTGTTTTTTACGGCCAATGATGGATACGACTCCTCAGGAAGAAGCTCAAGCTGTAGCACTACTTCAAGCAGTTGTTGGGCAACGTGAGGTCGCTCGAAGTCTTCGAATCAGCAGATATTCAGTGCAACGAGTTTACATACGATACTTAGAGACTGGAGCAATCGACCGCCGTCCAGGTACGGGCAGACCTAGGGCTACATCAGCAACAGATGATCGTTATATCCAACTTACTAATCTGCGAAATCACTGCCTGAACGCAGTTCAAGTCCAACAAAGTCTGCGTGACGAACGCCAAGTGCTCATAAGTTCAGATACCGTCAGCAGGAGACTTGCTGAAAGGAACCTGACTCCAAAAAGAGCTGCAACAGGCCCAGGATTCACGGTAGCCCACCGTCGGTCACGACTTGAATTTGCTTGAGAGCATAGGAATTTGAGTTTAGAGCATTGGGGTAATTTACTCTGCCCTGATGTGACCAGGATGAGTCTACATGGAAGCAATCGACGTCAGAGAGTATATCGTCACCCTGTAGAACGTTGTTCTAAGTGTTTATCGAGTAAACTGTTGCTTATGGAGGAGAATCGGTAATGGTCTGGGGCGGCATCTCGTTAAACGCACACACAGCGTTAGTTTTCATCAAACCGATGGGCCGTACACGTGGATTGACTTCTCATCGATACATCACTGAAATCCTCGCGGACCATATGGTACCTTACGTAGGATATATCGGGCAGGATATGCAGTTGATGTATGATAATGTACGGCCTCATGTTGCTCATGTGGTGACCCAGTATCTACGCGACGTCGGCATTCATACGATGGACTGGTCAGCTCAAAATCCGGACTTGAATCCGATAGAACACTTATGAGATGAGCTGAAACGTCGAGTTCGAGCCCGGGTACCTGTTCCAACAAGGCTTTCAGAGCTGTGAATCGCAAATGAAGAGGAGTGGAATGGAATTCCCCAAGATTTCATCGTCAGGCTCGTGAGGTCTTTGAATACGAAGATGCTAACAGTTTCCCAAGCAAGGAGAAGGAACACTGAATACTGTCCAAAAACATTTTTTCAATTTTTTCTTCTTTTTTCAGCCAAATTTTGTTTTTCCTTTGGTGATTACGAACGATTAACACGACTGGAAGACAACTCTTCTTTGTAAAATCCTTAATAAACATTTAATAAATTGATTAAGCCTAATGTGTTTCCATTCATTTTGTTCATCATGAAACACACTTTCTTTAGGTATAACTTTGTAAGTTGTAAGTTTTAAACTTTTTGAGAAAATTGGATTAAAGCTCCAAGGTAGCGGGTGGCCCGGTTTATTTGCTGTCCAGTGTACATAGGTCGATCTAGATCAACAAAAAAACTCAGCTATCATCAGTAAGTAACAATATTTCCTATTAGTTCCTGCAATATAAGCCATTGAAATTTTTCGAAAATAAATTATTTTGGGAAGCGCCATATTTACGTATTGCCTGTCCTGCCAGTTTATGAACTCGAAACTCCCATGGTAATATCAGTCAATAGCTAAATACGAGTATGTAGATACTTATATATAAAAAGCGACGGTGACGTGTTTATCGTTTTCGGATTTTTCGATCATAGTTATTATGCGTGTGACGTCCATTTTGTGAAAATCTCGAATTGAATTTTAAAATGGCGGTCTTTTTTTTTTAATGACTGATGTCATTCTCGACAGTGGATGTCACGTTTTTAAATTGTTTTTTTAGTTGAAAATGAGATGATGCTGAGATGAAAATGAGACTTTTTTTTACAGAATACCAATTGATCCAATTTTAAGAAGCCAATGGATAGACATCATTCGGAAAAGCCGTAGTGAAGATCTCTGGAAACTAGCCAAAAAATCTGTTCTTTGCTCTGACCACAGATTACATAATAATTCAGATGGAGTGCGCGGAACACGAAAGTGAAGCCAAAAAAGCAAATACAAATTGAAAATCTGATACCTGGTATTCGTTTTCCAGTTTGTATTTGCATTGTTTAACCACAGTTTCTTTATAAAGGATTGTTTTTTGTTAAATAAAGTTTGTTAAACAAAGCAAATACACATTTAAAAGCGAATACCAGGTACGTGTTTTTCAATTTGTATTTGCTTTTTTGGCCTCACTCCCGTGTTCCGCGCGCTCCATCCTTATTCTGTAATCTGTGGCTCTGACCATTTCAATAAAAATAACATGTATTTTGTAAATAAGCAGGGACGCCGGAGATTAAAAAAGGTAGCAGTGCCTTGCTAGGCATGTATTTTTTACAAGCTTTCATTTTACTTGCAATGTTTGTATGTTTTCGGACCAAATCTTGCAAGTCGAATTTCACCCACTTCCAGTGGGCAGATTTGCTCTATTTGACTTAGTTTGACTCGGTTTGACATGATTTGACTCGATTTGACTTGATTTGACTCAATTTCACTTGATTTGACTTGATTTGCTTGATTTGACTGGATTTGACTCGATTTGACTTGATTTGCTTGATTTGCCTAGATTTGACTTGATTTGCTTGATTTGACTTGGTTTGACATGATTTGACTTGATTTGAATCGATTTGACTCAATTTCACTCGATTTGACTTGGTTTGATTCGGTTTGACTGGATTTGGCTCGATTTGACTCAATTTCACTCGATTTGTCTGGATTTAACTTGATTTGACTCGTGTTGACTCGATTTCACTCGATAGTAAGATAAGTAAAAATAATAAGTATTAAATTAATATCGGCGCCATTACTCTTGTTTATATTATCATGTATTATCCCGATTCAACTTTTATTTTCGTAGTTTACAAAGATATCGAAACCGTAATATATTTTTCCCCATTTTATTGTATTTTTTCAACAACTGGTAACATTATAAACTTCACTATGACAAGCAGAATGACGTACCGCGAGCATAAGGCTGCCTTCCGAATTAGATAATATCGCTCACAGTGCTCACAGCAATAATTTGCGTACCGAGTTAGATATCACGATAATGACAGCTAAGAACTGTTAACAATTCGGAACGCCCGTTATCGCGCTCACAGTATTCAAAACAGAACATTTGAGAATTTAATTAAAATCTGATTTAACAATGCGCTAGGACTCCTTAGATCTTTTTTAATTTGACTCGCAAAAAGGAATATACCCGTTCTTTATTATTTTTCTCTCATAAAATCATAAAAAGTATCTTTGCCATATGGAAAACCAAAAGTCTTATTAGATTTTTGCCGAAAACACAATAACTAACCGTCACTTTTTGACAGCGCTCACGGTGATATCAGTTTAGGGCATGGTCGGTGTGAGCCATAGAATAAAGAATAGCAAAGAACGAGCTCTAAAAAATGAAGCGACTTCTGAATAGCTGTACTCATTACTCTTACTGGGATTCTTTGTGCCAAAAAGAGACAGTTATATATTTATTATATCCTAAAATAGTAAGGTTGTACACTGTTGCAAGACTTTATTGATCAAGTAAATTTACAATAGGGTTCTGAATACAATAATATCGATATCGACAAAATTTGGTTTAAATAAAAAATAGAAATGGTAAAACTTTCCTGGACGAGACGCGGGGAAGGGGGGGAAGCCCTTCCCCTCGGTACCCCCCAAACTTGAAGCAAGCTCATGGATTCCGAGATATTCATGGTTGAAGTTTGAGATTATGTATGAGGTTTTTTGCATAAATTCACTTCTGCATCGGCTCTGGCGCTGCAGGAAGTGCAGCCCTTTCGCCCTTGCGTAACAAAAAGCAGGCGGGGGCTGCTCTCCCTCCGCGCCACCGGATTTTTATATACACTCTAGGGGTAGTAGGGGTTTGAACCTACCAGTACAGAAATCGGTTTTAACAGATGACACACTTTATCTAACCATAGGTGAAATGTGGCGCCAAATCAAAAAGGCGTCATCATGCGTTTCGTTTTTGCACGATATTCTTTGTTTTACTTTGATTAACACACTTCAATAATTAAAATCTCAAAAACTATGAAGTTGCTTCTTGAAAAGACTTCGCTGAAAGACTCCTTAGATCAACTACCATCTGTAAAAAAAATGAGCACCAAGATCAGCGTCCCGTCCCAGAAAGTTTATCCTATTGTTTTTTCGTGCTTCTTGGTTTTACTCTACTCTAATAAATATTTAAACCAACCACGTAATAAATTAATCCTCAAATATTAAAAATGCGAAAGTGAGTTTGTTTGTTACGCCTTCACGCCTCAACTTCTCAACGGGTCATCATGAAAATTGGCATGCAGATAGCCTATGGTACGGAGGACACATGCTACTTTTTATCCCGGGAACGCGGGTTAAGCCGAGGGGGACAGCTAGTTTATAATAATTGTTAAAATCTAAATGGCGGTGGGTGGCTATGCCAGCTCCTATACAAAAATAAATAGGTACATACTTTCTTCAAGTAGGTACTTATACTATAGACAGTTTACAGATAAGGTTTTAAAATAAAATAAAAATCATTTACGCGTTTATTATTAAATTAATCATAAAACAATATTTTTGTGTACCGTTTAGGCAAGTAATTGTTTAAATAAATTATCAATAAAACTATAAATTTATATTTAAATAAAAATGCCGAAAACACAAACAACGAAAAATGCCTAAAAACTAAATAATCTTCACTTTTTATTTCTTTTTCTGTTTTTGTATAATTCGTATGCCCTCTTCTTTAAGCTATGCACTTCTGAACACTGGAATGCATGCTCTCGATCATAATGCCTCACGTTTTCTGCTGGAATCTCTTCCCAAGCTATTTTCAAAGCATCGCTAACCCACCGTCATCGGGGAATCTAAAATAAACAATTTAATCTTATAATTTAGACACTTTCATCATTTATGGTACTTTCATTGACGGGTCGCAACGTAAGGGATGCGGGGGGAAGGCCTTCAACCTGGTTCCCCCAAAACTTTAAGCAAACTCATGGTTTCCGAGATATTAATGGTTGATGTTGAGGTTAAGTATGAGTTTTTTTGATATAAATTCATTTATGCGCTATTCATATATATATTCATTTATTCCACTATGGCTCTGCAGGAATAACCGCAGCTTAGCTGTCGCCAGCCATTTCATAACGAAACGACGCAAAATAGTGATTTTATTAACAATCTTCTATTATTTAACTATCGAAAATTATGAAAAAAATATTGTTTCTTAAAACAAGGACTTCACCGAAAGACTTCTTAGATCATCTTCTTTCTGTCAAAAAAATATGAAATCCCCGACCAGCGTCTCGTGAAGGAAAGTTTATCCTCATTGATTTGTCGATAAGAAATGTACGGCACTATTCAGACTATACCAAAATATTTAAAATATAGAAATATTTTGGTAATTTAATTTGTTTTAAACATATAATACGCATAATACTATAATACATAAATGTTAGTCTACAATTCTACAAATTATCATAGCAATCTTACGAATAAAATCCGAAATATGTTCAAAATGCCGTCTTACCGATGAAAGCTAATAATTTCAGATTCATTTTCCTTTCGGTAGGAATGATATTTGCACTCGATTACAACACACACCATTTTTGTGTTTATCACAGATCACAATTTAATACATTTAGTTTTGCTTGAATCTAAATAAACAATATTAATTTTAAATTTTCGCGTAGTCGTCGTCCGTCTGCTGTATGTCAACAAACTACGACTAAAATAAAAACAACATCATAGGGCCAACACCATAGTTCACTTTTAGACCTATTCAATTTGGTAGTACAATTAGACCAAACGTAACCACTGACAACTCAAAATGGGTTACAGGCGGTATGAACAGAAACACACAACTATATCTCATTCCTGTTTTATCTTATGAAGTAATCGTATGAAAATTATCGTGACAGATATAATTATAAAGTTTGCGTTTTGACACTATTTCTACTGCTTTAGTCCAATTTCTTTGGTGTGAGCGCAAGATGGCGCATGTCATGACGTCATCTATGACGTTTCACGGGACATCGTGATGGCGCTCAAGGTAATATGGAACGGGTTTAAGCACGCTCAAATCGATTACAGCGATTATATCATTAATTCGGAATGCAGCCTAAGACGTAGCAAAGTTGGCCACTTTTTAAAAATCATGTAGTATGGGCATGGTCGTTCTAGACGTATATATTTTCTAAGATAAAACTATCATTACCTTATGAGCCGGCCTGATAGGTAATTTATCTACCGATTACTTAAATACGATAAAAATCTGGCGATAAAATTCTTTGTACTATATAATACAGATTTATGAACTGAGAGACTAATGTTAAAAATGTATATAATGTTTTATGAATTATGGTCCAAGTACAAGCAGTGTTGCCAATTTAGCGACTTTGTCGCTAGATTAAGCGACATTTTGACACTCACAGCGACTTTTTATTCTCATTTAGCGACAAAAAAAACTAGCGACTTTTCTAGCGCCTTTTTGATGTGAATCGTTTCTCATTTAAATTTATTTGATTCCACATTTGTGTAACTATGACTATACAATAAATGAATTTACAATCCTTAGTTCATTCCATATTGAACACAACTGTAGCTACAATCGATAATGGAGAAATCGAGAGAATATTTAGTGCTCTTAATAATAGTAAAATCAAAGTTACGAAATCGCACGGGGTTAAAAATATTGAATTCCATTTTAATGAATAAAAAATTTATGATTATGATTTACAATTAGAGGTACTCCGGCTTATTGGTACCAATAAAGCCACATTTACCCAGAAAAATCAACAACCATCGACCTCGATGGCGAGTGATCCTCAAGTTCCGCAACCCTCGACCTCGAGTGCGATTGTTATTGATTCGGATGATGATGAAGATTTTATATATATATTTTTTTATAATATTATTATTAAATTTGAATACTATTTATATTTTTATATTTTGAGTTTCACTTTTCAAGCATCATTAAAAAAGCGAGTTCTAGAAAAAAAAATCTGGCGACTTCTAGCGACTTTTGAACCAGCCATCTAGCGAGATTTGATTTGGTAGAGTTGGCAACACTGAGTACAAGTGACTGACGGGATTCTTGAAGGGGAATTCGTAGATAATGACTATTATGGTGGAAAGTTCTACAGCTTTAAGGGTATTCCTTATGCGCAGCCACCTGGGGAGATCTTCGATTTAAGGTAATAATCCTTATTATGTCTATAAAACTTGTCTATAGGTCATTAGTCTTTATAAACAAGAATTTGTAGTTTTTTATTATCATTAAAATATCCTAATCCCCTCAGTTTCACCCGTGTTCCCGGGATAAAAAGTAGCTTACAATACTCCGGGATAATATCGATTCTTATTTGTGAAATTGATTATATTAGAGAGAGAGATATTGCGTGTAGATTTATTAAATTTTCAATTTAACCATTTCAGCCACCTCAACCTCAAAAACCTTGGAATGGAGTACGAAATGCGAAAGAATTTGGTCCAATTTGTTATCAATACAATCCAATGTTGGGAGCTGAACCAATTTCTGGCAGTAAAGACTGTTTCTACCTCAATGTTTACACCCCAGACTTGAAACCAAGTAAACCTTTGCCCGTTATGTTCTGGATACATGGTGGAGCATTCGTATTGGGTAGTGGCAATGATGATATGTATGGACCAGAATTTCTGATCAGACATGGAGTTATCATCGTTACATTCAACTACAGACTTGGAGCTCTCGGATTCCTGTGTTTAAATACAGAAGATATTCCTGGTAATGCTGGTATGAAAGATCAAGTAGCGGCTCTCAAATGGGTAAATAAGAATATAAGCAATTTTGGCGGTGACAGTGAAAATATAACAATCTTTGGTGAGAGTGCTGGAGGTGCTAGCGTTACTTACCATTTATTATCCCCAATGTCTAAAGGATTGTTTAAAAAAGCTATAACACAGAGTGGTACTGCTTCATGCTGGTGGACACAGTCTTTTGAACCTTGTGAAACAGCATTAGTTTTGGCAAGACAACTTGGGTGCTTCTCAGAGAACAACAAAGAGCTAAATGATTTTTTTTAAACGGCACCTGTTGAATTACTAGTCAATCTTAAATTGCCTGTGATACTTGCATTTAAGTCGTATGAGCTTTTCTTTGCAGTAGCCAATGAAAAGAAGTTTGGAAATAGCAAAAGATTTTTTGACTAAGACGTTTTTGATGCTTTAAGAAGAGGAATACATGAAGGAGTGGATATCATGACAGGATACAATGACGATGAAGGTTTAGTCGCCCTTTCTGTGAGTGGACCCATAGATACTCTCATTGACAAAGCAAATAGCTCTCTTGAATTTTTCGTTCCCAAACCAATCCAGTCTAACTGCCCAATTGGCATACAACTAGAAGCCGCAGGAAAAATAAAGAAATTCTATTTGGGAAATGAAAGAGTGTCTCATAACAATGTAGAAAAAATATTTAAATACCTAGATTTAGATATGTTTGTGCATGGGATTGCATTGTTTGTAAAAATAGTTGCGAGTAAAAATAAGAATAAAGTTTACTTTCATAAATTCACTTGTAAAACTGAGAGGAATGTGTACGGACAATTGTAAGGTTTAAGCAAATACATCAGAAACAGAATAGTGACATGTCACGCTGATGATTTACTCTACATTTTCCCCTGCAAACAATTTCCCCAGAAAATTTATGTAGATTCAGATACCTTCAAGATTATTGACAGGGTAACAACTTTGTGGACAAATATAGCTAAATATGGGTAAGTAATATGGTTATATTTATGTTGCCGTTGAAGCATATAAGTAACTAACAAAAAAACTCACTTTCAACATTGTAATCTATGCATATTTATTATGTATTATTTATTTTCAGGAATCCAACACCAGATGACAGTCTTGACATAAAATGGGCACCATACACAACAGAAAAACAAGATTATTTAGTAATCGGAAACACATTAGAAGCAGGAACAGGTCATGATCAAGAAATCGAGTTTTGGGATGAAATCTTCAGAGAATATCTACCCCAATATGGCATAACTTATAATTCATGAAATATGTTTTTAAAATGTTGAATAATACTCAGAATATATGAAACATTCCAACCTATATAACATCTTTTTAGGGTTCCGTAGCCAAATGGCAAAAAACGGAACCCTTATAGATTCGTCATGTCTGTCTGTCTGTCCGTCCGTCCGTATGTCACAGCCATTTTTGTGTGGGGTGTCTATGGATAGGTCTTCAAAAATGATATTGAGGTTTCTAATATAATATTTTTCTAAACTGAATAGTTTGCGCGAGAGAAACTTCCAAAGTGGTAAAATGTGTGTAACTTCTAAAATAAGAGAATGATAAATCTATAAAAAATATATGATGTACATTACGATGCAAACTTCCACCGAAAATTGGTTTGAACGAGATCTAGTACCTAAGTAGTTTTTTTTAATACGTCATAAATTAAAATTCATATCAAATACTCAGCTCTATACTAACATTTACTTATAATACCTACAGGTTTATACGGAACCCTCGGTGCGCGAGTCTGACTCGCACTTGGCCGGTTTTTTTTATGTTGTATGGGCTTGCGTTTGGCCTTCGACTGACCCCATGAGGAGTTATGACGAGGCTAGAATGTAGCCTTGAATACATCTAGGTTATCAATTAATGAATATAGGTAATTTCGGGTATTTTATATTATGCAACATTTATTAATTCCTATAATATATTGCCTTATTTGACGGGCCAGTTGGCGTGGTTGGTTAAGATTCCACCTATCAGGTCGTGGGTTTGATTCCCACCCAGGACATTCATTGAGTTTGGGTTTAATTATGTAACCTATGTATTTGCAAACAAAAAGTAGTATCTGTTTTCCATAGTACAGTTTTTTTAGCATACTAGGCAATCTATATCTATATATATAAAAATCAATGCCACTTTTCGTTGTAATTTTATAACTCAAGAACGGGCTCACCTATCCAAACCAAATGTTTAAGCTTTGTTCGGACTATTTAGTAGATGGTTATGTGAAGTTTGCAAAAAATCGGTCGAGCGGTTCTTCATTTATCACATTTTTTGTATCAAATTAATTCAATAAATGGCGGATTTTGTTAATGGGGATTTTGCTGTCAGGGTAGGGTAGGGTAGGGTGGGGTGGGGTAGGGTAGGGTAGGGTAGGTTAGTGTAGGTTAGGGTAGGGTAGGGTAGGGTAGGGTAGGGTAGGGTAGGGTAGGATAGGGTAGCGTAGCACCACAGGGTAGGGTAGCACCACGCGAACAAAGTCGCGCCGGGCAGCTAGTCCTTTATAATACTACCTACCAAGGAGGATAAATCTAATCAAAACCTAGAAGGTAACGCTCCATAAAGTTGGTAAAGTCCATAGGTTACAACTTTAATCCGACCGCCTGCCTGTTTTCTATATTTTTATACTAAAATGCAGCTATGTAACAAGCATACGGCCTAATCGATGTTAGCGGTTACCGTAGCCTATAGATAGACGCTTGCAACACCAGTTTTAGTAATCTGTGCCAGAGCTGCAGAGGTATCAATCGCACGTTGCAAACCCCCTCTTCATACGACATGGTGCGGTACAGCGACAGCGGTAGTGGATCAACCTAATGGGCACGGAAAAAGTATAGATTTGAAAATGTGAAATTTTGTGTTCGTGACAGGTCTGTGATACGAATAAAATTATGTATGAATAATAATATTTATTTACCAGAAATATAGGTAGTTACAAATTGTTGG
Source organism: Achlya flavicornis (assembly GCA_947623365.1). Classification (NCBI taxonomy): domain Eukaryota; kingdom Metazoa; phylum Arthropoda; class Insecta; order Lepidoptera; family Drepanidae; genus Achlya; species Achlya flavicornis. Next base: position 14,619,358 of record OX392478.1, read on the forward strand.
CAATATATTAAGTCTCACGTTTAACCTCCGTCTTTCTTGACAGGATCATTGATAAGGGTATATGTGTATTAAATTCAAACTCCAAACATCTTCACGGTAAGTTTCTAAGTTGGCAGAGTTAATGTGGGCAGTGCCTAAATTAGGTTATACTGAAATACTTTTACCTACAAGAGGAATTTAATTCAATAATATTATTTAATTTCCATATGAGTTTTGTAGCTGCCTAGGAGGCCTCCGACTAGATTAACGACTATCATAATTAAGTGATAACCGGGACCAAACGGTTACTTGCTTTCCGTAGCACGGAAAACGCTGAGTAGAAATACCATTAGGCGGTTACCCATCCACGTACTGGCTTCACCGGTGGTAGCTTAACTTTGCCGATCGATTAAGAATGGCTAATCATGCTACACCACGAGCGCTTCAATCTTTCAAAATGTTAATCGGTGTTAAAAAAAATAAAGTAGGTCTCGATTTTGGTGCGGAAGTGCTCGTGGTGTAGTATGATTAGCCGTTCTTGATCGGCAAAGTTAAGATAGGTACCACCGGTGAGGCCAGTACGTCGTGGTCGGTACCTGGATGGGTGACCACCTAGTGGTATGTCATATCTACCGTTTCTGTGCTTCGGAAGGCACGTAAAGCCGTTGGTCCCGGTTATCACTTAATTGTGATAGTCATTAAGCTTGTTGGAGGCCTCCCAGGCGGCATGAAAACTCCAAAAGTAGGTTGACCACTAGCCTACCTCCACCGATTCGCATGCGTGGTGGAGAATCTGCCCATTTCCTTTCACCCTAATTTGTGAAAGGAGGCCTGTGCCCTGCAGTGGGACATTATAGGCTGATGACGATTAGGTATATCTAGGTAGGTAATACACCACGATTAGATATAATGTATAAATCAAATTCCTACAATTATATCAATATTTTTATCTCCTCGTTTATTGCGGGCTAGTCTAACGTTCATCACCACTTTTCATTCACCACTACCTCATCCCAGTGGAGAATTTATTATTTGGAAGCAGTATTTTACTTTCTGGTCCCATAGCATTTCAACCAAACCTTTATAACAGATTGTACAAATTGTCTGAGAGCCCCACTAGTTGTGAAGTCTAGGGTGTTGTGTTGTACAATGTAGGTCAGAGGATATTTGAATAGATCCGGTGCTATCGATAATTTGCCACCCTCGAGGATTTAACGGAGTATTTGAGAGGTAAACTTATCCTCTTCAAATATTGAAATTGTGTTTGGATATCAATATTGATTGAATCGTGATATTGTTAAATATTTGTCGGTGCTTCTATTCTAGTGCCACCATTTCTATATTATTCATCATCTTTATTGTCATCAGCTAAAGTTGCAGATGTCCAATAGTTGCTACGTTCTCTCTAGTCCTGTTTTTTTCGACACCTTGGTATCACCTTTATGACCGTTTCCAGTCGAGAAGTCAGTGTTGTATTATCATTATCAAAATCAAAAAGTCATTTATTCAGTTTAGGCCCTGGTAAGGGACTTATGAACGTTACATACAGTTGAATTTACCACCGGTTCGGAATACACTTAAACTGGGAAGACTCCGGCAAGAAATTCAGCAATAAGTACAGCTTTATTGCTTTTATTTTATTTTTAAGAATATACCATATAATTATTATGCTTATTCATACAATTGTATAATCAGCCTATGGATGTATACTGCTGATTATTTCCCTACATACTACCGGCAAAATTTCCTCGTTTAATCAAAAAGTTTATGTAAAATCAAATTTTATGTTGTAACTTTAAGACTTATGGTGGCTTGTTCACCATACCAGGTTTTTTTCTTTTGTTTGGTTTATCGGCCCTTGGAAATAAAGTATAACACATCATGGTGCGTCCATGCGAACTGAGCACGAGCCGAGCCACGAACGAGCACACTGCGAGCACGATTCACGTAGCGTGGACGGGCTCGCGAGCCTCGAACGAGCATTCGTAGCGTGCTCGACTGCGCTCCGCCCGATTGTCAGTTTTTTCACGAACACAGGGATTTGTATCGCGCACGAATACAGGGGCCCAAGTCTGCTATTTAAATTGTGTTCCTCAGTGTGTAAATCATCTAAATGTCCAGCTCCATGAATACCATATCCGTTACCTTCTTCTCCGTAAAAGTTTCTCTCTGACACACATGAAAATTTGTACAAGAACTTTTTCTTAGTATTAATATTTGGTAAATGTCGTAAGAATCTATGTATATCATAAATAATCGACGTACGTATTGACGTACGATACAAATTCTTTCATGGTTTCTACATTGATAAGTTTATTTCCAAAGTAATATTCCCGAACATTATCTGATACTATACTTCTAAGATAACATCTGGATTACACTTGAGCAAAATTTTCCTTGGAACTACCATCTCTGGATACCTGTCATAAATTTTGAGTAATAAAGCTTCATAAAACTTAACCATTATTACAGACTCTTCGCTTGTATATCCTACTAATGTATCAATATATATATATATATATATATATATTGATACATTAGTAGGATATACAATCTTAAAAAAGTGAAAGTTATATATATATATATATATATATAACTTTCACTTTTTTAAGAATTTCCAATGGTTCTTCTGTCAAGAAATGATCTTTGCCAAAATCTTTTTCTACAACTGGTGTAAAATCTTACATCTTTAGTATATTACATGTTATTTCCTCAGAAGTAAGCACTGTAGGATTTTTATGCATAAGATCCTCTGCAGGAACACTTTGAAGGAATTCAAGTAGTTCATCTACATCTTGAGTGTCTTTACCCAATAGGTGGCCAAGGATGAACGCTCGCTTTCTAGGTTGGTAAGCAATCGACCAATCAGAAAATTGTGAACCACTCATTACAATAGATCTTTTAAAGAGACCTTTTGACATTGGTGAAATCATATGAAATCCCGTCGAAGCCCCACCAGCACTTTCTCCGAAAATTGTTATGTTATTAGGATCGCCCCCAAACTTTTTAATATTAGCGTTCACCCATTTCATAGCTGCCACTTGGTCTTTCATACCAACGTTACCGGGAACATCTGGAAGGAAGGTTGGTAACTCTCCGATTAAAAAGGCCGATTCATGGTCTTTCCTTGGTTTCCAAATAGATCGCGGCCTCACCTGGCGCTCACATATTGACAAACTATGCTCTAAAATTGGGTAGTGCATGCTTCGCGTTGGGAAGGCTGTCTCGCGTTGTTTCCACCGACGTAGTTCATGCTACTTTGCGACCTTACATTCGCTTCTCCAGTACGGGGCGGAAGTATGGGGGTGTGCAGCCGGATGCTGAAACGCGCCGTGAGGGCGATCCCAAGGGTGTCGCGGATGACGTCGGCTAAACCATATTTCATATCCTTAGGGATACTTACGTTGCCCTCTTTAGTCATTCTCCAGGTAGCGCTATTTGTGAGGGAAAACCAGTCACAATTTAAAACTCGAGGTAACAATCACGCCCGAGATTACAATACTCGTGGTGCCGGGAAACTGGCATACCGTACCCCACAGACTTGCCAAATAGGGCAAACTTACGCATGTTCTGGGACCGGCCATTTATAACAAAATACCTGAAAAAATCCTATTATCCTTTAAGAAAAACTTTAAATTATAGCTCGTCGAGAAGGCGTTCTATAGTGTTGAGGAATTCATTTCCTGTTGACATTTATTATTATATTCTTGTTTTTATACAATTGATAAATTTATTCTACTTTATACAATTGTATGTAATATTGTTGACCTGTTATATAGTTATTATTAAATATATGATTATTGAGTATTGATTTACCTTACATATATTTGAGAAATTAAGTCCTCATCATCAATATGATCGATAGGAGCTTTTAAAAGAAAAAAAAAGTGTATGGATCAAATTTACGTTCTCACCACGTAAAGTACTCATAAATACGAACAACTTTTACTATGGGACCAACTTTGAAATCGCAAATTACTTATATGATTTTTTTGATAGTAAAAGTTGTTCGTATTTTTGAGTACTTTACGTGGTTTCATCCAACCCCTTTGTAAAAATATAAATGCCCAGCGTCTTTATAACGCCTATTTCTTTTCTTTTTTTTTTACTTTATATGTCAGGATAATTCCATGTCTGCGTACAGCAGCCTCAGTTTGGATATCTCAACTTACTACTTCATAAAAGCGCTCGTGGTGTAGCATGATTAGCCGTTCTTAATCGTTCGGCAAAGTTAAGCTACGTCAGTCGGTGGTCGGTACCTGGATCGGTGACCGCCTAGTGGTATTTCAAATCGAGCGTTTCCGTGCTTCGGAAGGCACGTAAAACCGTTGGTCCCGGTTATCACTTAATTGTGATAGTCGTTAAGCTAGTTGGATGCCTCCTAGGCGGCTTGAAAAATTCCAACAGTAGGTTGGCCACTAGCCTACCTCCACCGATCCGCAGTGGGCACGCGTGGTGGAGTATCTGCCCATTCCCTTTCACCCTGATTTGTGAAAGGAGGCCTGTGCTCAGCAGTGGGACATTATAGGCTGATGATGATGATGATGATGACTTCATATAAAACTCCATGTAGGTATATTTTACTGGGTGGAGATTTCGAGATTTCGATATTTCGATATTTTCGAAACCTATGTTGGGTTAGTCATGCTGAACAACTTTTACTATGGGACCAAAACGGAATTCTCAATTTATTTTACTTTTCATACATTATGATCGAGCAAGGTTGACATTTACTATGAGAAGTTTTTTTTGAGATTTCACTATTTGTCTCATAGTAAAAGTTGTAAGCATGACTAACTCAACATAGGTTTCAAAAATTTGCCATCTCGAAATCTCCACCTGTTATAGCATGTAGGTATACATATAGCCTCAATAGCCAAATATTATAATGGCGTAGGCTTATGGTTCTTTAAGAATTGAGACAGAAATAGGTACAGAGATGAAAATTGCGTACTCTTTTAGCATTCTGGTAAAACTATTCTTGAGATTACTTTTTCATTACTTTTTAAATATTAAAAAATATTATTTATTAAAGTAACACAGAACCCATTAGAGTATGTAAAATCTTAAACTAAGTTGGAGAAATATTTAAAACTAAAATAAAAACTATACCTAGAATGTACAATATAAATAGTATGACCTAACCTAACCTACTATGAGCTAATTTTGAATAATTTTCTCGTACATATTTATGCTGAGATCGGCAAAGACTAAAATTCTAATCCAGCGTAATCATAAATACTCTTCCAGAACTCCACATCAGTGCCATCAGGATTGTTTCCAATTTCCAGCTTGTCTGTAATGTTTCCGTAACTCTTGTTCACGTTTTCATATTGAAGCCACGTCACACCCAGGGACGAGTCTGGAGTTGGATTTCTGGAAATAAAACCGATCGAATATTATTTTAAATGAATTTGTCGCTGACATGGTTGCTAGAAAGAAAGAAAGAATGAAAAACATTTTATTCTTGCGCGCCATTCGAGGCAGACAATTAAAATCAAAAACAAAAAAAGATACACACAAAATACACACTCTTACTCTTACTCTATTTAGTTATAAACTATAACTAACTATGACTGAGTATGAGTATGAATGAGTTACATTTAATACATTATGATGATAACCTATCAAAAAAGCCATTAAAATATCTCTAGCATTGATTGAATTGAATGACATGACATTCAATTTGTAGTTTTTTTTTTGAGTAATTACAAGTCATAGTGGACGCTGATGGTAATTTGAGATACGTATTTCACTCACCCATATTTGGCGAAATTTGTAAATAAGCTGCAAGACAGCTCAATTAGATTGTATTCTTTGCTATTCTTATCGATTTTCATATTCAGAGCTTTTAGATCAAACAAGTACATAAGGTCATCTAAATGGGCGGCCCCGCGTATGCCATATTTGGCACCATGTTTACCATAAACATTTCTCTCCGATACACAAGAAAATTTATACAAAAATCTTTTTTTGTCTCTTACTTTTGGTAAACGGGTAATAAATCTGTGAATATCGTAAACAAAGCAGGCGAGGTTATTGTAAGTAACAAATTCTTTCATTGTGTCTAAATTGATAGATTTCGCTCCGAAGTAATATTTAGAAATTTTATCTGCTATTTCAAGAGTTATGTCTGGATTACTTTTTATTAATATTTCTCGAGGCACTAATATTTCTGAATATCTACCATACACTTTTATTAAATTTTCAAACAGTTGTATTCCAACCAATGTCTCTTCGCTTGTGTGACCTATTAGAACGTCAACTTCGTTCACCTTTCCTTTCTTCAGGTATTCCATCGGCTCTTCCGTAATAAAATGTTCTTTACCAAAATCTTTTTCTACCACTGGCGTGAAATGAAACATCTTATATATGTTACACGTAATTTCTTCTGAGGTTAGAACTGAAGGATATTTATTTACTAAATTTTCAACGGGAACGCTTTGAAGAAAATCAAGTAATTCTTCCGCATCATTAGTTTCTTTACCTAACATTTTTCCAAGAATGAATGCTCTCTTTTTTGGTTGATGTGAGATGGACCAATCACAAGATGGAACACCACTCATAGGAATAGCTCTTTGAAATAGACCTTTCGACATTGGCGATAAAATATGAAGAGCGGTAGACGCTCCACCAGCACTTTCTCCAAAAACAGTAACGTTATTAGGATCACCTCCAAAGTTTTGTATATTAGCCTTCACCCATTTCAAAGCTGCTACTTGGTCTTTCATGCCAGCGTTACCAGGAACATCTTCTGTATCTAAGCATAGAAATCCTAAAGCCTCGAGTCTATAGTTGATTGTTACTAAAACTACGCCATGTTTAACAAGGAAATCTGGCCCGTAATGGGTGTCATTTCCGGATCCACTTTTATAGCCTCCACCATGTATGAATACCATGACTGCCTTAGGGGTTTTAGCTTTAACGTCTGGTGAGTAGACATTGAGATAGAGACAGTCTTCGTTCCCAGGTGTGAATTGATCTGTGAAGATGTTCTGTTGAGGGCACACTGGACCGTGCTTCTTGGCTTCTCGGACTCCTTCCCATGGTAGTGGAGGTTGAGGTGCCTGGAATTGAAATATATTATATTTAATTAGTTAAAGTGTGTAAGACGGGCCAGTTGGCGCAGTTGGTTAAGAGTCTGGTAAAGATTCCACCTATTGCGCCGCAGGTCGTGGGTTCGATTCCAGCACAGGACATGCATTTGTGTGCATGAACATGGCTGTATGTCCTGAGTCTGGGTGTAGTTATGTATATTAAGTATGTATTTAAAAACAAAAAGTAGTACCTATATGTATTATATCAGTTATCTGGTTTCCATAGTACAAGCTCTGCTTAGTTTGGGATCAGATGACCGTGTGTGAGGAATGTCCCAGGATATTTATTTATTATTGTTCTTATTTGCCAAAACCTATACGGAATAAAATTTAGATACCAGATGCTGAAAAAACTTGAGATTGCTTTATGGAAGATATCATTATACAACATATTATATAGGTTAGGATTAGATATATTGTGACATAAGTAATTAATTCTAGAAGTAATCAATTAACTACAAATTATACTCGTTCAAAATAAAATCTAAATGAAGGAAAATACTTTCCGAGGCTGCCGTTGCTGCCAATTTTCGGCGAAGTTCCAGCAGATTGGCTGCGTTACCACTTTGGATGGGTCGATTAGATTAGAAGGTCGGTAGAAAGGACGATGACCATTTCTGGTCCTACCCTGATTAGCATGACCAGCAAATTGATATTTAGAAGTATTTTACATTTATTGAAACTAGTTTTTTTTATGCCACTATGGTGGCAGACAAGCATACGGCCCGCCTGATGGTAAGCAGTTATCGTAGCCTATGGACGCTTGCAACACCAGGGGTATCACTCGCGCATTGCCGACCCTATCCTACATTTCAAATCGAACTATCACGTGATTTTTAACAATCTCTTATGTCAATCCCATGCAAAGGTTGATCATTTAAACGATGACCATTATCGATAACCATCTTGTCTAGGGGGGCTGGGGCCCAACCACAAGCTCTTAAAAAAATATTATTATAACCTTATTTGTCTTTTGTCCTGTTTTGACGCCGGATGTCAAAGAGGGACAAAAGAAAAATAAGGTTATTTTAATCTTGTTTTAAGAGCTAGGCCCCCTGTTCTCTTAAACATACCTTTAACTTTCACTTTTAACCTTGAATGATGTAACTGACCTCGAGGAGTAAACGTCAATATTATTGGTTTTATTTTTAGTCACAATTCGAGTTTTCTTAACTTGTTTACAAACAATCTCTTTTCTTTCCTTTATTTAAGGGATTTATCTTGTACTAGCTGTTCCTCCCGGTTCTACCCATGTTCCCACCATAAAAAGTTTCCTATAATACTTGGGGATAATGTAGCTTTCCATTGGTGAAAGAATTTTTCGAATTCGACTGGTAGTTCCAGAGATTAGCCTGTTTAAACAAACAAAAAACTCTTCCGCTATTGAATTAGTATAGATGCGATTATCCCGCCCTATGTAAGTGTTGAGTATGTTTTAAGTTGGTGACAAGCAAGCACACAAAAGCTAGAAGTTACAATAAGAAGGTATTATATCGCCGGCTATTAGTGCTATTACCTTATCTAATTTCCTGTTCATCCAAAGGTTATCTGGAAGATAATTACTTCTTAGTTGTTTTAATATGGCCACCCACCAGTACTGTCGCTTTTTGCGATAAGACAGCCCATTGTACAGTAATTAACATTACAATAAATATTAATATTATGTAAGGTGAAAATTGAAATTGTTTCATGGTAAAAATACTTGCATGCAATTAATTTGCAATAAATAAGTCAGCAAAATACGAGAGAAAACAGTAATCAATATTACTAACCGGTAGGTATCTCATAAATAAACAAAAACAAATTCGAAGTAATCAATTTCTCGGCTAATTTATTCAATATTTTGCATAAAAAATAAAGAATGCACTACCTTAAACCTCATCTTGCCCACAGGCGGTGCAGCATAAGGTATACCCTTGAAGCTGTAGTACAGTCCATCGCCAGTGACCAGCTCCAGAGTCTCTCCTTCCAACCACCCTTGCTCCACTTTGACTTGCATGCTGGTCTGCGCTCGCGATTCGACTGACTGAACTGATTCAGCTAGCGAATGTGTTATATTCGCGCTGGTCAAGTTCCCAGGAAACCACATGCGCTCTTTGCAGTATTTACACGGTTTATTTGAGCTCTTGTCGGCCCTCTATCACCGAGCTTAGTTGTTTAAAGATTAGTGGTTCAAAGAATTAGGAAACATTCAGGAGTCGATATTTCAATATTTTTTCTAAACGCATTGGTTCTAAACATCTATGATATTGAATTTTTATGTATCTGCTAGATTTATTTTTCAGCTGATTTAGAAACATGAATCACGGAATGTATATCAGCTATTCAATTCATTATGATCAAATTATGTAATAATCATTGATTAAAAAACATGAAATATCATCATGAGTTGAAATCTACAAAAAATCGCGTAACATAATATGGGCGTGATTAGAACCACTGGACTTCCAATTGACCCTTCTTCTTGGGACATCCTGTATAACTCTTGATGCCGTCACTATTAAGACGGCATTGCCTCTAGTTTTCTTCCACGGACGCTCAGATTGTGGAAGCTACCCGCCGTGGTTTCCCCAATGGAGTACAGGATGGGGTTCTTCAAAAAGGGCGTGAAGAGATTTCTTCAGGGTCGGCAACGCGCGAGTGATACCCCTGGTGTTGCAAGCGTCTATAGGCTACGGTGACTGCTTACCATCAGGTATGCTTGTTTGCCACCTTAGTGGTATAGAAAAAAAAAGAGAAAAGCTAGGCCATCTGCGTGCGTTTGTAATTATTATTATTGTTGCTATCTCAATCGTAATAAAAATAAATAGATTTTGTTTTAATGACTGTACTTTTTGTTGACTGTACTTATATTGTCTTCTATTTTACTAATGTATCCCAAATATCAAGACAATCTGACCACTGGAAGTGAGTGAAATTCGACTTGAAAGATTCCACCCGAACAAAAATAGGTAGGTACATACATACATTGCAAGTTAAATAAAAAGCTTGTAAAAAGAGCGGCGGGCGCACAGATATAAATCTAAATAGATGACGCGAGTGTATGTACTTCGCGTGTCAAAAGCTGTGCGTGAAATACGGTAGAGCAATGCTCTTCTTTTGAAACTGTTTCGCGCGGACAGGAAACTCGCAGGCTGCATGTCCACCAGATATGTATAGCGAGGGATGAGTTTAGCTGACAAATAGGATCACTTATTTTCACGTTATGTAAGCAAGCCTAACTAAATCAATCTTGTGACATTATGGTAGCCATAAAAAAAGTGACACGCTTGGTTTTCTTACGTAACATACGTAAATAACAAAGTACGTTTCATATTATAAATACATATAAATATCCTGGGACATTCCTCACACACGGTCATCTGATCCCAAACTAAGCAGAGCTTGTACTATGGAAACCAGATAACTAATATATAAAATATAATACATATACTTCTTTTTGTTTTGTAAATACATAATTAATATACATAATTACACCCAGACTCAGGACATACAGACATGTTCATGCACACAAATGCATGTCCTGTGTGGGAATCGAACCCACGACCTGCGGCGCGTATGTGAATCTTAACCAACTGCGCCAACTGGCCCGTCAAATAAAATTAACTATGTTTTTTATAATTTAATAAAAGAATATAATACTTATTAAGATTGATTGCAATATTTGCAATGAAGATTATTAAAAATGACGATTGCAAATTGATAATGAAATTGCTCTGAGATAAAAACTAAAATATTACGTTTTTAGGGTTCCGTAGCCAAATGGCAAAAAACGGAACCCTTATAGATTCGTCATGTCTGTCTGTCTGTCTGTCCGTCAAAGTCAAAGTCAAAGCCATTTATTCAATTTAGGCCCTAGAAGGGCACCTATGAAGGTCAAAGCTACTGAAGTTACCGCCAGTTCGTAAGTCGGCCTTCAAGTGAGAAGAACAGGCAAGAAACTCAGCAAGGTTACACTTTTTAAATATTTTCTTTTTTTTTAACAATCTGACTATATATTGGCTATTTTTTCCATCATTCATATTTGTCCGTATGTCACAGCCATTTCTTTCCGAAACTATAATGTTGAAACTTGGTAAGTAGATATATTCTATGAACCGCATTAAGATTTTCACACAAAAATAGAAAAAAAAACAATAAATTTTGGGGGTTCCCCATACATAGAACTGAAACTATATTTTTTTTTTAACAAAACCCATAAGTGTGGGGTGTCTTTGGATAGGTCTTCAAAAATGATATCGAGGTTTCTAATATCATTTTTTTCTAAACTGAATAGTTTGCGCGAGACACACTTCCAAAGTGGTAAAATGTGTGTCCCCTTCCTGTAACTTCTAAAATAAGAGAATGATAAATCTATAAAAAATATATGATGTACATTACGATGCAAACTACCAACGAAAATTGGTTTGAACGAGATCTAGTAAGTAGATTTTTTTTAATACGTCATAAATTGAAATCCATATCAAATACTCAGGCCTATACTACCATTTACTTATATACTTACAGGTTTGTACGGAACCCTCGGTGCGCGTGTCTGACTCGCACTTGGCCGGTTTTATTAGGTATTTTACATAGGGCAATGAAATTGAATACTATATATCTTATTAAATCTTCATTGCGTATCATATTACCTACAAACATGTACAACGATTTATTGCGATGTAATTTTTTTTGATTATTTTTATTTTATTTATTTTATTTTTTATTTTATTTATTTTTATTAGGGACAGCAACAGCCTCAAACAAAATGAATTACATTGTTGTACTTAAAAATGTAAGGCCAATTACAGCTATCCACAATTCCACATACTAAAATATAAATATTACAAAACTTTATAATAACATGACACTCGTCAGAAGGAAGCAGCAAGTAATAGGAACTGAATTTATAATTAGGTATATAAAATGAGTGGGGTGTATGTGTGGTGTGGGTGTGTAGTGTGATGCGGAGTCTGTGTATGCGAGAATAATATATTGTAAAAGTAAAATCATATAGGTTTATTTACGTATATACTTTATATAATATGATACTTTGAAATGGGCTTGTACTTGATCATAGTTTAACCTTGAAATTGAATGGTGGTAAGCACACAAAAGCCTAGAGGCGTGCCTTGAGTCCTGACATCGGTATATAAAAAACGAATAATTTTAAGTGTTATTTTTTAATATTATTTAAATGTACATAATTTTTATATAATTAGTGTGTTTTCGTCGGGCAAGTAGGTAAATACACAATATTTTTTTTTTTTATTAATGTTATAATTAGGTACAGGTATACCTAATTATGACAAGTATGGCCAATAATTTTGGATTTGACATTCTCCTTGAATGAATTTTTACTCATGTTAAAAATATCAATATCATTGAATCGAGTATTGTAAGTTTTAAGTAGTCTAGTGAATACAGCGTTTTGCCCATAGTTAGTCGCGTGAAGAGGGACTTGAAAAAGTGATGTATTCCTGGTGCGGCGTTTGGGAGTGTTGAATGTAATGCGCTGTACCATGTCAGGGGAATCAATCCGTCCCAGCGTTGCCATTGCTACGGCAATTGCCGTGTTTTACGGCAATTTAACATAATTAAAAGGAAATCTACGGCCTACGGCAGCATATCTACTACCGTAGCAAAATCTACGGCAATTTTGAAAGGTCTAATTTTGGTTAGGTTCCAAGCCAGAAAATGCAAAAAAAAACAATGCTTATCTTTGACACTAACTAATGGGGAAATACCCGTTTATTGTTTCATGACTAGGCACAAATTTAGCTTTACAGTTGCGCGTGGCGCTAGTATCGTGTTATTTGTATTGAAATTCTATAGTTCCTTTTTTCTCCGCTGCTATTCATAAATAAGTTCTAATGACAGTGTTTTTCATTGCGTTTCATATTCGTTTTGTTTAGTTCTCGTGTGACGTCTTTCTTTTGTGATAACTATGTAAATTAGGTAAGCTATAATATAAATCAATCATGGACTCTGAAAGTGACGAAGGGCCAAGTACACCAAAAAAGAAAGCGCCAACTGTGTCAAGGAAGCATTATGCACAGAAGTACAGACATGAGTGGGAATTTACTTAAAAAGTTATTTTCTACGGCAATGAAAGATAGCTTTTCCTTGAAAACACGGCAATTTTTCTCATCAAACACGGCAGTAAAAAAATTGTCGATGGCAACACTGATCCGTCCATTCAATACGTCATGAAGTAAGCCCATGTCCGCCATTACTCGGCGTTCCTCTAGTGTTAGTAGGTTATGTCTGCGATTATTCTCGTTGTAGGTAGTTATCGAACTACGGCATTTAAAATTAAGGTGTTTAAGAAATTGAATTCTTTCAATATTTTTTTTATGAATTAACTTATGAACAAAAAAATATAACTATGAGTCTAAAATTCCAATCCAGCATATTCATAAATACTCTTCCAGAATTCCACGTCAGTACCATAAGGATTGTTTCCAACTTCCAGCTTGTCTGTAATGTTTCCGTAACTCTTGTTCACGTTATCATATTGAGGCCACGTCACACCCAGGGACGAGTCTGGAGTTGGATTCCTGGAAATAAAACCGATAAATATTATATTCAATGAAGTTGACACTCATTTGATCGGAAAAAATGATGCCAATAGGGTCATTGATGATTGTATTGTCCTAAAACAAAAATGTCGCATCTGTGAAAAAAACTGGCCAAGTGAGACTCTAACGTACATAGATCAGTGCTTTTAGTACAAGTTGTATAAATATAGTACATAATAGCATCAGAAACTCTACATTCTTAACTAGTTTAGTTTTTAAGACAGACCCAGTTACAGTGGTCTAAATTTAAAAGATCCAAAAATTTAAAAATAATCAAAATATATTCGTACCTACTCTATGAATGTATTTTTATTCTTAACTAGCTGCCCGGCGCGACTTCGTTCGCGTAATACCCTACCCTACCCTTCATTTAAACCTTCCCCGGACTTCCACGAATAGTTCAAACCCAAAATTAGCCAAATCGGTCCAGCCATTCTCGAGTTTTAGCGAGACTAACGAACAGCAATTCATTTTTATATATATAGAAGATTATTTTCATCGTCAAAAATATCAATATTAGACCACTCAACGAGCTAGACACATGACTCTAGATAATGAGGATCCTTTTGTTTCGTTTTCTTGCGTTTTGACAATTGACGAAGTTGATGATGGAGCACCCTTGCCTTTAAGCATATTTACAATAGCCTTGATTATGTATCTCTTCAGAGAGGTTCCCATAACCTATTGATTATTATAATTAGTCTTATGTTTAGCGAACCACGGGGCCCAAGTCTACTATTTCAATTGTGTTCCAATGATCTTTCAGTGGTCTCAAAATTGTGCCATAATGACACTATTCTGTTAGTAAGTAGACTATCAAAACTGTAAAAGTCACAATTTTGACACCAATGAAAGTTCATTGGAACACAATTGAAATAGCGGACTTGGGTTAGTCAAATGTAACGGTAAAAAATCACTATATATTGCCAAAAATAGTAGGTAAATGATCACCAAAAATTTCACAACTTGCGATTTTATTTAAAGCAAACTCCAAATTATGATTGTTTAATCCAAAAACAGTTCATGACCAACAAAAATGTACAGTCGAGGTCAATGATATGTTTACATTTGAAGTTACAAAAATATGTATCCATTTAAATGACTAACCTTATGCATAGCATTACAAAGCACAAACTTCTCTAGTAGTAGTATTATCACAGCTATAACCGAACCTAGAGACCCCGAGTTGGTTCTGGGTGGAATAAAAACATATGTACCATATTTGGTACTAGCAACATTTTATGGCAATCAGAATGTGTAGTGTAGATCATTTACTAAATTTGGTGATTATTTACTAAATTTGGTTGCAAACGCGAAGTTTTAGCTAATACAGGTTAATATTCGTTTTATGTTCTTTTTGGTGTTCATAATATTTATCCCCTTATAATTATTACACACGTTATTTACTTACCCACATTTGGCAAAGTTTGTAAATAAGCTGCAAGACAGCTCAATCAGCTTGTATTCTTTGCTATTCTTATCGATTTTCATATTCAGAGCTTTTGGATCAAACAAGTACATAAGGTCATCTAAATGGGCGGCCCCGCGTATCCCATATTTGGCACCTTCTTTACCATAAACATTTCTCTCAGATACACAAGAAAATTTATACAAAAATTTCTTTTTATCGCCTGTTTTTGGTAAACGGTTGATAAACCTGTGAATATCGTAAACGAAGCAGGCGAGATTATTGTAATTAATAAATTCTTTCATTGTGTCCAAATTAATAGATTTTTCTCCAAAATAATATTTGGAAACTTTATCTGCTATTTCAAGAATTGTATCTGCATTACTTTTTATTAATATTTCTCGTGGCACCAACATCTCTGAATATCTACCATACACATTTAATAAAGTTTCAAACATTTGTATTCCAAGCGATGTCTCTTCGCTTGTGTGACCTATCAGAACGTCAACTTCATTCACCTTTCCTTTCTTCAGATATTCCATCGGTTCTTTTGTTATAAAATGTTCTTTGCCGAAATCTTTTTCTACCACTGGCGTGAAATGAAACATCTTATATTCGTTACAAGTAATTTCTTCGGAGGTTAGAACTGAAGGATATTTATTTATTAAATTTTCAACGGGTACGCTTTGAAGAAAATTAAGTAATTCATTCGCATCATTAGTCTCTTTACCTAACATTTTTCCAAGAATGAATGCTCTCTTTTTTGGTTGATGTGAGATGGACCAATCACAAGATGGAACACCACTCATAGAAATAGCTCTTTGAAACAGACCTTTCGACATTGGCGATAAAATGTGAACAGCGGTAGACGCTCCACCTGCACTTTCTCCAAAAACAGTAACGTTATTAGGATCACCTCCAAAGTTTTGTATATTAGCCTTCACCCATTTCAAAGCTGCTACTTGGTCTTTCATGCCAGCGTTACCAGGAACATCTTCTGTATCTAAGCAAAGAAATCCTAAAGCCTCAAGTCTATAGTTGATTGTTACTAAAACTACGCCATGTTT
Source organism: Achlya flavicornis (assembly GCA_947623365.1). Classification (NCBI taxonomy): domain Eukaryota; kingdom Metazoa; phylum Arthropoda; class Insecta; order Lepidoptera; family Drepanidae; genus Achlya; species Achlya flavicornis. The sequence continues at coordinate 14,635,469 of OX392478.1, forward strand.
AACAAGGAAATCTGGCCCGTAATCGGTGTCATTTCCTGATCCACTTTTGTAGCCACCACCATGTATGAATACCATGACTGGCTTTGGGGTTTTAGCCTTAATGTCTGGTGAGTAAACATTCAGGTAGAGACAGTCTTCGCTCCCCGGTATGAATTTATTTGTGAAGATATCCTGTTGAGGGCACACTGGACCGTGCTTCTTCGCTTCCCGGACTCCTTCCCATGGCAGTGGAGGCAGAGGTGCCTGGAATTAAATTGTTTTATAATAATAGTATTAATTAAAATCTTTTCCCCACAATATTATGTATGAGACCAGGTCAAAAGCCTTAGATAGGTGAAGCACGGGTAAACGATATTCTTTAAAATCAGTATCGCGCTATCAGCGGACAGTTTAGGTCTAAACCCATACATCACATTCACTCAACAATGGATAATGATCCGACCACAGGTTACGTTATACGTTCACGCAACACTGACATTACATAATAATAGTTCTCAGAGACGAGTCCCTGTAAAGACAGTGCACAATGGTCGAATCATTTCCTTGCCCCATTAGGTACATTCACTTACATATGTATGTAAGTCATGGAGTTCAATTCTAGAACGCCTCAAGAATGAGGTGTTCTAGAATTGAACTCAATTGAACTTTTACATAAGACTAGTGGCCCGGTACGTGCTTCGCTACGTATAAAGTGAAATATTAAAAAAAACCGGCCAAGTGCGAGTCAGACTCGCGCACCGAGGGTTCCGTACAAACCTGTAGGTTTATAAGTAAAGGTGCAAATATAGTACCCTTGATAGCGGGTACATATTTGAGCCTTTTGGGGTGGAAACGCTGGGACCGTGGGGACCGGGAGCACGCAAAATTTTCAATGATTTATCTGGACGTCTGGTCGAAGCAACACGTGACCAAAATGCTGGTTTTTATTTTGGGCAAAGATTAAGCATTGCCATACAACGTGGCAATGCAGCCAGCATTTTGGGCACGTTGCCTACTGGTAGCGGCTTGTTAGATTAAGTTTATTTTTAAGTTATAGTTTTCGTTTTGTTATAGTTTTTAAGTTATTTTGTGTCTTATAATATTAAAATTTATTGTAAAACAAAAGAAAGTAAATGGTAGTATAGACCTGAGTATTTGATATTAATTTCAATTTATGACGTATTCAAAAAAAACTACTTACTAGATCTCGTTCAAACCAATTTTCAGTGGAAGTTTGCACCGTAATGTACATCATATATTTTTTATAGATCTATCATTCTCTTATTTTAGAAGTTACAGGGGGGGGGGACACACATTTTACCACTTTGGAAGTGTCTCTCGCGCAAACTATTCAGTTTAGAAAAAAATGATATTAGAAACCTCAATATCATTTTTGAAGACCTATCCATAGACACCCCACACTTATGGGTTTGATGAAAAAAAAAATTGAGTTTCAGTTCTAAGTATGGGGAACCCCCAAAATTTCTTGTTTTTTTTCTATTTTTGTGTGAAAATCTTAATGCGGTTCACAGAATACATCTACTTACCAAGTTTCAACATTATAGTTCTTATAGTTTCGGAAATAAATGGCTGTGACATACGGACAGACAGACAGACAGACAGACATGACGAATCTATAAGGGTTCCGTTTTTTGCCATTTGGCTACGGAACCCTAAAAAGTGATAAACGAAGAACCGCTCGACCGATTTTGTGCAAACTTCACATAAACCATCTACTAAATAGTCCGAACAAAGCCTAAACATTTGGTTTGGATAGGTGAGCCCGTTCTTGAGTTATAAATCTACAACGAACAGTGGCATTGATTTTTATGTACATAAGATTATGTCTGATAGGATCGTAGAGGTATTTATAATGATTTTGATCATTTTTCATTATATAAATGGATGTTTTTTGATAGTTATACAACGAAGTTACACTCCAAATTTTGTTGATAGCCTGAACTATAAACATTTAAGAATGCAGCTGCATAAATATTAATGAAGTGGTTTGTCGTGGCATGCACAGGCGAATATAGAGTTGCATACAATTTAAGCAACTCTATATTTAAGCCTTAAATTAAGCCTACAATATTATTATCATCTATGTAATGTAAGGCTTATGGAAAACCATAAGGCTTAATCATGCATTTAACATCAAAGTCAAAGTCAAAGCCATTTATTTAATTTAGGCCCCAGAAGGGCACTTATGAAGGTCACATTTACTGAAGTTACCACCGGTTCGGAACCCAGCTTTCAACTAAAAAAAAAAAAAAAAAAAAAAAAAAAAAAAAAAAAAAAAAAAAAAAAAAAAAAAAAAAAACTGAGAAGAATCCGGCAAGAAACTCGGCAAGGTTACATTTTTAAAATATTTTTTGGACAATCTTATTATGTTTGGCTTTTTTTTCCAAATAATTAACAATAAAAAAGAAAGCATATAACTAAGCATAGATACAGACGAACATTTAGTTGGAAACCTGAATGATGACATCAAAATGTAGAACGATGCAGTTAACACACAAATGAAAAGTAATAATTTGAAGTGGTACAAAATTTCCAATGTCCTCAATGTAGCATATTGCAAGACTAATCTTGGTCTAAATGCACCTTTCACACGAATGTGCCAAACTTTTAACGAGATAAGTGGCCTCATAAGCGATCTAGACATTTTTTCGGACTCTCTGCATATTTTCAAACAAAAACTTCAAAAGTTCTTAAAAAGTTCTGTGTCTTGATTTAATTTAAAAATGTATATTCATTTAATATTTAAAGTATTTATTATTGTTTTGGCTTGATGTTGTAATTATGTCTTCTAAAACTTAGTTATATATAGTTAATTTATGTTTCTACTGTAGTTACCTAGCACTAGTTTTGTCTACTGTAAATGCTGTGTACACCTATAATAGGTTCACACATCTGTACATTATGATTTTGTCATAATCATTAATATTAAGACTGTGTAAATTATTTCAATGTGTGTACTGTTGGTGTATCTAAACCTAATAAATAAATAAATAAGTGAAAGTTTCGTAATTTCGAAAGTTAAATAATCTTCTACACAGTGACAATTCCGACTTGTTTACCAAAAAATCACACTGCCGTCTATTATTCTATCAAAATTCAAGTTTATCCAAAGGTCGTATCAATTCTTAGATAAGACCGCGCAATCTGGTTATTAAAATTACATAAGAGATTATATATATCTATCCGTATATTTTTTACTGGACTTTATTTGGATTATTAGATATGAAGTTTATCCTCAGCGAAATAATATTAAACAGGAATCATTTAATACCAACTGGTATCTATCTGGTATGTCAAGTGTCGAATAAAATCAATCTAATATATAAAAAGACTTGACCTGTCTGATTTACGGACCTATCAACACACTGCCCAAACTGAACATAAAAACTTGACGTTTCGTATCGAAAGGTATTCTCTTAGAAATTCGGGCATCGCTAAGGGGCAAAATAGGAGATCGCGAGTGAAAACGCGGGGCGGAAAGCTGGTGTTAGTGACATACACATAAAGTATTCATCGTTACCTTAAACCTCAGCTTCCCCACAGGCGGTGCAGCATAAGGAATGCCCTTGAAGCTGTGGTACAGTCCATCGCCAGTGACCAGCTCCAGAGTCTCTCCTTCCAACCAACCTTGCTCCACTTTGACTTGCATTCTAATGAGCGAACGCGAACCGACTGACTGAATAACCTCGGCTTTACGAAAGTAGCTATATTTTAACGCACAGAGTGCGCGTGCCAAGTTCAAAAGAACTCGGGCGGTGTACAATATGTGACTTATTGGGGAGGGGGACGGTAACGTGAGTAATGCCCTTGGGTGCCCCGGGTGTTGCTGTTGCTAGAGCTACGACAGCCGCTTGCCACCACTTGCGGGCTGTATGCTTATTGTTGTTTTATAAAAAAAACTCAATTTGTTCTTAATTTTATTTTGAATTAAGTTCATGTTCTTAGTAATGCAGCCTTCCCAATAATACTAGCTGCCCCCACGGTTTCGCCCACGTTCCCGGGATCAAAAATAGCCTATAACACTCAGGGAAAATGTAACTTCCTATTAATAAAAGGATTTCCCGAATCCTATCAGTAATTCCGGAGATTACCCCCTACATCCAAACTTAAAAATGTTACCTAATTATAATATTAGTATAGGTATATAAAACTAAAAATTCCACCATGTTTAATACTAGAAACCCCGAGTTCAAACTAAATCTGGTATGACATAATTATTAATTATATAAACTAAAAGTTGGCTTTCATAGAGACGAGTTAACTAAAACGAAATTTTATACCTATTTAGAATCGTTTTCAGATGACGAACTTGGCCAGTTTTAACATTTATGTTTTTATTAGGATATCGTTTTATGGAAACGTCATCGTAAGAATGTTGATGTTGGTATTTGAATGTGGCAGATTAATAAACATATTACATACTAAATTAGAAAGAGATGCCTTTTTTCCCAGCATTGTGTTTTTTTTAAATTAAAAGGTCACAACGTTCGGGTGAAACTTTCCCGGCGTCTTGTGGTTCGGTGTAAGAATGGGGATTGTGGAATTAGGTTGAACAATTCCTGCGCACACTCTCCAAAATAGATCCTGTAGAAAACCGATAGACAAGCAACCTTTCTTCGATGGTCAAGGCTTGTGAGTTTCGCCCTAATTAAAGACTCATCTCCGATGAGTTTCCTGACTCGGCGGTCTATTGAGTCGATGGCATCAAGCTGGTACTTAGCGGATCCATCCCCAAGGTGGCAGCAGTACTCCATGCATGACCGGACTTGTGCTTTATATAGTTGGAGCAACTGCCCTTGGATACCTAGCTTTCTAGCAGCTGTTTCTGCCTTCGAGTCAAAGTCAATAGAACAGCCAAAGTTTATTTTGGTAGGGCCTACCTAATAAGGCACTTAAAAACGTTACAATTGATTTTATCATCGTAATACGTAGTATTTATCTACTCTGAGGTAATACACTTAAGGTTAAACATCAGTACAGACAGGTTTTTTTTTTCTATTTTTTTTTAGATTCTGATAGAGATAAATTAATATTTAAATAATTATGTAACATTTTATTTTTATTATATTATAACCCTATCTACAATAAAATTAATTTTACTAACTAACATATAGCGCGAAAGGCGCCAACTGGCCCATCAGAAACAGGTTGATAAACATTAAGGTGATCGAAAGAATGAGAAGGTGGACACTATAACACTGATTTAGCTATAAAGCCATTATGAATAAAGGTTAAGGGGGCCCTTCATGGCCAACGCAACTTCAACGCAAGTGTAGCTTAAAAGCTTGTAATTTCATCCAACGTAATGTTTGACTGCGAAAAAAGAGAGACACCATCAGAGCCATCGGTTATCAGTTGGTAAATTCCGCTGATCACTCGCGGCCGCTTCGCTAGGTCGTCATTCATGATTTCGCATATCATAAAACTTGTTCCAGGCCCATACTTCCTGTGATGTAATCTTACAAGTTTGTGAAAAAAAAGTTAGTTATTTAGAATCTCCAATACATTTGCAAGCATTGTTTAGAGCTGTTTTCTTTACTTTTACAATTTATAGGTACATTAGATATGGCCAAAGTTCAGGTAAAATTTGTGCAAAACCGCTGTTTTTCGGAGGCTTTTACTGAATTTTTTTCACACTTTTTTTTATTTTCGCCTACTTATACTGCTAGATATAGTTCACAAGTTACCAATTTGTTTAAAACATCTAAAGAAAAGTGTTTAAAAACGCCATCATAAGTACAGAGCTTTTGTATGAAAAGTATGGTGAGCTGAGTGCTCTTAAGTATCAAAACTGGTTCTGGTAAACTAGTTGACACTTTTTATGGCGGGTGACGAGAGTGACACTTATAGAATGTTGCCATGTAAAGAGTTTCATCAGAGTCTGGCACACGAAAGTACCCACATTACGGAGGAATCGTATGTTTTCCCGGGATAAAAAGTATCAAAACAAAAAACCTGACATAATTGCCAGTTTATGTCCGGCTCTTCTCAGTAAATGCAACCTTCCAAACCGACATTAGAGTCATATAATTCATACGTGCCTGCGAAAGTCTATTTGAATAAATAATCTAGAATTGAACGCACTTAATTTTCTTTCAAAAACCCAACTCCTGACTATTTTTAAGGAGCAATTTAGCTTGATTGCTACAAACAGAACCAAATGTTATATATGTCGGTACAGGAGGCCGAGAGTGATCTGTATCCGACATCTTTGATAATATCAAGGGATTTCCAATAAGATTTAACACAATAACAGTTACAATTCGGTTTTAATTGTCTTTCACAATAATGTTCTTTACACTATAAACGTCTTTACAATATAGTCACATTCAATGTCTTTCAATTAATCACTGGGCGTATACAGAATACAATATTACACTAAGTATATGAACACTATCAAAACGTGAGACAGTTCCTCGGCACGCGACTACCGCACACTCGTACTTTTATTCCGAATGTCGATCATGGAATGAATGATCCTGCTCCCTTCAATCGCTCCACCGAGACTCTGCCGAAGCGACACGAAGCTAGCTCTACGTGTCACCTGCGTTTTGTAGCACCCATATGATGATGTCATGTCCCTCCCGACATATAGATATTTTCTTCAGTAGGCAGTGTTCCTGGAGACGGCTCACATAGTGAGGAAGTTCATCCACTACTTGCTTCCGTGTCTATGTTTCCTGACTCTTACAATCTAGGAACTTTCAAGCTCCGAGTGTTTAGGTTTCTTCTGGGTAAGCGTGTTCCATCTTAGGCTTCGTCATCGTCCCATTTGGGCGGGTCAGTGGCCAAACGCATACCATCAAATAAAAATAAAACAATCGAAATCAAATATTATTTTCTGAACTGGTCTTCCTGAACAATGTATTTTGGCCAGTAATATCGTGGAGCCCCCACAGAGGCTTTGCCGAGCCCTAGGGCTCCGCGGAACGTACTTTGAGTATGGCTGTTCTAGAGAAATAGCTAGTGGTGCCAAAGTACCTAGGTAATTACTTCCTACTTCGACTACGACGACTTCCTAAAAACCAAAAGACAAATAATCAGTTTTTTATATCGTTATTGCCAGCCAGTATTGTTTGTTTGTACTGCGTTCTTACTTTTTACTGACGCCTCTTGTAAATAAAAAGAAAAAAAAAAACGTTCAATCCTTAATAGAAAATGAATGTTATGTCTCACAACAAATATTAGGTACAGAATATGAACATTCTCTCTCTATAGTCGTTCCCTCATGTCTGAGGATCGTGGTCAGCATCGGGTTTGCTTCTAGAGCGGATGATCTGCCTCCACCGGTTTCTGTCCAACGCGTCCCTTACGACCGTGTACAATTTGGAGGACGATGAGTCTTTTACTTGATCGGACCATCTAGTTGGCGAACGACCACGTAGTCGTTTTCCTTCCGTGTTCCCAACTATGATCAGTTTTTCCAAACTTACATCGCCTATGCGCGCCATGTGGCCGAAATACGAAAGAATGCGTTGGTGGCATATAGTGGACAATTTGGAGGTGCGATAGGATCGATGCATTGGTGCGTTTAGCGGTCCAAGGTATTTTCAACATACGTCTCCAGCACCACGTCTCGAATCTTCTCTCTTTAGGAGTCTTCTCAGTTCAAGTTGTATTTGGAACCGGTGTAGAGTGATTTGTTAACGTCCATAAGTGGCTTATCAGGGACTAAATTGAATAAATTCTTTTTGAATTTGAATTTGAATGCATCGATCCTTTTTCTTTCTCGGGCCAGTATAGTCCACGCTTCCATTCCATACATGAAAATGGGGAATACCAATGCTCGGAGTAATCGGATCTTTGTTTTAATACCGATGAACATTAGACATAATTTTTGTCTTGTCCATATTCATTGTGAGGCCTACCTGTTGAACAATTCCTGAAGAAATTTAAATTGATTATTAACAAAAAATTTTTTAGTTAATAATCAATTACTTACCATCAGATGGGCCCGCATGCTTGTATGCCTTAGTGGTATAAATCCCTTGAATCTACTTCATATTAGATAATTAAAAACATAGCATGCAAATTAAATAATAATTTCATATTATTATAAGCTGCCTGATTTCAGTAGGCTATCCCCAAAGGGCTGAAGCCACAAAGGTTTGAGAACCTCCCCTTGACCTTATAAAGGTCAGCTTGCCCTCGAGTCCAACTTTACAGAGAAATTACATTATTCTACAATAAACGAATATTATTGTGACTTATTAATTTCCATCCAAAATGTCATATAACGTAGCTTTTTTAGCAAAACAGAACCATATTGCTTTCGCTCTGAGTAAGCCTACATATCTTTCCGTACGCCGTCATGTCACAGTATTCCAATCTCTTATAGTAAAACTGTGGTCATGTCATGTCATGATTTTGATTTTGGAAGGACTGACTCGCTCTTGGCCGTTTTTAGGGTTCCGTAGCCAAATGGCAAAAAACGGAACCCTTATAGATTCGTCATGTCTGTCTGTCTGTCTGTCTGTCCGTCCGTCCGTATGTCACAGCCATTTATTTCCGAAACTATAAGAACTATAATGTTGAAACTTGGTAAGTAGATGTATTCTGTGAACCGCATTAAGATTTTCACACAAAAATAGAAAAAAAACAATAAATTTTGGGGGTTCCCCATACTTAGAACTGAAACTCAAAATTTTTGTTTTCATCAAACCCATAAGTGTGGGGTGTCTATGGATAGGTCTTCAAAAATGATATTGAGGTTTCTAATATCATTTTTTTCTAAACTGAATAGTTTGCGCGAGAGACACTTCCAAAGTGGTAAAATGTGTGTCCCCCCCCCTGTAACTTCTAAAATAAGAGAATGATAAATCTATAAAAAATATATGATGTATATTACGGTGCAAACTTCCACCGAAAATTGGTTTGAACGAGATCTAGTAAGTAGTTTTTTTTTAATACGTCATAAATTTAAATTAATATCAAATACTCAGGTCTATACTACCATTTACTTATATATCTACAGGTTTGTACGGAACCCTCGGTGCGCGAGTCTGACTCGCCCTTGGCCGGTTTTTTTTTTGTAGTTTCTTGGGGATACGTTGATAAAAAAAAATATCTATGCTATTGACATAAACTGAAAAATGCATTTTGAAACAAATTAATGCATTTTTTTTTTCACTTTAAAATACGCCTTACATAGCAGTTTTCAGGAGCCACATTCAGGATGGTATATTTTTAAAATATAAAAAATACTATATGTTTAATATTTATTGCAATAAAACATGCTTCTATATTTTTATTACACAAAATTAAAATTCCATTCCAGTGACATCGTAAATAGTCTTCCAGAATTCAACGGCTTCGGAATCGGGTGAAGTGCCGATTTCTATAGTGTCAGCTATGTTGGCATAGCTTTCGTTTTGGCAATCATATTCCGGCCAAGTTACTCCTAGAGTGTCGTCAGGCGTCGGGTTACTGAAAATAAGGGAAATCATTATACATACATAAATAAATATCCTAGCATTCATCCACACGGCTATCTGATCTCAAACTAAGCAGAGCTTTTACTTGGTTATTTTGTAAGTTTATACTAATACATCCAGACTCATGATGTAATACAGACGTTTCCATGTAGCCCGTCCAGAGATAATGTAATAATTATAATGATTAATATTAAATTATATTGTGCTTTTAATTATTAATGAAAAATATGAAATTGTTTAAATAATGCATTTCGAGACATATAAGCAGGTCAGTTCGATGAGTTTTTTTACTGTGTATAGACAGGTATAGGCCTGTGTTTGATAGGTGCTTGGCGACAGATTTACAACTTCAGGGTGGTAGCCAGCCAGATGGGTACTACAAAGTACCAAACCACCGTGCTAAGGTTTCCTCACGATGTTTTCCTTCACCGAAAACTCAAGCTCATTACAGGATTCGAACCCGGAACCTTCGTCTCGGTATCCGAAGTCACTACCACGGAGCTATCATCGCCTGAAAATTGCGGTGTCTGTGGTTTTGATACCTCTAATTATTATTATGATGATCCTCATGAGTATTTTTTTTATTTACCTTATTAAATCTATATATATAAAAATCAATGCCACTTTTCGTTGTAATTTTATAACTCAAGAACGGGCTCACCTATTCAAACCAATTTTTTAGGCTTTGTTTGAACTATTTAGTAGATAGTTTATGTGAAGTTTGCACAAAATCGGTCGAGTGGTTCTTCATTTCTCACATTTTTTTAAACAAATGAATTCAATAAATGGCGGATCATTTTGTTAATAGGGATTTTGCTGTCAGGTAGGGTAGGGTAGGGTATGGTAGGGTAGGGTAGGGTAAGGTGGGGTAGGGTAAGGTAGGGTAAGGTAGGTTAGGGTAGAGTAGGGTATGGTAGGGTAGGGTGGGGTAGGGTAGCACCATTTGGTAGGGGAGCACCACGCGAACGAAGTCGCGCCGGACAGCTAGTATTTTTATACAATGATTTTTTTCTTACCCGGTTTTAGCGAAGTTTGTGAATAAAGTACAAATAAGTTTTACGATTGTGTACTCTGTGCTGTCCGTATCTAAAGTTAAATTGAAACTTTTTGGGTCAAACACATAGGATAAGTCATCAATATGGCCCATTCCAGTTATATTAAAGGTCGCAGCCGCTTCTCCATACACATTTCTACCAGAGTCAGCGGAAAATATGTACATGTAACGTGATTCATCAGCAATTTTAGGTAAACTCCTGAAATATCTGAGGATTTGATAAAAGAACCCAGCATGGTTGCTATAAGTAACAAATTCTCGCATTGTATTATTACTAATAGAATTATTGCCGAAGTAATGTTGCTGAATTAAATCAGATACATTCAAAATGACATTCGATGGAGATTCGATAAGAATTTTCCTCGGTACTAGCATCTCTGGATATCTGTTGTACTGTGCAATAAAAGTACTTTCAAAAGCAGGTACTGCGGTCAGTGTCTCTTCGTTTGTGTGGCCAAATAATATATCAACTTGATTAATTGATCCATTTTTCAATAATTCCGCCGGTTCTACCGTCAGGAAATGTTCTAAGCCTAAGTCTTTTTCGACAACAGGAACGAAAGGGTACTCTTTTAGTATGTTTGTTGTTAATTCCTCAGAATATAAAACAGTAGCCTTGACATTTATTAAACTTTCTACTGGGACACTTTGGAGGAACTCGAGAAGTTCGTTGGCATCTCTGGTATCGTTGCCTAACATTTTGCCAAGTGCAAATGCTCGTTTCCTTGGTTGGTATGGTATCGACCAGTCGCAGTAAGGTACACCACTCATTGAAATTGCTCTAATGAACAGACCTTTCGACAGTGGTGATAAAACGTGGTAAGAGACAGACGCACTCCCGGCGCTCTGACCCAGGAGAGTAACATTGTTTGGATTACCTCCAAAAACACTAATATTTTCGTTCACCCATTTCAAAGCAGCCACCTGATCTTTCATACCAGCATTTCCGGGTACATTTACGTCATCGAGGCAAAGAAATCCCAAAGAATCTAGTCTGTAGTTAATAGTCACTACTATTACATCGTAGTTTATTAAAAAATCTGGTCCGAACGTATCTACATTGCCGGATCCACTTCTGTAACCACCGCCGTGAATGACGAATATGACTGGAAGTGACGCATTAGCATTTAAGGTGGGGGTGTACACGTTTAGAAACAGACAGTCTTCGCTGCCGGGGTAGTAAATGTTGGTTAACACGTCCACTTGAGGACATATTGACGCATGCTCTGTGGCGTTTCTAACACCTTCCCACGAAGAAGGAGCTTGAGGTGACTGGAAATAATTAAAGGTGTAGAGTAACATATAGTAGAATGTATATACCCAGAAGCAGTAAGCGAAATTACAGGCAGTTTTGGATATAAATTTCCTTAAAATCTCAGTTTACCTTGAACCTTAGAGATCCCACGGGGCTAGCAGCATATGGTATGCCTTTATAACTGTAATATGTTTGATTGAGAACAGAAACCATTTCTGCTCCAGCCAAATACCCTTGTTTTACTTGGACCGTAACTAGTTCGATGCCATTGAAGCACTAGAAAGAAAAATTCATAGATTATTGAATACAGCAGAACTTATAACATGGGAATTTAACAGTGAATCACCGTCCGGCTCAAATGGTAGATCAATCAATGATTGCCGGGAATAAGTTCGATTCGTAGTAGAATTGGTGAGAGGCTGAATAGCGTTTCCTGGCCCTCTGGGAGTCGCGCTTTTTGGTCTCTTGCCAAAGCTGCTGAAGGGAACTTTTGCCTGTCTTTCTTACCACCACTACGTAAGCCGGTAGTGGTGGCAAGTAAAAAAAAGTAGGACTTAGCAAAGTACCTAAGTGAAGGTTTCCTTTTTAGGGTTCCGTAGCCAAAGGCAAAAAACGGAACCCTTATAGATTCGTCATGTCTGTCTGTCTGTCTGTCCGTCCGTATGTCACAGCCACTTTTTTCCGAAACTATAAGAACTATAATGTTGAAACTTGGTAAGTAGATGTATTCTGTGAACCGCATTAAGATTTTTACACAAAAATAGGAAAAAACAATAAATTTTGGGGGTTCCCCATACTTAGAACTGAAACTTTTTTTTTTTAATATGACCCATAAGTGAGGGGTGTCTATGGATAGGTCTTTAAAAATGATATTGAGGTTTCTAATATCATTCTTGCCACACAGCTACTATCCGTTGATGGTTTCATAGCTCTCTGAGCGTATCTTCAAAGAACGGGAAGGTGGAGATACCTCTGATTTCAACAATATTGCGGCAGGAATACCGCAGGGTTCTGTCCTAGGACCAGTCTTGTACACCTTGTACACTGCTGATCTCCCAGAAGCAGAAGAAGTAACTATTGCAACATTCGCTGATGACACCGCATTACTGGCCAGCAGCACAGACCCCGAAACAGCTTCTAACATCCTACAAACCAGTCTCTGCAAGGGAGATCACTGGCTCCAAAAATGGCGCATCAAAGCAAGTGCATCCAAATCCATCTGTCACCTTCACCCTAAGAAAAGGACCTGTGACATTGGGAAACAATACTCTCCCGCAAAGCGATTCTGTCCGATACCTTGGCTTTTGTAGTCGGCTTTAGTTGCCTTCTGAAGCACGGAAAACGGTTGAGTTGAAATACCACTAGGCGGTCACCCGTTGTCCCTGGACGGGTGACCGCCTCACCAGTGGTAGCTATATTTCGCCTTCGATTAAACAGCTAATCATGCTACACCACGAGCGATGATAAGTAATAATGCGGCCAAAAATAGTAAACACACAAAACAAGGGAACTAGCTCCCAAGCACATCTACCAGAACATATTGTTATATACTTTTTGACAGTATCAACTTAAGGCAGATTACTAAAAAGTTCCCACTATGTTAAAAACAATATAAAAGAAAGATGTTCAAAATCTTACCGTGAAAATAACACATAACAGCAGTACGCTTGACATGATGACTGCCACAGCTATATCAATCAGGTTACTCCATGTAGGCTATTTATAGTATTCAACTATTTACTTTATTATACGTTTGCAGCTGTTAAAATTTGCTGATTAATAAATTCTATGGAAATTGAAATGTATGGAACATTTCCATGACAATGTATCCGTTAATAATTAAATGCGATTTATCAAAAAAACCCATGGTCTGTGGCTCCACAATTCTAGAACACGTCCCTGAACAAAAGCATCGGGATCCTTGGCGTCGACATTTTGTTCCGTAGTCACTTAGAAGACAAGGTTAAGCTGGTATCCATAAAGCTCGGAGTGCTCGACAGAGCGAGGCAGTACTTCTTTCCGCGGACGCTCAAACTGTGGAATGAGCTCCCGCCGTGATGTTCCCAACGGAGATAAAAGAAACTTCGAACTTTAAAATTCAATATCTCCATAACGGTTAAGTTTAGGACACCTTATTACAGAATCAAATCAATCAGAAATGACCTGAATAATAACGTCCTTGAATATTCAGTACACCTTGCCATTTAACCCTGTATAAAAATCATTTCTGACAATTTAAGAAAAGTACATACTTACTAATACTATATGTACTTGTACACACGGCTACCGATCAAGCTATACATTTCTAGTATAAGCTGACCTCCCATTGTACAGAAATCCTATACAATGCGAGATCAGCTTATACTGGAAATGTATAGCTTGATCTGTAGCCGTGTGTACTATTAATTATTCTAAGACACTACACATTTCTATACATTTTGTCCGTCAGAAAATAAGTAAGGCCTGGCGGCACTGGGATCTCCACCTATTACAATTCTTCATTCACACTACATACTCTTTTGCAAGTTTCATATGTTCATTTACACAGTCAAACTATACTTTCCTATTCTACAACCTGTTTTCTAGTATCAAGCGCGCACTAACTTTAATAATGCTACTATTATAATAAAATCGGAAGTGAGTCTGGTAGACCTTGAATATGGAATAACATATAGAATACTTTTAAATCCGGGAAATCATTAGATGCCCCTGAAACGCGGGAGTAACCGCGGGCGGAAACTAGTACAAAATAATATGAAAAAAATATTCTTCAAGCTAATTAACGTATTCATCACTTGCCATTGAATTGTTTGTATGGTATGGTAAATTATTACTATGGTAATAAGTATGTACTCATTAATATGCATTTGATATAAATTTACATTTCTCTGCAAAAAATATTTTGTAATTTCAGTAAAACGTCATTGAATATAAACATGTCGGTATTGAATTTGATATTTAATAAATTCCTTATAAATTAGGTACGTTTTAAATTATTTAATATATGTAGGCACAAGACCTTCCAATATTTTCAGACATAGATTTTTTAGTTCTTTGAAAATTTTAATCAAATTTCAGTTTGGAATTTTGGTGAAGGAGGTAGAGCATAGCGTTTATTCGCTTAAAGGGTAGCTCGACTGAGGAAGTACCTCCACCTTACAGAATACCGCAGCCAAATAACTGTATGTTGTGTTTTTGCGCGTCAGTAAGGTCGCCAGACCTCATTGGGTAGGGTCTCTTGTGTTGCAAGACTTGCAAGCGTCCAAATGGCTGCGGTGGTAACCCCTTGCCATAAGGCCGTATGCTTGTTTACCAACTTCGTAGGATGAAAAGAAAAAAGGAAAGCATGATGAGGCAAACATGGCATGTAGGCATGGCACTGTGGAGTACCCATCTAGCTGGCCAGCCTTCGAACTAGGACATGGGAAAATTTCGAACTGGGCTACACTACAGGGTGAAATCGAAAACATTTGACAAATTCTAAGGGAGGGTTCTATTACCGATACATATTAATTTTTTGAGGTTTTAAACAAAATCTTAAAAATTAATATATATTTCCTCTTTAGCCGTTCTTGGAACTGATATACAAGAACAAAATAAAGTTTTATACACCGGTCTAATAACATATCATATAATAATCACATAACACTTTTTAACCGACTTCAAAAAAAAGGAGGGGGTTCTCAATTCGGTAGTTTTATTTTTGTTTGTTACCTAACTCCGTCATTTACTAACCGATTTGGAAAATGTTGTCTGGAAGGGTACACTTCCCGTTTGATCCCATTGTCATCAGATCAGGATTTGATTACTTCTTAGTGTAAGACAGAAATGAATGACATAACAACATGCTTGTAAAAGCAGCAAAATCGCCATTAACAAAATGATCCGCCATTTATTATTTAATACATTTGTTACAAAAATGTGATAAATGAAGAACCGCTCGACCGATTTTGTGCAAACTTCACATAAACCATCTACTAAATAAGCCAGACCAGATACTAAATAGTTAATACTAAATAGACCAGAAGCTTTTTTTTGAGTCAACATTGTTTTTATTTAGTTTAGGTTATGATGGGACTGACATATCCTTATAGGATAAAAGTCCCTAAAAAAAAATTATATATATAGACTAGCAGACCCCCCGCGGCTTCACCCGCGTACGGTTTGAATTTTCTCCTTCGAAAACCAATGCACGCCACTGATTATTAGACACAACAAATCAAACACAGGTATTTTTACAATTAAAACTAAAATCCTATATTATACCTACACAAAAAAATCGAACTCAAAGAATCTTATTTAATTATTATAAGAACAAATGAGAAAGAAATTAAATTAACTACAATCAAAATATTCTAATGAAATAGAGAATGAATTTTTTTTTTCATTGGCGTCCCACTGGGTGTGTATTTCCAGCTATATTATATAAGTTCTAGTCACAATAAATCACTTTCACATAGTCCTCATGCAGTCAGTCACCGTCCAAAACTCAAAATACAAGAATTTATGAAAACGCAACGTCACTATACAAGTTCCCGCCAAAAAGTCCGAGAAAATGAACTTCCAAACAAATTTCGAATCCTAATCCGATTTAAATATTCTTTAATATTTGACATTCCAATTTTAAACAGCATTTCAGTTTCCAGAACAAAAGGCAGATAGAGCGCGCGAAACTCGGGAGTGAGGCCCAAAAAAGCAATTAGGTACAAATTGAAAAACATATTAACCTAGTATTAACTTTTGAATTTGTATTTGCTATGTTTAAAAGCTGCTGTGTGCTAATTTATTAAAAAGAAAGTGTTTTCGTTAAATAAAGATTTTTAAACAAAGCAAATACAAATTCAAAAGCGAATACCATTACGTGGATTACGTAACTTTATTGCAATGAAATTCCGATTGAAATAACCTCTGAATCGGTAGAAATATTACAAAATCGGAAATGGTTACATTGCTAATGAACCACTGTTTGTATTTGCGGTTATCAGAACGTAAAAAAGATATCAGAAAACCGCTATATTGAACCGATTTCAATTCGAAAATGATTGAAATTTAGTTACGTAATTGCCCCCTGGTATGTGTTTTTCAATTTGTATTTGCTTTTTTGGCCTCACTCCCGTGTTCCGTTCGTTCCATCTGCCTTATTCTGTAATCCGTGAAAATCGGATTGAGATTTCAAACATGTGTCAAAATAAAAAAATTAATTTTAATCAAAAGTACTATGGAGTATTGATATCAACTTCGATGCAAATCACCCCTAAAATAACTTTCTACCCCTTTTTGTCCCCGTTAGGCGATGAGTTTCAATAAAATACGAAACACGTCTTCCATCAATTATATTAAAGAATGTTTATGCAAAATTTGAAGTTGATCGGACCAAGGAATCACGTTGTCCCATACAAACTTTGCCCCCGTTTTTCACCCCCTTAGGGGTAGAATTTCGGAAAATCCTTTCTTATCTGATGCCTACGTCATACAAAGAAAACACCCTCCAAGTTACAGCTCTCTACGATCAGCGGTTTAGGCTGTGCGTTGATTGTCAGTCAGTCATTCAGGACAAAGCATTTTATATGTATAGACTAGCAGACCCCCGCGGTTTCACCCGCGTACGGTTTAAATTTTCCGCTTCGAAAACCAATGCACGCCACTGATTATTAGACACAACAAATCGAACACAGATATTTTTACAAATTAAAACTAAAACCATAGAAATAAATATACCTAGAAAGAACGTCGCCATACTACACTAATATACAAAACAGGCCAACTTTTATAGTAACAGGTACGTTTTACGCTCCCTCTGCGTCATTCTGCTTGTCATAATGACGTTCATATTGATAGTAGTTGTTAAAATATTCCAATTAAAATCGTGAGAAATTTAAATATTGATCATTATTTTCTTTTTGCATTTTTATTTTGATTTAGCCCCTAACAGTTAGAGCGTATTTTTATCGACGCGTGCACAGCTGCGACTCTCTATCTGGATGTATCCTTAATCAAAGACTAAAACCTATATTATACCTACACAAAAAAACGAACTCAAATCTTATTTAATTATTATAACAACAAATGAGAAAGAAATTAAATTAACTACAATCAAAATATTCTAATGAAATAGAGAAAATGTACTTTTTTTTTGGCGTCACACGGGTGTGTATTTTGCCAATTTCCAGTTATATTATATAAGTTCTAGTCACAATAAATCACTTTCACATAGTCCTCAACTCATGCAGTCAGTCACTGTCCATAAAAGTCATGTTATACCTACAGTGGTGGTCATGTACTAAAACTCTTCACGGACTTTTGAAAAGACACGATACACATAATTCATTTCATTTCACTTCACTGGTGCAAATGGATTGATCTTTATTGGATAAAATACCACCGATAATATGCAATAAAACTCAAAATACACGAATTTATGTATATAAAAATTTAAACGCAACGTCACTCTGCTAGTTCCCGCCAAAAACTCCGAGAAAATGAACTTCCAAACAAATTTCGAATTCTAATCCGATTTAAATATTCTTTTATATTTGACATTCCAATTTTAAAGAGCATTTCAGTTTCCAGAACAAAAGGCAGATTGAGCGCGCGAAACACGGGCCAAAAAAAGCAATTAGGTACAAATTGAAAAACACATACCTGGTATTCGCTTTTGAATTTGTATTTGCTATGTTTAAAATCTGCTGTATGCTAATTTATTTAAAAGAAAGTGGTTTCCGTTAAATAAAGTTTTTTAAACAAAGCAAATACAAATTCAATAAAGAATACCAGTTATGTGTTTTTCAATTTGTATTTGCTTTTTTTGGCCTCGCTCCCGTGTTCCGTTCGCTCCATCTGCCTTATTCTGTAATCTGTGAAAATCGGATTGGGATTTCAAACATGTGTCAAAATAAAAAATGTTATTTAAATCAAAAGTACTAAGGAGTATTGATATCAACTTCGATGAAAATCACCCCTAAAATAACTTTCTTCCCCTTTTTGACCCCGTTAGGCGATGATTTTCAATAAAATACGAAACACATCTTGCATCAATTCTGTTAAGGAAGGTTTATGCAAAATTTGAAGTAGATCGGACAAAGGAATCACGTTGTCCCATACAAACTTTACCCCCGTTTTTCACCCCCTTAGGGGTAGAATTTCGGAAAATCCTTTCTTATCTGATGCCTACGTCATACAAAGAACAGACCCTCCAAGTTTCAGGTCTCTACGATAAGCGGTTTAGGCTGTGCGTTGATTGTCAGTCAGTCATTCAGGACAAAGCATTTTATATATATAGATGACATTGAGACTAACTTTTTATTAATCTTTATAATAAGTGTAACATCCTGTTAAATTTTGTCAAATGATTTCAAGCCTGTAGATGGTCATTGACCGAGAGAGCAAAGCGTCTCCGTTTCAGCTAAGAAAATCATGCTTTCGTATGTCTGTCCAGATGCCAGGCTGTTCTCTTCAGGTCGCATTTCTCAACCGATTCTCTTGAATTTGTTGTGAGCAGGTTCGGTTATTATATGGTTCTTGTCGATACAGTTTTAGGAAATTTTTGAACCCATTTTTTTTTATACAACTTAGTCGGTAAACAAGCATACGGCCCGCCTGATGGTAAGCGGTTACCGTAGCCATATGGACGCTTGCAACACAAGAAGCATCGCTCACGCGTTACCGATCTTTCCCCCCTCCCCTATGAGCTCTGGCGACCTTACTCACGCGCAGGAACACAACTTTACACAACATAAAGTTATTTGGCTGCGGAATTCTGTAAGGTGGCGGTACTTCCCCAGTCGAGCTGCCTTTTGAGCGAATAAACGCTATGCTCTACCTCTCTCGAATAGTCTCCCATGGTTTGAAATAAGGATTTTAAGGTGAACAAAGAGAGACTCGCGAGGTCTAAAGCTCACAGAACTACTAGTATATGATAGACTAGTTTCTGCCCGTAGCTTCACGCGTTATCTCGAGGGATATTAAGTTTTCCCGGGATAAATGTAGGTATATAGTATAGTGAGGATTGTTTTATAGTAGGACTAGTTTTTGCCCAGATATGAATTATTGTAACAATATAGAGCTTTGTTTGTTGTGTTGTGTATGTTTTTAAGAGAGGTGGAGGAGCAGCCCGACTGTACCACCGAAAAGTGCCACCTTATAAAACCTTACCGAAGATTGCAGCTAAAGTCGCCAGAGCCCCTTGTGGAGGTGCTGTGCTGCCAGTACCACCTGCTACCACTGTTAGCACAGCCAATTATTTATTCTATGGCACAGCTACTCTTTCAAACCAGATCTGGGTATGATATTTGCAGTGTCGACAATGCGCGATATTGCTAGTGCCCCTAGTGCTACGTGCTACGGATGCGTGCTATGGATGCGTCAGCGCCTCTCCCCACACCGCGCCGCCCTCGCCGCTTCCCTACTATCGATACATCGCATAGCTCGAGCTGTGCATCTACCTCGCGCAGCCACTTTGCGGCGGCGCATCATCATAGCACATCTTACTCGCACCGCTACATAGCTTAGTATCAGTGGAAACGGTCACATAGTTTCACAGCTTAGCTATTACATCTCGCAGCATAGCTGCATAGCACATCTCTGATGGAAAAGCAGCCTTAGGGTGTTCCTTTTTTACCTCTTTAGTTCGGACGGAGCCCAAAAACAATATAATAGAAAAATTTACAAATTATTACCGTGAAAAGAACACTTAAAAGCAGTACGCTTGACATGATGACTACCACTGTAATAAAAAATGATCACTCTATTTAGACTCTTTATAGCTTTTGAACTATTTACTTTATCATTCGTAACATCATCCAATGAAATACTAATTATTGTACTTGTACGTAGTATTTATCTACTCTGAGCTAATTAGATGACAGAAGATAATAAGATAAATATAAATGAGTCATGAGATGATTGAGAAGCGCTCGTGGTGTAGCATGATTAGCCGTTCTTAATCGATCGGCGAAGTTAAGCTACGTCTGTCGTGGTCGGTACCTGGATGGGTGACCGCCTAGTGGTATTTCAAATCGAGCGTTTCCGTGCTTCGGAAGGCACGTAAAGCCGTTGGTCCCGGTTATCACTTAATTGTGATAGTCGTTAAGCTAGTTGGATGCCTCCTAGGCGGCTTGAAAAATTCCAACAGTATAGGTTGACCACTAGCCTACCTCCACCAATCCGCAGTGGGCATGCGTGGTGGAGTATCTGCCCATTCCCTTTCACCCTCATTTGTGAAAGGAGGCCTGTGCTCAGCAGTGGGACATTATAGGCTGATGATGATGATGATGAAATGAGTCATGCAGCTTGCAGCTGTGAAAATTTGTTGATTAATAAATTCTATACAAATTGAAATGTACGCATGTGAAATTTTCATGACAAGGTATCCGTTAATAATTTTTGAACACACTTGCTCTTAAAGTGACATTTATTGATTTTTTTTATTTAGTGATTGCCACCTGTGTGAACCTGGAACCCGACTTCAAGATATCGGGTTTTTTTTTTTTGCATATGTTAGTACTCCGTATGTACCTGTTTGTACCAACTTTTTTTTCGTTTGTACCTCAAGGGGTTCGGAGATACGGGGGGTTGAAAAATGCTCAGAACCCGACTTCAAGATATCGGGTTTTTTTTTTTGCATATGTTTGTACTCCGTATGTACCTGTTTGTACCAACTTTTTTTTCGTTTGTACCTCAAGGGGTTCGGAGATACGGGGGGTTGAAAAATGCTCAGAACCCGACTTCAAGATATCGGGGTTTTTTTTTTTGCATATGTTAGTACTCCGTATGTACCTGTTTGTACCAACTTTTTTTTCGTTTGTACCTCAAGGGGTTCGGAGATACGGGGGGTTGAAAAATGCTCAGAACCCGACTTCAAGATATCGGTTTTTTTTTATTTGCATATGTTAGTACTCCATATGTACCTGTTTGTACCAACTTTTTTTTCGTTTGTACCTCAAGTGGTTCGGAAATACAGGACTTTAAAAAACCTGTTCCCTAATATCGGAATCTCGGGCATTTTTTGAGATAATCAAAATCTGCCAGCGGGGTTGGATTCACCATCGTTTGTACCCGTTTGTACCATCTTTCTTTTCGTTTGTACCTCAAGGGGTTCGGAAATACAGGACTTTAAAAAACCTGATCCCTAATATCGGAATCTCGGGCATTTTTTGAGATAATCAAAATCTGCCAGCGGGGTTGGATTCACCATCGTTTGTACCCGTTTGTACCATCTTTCTTTTCGTTTGTACCTCAAGGAGTTCGGAAATACAAGACTTTAAAAAACCCGTTCCCTAATATCGGAATCTCGGGCATTTTTTGAGATAATCAAAATCTGCAAGCGGGGTTGGATTCACCGTCGTTTGTACCCGTTTGTACCATCTTTCTTTTCGTTTGTACCTCAAGGGGTTCGGAAAAACAGGACTTTAAAAAACCTGATCCCTAATATCGGAATCTCGGCCATTTTTTGAGATTATCAAAATCTGCCAGCGGGGTTGGATTCACCATCGTTTGTACCATTTTTCTTTTCGTTTGTACCTCAAGGGGTTCGGAAATACAAGACTTTAAAAAACCCGTTCCCTAATATCGGAATCTCGGGCATTTTTTGAGATAATCAAAATCTGCCAGCGGGGTTGGATTCACCATCGTTTGTACCCGTTTGTACCATTTTTCTTTTCGTTTGTACCTCAAGGGGTTCGGAAATACAGAACTTTAAAAAAACTTGTTCCCTAATATCGGAATCTCGGGCATTTTTTGAGATAATCAAAATCTGCAAGCGGGGTTGGATTCACCGTCGTTTGTACCCGTTTGTACCATCTTTCTTTTCGTTTGTACCTCAAGGGGTTCGGAAATACAGAACTTTAAAAAACCCGTTCCCTAATATCGGAATCTCGGGCATTTTTTGAGATAATCAAAATCTGCAAGCGGGGCTGGATTCACCGTCGTTTGTACCCGTTTGTACCATCTTTCTTTTCGTTTGTACCTCAAGGGGTTCGGAAATACAAGACTTTAAAAAACTTGTTCCCTAATATCGGAATCTCGGGCATTTTTTGAGATAATCAAAATCTGCAAGCGGGGTTGGATTCACCGTCGTTTGTACCTCAAGGGGTTCGGAAATACAGAACTTTAAAAAACCCGTTCCCTAATATCGGAATCTCGGGCATTTTTTGAGATAATCAAAATGCAAGCGGGGTTGGATTCACCGTCGTTTGTACCCGTTTGTACCATCTTTCTTTTCGTTTGTACCTCAAGGGGTTCGGAAATACAAGACTTTAAAAAACTTGTTCCCTAATATCGGAATCTCGGGCATTTTTTGAGATAATCAAAATCTGCAAGCGGGGTTGTATTCACCATCGTTTGTACCCGTTTGTACCATCTTTCTTTTCGTTTGTACCTCAAGGGGTTCGGAAATACAAGACTTTAAAAAACCCGTTCCCTAATATCGGAATCTCGGGAATTTTTTGAGATAATCAAAATCTGCAAGCGGGGTTGAATTCACCGTCGTTTGTACCCGTTTGTACCATCTTTCTTTTCGTTTGTACCTCAAGGGGTTCGGAAATACAAGACTTTGAAAAACCCGTTCCCTAATATCGGAATCTCGGGCATTTTTTGAGATAATCAAAATCTGCCAGCGGGGTTGGATTCACCATCGTTTGTACCCGTTTGTACCATTTTTCTTTTCGTTTGTACCTCAAGGGGTTCGGAAATACAAGACTTTAAAAAACCTGTTCCCTAATATCGGAATCTCGGCCATTTTTTGAGATAATCAAAATCTGCCAGCGGGGTTGGATTCACCATCGTTTGTACCCGTTTGTACCATCTTTCTTTTCGTTTGTACCTCAAGGGGTTCGGAAATACAAGACTTTAAAAAACCCGTTCCCTAATATCGGAATCTCGGGCATTTTTTGAGATAATCAAAATCTGCCAGCGGGGTTGGATTCACCATCGTTTGTCCCCGTTTGTACCATTTTTCTTTTCGTTTGTACCTCAAGGGGTTCGGAAATACAAGACTTTAAAAAACCTGTTCCCTAATATCGGAATCTCGGCCATTTTTTGAGATAATCAAAATCTGCCAGCGGGGTTGGATTCACCATCGTTTGTACCCGTTTGTACCATCTTTCTTTTCGTTTGTACCTCAAGGGGTTCGGAAATACAAGACTTTAAAAAACCAGTTCCCTAATATCGGAATCTCGGCCATTTTTTGAGATAATCAAAATCTGCCAGCGGGGTTGGATTCACCATCGTTTGTACCCGTTTGTACCATCTTTCTTTTCGTTTGTACCTCAAGGGGTTCGGAAATACAAGACTTTAAAAAACCAGTTCCCTAATATCGGAATCTCGGCCATTTTTTGAGATAATCAAAATCTGCCAGCGGGGTTGGATTCACCATCGTTTGTACCCGTTTGTACCATCTTTCTTTTCGTTTGTACCTCAAGGGGTTCGGAAATACAAGACTTTAAAAAACCCGTTCCCTAATATCGGAATCTCGGGCATTTTTTGAGATAATCAAAATCTGCCAGCGGGGTTGGATTCACCATCGTTTGTACCCATTTGTACCATTTTTCTTTTCGTTTGTACCTCAAGGGGTTCGGAAATACAAGACTTTAAAAAACCTGTTCCCTAATATCGGAATCTCGGGCATTTTTTGAGATAATCAAAATCTGCCAGCGGGGTTGGATTCACCATCGTTTGTACCCGTTTGTACCATCTTTCTTTTCGTTTGTACCTCAAGGGGTTCGGAAATACAAGACTTTAAAAAACCAGTTCCCTAATATCGGAATCTCGGGCATTTTTTGAGATAATCAAAATCTGCAAGCGGGGTTGGATTCACCGTCGTTTGTACCCGTTTGTACCATCTTTCTTTTCGTTTGTACCTCAAGGGGTTCGGAAATACAAGACTTTAAAAAACTTGTTCCCTTATATCGGAATCTTGGGCATTTTTTGAGATAATCAAAATCTGCAAGCGGGGTTGGATTCACCATCGTTTGTACCCGTTTGTACCATCTTTCTTTTCGTTTGTACCTCAAGGGGTTCGGAAATACAGAACTTTAAAAAAACTTGTTCCCTAATATCGGAATCTCGGGCATTTTTTGAGATAATCAAAATCTGCAAGCGGGGTTGGATTCACCGTCGTTTGTACCCGTTTGTACCATCTTTCTTTTCGTTTGTACCTCAAGGGGTTCGGAAATATAGAACTTTAAAAAACCCGTTCCCTAATATCGGAATCTCGGGCATTTTTTGAGATAATCAAAATCTGCAAGCGGGGTTGGATTCACCGTCGTTTGTACCCGTTTTTGTAGCATCTTTCTTTTCGTTTGTACCTCAAGGGGTTCGGAAATACAAGACTTTATAAAACCCGTTCCCTAATATCGGAATCTCGGGCATTTTTTGAGATAATCAAAATCTGCAAGCGGGGTTGGATTCACCATCGTTTGTACCCGTTTGTACCATCTTTCTTTTCGTTTGTACCTCAAGGGGTTCGGAAATAAAAGACTTTAAAAAACCCGTTCCCTAATATCGGAATCTTAGGCATTTTTTGAGTTAATCAAAATCTGCAAGCAGGGTTGGATTCACCGTCGTTTGTACCCGTTTGTACCAACTTTCTTTTCGTTTGTACCTCAAGGGATTAGGAAATACAGGACTTTCAAAAACCTAGTATCGGTAACGAGTATCGGTATCTTAGGCATTTTTTGAGATAATCAAAATCTGCAAGCAGGGTTGGCTTCAGCGTCGTTTGTACCCGTTTGTACCAACTTTCTTTTCGTTTGTACCTCAAGGGATTAGGAAATACAGGACTTTCAAAAACCTAGTATCGGTAACGAGTATCGGTATCTTAGGCATTTTTTGAGATAATCAAAATCTGCAAGGAGGGTTGGCTTCAGCGTCGTTTGTACCAACTTTCTTTTCGTTTGTACCTCAAGGGGTTCGGAAATACAGAACTTTCAAAAACTGTTCCCTAGTATCGGTAACTAGTATCGGTATCTCGGGCATTTTTTGAGAAAATCAAAATCTGCAAGCAGGGTTGGATTCACCGTCGTTTGTACCCGTTTGTACCAACTTTCTTTTCGTTTGTACCTCAAGGGATTCGGAAATACAGGACTTTCAAAAATCTAGTATCGGTAACGAGTATCGGAATCTTAGGCATTTTTTTAGTTAATCAAAATCTGCAAGCAGGGTTGGATTCACCGTCGTTTGTACCCGTTTGTACCAACTTTCTTTTCGTTTGTACCTCAAGGGATTAGGAAATACAGGACTTTCAAAAACCTAGTATCGGTAACGAGTATCGGTATCTTAGGCATTTTTTGAGATAATCAAAATCTGCAAGCAGGGTTGGCTTCAGCGTCGTTTGTACCCGTTTGTACCAACTTTCGTTTCGTTTGTACCTCAAGGGATTAGGAAATACAGGACTTTCAAAAACCTAGTATCGGTAACGAGTATCGGTATCTTAGGCATTTTTTGAGATAATCAAAATCTGCAAGGAGGGTTGGCTTCAGCGTCGTTTGTACCAACTTTCTTTTCGTTTGTACCTCAAGGGGTTCGGAAATACAGAACTTTCAAAAACTGTTCCCTAGTATCGGTAACTAGTATCGGTATCTCGGGCATTTTTTGAGAAAATCAAAATCTGCAAGCAGGGTTGGATTCACCGTCGTTTGTACCCGTTTGTACCAACTTTCTTTTCGTTTGTACCTCAAGGGGTTCGGAAATACAGAACTTTCAAAAACTGTTACCTAGTATCGGTAACTAGTATCGGTATCTCGGGCATTTTTTGAGATAATCAAATACTGCAAGCTGGGTTGGATTCACCGTCGTTTGTACCCGTTTGTACCAACTTTCTTTTCGTTTGTACCTCAAGGGGTTCGGAAATACAGAACTTTCAAAAACTGTTACCTAGTATCGGTAACTAGTATCGATATCTCGGGCATTTTTTGAGATAATCAAAATCTGCAAGCAGGGTTGGATTCACCGTCGTTTGTACCCGTTTGTACCGACGGTGAAACGATGGTGAATCCAACCCCGCTTGCAGATTTTGATTATCTCAAAAAATGCCCAAGATTCCGATATTAGGGAACAAGTTTTTTAAAGTCTTGTATTTCCGAACCCCTTGAGGTACAAACGAAAAGAAAGATGGTACAAACGGGTACAAACGACGGTGAATCCAACCCCGCTTGCAGATTTTGATTATCTCAAAAAATGCCCGAGATTCCGATATTAGGGAACGGGTTTTTTAAAGTTCTGTATTTCCGAACCCCTTGAGGTACAAACGAAAAGAAAGATGGTACAAACGGGTACAAACGACGGTGAATCCAACCCCGCTTGCAGATTTTGATTATCTCAAAAAATGCCCGAGATTCCGATATTAGGGAACAAGTTTTTTTAAAGTTCTGTATTTCCGAACCCCTTGAGGTACAAACGAAAAGAAAAATGGTACAAACGGGTACAAACGATGGTGAATCCAACCCCGCTGGCAGATTTTGATTATCTCAAAAAATGCCCGAGATTCCGATATTAGGGAACGGGTTTTTTAAAGTCTTGTATTTCCGAACCCCTTGAGGTACAAACGAAAAGAAAGATGGTACAAACGGGTACTAACGATGGTGAATCCAACCCCGCTTGCAGATTTTGATTATCTCAAAAAATGCCCGAGATTCCGATATTAGGGAACAGGTTTTTTAAAGTCTTGTATTTCCGAACCCCTTGAGGTACAAACGAAAAGAAAAATGGTACAAACGGGTACAAACGATGGTGAATCCAACCCCGCTGGCAGATTTTGATTATCTCAAAAAATGCCCGAGATTCCGATATTAGGGAACGGGTTTTATAAAGTCTTGTATTTCCGAACCCCTTGAGGTACAAACGAAAAGAAAGATGGTACAAACGGGTACAAACGACGGTGAATCCAACCCCGCTTGCAGATTTTGATTATCTCAAAAAATGCCCGAGATTCCGATATTAGGGAACGGGTTTTTTAAAGTCTTGTATTTCCGAACTCCTTGAGGTACAAACGAAAAGAAAGATGGTACAAACGGGTACAAACGATGGTGAATCCAACCCCGCTGGCAGATTTTGATTATCTCAAAAAATGCCCGAGATTCCGATATTAGGGAACAGGTTTTTTAAAGTCCTGTATTTCCGAACCACTTGAGGTACAAACGAAAAAAAAGTTGGTACAAACAGGTACATATGGAGTACTAACATATGCAAAAAAAAAAACCGATATCTTGAAGTCGGGTTCTGAGCATTTTTCAACCCCCCGTATCTCCGAACCCCTTGAGGTACAAACGAAAAAAAAGTTGGTACAAACAGGTACATACGGAGTACTAACATATGCAAAAAAAAAAACCCCGATATCTTGAAGTCGGGTTCTGAGCATTTTTCAACCCCCCGTATCTCCGAACCCCTTGAGGTACAAACGAAAAAAAAGTTGGTACAAACAGGTACATACGGAGTACAAATATATGCAAAAAAAAAAACCCGATATCTTGAAGTCGGGTTATGAGCATTTTTCAACCCCCCGTATCTCCGAACCCCTTGAGGTACAAACGAAAAAAAAGTTGGTACAAACAGGTACATACGGAGTACTAACATATGCAAAAAAAAAAAAACCCGATATCTTGAAGTCGGGTTCCAGGTTCACACAGGTGTGATTGCCGGCACCAACACGGCTTTACGAGCATTCCGAAGCACGACATAATAGGAATAATTATAGGATATATCATAGTATGTATTATATAATCAAAAAAAACAAAATCAAAATTCATTTATTAAAGTTAGGCCCATATAGGGCTCTTATGAATGTTTACAAATGTCTCTACACCGGTTCCAAATACAACTTGAACTGAGAAGACTCCGGCAAGAAACTCAGCAAGTATTCTTTTTTTTTTAAATGTGTACTTATAAATATTACAATTTACAAAATATATATAACAATAGCGTGCGAAGCGAACAATTCATTCAAATGCATTCTTGTCATCTACAAAATCAGAAACTTTATAGTACCCCTTTTTGCATAACTTCTGTTTTACTATCTTTTTGAATCTATGTATAGGTAGCTCTTGGATTTCTTTGGGTACTTTATTATAGAAACGTATACATTGCCCCTTGAAAGAGTTAAGGACTATGCTGAGCCGAGTTAAAGGTACAGCAAGTTTGTATAGATCACATTAGTTATTCTATTATCTATAATGTAATTAAAGCTATGAAATCCACAATTAAACTCCCTAAATGTATTTACTTCTGTAAATGAAATGGGACGCGTCAGAACGCGTTGTAACGACGTTGTCGCGCGACAATGCGGTGATTACGCGAAGCACCTGTGTCGCGGCAATTATGCGAGATGAAAACTCGGCACATTCCCCACGACACGTAATATCGGAGAGGTATTATTGAAATAAATCATTCCGCTTGTTCCGCGCCTTGTCGAATGGTGTGACATATTGAGGTCTTGCGCCTAGTGGTTCACATCCGTGGTTTCAAGTTATTTTTCTTAGTAAAAGAATCCATAACAGCCATCATAAACCACAGACTACAGAATAACTTTTGTGTCATAAACATACAAAAACTTGGGTTTCTTGATGCAAGTGAGCTTTCCGAGCTCTCATGTCTAAAAATGATTTGATGAATAAAATTGATTTTACTGAAAATCATATGGACATGTTGATTCCAATAGTCTCTCTTTAGACCGCGCATGATTCTCCATGGACTGAAATAGAGTAGATATTCTTTTTTTAATCACAGTAGTTTACGATTTAAGTATTCTATTGTAAAAAAATTATTACACTTATAATTAAACTCTCAGCAATATTGATTACTAGTCTTAACTAGTCGTAAATAAAAGCACGAAGCAAATATATTTTTTCATTTTATAATAACAATCCAACGCGTTTACGTAAGAAACCCACATTTTGAAAAATCTCACCTGATATTGGGGGTTGGGGGAGGAGGTTGAATAAAATCTCACGAAATCTCACCAGGGACAGAAAATTTAAAAAAACACCTCACGTAATTTATGGACGCCCCCTTACACTCTCGGCTCTCTAATCGCTAACGCCTCGTCTGTAATTACCAACTTTGCACACATGTATCATAATGTACTATTATTGCAACATGTAAGTTTATGAGTTATTTCTATGTCGTTTTTTCACATTTTTTTCTCTTCCTACACACCGTTGGCGAGTCGTCTACACGTCTGTTAGGTATGAAGAGGTTTATGCACCACGCGTGTTTTACCCATAGTGTTGCCAGTGTCTATATGCTACGGCAACCGCTTACCATCCGGCGGGCCGTATGCTTGCTTGTCACCCTAGTATTAAATAAAATAAAAACTTGCTATGCCCCAGGCTTTATTCAAAATAATAGGCCTGTAGGGGGATGGAGTTTTCCTTATTTGCGTCAGTTTCCCTCAGAGGTTTCAGAGGGCAGGAACTTGTTGACAAATTGAATTTTTACTCAATTCTGGTTGTTATTCATTTGTGAATGTAATTCAAATGGGATGTTTTTACAAGCTTTTATTTAACTTGCATTGTATGTATGTATGTAGTTATTCGGGTGGAATCTTGCAAGTCGAATTTCACCCACTTCCAGTGGTCGGATTGACTTGATAGTTGGTATATATTAGTATATTGGAAGACAACAAAAAGTACAGTCACCAAAAAATCATAATTAAAAATTAATTTTTTACAACATTTTATTTATACTTATAGCTTTATAAGAATTGCTCTAATTTGTGAACAATAAATCTAGCTTAATAAAATAAAGTTTTTTTTAAAATTAATGTTAGCAGTAACATTATATTATTTGAATATTATTTAATTTCATACAATTGAATATTGATTAATTATGATTAGTTATTAGTATTATTTATTCTGAAAATGTAAAACAGTTTATTTTGATATGGTGGATTTGAATATCGAGGAATGGCAACACCAAAAAAAGAGATTGTAACAACGGCGGCTATTTGGAAAAAGTATTTTAAGGGTGTTACCCAGTCCAATGACCTTGACGATTTGACCTCTAAACGAGTATTCTGTGCTACTCACCGCTGGGCGGCATTTGAAATGCCGCCTAACGTCGAGTAGCGGTACTACAATCAACTCGATTACAGAAAAGGTAACGGCGCAGATGTGTCGTATCGTTTTTATAACTTTGCCTATTTCCATTATTTATAACTAAAAATGTTGATTGCTAGGTCCTGAGGAACAGAATTTATAGTTTACAAAATACATAAATCTGTTTAATTTTACTCACCTGCTATATGATACATACCTATCAAGGGTCTGATGATGATCAGGTTAATACATACTGGATGTCAGTAATAGAAATAGCTAAGATGTTATGGTTTTCAATAGTTATCTAATATCACATGTGTTTTACTACACGATAAATCCCCAGGGTATGATGATGAACAGGTCAATAATAACGAGATATCAGTAATAGAAATGGCTAAGATGTTCTAGATTTTCAATAGTTGACTAATATTACATGTGTTTTACTACAAGCTGAATCTTAAGGGTCTTATGATGATCAGAAAAATACATACTGGATCTTAGTAACAGAAATGGTCGGCAACGCGCGCGTGATACCCTTGGTGTTGCAAGCGTCCATAGGCTAACCATAGTCCATAGGGTAACCGCTTACCATCAGTCGTCAGATTCAATCAAGGGTCAGTTCACACCGAAACGCGATGCAACGCGGCAAGCTTAGATAGCAATAGAATATAGATCTTTAAAAAGTGTTTTCCATGTTAAACTTTTTAGACACTGGTTTGATTGCTCTCAAAATCGATATTTGAGAGACCATGGAATCACAAAACATGAATCTTTTCTCAAAATGTTGAAAAAGTGTCCGCCATGTTGAAATTTTTAGGTACTGGTCCCATTGCTCTCAAAATCGATATTTGTGAGTCCTTGGGGTCACAAAACATGAATCTTTTCTCAAAATGTTGAAAACGTGTCCGCCATGTTGAACTTTTTACATACTGGTCCGATTGCTCTCAAAATCGATATTTGAGAGACCTTGGGGTCACAAAACAAGAATCTTTTCTCAAAATTTCGAAAAAGTGTCCGCCATGTTGAAATTTTTAGGGACTGGTCCCATTGCTCTCAAAATCGATATTTGTGAGTCCTTGGGGTCACAAAACATGAATCTTTTCTCAAAATGTTGAAAACGTGTCCGCCATGTTGAACTTTTTACATACTGGTCCGATTGCTCTCAAAATCGATATTTGAGAGACCTTGGGGTCACAAAACAAGAATCTTTTCTCAAAATTTCGAAAAAGTGTCCGCCATGTTGAAATTTTTAGGGACTGGTCCCATTGCTCTCAAAATCGATATTTGTGAGTCCTTGGGGTCACAAAACATGAATCTTTTCTCAAAATGTTGAAAACGTGTCCGCCATGTTGAAATTTTTAGGCACTGGTCCGATTGCTCTCAAAATCGATATTTGAGAGACCTTGGGGTCACAAAACAAGAATCTTTTCTCAAAATTTCGAAAAAGTGTCCGTCATGTTGAACTTTTTAGATACTGGTCCGATCGCTCTCAAAATCGATATTTGTGAGTCCTTCGGGACACAAAACAAGAATCTTTTCTCAGAATTTTGAAAAGGTGTCCGCCATGTTGAAATTTTTAGGCACTGGTCCGATTGCTCTCAAAATCGATATTTGTGAGTCCTTGGGGTCACAAAACACAACTTTTCTCAAAACTCAAAATAGTGTCCGCCATTTTGAACTATTTTGTTATGGCGATGGCTGCCACACGCGTCATACTTGTGAACAGGTGCTGCTTGTGGGGGCTGGTCTGCTTAAGTTTGCTATTTATTTACTTATTAAATATTTATTCAGTCTACTTAGTAATTTTGCCGCCGCGCCGGGGCACGCAATTGTTTTCAGTGCGATTAGAATGTAAATATTAAGTAATGAATCTAAGCCTGTTTTGAAAAGAGTAATTGCTGAGTTTATTGCCGGCTCTTCTCAGCAAATGCAACCTTCCGAACCGGTATTAGAGTATTAGAGTCAGACTTTTCATAAGTGCCTGCGAAGGTCTATTTGAATAAATGATTTTGAATTTTGAATTGAATTTGAATTGGTCCGATTGCTCTCAAAATTGATATTTGAGAGACCATTGGACCATATAACATAAATATTTGCTCAAAATAGAAAAACGTGGCCACCATATTGAACTATTTCATTACTGGTCCGATTGCTCTCTCAAATATCAATTTTGAAAGCAATCGGACCAATAACTAAATAGTTCAAAATGGCGGACACTTTTTTTCAATTTTGAGCAAAGATTCATCGTTTATGTTCCAAAGGCCTCTCTAATATCAATTTTGAGAGCAATCAGACCAATAACTAAATAGTACAATATGGCGGACACTATTTTAAATTGTGAATATTTTGCAATTCCAATAATATTACATACACGCGTTTCGAATATCCTTTTTTTTAATTTAGTAATAACGGACACATTCATACTGTAACGTGAATGCAAACCGGTTTCACCGGAAATCGAAAAACCGGTTATTCGGTACGGTTTTGACCAAAAACCGGTTTTACATAGCACCAAAACCGGTTTTTCGTTTTTTTTCGGTTTTTCTTTCAATGTTTGGAAAAACGAACAAAGGAAGATTTGCCGCCGTTTTGTAAACTGAGTGCAATGCAGGGAGTATTTTTGTGACGAACTGAAGTGTGTTGATGTCTATTGTGTTGAGCTGGTAAGAAAATAACTTATAATAATGGTTGTTTTTATGATAGATATAAAATACGTAATTATTTCTTTTACAATAATTAGGCAGCAAACAAGCGTACGGCCCGCCTAATGATAACCAGTTACCGTAGTCTATGGATGCTTGCAACATAATGGTTAACAGTCGCACGTTGCCAACCCTCGAACTTTTTGAAGCGGGGAGCTCATTCCGCAGCCTGAGCGTTCGCGATAGGAAGTTTCTTTGAAACCGCACAGTAAGAGACCATTTTGGTTCCAATGTGTGAGGATGGACTCCCCATCGGTGACTACGATGGTAGAAGGTGACTGGGCATCAGGTCAAACAATTCTTCAGAACACTGTCCGTTGGAAAAGCGGTAGAACACACATAAGAAGGCAGTCTCTCCTCAGACTAAGTGGCTTCACTATGAGCTGTCAGTTGAGATACGCAATAGCCCTACTGGTATCCAGGTGCCCACAGAAGACAGCATTACTCTATTTGGGCCGGACTTGCGACTTATATAGTTGCAGTCTTTGTCTCGATAAGAAGTACTACTTCGCTCTATTAGTCACACCGAGTTTTTTGGATACCTTGTACATGATTTTGGAACAGAACGTCGCTACAAATATTAACGCGAAGGATCCCAATACTTTTCGTGATGTTGAGGGACATGTTCTAAAAATGAAGAGCCATAGTAAATAGACTTTTCGCAACGGTGAATGTGCAGGCTTGCGTGTGACTTAGTGGGGTTGAAATAGACTAGGTTTAGTCAACCCCAATCGGAGTCACTAGTTTGTGTACTCTCGATTTAAGAGCTTCGCGCCTTTTCTCCAATATAGAACGAGGGATATTTGCACGGCTCGTGTAATGAGCGTCCCCTGTAATTTCATCTCTAGCAATGAATGCTAGCAATAGAGAGTATATCATTAATATGCTGAAGGAACAGTGTTGGGGATAATCCATAGCCTTGCGGGGTGCCAGCATTAATGTCATGCTATCGGAGCAACTACTGTCAACGAAGGCTCTTATGTATGCCAAACAGTAAGCTGACTGATTGGTGTTATTTTTTACCCATATGCATGACAACAATTTATCTAAGTAAAATATTCGTATAATAATAATCACGTTTTTGTGTACACGCAAGTTGCTGTGCCGCTACAATATGACATGTTCATAATATTACGTGTGAAATTAATATTATAACGTACGAAACATAATTCAATAAATGTTTAAATAAGTACTTCTACTGATCTATTTTTTAACATAAAGTCCTCATATCTCATAGCAATTAAAAACCAAGCAAACGTGATATGTTTTTATGATTTCATTCGTTTAAAAAAACAATCAAAAGGAAAGGAACATATATAAACGAGTCTCTGATGAAAAAGAGATGGATGGATTGTATAAAAGATGATATGGGTAAGAAAGGAGTGAATGTTGGTATAAAAGATAGAAGAGACGAATGGAAGAAGCGTACATATTGCGCCGACCCCAAATTATTGGGAACAAGGCGGGCAGATGGTGATGATGAATTTGAGTTTACTTTTATATTCATTTCATTAACTTTAACTGACTATAATTCCTCAGTTAGCGATTTTTTTATTTTACGTATTTTTATTTGTTAGGCACGGTTATTATCTATAATTTGAGCTATAGAAATAACGTGAAAAAAAACGAGCGAACATTAAAAAAAAACCGGTTTAAAACCGGTTTACCGGTTTTACCTCTCAATAACCGAAAAAAAAACCGCATTCCCTACATACAAGGTTACATGAGTTACATCGTACGCCTATGCAACGCGGCACTACGTAGTTCAATTCGATTTTAAACAGATGGCGGTACTGTTTACTTGTATGAAGATTTTTTTTGCAAAATGTTCCGGTGACCGCATCCATGGTTATATAAGTCACTGGGTATTAGAGTCAGACTATTCATAAGTATCTGTGAAGGTCTATATGAAATAAATGATTTTGATTTGATTTACTACCATGACTTTTTATTTCAATAGAAAAAACCACGAAAGAAAAGACACGTAAATCAATGGATCAAAACCATCTGATCGCCGTACTGACCATCAATGATTCCGGACTCACGCACACACGGGACCGAGCGCTCCCGCGTGTGCGTGAACGTGTCAAATACCTAATTCAGCCCATTTCGATTTTGAAGACGGCCGCTTAACACCGAATTTATAAAAGTAAACCTTTCATTTCAATCGGACGTCTGCGATTCAGTGTTTGAAAAATAAATTGTAATTTTTTTATCGGAAAGACTTACATACAATGATTGCATGATAAATAAAAGCTTGTTATAAAAAGAATAAAGGAAACCGATATCTTGCTCTACTTCTATTCTACATAACTATTTGTACCTACCTAACACATTTCTGATTAGTCTATGACGACTATTCATGTTCTAAAAAATATTATTTTTACTTATAACTACATTACATATATTTAGAAGCTAAAAAATATGCTCAAAATTGTATTTAAGTTATTATCAGAAGAAACCGATTTAAAAATCATTCATAAATTTAAATATTTAGTTATTTTGTCGTATAAAATTTTCGTGCGAAGTCCACTCGTGACAGCAGCCATCAAGGCACTGACGAGTCTCGGCTCCAGGCGTCCGCGGGTGGGATTTGGTGGGGAGCGAGTGATTTATGCTTCGCGATTTAGTTTTTTAATTATTATTTGAAAATGATTCACGAAATTTGAAAATTAATCAATACAAGTTGTTATAAAATGCATTACCTTTTTTTTGGTGTAAGATTCGCATAAATCTGTTGAGCCGTTATGTCAACAATTTACAATTTAGGTTAAAATTATACCTGTAAGGATATGTGTTTTTACAAAATTTGAAGATATTTACAAAAAATGTAATCAATACAACTTGTGCGTGATGAACAAATGTACAACATATATTTTTTCAAGGACAAATGGATGGATAGATTCGTCAACAAAATGCGTTTAGTCCAGCATATTTTAGAGGTTTGACCATTGTTACAGCCTTAATTTATTTTGTTATAATTACCAAGTTTACCAACGGTGTAAATAGAGATTTAGCTTGTTTAGCCAACTTTATTTTCAGTAAATAAGGTATGGTTAATATTAAGTACTTATTTATCAATGTATTTTGTTACTGGATTTCCTATGGGTTTCAACCAGGATCCCCTTCTAAGGTTAAGGGGTTTTTAAAAATTGTTACCTCCTTTGAAAAACCTCTTCCTTAGTGCTTTAATCAGTTGACTCGAAGTTCGCGTTCTATCCGCGAGCCAACGCAACGATTCCTGTATAAGGAAGTAAGTGTAAGAGAGTGTAAGGAATACATTTTGCACAAATTGAACGATGCGTTTCGTTTCACTTTTTAATTGCGTTTTGTTAACGTACTTAAGCGATAACATTATACCTGAAATCAAATTTTTAAAAGATCTTGGTGAATATAATAGTTTTTTATGTAACTGTCGTATAATAAGGGGTATTAAAACTGTGATAATAGTATCACATGAGGGTTTTAATTCCTAATTATGTACAGTTGCATACAAGACTTTATCTACACCCATGATCATTTTTGTAAACAACAAAGTAATAAAAATGTTCTTTTTTTGAAATTCATAAGGATATACCACGGAGAATGTGGCTGTTTGATGAGTAAGGAATAGTCCGAAAAAGCAAAAAAAAAAGAAGGAGTTGTATAATGAAATTCAGTACAACTTGATTTATAGCATGGGTGTAGATAAAATATTTAAAACAACGTTTTACAATTTTTATATCTTAATATATGCGGAATTCATAAGTTTATAATTTTTTATCATAAATTAGAATCTGTCGAATAACATATACCTGGGTATGGGCGAAAGTTTTAATGGGATGTGAGATAAATGTAATTCATGGTAATTTACATATACTTTTCCCTTATAAACATAAATATTAGCTGTGCGTCTCGGAAATGCCTAGGGATTACCTCAGAGTATATAAATACTACGTACAAGGATTACGTTTCCAAATCAAATGAAATGAAAACCCACTGAAAACCTAACTATTTGACGTTTGATAATTCGAAAAAAGTACGAGTTCGAACTACACTGAAAAAATTACGGTGACAAAGTGTACGTTCACGGAAAAGAGAATACACTGGAAGGGCGATGCGTTAGAATTTGTATCGGAACCAGCGTCGCCAAACTCACACAAATAATTAATGTTAAATCATATATTGTACTACAAATAAACAATCCTTTTGATTGGTCGTTTCTATTTTACTCAAAAATTAGTTTTAATCACACAGGTCATACATATGAAAATATAACTTTTTACGTTAACATAAAATTTATTTTTCAATAGCGTACAAATTATTTACGTCGTTTTGTAATCTACAAACTAACTAGATTCAATCGACGAAAAAGTTCTGCCACTCAGCACTAGATGGCGTTATTTTCATGGAACGCAATTTTGAACTTAAACGCATTAGATAATTGCGTAATAGCTGCGTCGACTAGCGTCGAGTAGCAACACTTATTGCTATTCGCTTAATGCAGCGAAAGTAATCGATAAAATATCAATAAAATTATCGATATTTTAATTTCGTCGATATTAAATTTAATTATTTTTAGAAATTCCGTAAGAAAGTTCACGTTCGATAAGAATAATTGTGCTACGAATACTGAACTGTAAAAAAAAACGTTTAACATGATGAAGTAAATTAAAAAAAAGTTATTTTTACACGGTTTACACGGCCCTTGAAATAAAATTTATTTGTTTCGAAATTCTCGTTTTGAAAGCTTAATTTTAACAGATGAATGCGGATATTGATATAACTTTCAACTATTGAATTAATCAAATCAGTGATAAAAAGATGAATTTTATCGATATGGATCGAACAAAACTATCGATGCACGTGTTTTGGGGTCACGACAGGTCACGACTCACGACCACTGTGAAAGAACGCAATACATTACGTGCGGAGTTGCGCTCGCTACCTTGCGTACAAATAAAGTGAGAGTACATTGCCTTCAATGTATAATTTTGCAGTGGTATCAGAGTTTATCGTTTACACCTAAAATTATCATAATCTCGAATACATTTTTATA
The DNA here is from genome assembly GCA_947623365.1 of Achlya flavicornis. Taxonomy (NCBI): domain Eukaryota; kingdom Metazoa; phylum Arthropoda; class Insecta; order Lepidoptera; family Drepanidae; genus Achlya; species Achlya flavicornis. The sequence continues at coordinate 14,673,977 of OX392478.1, forward strand.
AATATCACAATTAAATAAAGGTTTGCAGACTCATCGATGAAAGGAAATCCCTCCTTGAGTTACACTCCGACTCCTCACTTCGTTTCCTACAGGAAATAATAGCGCATCACGGCATAATTAATATTTTTCGCGGAGCTACGCACCTCGGCTAAGTATGGCGGATACTACGAAGCGTTGACGCGTGTTTTGGTTGATATATGCCCATTTGATGTAATGTGTGGCGCGCGGGCTCCGCTAGCATAGCGTCTCTATTTATATTTCTTTTCTCTGTGTGTACGTTAGACGTTGTCTGGAAACTAACTTTAGTTACATTTAATCTTATATCTCTTAGATTTAATCAAATAATTTAGCAATGAACCAAAACTAGTTTTGTTACTGGTGATTTTTAGTTCGCATTAGTAGTCACTATGTTTAAGTTCTTGGTAGTAAAATTTCGTGTTACTATTTTTTTTTTCAGTGTATATTTAGAACTAATGATGAATTCGAGTGCTCCAGAATCGACTCCCAGATACCCGTGTGCCAAAAATTTATTTATACATTTTGACATGAACTCTAAACAATAATTATATGCAATATTATTCTAAATATAATGTTATAGACCCGTTCTTATTAAATTTCCGACCGCTTATAGTTAAAGTTTAGGCAGTAAGTCAAGTTGAGACGTAAAATAGGTACAACAGTCGGGTGCGCTAATAAATCCAACTGGTTTTCACTCAGTATGCTAATGAGGGACAGGCCGGTACCTGCGGGAACCCCTACATCATAATGATTTAATGTGACACAGCCTCAGAATTGTTAGCATGTATGAAGCATTATGGCAGAAAGGAGGGATAAGCCTTTAGATTTTTAGACAAAGGAATTGCGATGGTAAGAGCATTCAGGTAAGAGTGATTTTGAATTGTGTCAATATTTGTTTTATTAGACTTTCGCACGCACTTATGTAGTCTGACTCATACTCTAAATTCGGTTCGGAATGTTGCATTTGCTGAGAAGAGCCGGCAATAAACTCAGCAAATACTCTTTTCAAAACAAGCTTAGATTCATTACATAATATTTGCATTCTGGCTGATAATTGCGTGCAGCGGCAAAACTATGAAGTAGATGTATACTCTATCAATATTTTCATAAGTAAATAGCAGACTCAAGCAGACCAGCCCCCACAAGCAGCACCTGTTCACAAGTATGACGCGTGTGGCAGCCATCGCCCTCCTCGCTATATTAGAGGGAAGTGCGTCACACGACGCTACTGCAAAAAGTGAGCATTGTCTACTATAAAATATACTTACATACACACAAGTTGCAAGTAAAACAATTTTTTTTTATTATATTTCATTATGAAAAGGTAGAATGACGGAATTGATAAGCCAATTAAGTTTTAATTTGCTATTGTTTATGATGTAAACTCTGTAATAAATATGTCATGACTCATGAACCATAAATTATCATATCCAAATATTTGTAAATCCAAAGATATATACCTACAAACAACTAAAACTACAACTGAAAATCCTTGCTGAGTCGTCTAAGTTTAAAGTTTAAGTACCTACCTTATGAAAAAGCCAAAATAAAAAGGCCCTAAATTTAATAAATGATTTTGGAGTTTGAGCATAGGTAAAAAGGTATAAAATTAAAAAGCTAGCATATTCGTGATATGAAATTTTACTCTCACACACGAACTTGAGCTTCCATTTTTCATTGTTATAATTTTGAATCCGTTCTTAATGACTATGCCAGTCCGGTCATTAAAACAAATCCAATGGTGGGTGGGTAAAACTTTGAGATAATCCGCCGGATGAGCTGGATCTCTTATTCTGATGTTCAGTTAAAATGCTATCTAATTGTCAGATGGCATTCTGCCCTTTAGTGTTGCCAGATGGTCCAATAAAATACCAAATGGATATACAACTCATGCGCAAATCATAATATGGCGTCACGTAAAAAAAACGATAAAAATTATATTCTTCTATGGGGACCATCGCTCTAACTGCTATTGCTATTCTTCACAGGAGACGGTAACCAATTACCAACAGGTGGACAGCCGACAGGTTAATCGGCACTCTAACAAAAAACTATGCACTCTAAATCAAGGGCCCAAGTCTGTTATTACAATTGTGTTCCAAAGAGCTATCACTGGTGTAAAAATTTAGTAATAGTTTCTGTTTTATTAATTCAATAGCATCGAAAAATATGTATGAATTTAGTAGACAACACATGAGTGCATTTTTTTTACTGTGGGCCTGTGTTTACGACAATCGCACCATGGTGAGTGATGATGTGAAGGTGGTGCATACACAAAGCTTAGAAGGAACTAGCTCTCAAGTGCAGCTGTCGGAACACATCAATAGGTACTTGGCGACAGATTTTCAACTTGAGGGTGTTTGCCAGCCAGATGGGTACTACAAAGTACTTCCACCGTGCTATGGTTTCCTTCACTGAAAGCTCAAGCTCATTGTAGGATTCGAACCCAGGATTTTCATCTCGGTATCATCGCCATAAAAACATAACATAATTGCAATGGAGTTGTGATGGCATCGTGTCAGAATGATATTTATGATTTAAATTAGCAGAATTGTCTCCCAGTTGAAAGCCGCTGTAAAATTAAGGGCTTCGAAGATTTTCTTTCACGAAGTCAATAAGAAGAATATTAAACACTCAGTATACATATTAAGGATATACAATTTACACCCAAAGCATAGATAATACACGCTAATCAATATTGGTGAATACATTCCTCGCTGTCCGCTCCGGCTTTAAGCCGCCCCGTAAGCGCTGACCGGCGCTGGATTTAGCATACTAATGGAAATATTCACTGTAACGTTATGTTTACCTACGATAGTTATAACGAGATCTCTTTGCGGATCGACGGAATCTACGGAATTCTAATTAATTACCGCTGTTCGAGCGGGTTGGAAGTTGTTTTTTTAATTTTCAAAAGCCATGCCATAATATGTGCACAATGGACTAGCATTAATTAAAATATGAGTATATTAAAAATGGAAAACGGGAGTAACGGATAATTTTTAGCTTTTGTGCTATATTTTCTAGTATAAAGTATGGTTTGTAGTTACTCCGTTCTGGAAATATTTAATGAGACGATGGCTGCCACACGCGTCATACTTGTGAACAGGTGCTGCTTGGGGGGGCTGGTCTGTTTAAGTTTGCTCTTTGCTTATTAAATACCGATTCAGTCCAATTTGTAGTTTTGCCGCCGGGGCTCGCAATATTGTTGTTAGTGCGATTAGAATGCAAATATTATGTAATGAATCTAAGTTTGTTTTGAAAAGAGTAATTGCTGAGTTTATTGCCGGCTCTTCTCAGCAAATCCACCTTCCGAACCGGTATTAGAGTATTAGAGTCAGACAATTCATCAGTGCCGCGAAGGTCTACTTGAAATAAATGATTTGATTTAAAAAAAAAATGAATAAAAAACACACTCAAAACTCTTTCAATCAGCTGAGGCTCAAATACTTAAACACTTCTACGTAAATTTTCTTTAAAATTCAGCCCATGGTTCCTTCAAGCGTTTTTCTCTTAGACTTGACAGAACTTGCCCCTATTGGCTAGATAAAAAAAAACCTTTATACACACAGACTTTTGTTATAGAAACGTATTTAATGCCCTTTCGAAGAGTCCCATAATTTTACTGAGCCGATTTACTCAAAATTGGAGCGTCTGTTCTTAGTTCAGTTTCATAGGCATTTTAAACTTTATTCAGTTGTAGTAGAACTAAAGGGCTCACTTGAACTAAGTTTGTCCAAGTTTAGCGACAATACCCAGCAAACCATTACATGACATTGTTTAGAACAATATGTTTAGTTCTGGATGCTCTGTAATGAGTAGGAATGTTAAATCCTTTTTAGCACAACTAGGTTTTTCTTGCTGTATTTTTTCGTTGATAATATGTATTTCATATACATTACGGACAAACTTACCTACGGCGACAGAGCTGCCTGCCCAAAGGTGTGCCAAGGATGCAGGATCGGCAACACGTGCGTTATATGGTGGTGATCCAAGCGTCCATAGGCGGGCCGTATGTTTGTTTGACAGACGAACAGACAGACCGGTGGGAATACAGATGTGCAGTAAGGTTACAATATGTGGCCGGACAGACGGCGGGCGTAGCCTTAATAATAGGGTCCTTTTGAGCATTATATGGGAAGGGAACTCTAAAAAGCGAATTTCGTATAATAAATAAGTTATATTTGTTACCTTTTCAAGCCATTCTTCCTTTCTTTACACATTTACTTTGCTTCACATAAAAAAAGGAATCTGGAAAAATTTAATTAAATTACACGAACAAAACGTTACCTAATGTAACAATGTATTGTTTTATAAATAAGCAAAGATCAAAAGCGAACATTTTTGGGTCAGTAATCAATTTAATTAATTTGGTCTCGTTAGTACAAAAGGATCAAAGTAAAATGGTGTAATAACTGGCATTGTAATTATGTATATTAAGTATGTATTTACAAACAAAAAGTAGTTTATGTATTATATCTGGTTTCCATAGTACAAGCTCTGCTTAGTTTGTGACCGTGTGTGAGGAATGTCCCAGGATTGTTCTGGCCATTTATGTTAATGTATGTTAATTCAAATTCAAAACAGTTTTCTATAATCATTATGTCATTATGTCATTATGTCATTGTACCGTCAGAAACCCGAAGTCAAAGCCATAAAGTCAACTTCAACTGAGAAGAACCGGCAAGAAACTCGGGAAGTTTAAATAAAATATATGTCACCATACAGCATCGAGGAAATACCTAATTGTTCGATGCCATATAGAGTTAGAACAGTATAGAGTACTAGCGTTAAAACCGTTACCATGCGAGAAGTGTGAGCAGTTTCCATATAGATGCATTCACAGATATATCGTACACTAGTTGATTTACAGTCTGACAAAATATCCATATGGATTCCTTGTCATTTATTCTCGGTAAAAGTATCGATAAGAAACGTGAAATTGGCATTCATTATACGTCGTTAAAACTTAGAGTAGAAAGACAGATAGATAGATAACTCTTTATTGTACAAGAAGTATTTAACAAAGTATAAAAATAAAAGCTTAAAGTTAAAAATTACTGTAAGTACAATAGGCGGTCTTATGGCTAAGAAGCGATCTCTTCCAGACAACCTTAGGATGGAGAGGAATTTAGATACGTTATTAGACGGTGGTGTATACTTTTATAACAAAAATAGGTAAATAACTATACATACATACAATTATATAAGTCTTTATATACATCCAATAATATAAATAAATACGTAGATTTAAGAAAAAATATATTATTAATAATAATATAAATTAGAGTATTGCGGCTTATATTTTTGTCGGATAATGTATCCTAAATCTGACTCTAAGGTTTGATGTATCTATACCTTGATATGGTAATCTTGTTCACCCTCGGTAGTAACATTATGAACGTAGAGAGCTCAAAAATGGGCGCGTTCTCACCACATCCCTATATAGCGGGTGGATTTCCTCCCCGCCATGTCTAACATTATAGTACCGTTTATCTCATCGTTCACGCCTTTTTAACTAAGATTTATATTTTTTACATTATAAAACTATAACTGTTGTTTTTTTTTATACCACGGCAAACAAGCATACGGCCCGCCTGATGGTAAGCGGTTACCGTAGCCTATGGACGCTTGCAACACTTGCCGACCCTGCAGAAATCTCTTCACAACCCTTTTGAAGAACCTCTTCACTACACTCCTTCACCAATTTTATGTTCTTGATTACCATTACTTTCCATAAAATTTGTAATAAAATAAAGTAAAGTGGGAATAAGCATTTTGTTAGGATTCCTTTTTAATTTTGATCCTGAAAATAGACCTAAAGAACAGTGCTCAATGTTAATACCAAAATTTTATCCATTCTGTATCAAATTATCAAAGAACTTGACTAAAAGTGTCACTATTCAATTAATTTAAATCTAATTTTCCATTTTCAGATATTTGACTACAGCCTTCGTTTCAGCTACAGGCTGGTGAGTACTTTTTTCAGTTATAACGTCACCCTTGTCAATATTAATTTGTTACAAAGTTGAGAAGTTTTTTAATTTAAGCTGAATATTGGAAATGTTTGGAAATGGGTGCCGTTGATTGGGCTTCTGTATTACTAAAAAAAGTTAGTAATTATTTTAAAACTCTTGCACGTAGTTGTACATTTTCAATTACATCGTATGAGGATAATATTAGAACTTTAAACCATGTTTAAACCCCTTAAAAGGCCATCTCATTTACAGCAACAGTTGTACTAATTGATAGTACAACGTAAAATAAATCGTACGAATCTACGTATCTATCACAGAACAAAAGACATGAAAAGAAAATACTTGGTATTCACTTTCGAATTTGTCTTTTATTCTGTAATCTGAGACAACTATTCTTTTAAAATAACGATAAGCCCTCAAAAGATTATAAAGTGAAACTAATGTATGTTGAATTGAATAACAAAAACCTCATAACCACGATAATATATTACTGCTATTATTGCCATAAGAACTCATCAGACTAGTAATAATGAAACAGGTGCCAGCTGAAAATCAGTGCTGTTGATATACAGCAGCACATGCTGAGCTGGTACCCTTTTGACAGCACACCCACCGTTAGACGATGCGAGAAACAAATTGTTTTATTATTATTATTTTTATATTTTGTCTGTTTTGTGTTTGTAATTTTACCTAGTTTTAAATCTTCCTGTATGTTTCTTGCTCTTTTGTTTTACTCTTATTTGTGTTGTTAATAAATCTTTCTTACTTACTTACTTAAACCACTACCAACAGGAAAAATAGAGAACATCCGAAAAAAAAACCAGTCTTGTTTAAAACTTATAGTCACACCGAATCAGTTAGCCTGAGGTAATTAATTAGTTGCACGTGTCCTAACATTGACGACATTGGACGATCATTGAGGGCTTCCCAATGCCTTCTGACGTACATGCGTAAGGCTACACTCATTAATAAGCGATTTTTGTGTGAATTTTAGTTGCAAATTAATTTAATTTTGATAAGATTTTAATAATGAATCTTTACATATCAAGACAAATAAAATAAGGCCCTGGTAAGGCACTTATGCAAATTAAATAGGTACATACAATTGAATCTACGATAGACCGGTTCGGAATACACTTAAACTGAGAAGACTCTGGCAAGAAACTTAGCTAGGCATTTTTTGTGTGATCTTTCTTTTATTATTACAGCTTTTGTTCCAAATACTTATACAAAATACATTATAATGCTTATTCATACAATTATCACTTAGCCAGGAGGGATGCAAGTGTAGAGAGAAGCTACTACAACCAACCATATATTCTTGTCTTCCATGTAATTAACCACCTTATAGTAGGCAATCAAATAGATATTAAAGAAACTGGATGCTAAAATTACAATGACGTCACTCATAGTATTTGCCATAATCGTTGTAAAAACTTTATATCATAGGTTCTTGCATAGTACGAGTACAATCGCTCCACACATTTTTAACAATCCGCTTATACCGCGACCACAGCTTACGGGGTCAATGTCAGTCAAGACAGACGTGACCAGCCTTCCAAACCACCGTCTAATATGTATCCTCGACTTGCAACCAGAACGTCCTTATCTGATACCATTTATGATATAACAAAGCACCATAAAGATCCCGATGGATGTATAAATTGGCCGTCTGGATGAGGAACAGCATCAGTCAATTAGCATCGTCCAATCATGAAGTTCTTGGTTCTCTCTTGCATCGTTGTGAGCGTGTGTGCTGAACTACCTCGCTTCAGACCAGCGAGGTTCAGGTTACAGCGACAGGAACTAGCTCCGACAACCACTGACTCTCCAACCGAAGCTACCACCGAACCTTCTGGACCCTATCCACCTTCTGGATGGAGACCTGTAGGAGAACCGTTTACTCTTCCTAAAGAGGAGCCAGCTGCAACGTATGGACCTCCAGAAGAGAGTGGCCCATACCCTCCATCTGGATGGAAACCAGATCAACCTTTTACCCTGCCAAATGAACAATCTCCCGATACGAGCTATGGGGTTCCTGAGAATACTTATGGAACTCCAACAGAAGCACCAACAACTGTTAACCCTCAAGCAGAGAAGTTAGAAGGTGCAGTGGATGTTCAGAAGAGTGAAGGGTCGTACTTCGTGCTCCTTCCGAATGGACAGTTGCAGAAGATTGAGTTCGTGACGGAGAATGACATCCAGAATATGAGGTATACGGCCAGGCTACAGCTGCGAGAACGCGCTCCTCTCTATGTGTTCCGTCCTTAATTTTGTGATTTATATTAATTAATAAGTGTACTCAATAAAGTGATAAATAAGTAAACAATTTGTTTAAATAATTTTCTTACTGAACAATTTGTGTAATAGTGATACCATAAGTGTAAATGTATGGTCATGGCTCCATTAGTATAGTAAGGAGCACGAACGGTGAGCACAGCTTGACACCTGCGCTGAAGTTAATTTTTCGGTCTGTTTGGCGGAATTAAGAAGGGGGGAGCGCCGAGCTGCACACGATTGGTTCGTCAGTCGATGCTCGTCGTCTATTGGATTCTTGCGTGTCATTTGGCTACTGTGATTTGGCCAAAAGTGTACATGCGCGAGCTTGCCCCCACTACTGCCTATCTGTGCTCACCATTCGTGCCTCATACTGTACTACTGTCATTTTTGTGTCTGACTTGTTAGGCTAAAACCGTTATTGCATAGCATCTTTATCTTCCCGAGGTATCATATAAGTTACTTGGAAAAACGCATCAAAATCTTTGCACTGATTTTTATATCGATATGCTGAATTTTATGCTCTTTAACCTGGTATAGTGAGTGAAACCGCGTGGCGCAAGCTATTCTATTAATACCTAACAAAAAGACCCGGGACATTCAATGGAGTCTAAAAGGATTCACACAGAAACAATAGTCTATTATTGTACTAACTTTAAATATTGAATAACATCTAAAACAAATGAAAACTTTCATGAAATACTATTTCTGCGAATGGAGCTCCATTAAATAAGACAATGTTGAGCAATTAAGCGATATTAACGAAAATGGCTAACTATTTTAATAGTCAACGATTATGTTTCGGAAATAACGGAGTTTTCTAACAATGTATCTATTATCCTTTAAAATAGTTATGTATCTGTCGTCGGCATATTGTATGATTCGGCATTTCATGAACGCTTGCTGGTTTGCAAAATGCCGAAGGCAAATTATAAAATACCTCGTCATTTTGTAAAATGCCGTGTAACCTAAATGACGATTAGAACGCATTTTTACAAAATGCCGCGGCAAATTGTAACAACAATTTATATTTTCTACCACCTGTGGCGCTGTTAGTCAAAACAATAAAAATGGCGTATTGCGTATTTGTGAAAAAAAGGTGAAAAAATATGTTTTTCGCATGAAACAAATGCCTTCAAATACATTTACTATGCAAAATTAAATAACTTTTACGATTCTCAAGCGGGAACTGTGAAAAATCCATGGACACGTGAAAAAGTTTTGGAGGTTATCCGGTACGTAAAAATTGCTAAAGTGTCCATGGAAACTGACGTTCGATGGACTTCTATTTTATTACGCGTAAATGATTGGCTTGTTTAACGAACCACCAGATTAAGTACCTACCTTTGCCTTTACTTTAGTACCTACGGTAAAACTCACTCTAAATTGCCAAAAATAGTAAATGATCACCAACATAAAATACCCATTTTAGCGTGAAATTATGACCAAAATTGTATAACTTACGATCATACTTAAAGCAACGAACTCCAAATTATGATTGTTTAATCAAACAATTGCTAATTACCACCAAAAAATTACATAAAGCACAAACTTGGATCTAGCGCTCGCCGGCCGCTGCCATTGTTACCATTTGTGCCTGCTTGAGCCAGTACTGATTTTACTCACGCACACGTAGGAAATTTCTTGCTTCACTTTCTTATAAGGTGACACTCCGTCTTGATTTTTTTATATGTCTAAGGCACCAACGTTTACGGTCATTCTACCATGTTAAGGTTGGCGTCCACTACGAAGAATTGCATCGAGTCGAGTCAATGAGCGAATGTCATTAAGCTCTTCTGATGACGCAATTGATCCTACTCATAAATAGGGGAAGAATATTGAAGTAAACCTAAAATTTATACCTACATTGTCGACTGCAATGAATTTGAATACAAATCAAACCTTAAAAAGATATTCATGCCTATTTTTAATAAGGTCCTATATATTTTGGAGAATAAAATACAACCCACACACCGCTCCATCGCAGCAAAGGCCTGAAACCGCCTTAACTCAATCCAACCACTAGCTGCCAGCGCGCCGCCTGCGAGGTGGCCCTATTCAATAAACTGTGGCATTATTCAATAAACTGTATTTATTTATCAAATTTAAATAAAATTTACAATTTGTGCATAAAATGAATGCATAATTATTATAATGTAGTAAATACTTTATAATAAATGAAACACCTGTTAATATACATACTATACATCTCCGGTAGGAAATAACAGATTTTAACTGTTTTAAGCATCTTTTAAGTGATGATGTGGCCAAAATGTGGTGCAAGTACAACCTATGGTTTTGGCCTATGTTTCACCATGCTGGTGGCGTTTGTTCCATACAAACGTAGTCCTCAGTTTCCTCTCTGGATAATGACACTAGAGCAATGCTTATTCTACCATGCGTAATCTGTAGGTACCACTGTATGTCCCTCGGTTGTGTTTTTCTACATAAATATGAGAATTAGGAGCCTTCTAAAATCACAAAAACTTGCAATTTTTAACGCCCTTATCAGACGTCCAGCGAACAAATTTGATTTATATAAAACAACAAAGAAAACCGACAGACATAGCCAAAGCCTCCTTATTATGATTCTTAATTTTTTTTTAACACAATTTAACACTCAAGCTCAATGTAAGAGTCGAACCGCGAGCTTCGTCCCAGCATCTCTGAGCTGAACATACCTTCGCAGATTTTCAACTTGGCAATGACATGTTAGTGTGTTGAATTTGGTAGTCGTCTGTGCTCGACAACCTTATCCTTATAAGGGTCGGCAACGCGCGAGTGATACCCCTGGTGTTGCAAGTGTCCATAGGCTACGGTAACGGCTTACCATCAGGCGGCCGTATGCTTGTTTGCCACCTTAGTGGTTTAAAAAAAATCTAATGTCATATAATAAAAACAGCTGGGGCTATCTTAAAATCTGGGTTTTACTAGACTCGACTTAAACCTTCTTTTGTAATAATGGGGATATGGTTTTGTCATTGCTTGTAAGATTTTTATTTACTTATTAAATATAGATTCAGTCTACTTTGTAGTTTTGCCACCGTGCCGGGGCACGCAATTGTTGTCAGTGCGATTAGAATGTAAATATTATTTAATGAATCTAAGCTTGTTTTGAAAAGAGTAATTGCTGAGTTTATTGCCGGATCTTCTCAGCAAATGCAACCTTCCGAACCGGTATTAGAGTATTAGAGTCAGACTTTTCATAAGTGCCTGCGAAGGTCTATTTGAATAAATGATTTTGAATTTTGAATTAATAGCAGCAGTAGCAGCGCACGGTTACCCCCGTTCCCGTGAAGACAAGTATTTTATAGCACTCAAGGATAATGTAGCTTCTCATTCATCATCATCATCATCAGCCTATAATGTCCCACTGCTGAGCAAAGGCCTCCTTTCATAAATGAGGGTGAAAGGGAAGCTTCTCATTAGTAAAAGAATTTTCAGAATCAGATCGGTAGTTCCGTAGATTTCCTCCCATATCCATAGTTATAATGTAAGAATTGATTTTATGTAGAGTTAAAAAATTAAGTTCGTTCTGAAAATTGTCGGTAAAGGTTATACAACTATACCAGAGTGGAGATAAAGAATGTAAAAAAAGTATAAATTTTTATTCAAAGAAATTATGTTGACAGCTGTTTTACTGACCGCTTTCCTGTACCACGAATCACACAACGACAGCTGTCGTCGACCAATTGACGTCATTATTGCAAGCGAGAGATAATGATCGCTCACTCACTGTAGAGGTCGGTGGTTTACATATTTTATCTCCACTCGATGGCTCTGGTACACTCAACATTTAATTTATTCCTGCAGCTGTGAAAAGAGATCAGGTTTCTCCATATAAACCTCAGCGGGACCGGGTTCTATCATTAGTGAATAGAGAAAGGTAAATGTTGGTCCTCGCTATAATTATGTCATTTATAATGGCGGCCGTTTTAATTGCTTCCCTCGCTTTCATTTCTAGGCCTTCTGTTTACTCTTCTGTGAAATAATATTGTGAATTAACAACTTTGTAGCTTTTTTATATAGCTTTAAGTTGTCTTTATGTGTTAATGAAATGAAAAGTTTTTGCGATATTAGACTTAGGTGCAGAGAGTTCTAGAGTTCTGCGTTTCGCGTACACTGTAATATATGCGGTGCCCTTTAAACGTAAAAAAAGTGTATGACGTGTGATGGTTAGCGAATATTGCAGAACTCTAGACTCCTTGCTGTGTGCACAAAAGTGAAAGCGGAACGCAGAATTTTGAGCGCAGAGTTCTACAACTCTAGTAAGTTGTATCTGAAGACGCAAGTCGAGCCAAGCGAAGCGCAAGGGCACAAACTATTAAGTAGTAAGTTTTATTGAAACCTCTTATAACTTGGGTTTGGATTATACCAGATTAAAAAGATGGGTTATGATGTCATTAGTGGACATTTTAAATACCCCTTTATTGCAGAAGAAGTTTTAAAGCAAGTTTAGTATAATCGGTCACACAAATACACCCCAAAAAAGAAAGAAAAAATAAAAAGAAAAGTGAAATTCCACCAAAAACATTTTCAAGCCTCTGTCAAAACGTTATCAGAGCTCATGTAGAGCCAAGCTTATAACTCTACACGTCCAACGACAAGCCGTAACTTCACAAACTCTACATCTTAGTCATAATATGTGGTTTGGCGGGCAGCAACTAACTCTGGATTATTTTAACCCAGGTAAACACAAGTAGCCTTAAACGCTCTAAAGTGTAACGGAGACAGACTTTATCTAGATCAACCGAACAACTTAGTATTTGGAGCCAATACCATAGTTCAATACTGTTTTTTATTATTCGATTCTTGGACGAGTAAAGCAAGTTACCTTAAATTAAACTACATTAAAATGAATATATATATATATATATATATATATATATATATATATATATATATAGGTATAATTTGAAATCCTCTACATATGGTTTCGTGTTTAAGTCTTTACACTTGTATAAATAGTTCTGATCTATTTCTTAATTTGTGTTTTGGGTCTTATTTTGAATGTAGTCGCCCTGAAAATAAAACACATTTAGTTTTAGGTCTTTCATGAAAAATTTGTATTGTTTAACTAGGTGGCTCATGTTTACTGATGCCCGGTTAATAAAAAACGAATCGTTTTCCTTACCAATGGTAGGTTTTTTACTGCCAAACTGGGCATATAGATAATTTCGTAAGCTAATTTTACCTGTGATAGCTACTTCCATATGGGAGGATCTGCTATGCAAATTGTTTCATTATTAGTAAAGATATAAGACTCTTAATTTTAACTGATAACGGTCTATAAATTTAGAAATCGGCCATGAGACGAGATCTCTGATGACTAAATAGTTACTACGTAAACGAGATCTTCAACATACACTGTTAGTTAACTTGTCTGAATGTGTTGTTAAAACCAAATAGTTTGTAAAGTTCATTAACAGCGGTGCCTTAAAGTACTATGTCAAGTCTAAGGACCATCGTACAGTAGTACACCGTGGTAGTTGCAGTGTATTATGAACTTAATAGTAGTGATCTAAGGTTGATTGTAAGTTTTAAGCATTCTTTCGTTAATCTTCGGGCCATACTTTCTTTTCTGTGCGAACGAAGATTCACGACGCACTTTATCAGTTGGGTACTACTGTTATAATACTTAAGGAATATCTGCTTATATTTGCTTTAGTAATCTGACAGATATGGTTAAGTTTAACAGCATATTATTTGGGCTCTTCAAGAAGGATGTGAAGGATTTGTGGACAAACGGCAACACAAACTGTCAATAGTTACCCAACTATTGATATCAAAAGTCAAAATACCCACATATTGCGACACGGTTAAAATGTACTGTCAAGAGATAAATCAGTTAAATAATTTCAGGGCAACTATTTACTATTAACTACAACTACCCGAAATCCAGGTCGAATTGGTAAAGGGTAAACCTTTACCAATTCGACCTAGATTTCAATCTAGATTATATTTGCTGAAACCTTGTCCAAACTTATTTGGCAACGGACGGAATGCGTATATCAGACCAAGGCTTTGACCTATATCTAGATATTTCATCCATGTATCGAATTTAGTGCCTACTTTATGACTAAAGATACCTCTTTTCAAAATAATCTTTTTTGTCTACAAAATAAGTTACACAATTCTGTTTTGCTGGGATTCACTGAGAATATTACATCAGTGTTTCCAAGTTGATTTTTAATCTCACTAATATTATAAATGCGAAAGTTTGGATGTTTGTACCTCAATCACGCTTCAACATCTGAACGGATTTGGATGAAATTTGGAACGCTAATAGAATATGTTCTGGATTAACAAATATAGTACTTTTTATCCCAGGAAAGCAATAAATCCCTCGGGTACGCAGGTGATACCGCGGGGGGCAACTAGTGAACTACATAAAAAAAATCGAAACCCAGTAACATAAGCTAAAAACTCTTTGGCCATATAGAGCTTTCATATTTAAAATGACAATAAAAGACCGAAACTTACGGAAAACTTCCATGCCCTCATAATAATTGTCTTTAATGATCCAGAAGTTGATAATCCACTGGACGACGCCCCTGCAGCTGACGTAAGCCAGGAGTACCGAGATCCAGGAGGTGTCAATATCCTCAATTATGCTGTAACCCGGCAGGTTTAAGGTTTTATTCATGCCGTGGACATTGTCCATGTTTCCGTGGATGTATTTCAGGATATCAACTGGAATTTGGGAATAGAAAAATTATATGCGATGTGAAGCGCCTAGTGCCGGTGCTATTTTATAAATTTATTACAGTTTTTATTAAAGAAAGAAAGAAAGAAAAAATATTTATTGCCCCACAGGGTGAAAGTACAAGGAGAAGTATTAGGGATTGAGTCATCTTGTAAATACGGTATTTTTATTATTCTGCGGCGTTGATTCAGTAGGTACTGGTTTTACCATTTTGTCACAAAATAATATGTTGTAAAACTCATGCCGCATATTATATGAGATGGTTTAAATCAAGTTTTTTAAAACCCAGGTTTTAAGATAGCCCCCCCCGGCTCTCTTTTAGACTTGGTTTAAACTAGATTTCATGTAATAAGAAGGATGGAGATCGATTTTACTGATGTTACTGAGCAAATAGAATATGGAATACAATGAATTAATAACCCTGTAATAGAGTTGTCAAACTAGTTTACCCGTTAAAATTAAGAATGCTTAGTCTACATACATATCACTTGCAGTGAGGTACAAACTTATCATAATCGGGATTATACCTATCATAAAACTGTGAGGTAATGTAAAGTAAAAAGCACTAGTGCGTAATAAGCTGCATTAAGATACTAAAAACGGTGCAATAAATGTCACTTTACGAGCGAGTGTGTTGAAAATATTGTTATTGTCAGGTGCTGCTTGTGGGGGCTGCTCTGCTTAAGTTTGTTAAAATTTATTCAGTCTACTTTGTAATTTTGCCGCCGCGCCGGGGCACGCAAGTGTTTTCAGTGCGATTAGAATGTAAATATTATGTAATGGATCTAAGCTTGTTTTGAAAAGAGTAATTGTTGAGTTTATTGCCGGCTCTTCTCAGCAAATGCAACCTTCCGAACCGGTATTAGAGTATTAGAGTCAGACTTTTCATAAGTGCCTGCGAAGGTCTATTTGAATAAATGATTTTAAATTTTGAATTGTAATTAAATTGTTATATACCTAATGCAAATTCATTCATAAACACAGAAATCACCATAACTGTAGATAAATGCATATAAATTAACATTCAAGTAAATTAAGCAGAAACTTCAATTTAACACACAAAGCGACATCTTCAAAGGTAATTTTGTGTGGGAGCTCCAATTACTATGGTGCGGTCAATCGAACGTTACTCAGTCAACATTGAGAGTAGGTGGAATCGACTAACTGCACCTTGCCGACTGGAATTTGGACCAGCACCAATGTTTGCATTGGAATTAAATCGGCTGGAATCTTTAACGGAAACATCTTCATTTCCTGGGCGTAGACAACTGACGTTTCTCGACATAGATTTGTATCTAATTTATTTAAACCATGGCAGTGTTGTGGCTTCTTCTTATACTTCTTTAGTACATCCTTGAAATTAACTAGATAGAAATTGATTTAATCGATTAATTCATGGGTTCTAGTTATTTGGAGATCTACCTGAGTTTCATTCTTCACGATTTTTAACCTACGGCATTTGATGTTACTAGCACAAAGCTATCATCGCTTATTTTTAGGGTTCCAAGGTAAACAGTAATTCTTATGGTGCCACTCTGTCTGTCTGTCACAGCACTCAATAGAGCGCTACTACTGAAATATCTGTCTGCTGATGCTAGTTTCGTATTGGTTTTGAAATAGTTATAAATATTGCTTATCCAATCGTATTGCAAATTAAAAATAAAAATAGTTTTACTTTCTTTGCAAAAGTTGGCTACAAGTTTAAATGGGATGTCATACGAAAGAGCTTCATTTGTACATTTTTAAATATGTTTTTATTTTCTTTTATATAGCGTAGTTTCTGATTAATGATGAAGAATAAAAAAATACCATTCCGTTTATTTTCGAAGTTCGTAAAGCCAGTTTTTTCGAAATCATAAAAATTTCTATAAAAACAAACTTATGCGGTCCGGCTTTTTTCTACAGCTTTGTCACAAACTAAGAAATTATACGTCGAGGAAGGTCGGAATCCTCGGTGCGTGAGTCAGACTCGGAATCTTGTCAGTCAGTTTTTTTTTTTAAATTATAGACTCAGGCCAAGAAAAAATGAAAGACTGAACGGTCTGTGTTCTTAAGTTACGCAAGTAATAGGAAGCCGGCGTTCTTGTTAATACATGGCCTCACACATACATAAACACCATAGGAAGTGACAATAAGGCTCAGTACCATTTCTGCCTGCTTGGGCCAGTACAGATCGCGCCAAACTTCTAGTTCGCTCTGAACAGCTCTGAAGTTGAGGCGATTCGCGTCGCAGTAGCGCTAAACAGGTACCGAGGGACGTAAGAGGAGCGTGGGGAGGTGCACGCCCCCGCGGGCTCCTGTGCTCCGCCGCGACCGCCTGTGTTCCGCGTGGCAGTGTGCGTTCACTGTCTGTGTGTTACACACTTACTTGCGTGTACTGACTGTACACTTGCGCAAGGCTCGGCGAGGCAACTTCAGAGCGAACTAGAAGTTTGGCGTGATCTGTACTGATTTTACTCACGCACACGTAGCAAATTTTTGGCTTCACTTTCTTATAACGTGACACTCCGTCTTGATTTTTTTATATGTCTATGATTGTTGATACTTTATGAAACTACCTCTAGATAGCTGATTATTATGTAGATAATTCAGAATATGGACCCTCGAGTTCCTGAGCTCTTGTGCTTAACAAAGGGTCCAGAGGACTTAAACGATCCCATTTCAATATGTTGGCATATATAGACATTATTAGACATATCATTAAGGTTATATTGATTGCTATTCAGTTTTAAACAATACCAATAGATTTGCTTCGATTAATTGATACGAAGATTTGAACTACAATTCAAAACTTGACTGTATTTTGAAATAAACAAATATTCGACGGTCTCGCTACCCTAGAGTTTCTCAGTTGAAGTCCGATTTTGCTTTGAAAACAAGTGTTCCAGACTCTATGGCTTGACTTTGACTTTAACTAGCAAATATTCAGCGTGAAAAGGAAGCGGAGTATCTACGTAAACTTCTTTGCACAGACATGCAAAAGGGGTTCAAAATTCTCTAAGGTATTATATTTTCGACTAATAAAAGCGCGGTCAAAAGTAAATAATAGTACATTATGATACATGTGCGCAAAGTTGGTTATTAACATTCGAGGCGATAAGTGAGCCGAGAGTGTAATAATCAATGCACACGCGTGTCATACGACGTTTTTCAACACACTTGCGGGGAAAAAAATAGACTTGTATTTTTAGTAGATTTTTTGATAATAATCAACTACATAATGAGAACTTTAACAAATATGGCGAGCAAGTTTTTTTTTTTGACATCGTTGAACTCTCAAATTATTTAACCCGTTTACATTGAGAATACTTGGTCTACACACATATCACTTGCAGTGAGGTACAAACTTATCATAATCGGGATTATACCTATAGTTTTGTTTCAAGTAGGTTTTACAAATTTGTTACAAATGTATGGAATCAAAGTGTAATAAATAATTTGCAATTGTTTAAATCCCCGGGACTTAATCGTAATGTTTATGATTTTAGAGGACTTTACCTATCCCGATCTCTGCTCGTTACTGAAATATTTAAAGGCAAAGATCGTTATAATAAATAATAACTCCAGTTAATCTACTCATCTGTATAAAATTACTTAGTTGTATAAAAAAAAATAAGAAAAAAATATATCAATGCGTTGACAGCAATATGTAAAGGTTAGTAATATTTATCTCACCCTCAGTGCCAGTATACTTGGTGTCAATGAGGAACAGGAAAGCGAACACCAGGTCGATCACCAGCATGCTGATACCAGTCAAGGTGAAGGGAAGCAAGGTAGCATAGAAGCCGCAGGGACGCTGCCGTTGACTCATGTTCACCACCGCAAGGAAGGTCCATAAGAGGTGTACAGCAAGCCATACTTGTAGTTTACTGGGGAGGTGTAGAGGACGAGTTACATGAGGACAAGCATACAGTCCACATAATGGCAGGCAATGACCGTAGAATATAGACGCTTACAGTACTACCACTCGGAGAATATCACTCGCAAGTTGCCGACCCTGCCAATTTCTTCGCACCCTCCTTGAAGTCGGTCATGCTGTTCTCCCTTGGGAAAGCAAAGGCGCGGGGATCTCATCAGGAGTTATTGCTGTTCTTGCCATAATGCAGACTAGAATACTAATGCTTTGTAATTTGGCACAGATAATTTAAACTAAGCAAAATGTTAGGACTAAAGGAAACAATATTAGTTGAACAAGTAAGACATTATAGAAATGCTGTCAATTTTGTATTGCAAATCTTATAGTAAGACGAGGACTTTCTGTTTGACAATCATTTTAGCAATACCAATTTTGATGAAACCTATTTACTTGATAAGGTTACTACATAGTATTATAGGCCCCAATCCAATCTCTAACAAATTACCGTAAAAATAGAGACATACCGTCTAAAGCCAGAGGCAATATCGTTCCTTACAGGCCACACGATGCTGTTCCAATCGATATTCTCGGTGACCTTGACGCTGTAGTTGTAGATGATGACACTGCCACATGCAGCGGGGTCGTAGAAATACAAGAGCTTCGAGAGAGTCACTTCGTACACGTCTGACTCAACTGGATGTAGCTTACATCCGAGGGTTAGCCAGCTGATAATGATGCATAGTATTGCTGCGGTGATAGGTTGTTTTATTGAGGTGATGTAGCAAAAAGATAGGCACCAAGTAAAGGCAAATGTATGTATGGCCATTTTGTTTTCAAAATTCAAAATCATTTATTCTAATAGGCACTTATGAAAAATCTGACTCTAATACCGGTTCGGAAGGTTGCATTTGCTGAGAAGAGCCGGCAATAAACTCAGCAATTACTCTTTTCAAAACAAGCTTAGATTCATTACATAATAGTTACATTCTAATCGCACTGACAACAATTGCGTGCCCCGGCGCGGCGGCAAAATTACAAAGTAGACTGAATAAATATTTAATAAGTAAATAAATAAATAGCAAACTTAAGCAGACCAGCCCCCACAAGCAGCACCTTTCACTTGCTATATCACCCCCTTTAGTATTCTTTGCTTAGATTTTTTAGAATTTAAACGAATTATGAATGATACTAGACAAAATGTATTAGGCACATAATAAAACAATAATAAATTAGGAGATATTCACTTTGATAGGAAATCACCGCTAAGCTCCACACACTCAATGAGCTCATTTCGCAAACACTGAAGAGTTATAACTACGCTAGTCTTGTCAGATTCAATCAGGATTGATCGACTTACTCTTAAGCTCATTATAAAACGATTCGAACACAATCTAGTCGCAGTAAACAAATTTCAAGTGGGTCGTGAACCAATTTGCCGTCACTAAAATTGCTTCGTCCCGTGTTTTGATTACAGGTAAAGTCCAAAATTAATGGCCCCGTCTCCAGCCGAGGTGATAATGAAAAATTTAATAGCATCTTCCATTCCAACATTTCAAATTGAATTTCCTTAAGAATGGAATCGTTTCATTTCATTTCATTTCGCATTATCAAAACGTTAATAGCAGCGAGAAATCTTCCGTTTTCATTTTCTTACCTCTCAGCGAAGAACCTTCCATTTTCATAATTCTATTAAAATATTAATAATATACTGATCTATGAATTAGTCTGTCCGGTCTGCTCTCACCGGTTCTGTAATAAAGAACTTTACTATCATTCGATTGATCCGTTTTCGGGTCAGGTACAGGGAGGTTCGATTGGAGTTGCAAACGTCTCTTGAATTCTCTTGTTTTGATCCTATATCTGATATGATAAATTACTTTACAACAATATACATTGAGAGCTAAGAATATGATGCCACGCATCCAGCAAGCCGATGCCAGTATTGGTAGCCAGCCAGCAAAATCATCGTAAGTCTTGAGTTTGAGTTCGCTGCTCCAGCCGCTGTATCGAACGACCATACCTTTTGTCAAGCTTTGTTGTATATGAGCCACGTAGACAATGGCCATAGAAACGTCAAAGATATTAACAAATATCGAGCTGTAGAAGAATATGGTGAGGACATACTTGTGAATACGTTGAGTAGAGCTGTAGTGGGTAAATATTCTTAAAAATATTCCGGTAATTAACCATATAATGTGAACGCCTACGCTTAGCTCTATGTACCTGTTCGTAATTAAAAAAATCTAATTAAAACGAAGGTAAATATTTAAAAACTTAATTAAACTAATCGTTATAACTTGAACGACGAATGAATGAAGTGAACGCACCGAAAAACGAAAATGAGGTTAGGTTACATAGGTTTAAATTTCCCTCATAATATTGAATTCAAAACTCAGGGTCATTGCTCACTATGTCAGCACCGCTGCAACGGCTCGGCAACCCAATCAAACCACTACCTGCCAGCACGCCGCCTGCGAGGTGGCAGTTCGGGGGTCGGCGCAGCGCCGCCGGTCAAATTGGTGGCGCGACTTTGGCAAGATACCGCTTGCTGGTGTCACGCAGTAAGGGAAGTTTCGGGCCGTTGCTGCGATGGAGCGGTGCTGACTCAGTAAGCGATGACCCTTACGTACCTATGTACGTTCGGTAATGGAAAACAAGAGTACCGGCTTACTAAAGTTTAGTAACTAAACTAATCGTAAAAAGTGTCACTTACTTCCTAGTCTTAGTAGAGAGTTTCGTAGAAACTGTGACGTCAGCTGCTTTCCATTTAATGGGTAAGACCTTATCAGATCCAAAAGTATCATTACTGAGTTTAAGGCTGGAGACACCCTTGGCTTTTTTGAGTTTATATCCACATGATTCAGAGTCGAAGAGATACATGATGCGGGCTAGCTTGTCAAAATCATAAGTAGATTTGTCAGGAGTCCAAACACACTGAAGAATAGATCCAGAACCGATGAAAACTATGATGCCTGAAATAATATGTAAAGATGTATACGTCTCGTGCCTACGTGTTTTAGATTGAATCATTGTTTAAATAATTAATAATAATATGTACTGGGACATTGCTCACACATGCACGGCTATATGATCCTAAACCATCGATATATTATCTTCTGTCTAGATTAAGGGTTACGTACAAGACAACAACGTGAAAGTGGCCGCTTGGAAACTCAATAAAACAAAATTATGTCACTCATGAATGAATGTTCTACGTTCAAACGTGGACCTACTGAAACTGAAATAGCGACACCGTGGTCTTATTTCTTCGGCCATTTTTACAGCAGTCACCCTTATTCTAGGGTAATACTATTTCGATGTCCTAAACTAAGCAACGGGGCTAGCGCAATCTTAATGGTCTTCCTTATTCTACAATTACATTTATGGAACATGTGCTTATCAAACGAGTTACGAAAGCCATTGACTCGTCCTGTGACCCGCTTGAGGTCTAAATGTTATAAAACTCCAGATAATGGGATTTCAATGAAGACGAGTTTAATGAAGTTCATTAAGAGGAAATGCTGGTGGCGTTTGTTCCATACAAACGTAATCCTCAGTTTCCTCTTTGGTTAATGACACTAGAACAATGATTTTTCAAAAATGCAATCAGTAGTTACCACTGTATGTCCCTCAGGTGTATTTTTCTCCATAAATTAATTATTATAAGAATTAGGAGCCTTGTAAAATCACAAAACTTACCATTTTTAACGCCCTTATCAGACGTCCAGCGAACAAATTTGATGTTTTATTTTTATATCTATCCTATTTTGGAGGAGAAAACCGGGGATTACGAAATAGCGATTTCGTCTAATTTAAATAGGTATAATCGGTCCAAGCTGTAGTTGTCTCTATCGCCCCCGGGCGGGATAGCTAGGGCACAGGGCGACAGCAATAGATATGTTAAAAACCTATCCTTTCCTCTTAAGATTGACTTACGAGGTAGCCCAGCAGAGCTGAGCTTGTACTATGGAAACCAGATACGAGAACTGATATACTACGTATATTACTTTTTATTTGTAAAAACATACTTCATATACATAATTACACCCATACTCAGGACATGCAGAATGTTCATGCACACAAAAGCATTTCCTGGGTGGGAATCGAACCCATGACCTGCGGCGTGATAGGTGGAATTTTAAATAACCACGCCAACTGGCCTGTCGCTTTTGTACAAAAAGTCCACGGTTGCCTTTTTTTTACTTAGCTTAACATCTTTATATAGGATTATGATCATCTTGAATATGTACGGTATTGCACGTGACAATTTGTACAAAATCATCAATGAATCCAGTACGTGGATTACGTAACTTTATTGCAATGAAATTCAGATTGAAATTACCTCTGGATAGGTAGAAATATTACAAAATCGGAAATGGTTCCATTTCTAATGAACCACTGTTTGTATTTTCAAATTCAAATTCAAAATCTTTATTTGCAATACAGGTACATTTAAAAGGTGGTACAAGTTAAAAGGTTGGTATCACTGTATTCGCCATGTGTGGCGTGCAAGTTGTCGCTGCCGACAATAAGATTAGTACATGAGAAAAACAATTCAATACAAAAAATACTATCTATACAATTACAATGAAATAAAATTAACAACAACAAGAAATACAACGTCAGAAAAATGTTTCACCCTCTGTGAGGTACTCATTAATTGAATAATATGCCCCACCTATAATAAAATTGCTTAATGTATTTTTAAAGAATTGTAATCATCCTTTAGCTTTATTTCTATGGGAATTTTGTTATATATCTTGGGGGCCATTCCCAAAATATTCTTATCATATAAATTGCAATTATCAGAACGTAAAAAACATATCAGAAAACCGATATATTGAACCGATTTCAATTCCAAAATGATTGAAATTTAGTTACGTAATCGCCCCGCTGGTATTATTATCCTTTGAAATTGTTCATTACTCTCAGATTCGATACCCCACTACCCTTGTGGTGATATACATGATAACATACGCCTCGATAGGAGCCAGTCAATTTTCCAACAAGCTGCCTAGCTTGTGAGCCAATAACCAATCAGCACCCAAAGGTGTTTGGGTTAATTACAGTTCAGTTACTATTATTCGGTTAGTTTGTGTCGAATTTCTGTTGTAATTGGTACTTACGGATGTATGGAAGTTAGAACAATGGAATAGGTGAAGTGATTTATATTTAGGATGGATTTTACATTACTAAAGTATTACGTTACATCAAATTTACGTCTTGTTGCTAACTCTTGGCGGAGCGTTAGAATGGAACTACACATACTATTAGAGTAATCCGCAACGTAACGTTACGTTACGTTCTGAGCTCTGCCACTTAGCTCTTTTCGTATAATGGTCAGAACTTCTTTGGTTTTATTTTTTTTACCATTTCAAGAAATTATTATTGCCAAAGTTTTCGGTTACTTATTACGTATCATATCAACCCCCTAGAAAAGATGGTTGTCGACAATGGTTATCGTTAGTAAATGATTAACCGTTGTATAGGATTGACATAAGATATTATTAAAAATCACGTGTTTGTGTAATTTTCTTTGCATGTTTTAATTTTTGTTAATGTTTTTAATGCGTCGAATGACGGGCAAAAAATAAAATATTTTTCTTTCTTTCTTTTCTATCTGATATTTCGATTTGAAGTATCATCCCATACAATGGTTGATCGTTATCGATCGTTAACGATAAAGATTGTCGAGAATGTGGTCGAGAACCATCTTGTCTACTGGCCCAGTTTTTCTTAGTTGATGGGGTTTTCTCTACGTTCATGGTTGCAGTCTGACTTCTGAACCAATGTTAACTTCTGCTTTGAGTTTTATGTAAATGAGTCTAGGGCAATAACAGTAGAAACGGCTTTGGCTTTGACTTATGATAGTTTTTAGCACAGATTACAGAACAAAAGGCTGGAAAAATAGCTGGTATTCGCTTTTGAATTTGTATTTGCTTTGTTTAAACAAAGTTTATTAAAGAAAGTGTTTTTCGTTAAATAAAGCAAATACAAAATCAAAAGCGAATACCAGCTATGTGTTTGTCAATTTGTATTTAATTTTTCGGCCTCACGTTTGTTCCGCGCGTTCCATCTGCTTTGTTCTTTAATCTGAGGTTTTTAGGGTTAAAGCAAAGATTTTCATAGGGCATCGTGCCTCTACCCAAATGGATAATCCGCCTTACTAAAGCATGACATTTAATTTCACTCCGCTTGAGGGGCTCCCTGAGCAAATCGCTCTCAGTTCGTACTGCGCACGGCTGTCAAATACTGTCAATTCTGGCTTGTTTATTTCATGTTGCCATAGAGGCGACTATCCTTCTGGACGTTTTAAATTCTTTGGGTTAAAGA
The DNA here is from genome assembly GCA_947623365.1 of Achlya flavicornis. NCBI lineage: Eukaryota > Metazoa > Arthropoda > Insecta > Lepidoptera > Drepanidae > Achlya > Achlya flavicornis. Next base: position 14,699,145 of record OX392478.1, read on the forward strand.
AATTCTCAGTTATATATAGTATTATCTATTAAAGAAATTATACTTACATTGAATGACAACATACTTTGCAATCCAGGAGCAGATCTTTTTATCCCGAGGGAGTAAGGCAAAATATTTTGATTCTATTACATTTTTCCTTAACATTTTTGCCAATTTTATTATAAGTAAAACACACTCACAGAACACACTTTACTTTTTAGTAATTTCTCTTTTAGATAATCCCATGGATAATCCAATATTTGACATGTCAGAATTGACAGTTGACACGACTTTTTTCTTTTGGCCATTTTATCAGTCAGTATGTTTTTGTTTATATAGGTAAGAGTTTTCATACTTCCCTCCAATATGGCGAGGAGGACGATAGCTGCCACACGCGAATTATTGCTTGTGGAGGCTGGTCTGCATTTATTTATTAAATATCGATTCAGTCTACTTTGTAGTTTTACCACCGCGATGGGGCACGCCATTGTTGTCAGTGCGATTAGAATGTAAGTATTATGTAATGAATCTAATAGTATTGAAAAGTGTAATGAACTGAGTTTATTGCCGGTTCTTCTCAGCAAATGCAACCTTCCGAACCGGTATTAGAGTATTAGATTCAGACTTTTCATTAGTGCCTTGCGAAGGTCAATGAATAAATGATTATAATTAAAATTATTGTTACGGCCGGTTCACACATGTCTCCGTTTTACTGTTCCGTTTTATCGTGTACGTTTTTTTTTCGTCGATGGCGTATGTAGTTGTATGAGCGACTTCACACATGGCACAGTATTCTGTATACAGTAAAAAATATCGTTCCGCAAAAAAAATACATTCCTTTTTGTCATCGAATACTGGACGACGGAACAGTAAAAATATACGGATACGTAGAATTTTAACGGATAGATACTGTGTGCGTGGCGGGCGGTGTGTGCGGGGTGTAGGAGGGGGAGTGATGCGACAGGTTTTGTTTGACTCACATTTTTCTGTTCACACATCGCATCCAGTAATGACGGATTCGTTGAACGTTATACGGTGCCTATGTGTGAACAGCGCATAAATTTATGACGTATCCGTTAAAAACGTACCAGTAAAACGGACTCCCATGTGTGAACGGGCCGTTAGGGTGCCGTAACTCAAAAGAAATATCCGGAACCCTTACAAGATCTTCCCTCCCTTAGAAAATCTTCCGTCCGTTTGTCAAGACCCTTTTTTCAGGAAAAATTTGCTAATATAATATCAAGTTGAAATTAATGTCAAATATTAGTTAAAAGTATACATACAGTTCCCCGGTGCTGTAAAACATTTACGGTCTTATTACAAAACGTGGACTAAATTTCGTACCTGGATTAAACATGGTAATAAACCATGTACTAAAATATTTCGTATTACAAAACGTAGATTATCTCAAATTCGTGGATTAATTATGGTACTAAAGATAAACCAACAGCACCCCTAGTTTGTCTTTGGACTATCGCACGACAGAGGACTAAAGTCACTAACAAACGTCAAATTGCACAGTGAGGTTAAGTTTTATTGTTTTACTTTTGTTTTCTGATTACAAGAAGAATGGATAATATTGATTTAATTTATTGATCTAGAGGATATGGACGATTTAGATTTATAGCGGGTGCCCCGGCGACCTTTAAGACTTCGTTATTGGCTGAACCCTTTTGTTGAGTTGTGTGACGAAGAATTTCGATATAAATACACGTTCACGAAGCGTTTCGGCTTATAAATAGTGGACCTGGTAAAAGCTGAAATATCCCAGGATCCCCGAGGATGTCGAATACCCCCTGAAATTCAAGTGGCTTGCCCATAACGGAGCTGGGCTCGCATTGCTCGCAATGAAGTAAGTGCCTTATAAACCTTGTCTAATAATAGAAAAACAATATGCAATATAACTTTCTAATGTATTATTATTGTTTTACTCATAGATTCAAGACAACACAGCCGATTTGCACGGTGTGTCTCAGCCAGTTGTCAAACTGGCTGAGACACACCGTGCAAATCGGCTGACGCCAAATATATGTAAGAAAGTAGCAGGAACCATTGCACAGATGTCACACAGGTTCATCACGCATCAAAAAGATATTATGCTGATGGGGGCAGTTATATATTAACAGAAAAGGATATCCATCTATAAATGTGCAGGTATATAATTTGAAATTTCAACTTTCTTGAATCATTTTGTAATGTGAAATAAAACAAGCATTTGTTTTTAGGTGGTCTATTATGCTGATCTCAGAATAATGGATGTAGTAACCAGGTGGCATGGCAGTGTATGTACATGATTCCAGAATATTCCGGGAATGTAGACTGAAACAGTGATTTGCAAATAAAAGTAGCGGCTGGTGCTTTCTCTGGAATATTACTGGGTGACAGTGGCTATCCTTGCACCCCATATTTATTTACACCAGTTCTGAACCCTATAACACCTGCAGAAGAAAGATATAACCAGTCTCACATGCGTACAAGGAACACAGTGGAGAGATGTTACGGGTTATGGAAACAATGTTTCCGCTGCCTACTAAGAGGCATGTGTTGTGATATTTAAAGTGCCAAAAAAACTATAGTAGCATGTGCAGTTCTTCATAATATAGCCATTGACATGAGAAAGGAGATATTTTCTGGTTAAAATGATAGCAGCCTGACACCATCCGCTAGAGAAACATTTTCACAATCAAGAGTTGAAAACACAGTTCGTGGAAGGCAGTTCATTGAAACTTACGATACCCTAATTTGCAAACCTACTAACTCCTCTGGAGCAAATTTTACAGGAGAGACTTAAAACGTTATAATAAATTTAATTTAATGCAATAAAGAAAACCAAAAATCCCGTTGGAAATTATGGTTTTTATTCATCTAAAAACACTTAAAAATCTATTTTTTTTTTATAAACATTGGGTTTTATAATGAAAAAAGGGAGTTGTTAGATTTGGTTTAAGCATTAATTGAAACTAAAAGTGGAGTTGTTTGTTTTTATCACTTTAAGCAGTGTACAATCGTACAAACAAATTGTGCTTTATAAATGAAAATAATTAATTTTCGTGTGGCAACGCATCGTAATAGGCGTGATAATCACGAGGCATAGATGACTTAGATGCTGTAGATCAGAAAAAAAATTTTTCGTGATTTTTCTTCTTTCGTCATACTAGTTTTTTAGGTCCTCCACCCTCACGGGGATAACTTCGGTTTTTCTTTGATTGAGGATCCTCCACTTCTCGCCAAACCGTAGCTTGTACATTACATCTCCATTAGGTCTGTAGGTACTGCAGAGCTCTCACATCAGTGACCTGTAAAAAAACACTTGATTTTAGAAAGCCTTCCTGTAAATGATCACATAATAAAGAAGATCTTAAGTCATGATAAGTTGAAAAAAAAACGTCAAAATAATGTTACACAAGGCTGTTTAATCATAAATACACTTACCTTAATATATCATCTACTGTTTTTAAGCTTCAAACGGTGATAAAACACCCTTAAACCATTTGTTTTGAAAATAAATCTTCGGGAGCATTCGTACGCTTCTGTGACGTCATAGAAAATCGCCGACTGCGCGGGAGATATTCGATTATTTTGTCAAAATCGATGCTTTTCGTTTCACGCGGAGTTGTTTGATTTTCAAATGGCGTTTTACACCAATACAGTTGGGAATCATGGAGTTATTAGTATTTCAAAAAATAGAGCAAAAAATCTAGTTTTTGCCGGTATCAAAATGTCATTTTCGTGAAAAAGTGGAGTTATTAGGTTTGCAAATTAAGGTATCGTAATATATTCATTGATTATATTTATTTATTTATAAAGTTTAGTTACAGTACTTAGCACTTTTATTATTTTCAATTTTGAAATTTATATACTAATACAATTTCTAACATTCTCACATTATGTTTTGTAAAATTAAGACATTTCATTGATTATTATTTATTACTGTTGTGGTTGACCTGAAAAAAAAAGAGATATAAGTTTATTTTTATGAAAGCTTCTTGTTTTGTATAGGTTTATTTAATTTGGTTTGAATTTGTTTTACTAACATTTTATTCATTAGTGTGTTTCTTGCTTTCTATTTCTAATAAATCTATTTCTAAATCCAGTTTTTTCATTCTTGATTCTGCAATTATATTATAAGAATGTTCAATCTCCAACTTTTGTAAAGTCTCCTATGTTTTATCCATACCATAGGCTGACTGCATGCCAAATTTCATCGAGATTGGTTCATTACTTTTTGAGAGATGCTTGAACAAACAAACATAATTTTTAAAAGCAAGCTGTCGCCTGCGGTTTCACCCTGAGATTCCATACATAATTATAAACATGAAAGTAACTTGTGTCTGACTGCTGGACAGGTATAGAGAGGGAAATGGACTACTTTTTAGGGTTCCGTAGCCAAATGGCAAAAAACGGAACCCTTATAGATTCGTCATGTCTGTCTGTCCGTGTATGTCACAGCCATTTATTTCCGAAACTATAAGAACTATAATGTTGAAACTTGGTAAGTAGATGTATTCTGTGAACCGCATTAAGATTTTTACACAAAAATAGAAAAAAAACAATAAATTTTGGGGGTTCCCCATACTTAGAACTGAAACTCAAATTTTTTTTTTTCATCAAACCCATAAGTGTGGGGTGTCTATGGATAGGTCTTCAAAAATGATATTGAGGTTTCTAATATCATTTTTTTCTAAACTGAATAGTTTGCGCGAGAGACACTTCCAAAGTGGTAAAATGTGTGTCCCCCCCCCTGTAACTTCTAAAATAAGAGAATGATAAATCTATAAAAAATATATGATGTACATTACGGTGCAAACTTCCACTGAAAATTGGTTTGAACGAAATCTAGTAAGTAGTTTTTTTTAATAGGTCATAAATTGAAATTAATATCAAATACTCAGGTCTATACTACCATTTACTTATATACCTACAGGTTTGTACGGAACCCTCGGTGCGCGAGTCTGACTCGCGCTTGGCCGGTTTTTTACCCTAGGACCAGGAGAAACCATGGGGACTAGTAATTATATGTACTTACATGTGTTGAGAACCTTTTTTAGTTTTCTTTGATCGAATTCTATATCAATTTGTTCTGGCCTGCTTGTCACTAAGAATATAATATATTTTGATAATATATCCTAGAATGGTTGAAATTAGAGTTATCATAAAGAATGTTATGTGTATCGCACAGTTTTAACACCAAAACAAACTTTCTCTTCGGCGCTCCAATTTTCACCCCTTCCTTTCTTCTGATCATCTATTGTAGAGTTTTTATTATAAAATAAGCACTTTTTATTTAACTTTTTGTTGCTTAATGTTAGTAGTAGCAGTTTCGTATTTATAATACGCGCGAGAACTTCATTTATTCCGTTACGCGCAAGAGTTGTTGCTAATATGTAATATTCACGGGTAATATTACATTATTATACGTGAAAACAACGCCAAAAACAAAATTATAGTTGATAATTTTGTTGCACCAGCAAAATCTTTTCAAAAATCAATATTTGAATTTATATCTTAATAGTATATTCTATTTTAAATTTTAATAATTTATATAATAAATCAGCTATGTAGATAAATGGAACGGTGCGAACGAATGATGTCAGATTCAATGAATGTTTTCTATAGATAATCTGTGGATATTATTTAATCATGGACTAGCTTGTGGTACTAACACATCCTCCGTTAGTCTGCGATTTGTAATAAGATCGAATTTTAGTCATAGGACCAACGTTAGTACCGTAACAATCCAAGACTTGTAAGTTATGGTTTAAACCAGGATGAAGATCATTTTTTGTAATAAGACCGTTAAGGTTCTAATTGGTAGTAATATGGATAGTAAGGTTATAGCCCATTTTATGACCAAAAATTGGTAGCATTATGTGGATATTCTTAAGTAGAAAGAAGAAGATTGTTTTTACTGCACATCTTGGAAGTTTTACGACTTTTTCGGACACGAACGAAGATCACACGTTTTAATTACGGGTCCTGTGTTTATTTTATGGTTCCTCCTTAGTCTTTTATTTACAGTTAATTATTGAAATGCCAGATAAAACTGTAGAACCATTTCCCTTAGTGCAAATAGTTTTTTTTTTTCAAAAAAAATCTTAACCTGAATTTGATTAGTTTAATTGACTTAAATCATATTATATTAGGTCGATGTTAAGGATACATCTTGTACCTGAAAATAAAAAATAAACTACACTACTAAAATTTTCGAAGGAACGAGCGAACGCGTCGTCCTATCTCTTCAATTAAATTCACTTAAAGTAAAAACTTAAATAATGTAGTTTTTTTTTTGATTATTGTAAGATTGTAATGTAGGGTGTGTAAATATATTCAGATATTTTAAATTCGTAAGAAATAAAAAAATTGTAAATAACCGCGGACGCTCGGACTGTGGAATGAGCTCCCCGCCGTGGTTTTCCCAATGGAGTACAGCATGGGGTTCTTCAAAAAGGGTCTGAAGAGATTTCTTCAGTGTCGGCAACGCGCGAATATGATACCCCTGGTGTTGCTAGCGTCCATAGGCTACGGTAACTGCTTACCATCAGGCGGGCCGTATGCTTGTTTGCCACCTTAGTGGTATAAACAAAAACTAGAATTACGAAATTTGGCAAAAAGCAAGGTATAAAGGGAAAATTCCGAAACATTAAAAAAGTTGAAAATTATGGTAAATTTTGGTACTTTAAAATTTTTCGCCTACTTTTCATTTCACAGTCAATTTGAGTAAGGTTACATTATTATTGTACGGAACCCTCCGTGAGCGAGTCCGACTCGTACTTGGCCGGTTTTTATTTTTTACTATAACCGTTGGGTTTCCTATTTTTATATCTTGGTATGAAACAACACACTAGGCTACCCTATCACAAGATTATTGTTTTATCTTTCTCTTAAAAGATTTTGATCATATTTCCGAGTAAATTAAAGGAAAAGAGCGGGCGCATCGTCTCACGAGGAAGACATAAAACTGTCGACAGTTAATTAACTAGACACACACGTACTATGCTTCGGAAGCACTTTAGTCGAGGCGTGGAGACGAAATTGGCTACAGTATACAGTTCTTTTAACAATTTTAGTTCTTAATGAGATTTTGAATAAATACGATACCAGTTATATGTTTTTATGGTGAATAAAAAACGGAAATAACGAACATTTATTTTGAAGTCACACAGAAACATAACATAATTTCATAACCGCAGTAAAATACTGTATTTATGTACAATAGTCAATTTTAACATAAAATTAATGATGTTAATTCATTTTGAAAACACATACTAGATGGATATTTTAAAAACCATCCTAATTTTCCTTTTGAAACCTTATAACTCATTTTTTCTATGAAACTAATTTATTTTGTATACATTCTGAACGTGTTTTTAACAAAAATATGATTTCTTTTCCATACGATTTCCGAGATTAAGTGGATAAAGTAAAAGTCAGACCAAGGAAATCAACATAATTTATAAGAAGCAATCGAAATATCTATTTATAAAATGTCTCGAAACATTTGCAGCTCGCGTATACATAGTTTTTGCCGCAATCCACCAAAAAAATAGATATGTAGGTACCTAATAACGGTGATTTGGTCCAATCATATATTTATTTATTTATTAGTTTTGCAGCTTAACAACATTATAAGACAGCCAGAACGCTACAAAATTAAAAAAAACATTATCACATTAAAATATTACATTCATCGTTCTAACAATCTTTTCCATTGGAAATCCATCGAAAAAAAAAACGTGCCAAACATAGTCAGATTGTCCAAAATATATTTAAAAAAATGTAACCTTGCTGAGTTTCTTGCCGGATTCTTCTCAGTTGAAGGCTGAGTTCCGAACCGGTGGTAACTTCAGTAAATGTGACCTTCATAAGTGCCCTTCTGGGGCCTAAATTGATTAAATATGGCTTTGACTTTAACTTTGACATTCATTCATCAATCGTACCATGCATCCCTGTCACAAACAAGTCACATTGAGGTGCGTCCTTGAGCAGAAAGTATATATGTATGGGAGCTTTGGTATCGAACTATGGTGGATGCGCCAAACCAAGAGGCATATAGCTATTTAAGAATAAGAATAAATTTATTTAGACACACGAAATATAAGAAATGGTAAAGTAAATAATAAATAAATGCTATATAGTATCTAGGTCATCCATGGATAAGCTTAGGAAAATATGGAGGAACCGAAACATAAACAAAGCCACCAATACGCTCGTCAGATTTTTCCGCAGACGTGGACTCTAAGGGAAAGCGATAAGAATAATATAGACGCTCTCAAAATGTGGTGCTGGAGAAGACGACTCGGATATATCTTGGAAAGAATTCCGTACAAATCTCCGAAGTCCATACTCCAGGAACTTGGTATAAAACAGCAAGTCCTAATCAGCAAATCCTCCGAAGTGCAGTCTCGCATCCTTACTTCATTTGGACACGTGTCACGGCGCGGAGATGTTTCCATAGAGCGATTGGTGGTGCAGGGTAAAGTAGAAGGCACCAGAGCACGTGGGAGATCACCCATGCGATGGACGGACAAAATTAAGGCTGCAATAGGCGGTCTCATCAACGACTGCACCAGAAGCGCAGCAGTTAGGGACGAATGGCGGCGTGTTGTAAAGCACGCCACAAACCACACGTCATGACGACCGCAACTACTCTGTCAAGAGTGACACGCATGAGAAGAATAATAACGGAACACCTTTCACTGAAATCATAACCATGTGGACCATACAGAAACTTTGTCATCATGTTACATTATATAAATTAGAATGTAAGTCACGCAGAGCAGATCTTTTCAACATCCTAGATCTTTACACAAAACAAAGTTACGAGGTTATGTACAAGACAAGTTCGTTGGCTGTTATAAACATGAAAACTTCTGTCTTGTAATCTAAACAGTTACAGGATCATGTTTTAGCTGTCTCTGAAACTTTTTAAACATACAGTAAGTTTTAATCATATAGTAGAGCTTATAAAAAAGAATATCAAGGCTTTGCCACACGGAGGAAAAGTACTTTATGTATTGCAGGTATATAAGATTCCACCTATCGCGGAGCAGGTCGTGGGTTCGATTCCCCCATAGGACATGCATTTGTGTGCATGAACATGTCTGTATGTCCTGAGTCTGGGTGTAATTATGTATGTATATTAGTATTTACAAACATAAAGTAGTATATGTATTATATCAGTTATCCGGTTTCCATAGTACAAGCTCTGCTTAGTTCGGGATCAGATGACCGTGTGTGAGGAATGTCCCAGGATATTTATTTTATTTATTATTTATTATAAATGGCCTAAAACCTAAGAAGTCTATTGTCTTCAAATAACATGGTAAATATAAAAATTAATCCTTATTTCCCTTGGTCACGCCATAATTGACAACGACTTTACATATTACATCCATCTTTTTTTTTTACTTTTCGATTTCTCTAGAGAGGGTTCATACAGAAAAAATAAAACATATCTTAGATTTTAAATTTACCTATAAGTAAATAATATAAATGAAACAATATTTTTATATGGTTTGAAAAACATAATGGAATGAAAATTGCTCGATACAAAAAAAAACAACGATACCTCTAATATTAATTATTTTTTGTCTTCATTCGTTCATGGTGTATGTAACTCGATAAATAATATCAGTAACTTATGACCTAGGGCTGATACTAACGACTTTTTAAAATATTATATACTTTACGAGTTATTTAGATTAGAAGCGCGTAACACGCTTCCGTCTCATGCCACGCGAATATTAGACATAAGTTTGTTTCATCTGCCAGTCGCATTTTTTTCTGGCTTTAGAGCTAGGCTTTTTTTTGCGCGCTCAGAAATTTGCGTAGAAAATTTAAGAAATCTTAACGGTAGGGTTATCCCTCGGGTACGCGGGTGAAATTGTGGGGCGCAACGCAACTAGTCTGTCAATAATTTGCATACAAATATACATTTACAGTTGGAATGTATGTTTTTCACATACTATGTAGTTTTCCGATTTCTTGGAAATGGCTTTAACTGAGTACGAAGGAAGATTCCATTTACAGTTTATAATGATCATGGAATTTGAAGATACGATGGAATTTACCAATCAGAAATTGAATATAAGGCTTCTATCATTATTAAAATTTTATACTTTTTTGTAGGTAATAAATAACCCACTATGAAGTCGGCTTTCTTTTTTGTCAACAGTTTATATTTAACTAGGATTTAGTTATCACTGTGGTTGTAACACAAACAATAGTTAAATATACACAGTTGTCAAGTTCTACATAAACACTTGGTTGTAGTGTAGTCTGCGGTATCGGTCTCCCTATGTAAAGTGTATCTTCGACCATTCGCTCGTGTTTGGGAACCGACCCGTATTGTTTACAGGAGTCTGCCTGTACAGTCGGCTGTAAATTTGTCTGGTTGGCACACAGTTAAGTCAAACTCGAAGCCATTTATTCAGTTTAGGCACTAGTAATAGAGCAAATAATTGAAGGCCAAAGCTACTGAAGTTACCACAGAAGTGGTAATGTTTTTAATTGAAGAAATGAGACGCGCGTCCTGTCACGAGCCAGCGGGTTTCCATACATTCTTGAGATACATTCTTAATTTTTGTTTAATTACTTTTTTTGTAAGTTTTTTGCTGAACTGGCTTATCCACTTGTATATTATCGTCAAACTCTCCGGAGCCGTGGGACACCAAAACTCTTTTTTAACACGATTTTATAAGCTTCACCTGTAAGTATGTAGTTATTTATGTATGTAATGGAATTTTCAAATATATTTAAATATTAGTAAAAAAAAGTAAGTACCAATATATAATATTTTGGAAAAAAATTAAATATAGTCAGATTGTCCAAAAAAATATTTAAAAAATGTTACCTTACTGAGTTTCTTGCCTGTTCTTCTTAGTTGAAGGCCGACTTACGAATTTGTGGTAACTTCAGTAGCTTTGATCTGCATAAGTGCCCTAGTAGGGCCTAAATTGAATAAAATAGCTTTGACTTTGACTTTGAAACGTAATTTTCATCGACTTTCAGATTTAAATGAAACTTTGCACACTTATCAAGGCCCATTTCCTTTAGAACTGTATAATGCTCACTGTGTGTATAGTAGTGAACGCGGAACGCAGAACTCTGAACGCGAAACTCTAGAACTCTCTTTGTGGGTTCAGTGCCTTATAAATAAAAGGAAACTGTTAAAAGATTAATAATGGTAATATTACATAATATAAATAAAATAATACACAGGAAGCAATACAATTAATAATACATTTTCGATGTGAAAATTTATATAATTTACTGAAATTCGTATACCGCACAGGCACGCGCAAATACATGATTATTATATTACGTGATTAATATAAAGCACTAAATAATAGCGACACATGAGACAAGCTTTACTTATTATATAGGTACATACGTACAGTACAGTACACTCAATCATATATAACTTAATATGTTAAAAAGTGAAGCAGTATGTCTGTTTAAAAAAAACTATCTGTGAACTATAAAGTTATGTTACTATACTATACGTATGTATTTATTTATTTATTTTAGGTCAGCCAACAATTGTTTACACAGTTCATTTACAGTTTTGGATTTTAAAATTAACATTATTAAGTGTAACAAATTACTTATAGGCTAACACCACATTCATAATTAATGTATATTTGCCTATATAGGCAATAGATATATATTTATTTTGATAGACACACTACACAGCTATGTGATAACTCATATAATTTATGGTCACACACATAAGTAGAATAAGTAAATTGTTGTATTACATACAAAATTGACAGTGACTCGGTTTCATACTATGAATCCCATACTGATACCGGACTCCAGCACTAATTTTCTGTCGTAGCCATGAGTGAATAGATAAAAATAGGGAGAGGGACAAAATAAAAAGGAACCCGAAAAGGGTGCAAAAACTGAAATCCGAAATTGATTAATAAATAAGCGCGCAGATTAAAGCTGCCTTGAATTTAAAGGATAATATATATTTTTTATCAATGCAGGGATAATATTCTTTTTATTAAATAAAATCCCTGCTTTTCCTCAAATTGAAATAAAATTCAGCAATATTTCTGCTACATATCACCTAAACATAATTCACTATGAATCCATCTTGGGTATCCAAATTCATTAAATCATTGATTTTAGTGTAAGTTTTATGAGACTGATTGTACTGAAAAGCGTGCCATAGACAATGGACTACAAATTACAATACACGAGGTAGACAAGTATTGTACGCTATCGTGTTTACGGGTTAAATTAGATTTAGATAACCGTGTTATCGACTATGAACATGGGAATCCTTTTTGCTAAATTAATGTAATGTAATATAACCCTTATGACACGGTAGTAATTAGGTTTTTTGGAAATAGGATGAGAATATGTTCGTTGATTAGGTAGTCCTAAGGGTGAGGCATATTTGCAGGCATTTCAAAAAGAGAACCACAATCCTCTGACTCTAAGTACTGGTTCTGAAAGAATCATTATCTGAGATGACCCGGCACGAAACTCTGTCATTACTTTTTCGGAAATAAGTTTAGACTCATTTACGTGAAGCGAAAATTTTGCGCGCACGGGGGAGTTTGAAATTTGGCATAGTTATGGCATAGAGATAGATTTACCTAGAAAGAGCATCGCCGTACTACACGAATATATAAAACAGGCCAACTTTTTTAGGCTGGTGCGCATAACATGCTTATGATAATGATGTTCATAAATGAAAGCAGTTGTTGAAATATTCCGCCGAAATTTTTTTGGCGGACAAAAAATCAGTAGAAAAACCCGAGGAAATTATTTGAAATAAATTCAACCGTAACCATCTAAATCGCATTAGCCGTTGACGAGTAATCAGTGAAAGTACATTAAAAAAAATACGCATTGAAAATAATAACTTCCTCCTTATTTTGAAGTCGGTTAAAAATATGCTCAATTAAGGCTAATATACTAAAGCAAACTAAGAATTATACATAAAAAAATATATTAAATAAATAAACAGAATTAAAGGGTTGATTAAAAAGGTTTTTCCTAACAATGACGTCATTCATAGTTTGTCGGAGGAACCACAGAGAACTCTCCATTGTTATAAAGTGACCCACTTTGCCTTCACCACACATTTACCCTACTTAATACAAATTGTATTTGTACTCTTCTAAGGGATGTTTTTTACGCTACCCATGGTTTTTATCGAGAACTAATAATTATGTATATTTACATGTATATTTCTGTTTATATTTATTTACTTCTTAATTTTTATTACTATTTATTTATTCTTAGTTTTGGTTTTATTGTGCACTCCGTCTTTGTAGTTTGTTTTAACTCCTCTCCATCCAAAGGTTGCCTGGTAGAGATCACTTTTAGTGATAAGGCTTCCCATTTTAACACTTTATTATTCTTATGTTTTGTTTGTTAATTATATATTTTTTTTGGTGTAACAATAAAGTATCATCTATCTATCTATATATGTGACGTAGTCAATAAATAACTATACCTATTTAGTTACTTTAAAATCATTCTACAAATTAACTACTGGGCACGAAGGTCTGGACATTTCAATCTTTTTTCTAAATTCCATATCATCATTTGTGATCGATGCAGCACACGAACGGAACTGGTCCTCGAGTGCAGCTGTCGGAACACGCCGTTGAGCGCTTGGCGACAGATTTTCACTTGAGGTGGGTGGGGGAGAAGGGTTCTAGGCAGGCGGATACTACAGGTCCATAATACCCGTGTTATGGTTTCCTCACGATGTTTTCCTTCAACCACTGAGCTAACATCGCCTAAATCATGATTATTTACCCCCTTACTCATGAAACGTTATTTAACTAATATACTGTTTAAAGGGTCACGTAAATAATGTCACTCCATTGTCATTGTCAAATAATGTGACATTATTTACGTCACCATTTAAACAGTATATTAGTTAAATAGCGCTTTATGAGTAAGGGGGTTTATGTTTACACAAATTATGATAAAATTATCATAAAGTTAATGTTCTTTTCTGTTTAAACGGGCCAATTTATAGAACTGCCAGTCGGATTCGAAAAAAAACTTTCACTTATAGGGAGCTACATTATTACTGAGTGTTATTAGCTACTCTTTATCCCGGGAACACGGGTGAAACCTCGGGGGACAGCTTGTTTATGATAAAATTATAATCATGATTAAGTAAATGTAAAATGATTGCTAGAGAGTTAGAGCATAGCGTTTATTCGCTCAAAGAGTAGCTAAACTGGGGAAGTACCTTACGGAATACCGCAGCCAAATAACTATATGTTGTGTGAAGTTGTGTTCCTGCGCGTGAGTAAGGTCGCCAGTGCTCATATGGGAGGGGGGAAAGGTCGGTAACGCGTGAGCGATGCTTCTTGTATTGCAAGCTTCCACATGGCTACGGTAACCGCTTACCATCAGGCGGGCCGTATGCTTGTCTACCGACTTAGTTGTATAAAAAAAAAAATGTTAATCATGTTGACTTTTTCAATGTTTCAACATAAAATAAACAATTGTCTTACTGGAAGTCAAAACAATAACGTAACTTAGGTAACTTTGTACGAATAAGTGAATAATTTTGTTAAAATTTCATAACATTTGGGTAAGTGGAGCAGGCAGGGTCATTATGAAAGTAAAAACCGTTCATAATTAGCAAATCAGACTCTATTGTGATGGTAATAAGTATTACCATAATAATGATATGTTGACTAATTCTTTAAAAGCTATTGACTTCGTGGTAGTTCTGATAGGTTATTTGGAGGTAGGTAATAGGATAATAGATACCTAGGGATTGCACGGGATTCTAAAATTAATATGAGAATGTATACATAGAATTAAAAATAAGATCGTTTAAGTTAATCGATAAAAGGAATGAATAAGTCGTTTTCTAGGTAAATTAGGCTACTGCATATCTTCAAGGGTAGGTAAGGAATGATAGATATATAAGCGAGTGATAACTTAACCAAAATGTATCATATTACAAATGGAATAAAGTTGCAAATGACAATGAGATATTTGTCATAACCGTCTAACAGCTCAAACATTGCAGAGCTTTTATTTTGGAAGCCGACACATGAGTGTGTGGTATAAAACAAAACAATTATTTATGGAAATTGGTAATTTATTTAGATCCTGAATAAATAACATAAAATATCGGATATAAATAAATAGAAGCGGAACACAATTGTGTCAACGTGACAATAATGCCATTCGTAGCGAAGTTTGTTCCATAAAATCACTGTGCATTTTTGGATATCGCTTGTAATCCGTTTAAATTTAAATTGCGTTTGTCCGTGCGAGCACTACACTCAGTACACTAAAAAGTCGTTTAATAAAGCTGGACGTAAGCCGCGGCGGCGGGCTGGTACTGCGGAACTGCTGTGTACACGTAAAGTGGTGCACTATCTTCATTTCGGTACTGAAGACGAGCTGTGTACGCCATGTTACGAAGGTCATTCTCCGTCTGGAACTGCACCCTTTGGAGCTGCGAGCCAGGCAGCAGCACATAGTAGGCACCTTGGTTGCTCACAATCTCAGCGTCACTCTTCGGCTGTTCTTCAAGATTCTCTTTCTGTTCCACTTTCTCTCTTCCCTCCGTGACAGTTTCTGCCTCAGTTTCATTCTTAGATTCCTTAGCTTCACCTTCTGGAAGTCCATATTCTGGACTCAAGTAAGTTGTCAATGGAGCACCGTAGCTGTCATCGGGAACACCGTAGTTGGTTGAGGGTGGAGCATTTTCTTGACGAGACGGCAATTTAAATTCTTTGTTAGGTCTGAACCCGGCGGCTGGGTATGGAGCATCGTCGCTTTGAGGTGCCTCTCCAAATTCCTGCCTTCCGAATCGAACTTCTCTGAAGCGTGGTGGTTCAGATGCCACAACCGCTGCCAAGAGGAGTACACAAGCGAAAGTCTTCATCGTTGTTGATGCTTCGACTGACTGTAGACGAATGATGCTGTGACCTATCACTCATGCGCTTTTATACATGATTTTCTATTCCATGAGTTTCTGAAGAAGTTTCCTTTCCGGAAGATTCTCCTCATAGATCGTTATTCCGGCCGTGTGAGCCACGACATTGGCCCCTTAAGCGAAGATCATCGGTTGTGTAACGTGTGTCGATTAGGACCTGTCAGTGTAGTTCGCGCGTACGTGATCCGATTGCTGAGGTGACATCGTAAATGAGTATTAATATTCATGACTGCTCTGCTGTAATCGCTCTCTTTCACCGCCAGTAATTAGAGCTTTGTTGCGAGGCAATATTCACCTTATTGTGAGCATAATGGATCGGCTGGTCGAGCAATCACGGATCCTGCAGACTGAATTTGCCGGTTTGGGTAATTAAAACGCCGCGGGGCCAATTTTCCTGTATTGGTATAGTGGTGGATGGTGTTATGCATTATGTATGATGCACCTTGATGTTCTATTATGGCGTTCGATGGCCATGAACCAAGTTACAATGTAATACGCAAATTAATTTAGGTATGTAATGTTTGTCCGACTTTGTTGTGAATCATTCAATTGTTTAATTCAGGTTACTAAGACAAGGTGGAGCTAAGTGTTTGCTTAGGTATTATTGAATTTTAATAAATGCATATTTGTAGAAGAAGCTGTTGCAAAAGGAACCTTACACAAGTTGCGTCGTTATTATTAATTATTTCCCGGGAAATTTAAAAAGATTTTATTTTAAAATGTGCCATATTGTTTGGCACGTGACGACCTCACGGCACGTTCACCCATGCATGTTCATTTCACAAAATGGCTGCTTGACGTTTAATTACACGGGAAAATGGCGTCTACGGGCCGACGATGCCGACGCCTGTCCACACGTCGCGTCGTTACGCCGGGAAAAATGGATATTTAAGAGATTATCATACGCTTAGGGTTCTGTGGCAGTTATTATGAGAAATAAATATTAAATTACCAAAAAATGAAAATAATTTCTGTGAAAAATATATGTGTGTTTAATGTAACAGTTCAAAGAGTTAATCATGAAATAAATATCATGTACCTTGATCAATAAAGATATCTGGTAAATGCTTCTTTTCGAAACCATTAAATTCTACCGAGATGGTAACATCGCTGGTTCTTTTTCCCATTCTTCATAATCCTGATCAATGTCAGATTAGTTAGTCGAAGAGAACTCTCCACCGCCGCCCCCCCGGCGCCGCAGGTCCCTCCGATCCGGATGGATCCGTATGAAAACCAAGCGTGTAACTTTTTTTGTACTAACTAATGTTTTTTTTTGTACTACGTAATGTCACAAGATTGATTTAGTTAATCTGGCATTCAATTTGAAACTTTTGTCAGCTAAACATATCCCTCGCTACACATATCTGGTGGACATGCACCTTTATGCGAGTTCCCTGTCCGCGCGAAAAATGTTTCTAAAGAAGAACATTGTGCCCCATTTTTGCATTTTTGACACGCGAACATTTTACATACACTTGCGGCATCTATTTAGATGTATATCCGTGTACCTACTTGAACAATATAATTAACACGGTGTATGTGTAAAATATGTTTTCTATATTATTATTTTCTGGTGTCCACAGAGATTTGATACTTTTTAATAAATTACCCAATCCCGGGTTTATGGAACGAAATTATCAAATAATTGGACCGTACTTTTTTGTTGCGCAGTTTTATACAAATTGGATAACTCGTCGTTATTGTAAATTTGTTTATTTTTTTGTTTTTGGCCTTTATGCTGCCTTTTGGAACGGTTAAATGTATTTCATAGACTCCATTCGACAATAAAATAGATATAGGTATTCAATTAATGTTTTTAGACGTTTGTATCGGTGAAAGGTAAATTGTCCCTCTGAAGTCCATACCGAAACGGGTCCAATTTTAAAACAACAATGTGATACTATCCATAAAAATGTAGCATAATAAATTGGAATGAAAGATACATTCTATAGAAATAAGGGTAGTGGTACACACAGGTATAGCATGACCCTAAAAATCAATACATTTTACATTGTTTCAAGAGTAGTGAAACAACCAATCGGGACCAATGGAAAATAATTGGCTGGATTTTCATTTACACATTTTTAATAATATTTTATAACATACCTTTTTTTTTGCCCGCCTGATGGTAAGCAGTTACCGTAGCCTATGGACGCTTGCAACACCAGGGGTATCACTCGCGCGCTGCCGACCCTGAAGAAATCTCTTCACGCCCTTTTTGAAGAACCCCATGCTGTACTCCATTGGGAAAACCACGGCGGGGAGCTCATTCCACAACCTGAGCGTCCGCGGAAGAAAGCTCCTTTGAGCCCGCACAGTTCGAAACAATTCTGGTTTCAATGTGTGAGGATGGATTCCCCGTCGATGGCGTGAGTTGCGATGGTGGAAGGTAGCCGTGGGCAACAAGTCGAACAATTCCTTAGAACACTCTCCGTTGTTCAAGCGGTAGAACACACATAAGGAGGCAAAGTCTCTCCTCAGACTGAGGGGCTCTAAACCGCTTGTGAGCTCGGGATCGTCAACAATTCTGGCGGCACGTCGCTGGACCGAGTCTAAAGGCCCAAGCTGGTATCCCGGTGCTCCCGCCTATAGATGACAGCAGTACTCCATATGAGGCCGGACCTGCGACTTATAAAGTTGCAGCCTTTGCCCCGATGTGAAGTACTGCCTCGCTCTGTTGAGCACTCCAAGCTTTTTGGATGCCAGCTTCACCTTGTCTTCCAAGTGACTTCGGAACAGAACGTCGCTGGAGATGTCGACGCCAAGGATCCCGATGCTTTGACTGAAGTTCAAGGAAGTGTTCTGGAATTGTGGAGCCACAGACCATGGGGTTTTCTTAGCGGCCTACCTAGGAGGCCCGCGGTTTCATCCCCATTTACGGTCCGATAACATTCGACTATATTTTGTAACTTATGTTCAACAAAAATCATTTGAATTTAACCCTTACATAATTTTAAAACAAAGACGCCCCGCCCCAGTCATTAGGTCCTGCATACCACTAAGCCACCGCAAGCCGCGATGTAACCTCAAGTGAGCATCCAACATTCCTGGCATGTCCAATTTGGAATCTAATCACGAAAATGGATCACGTACTAACATGAGGCTATTGTTAGTATTCTCAAGTTTACCGGCACTTCCTTTACGACCAATATTATACGATAGAGGAAAGGTTTATTTTATTAGACTAACTTCCATCCCGTGGCGTTATCCCTGAGTTTGACAGATATTTATGTCCTGGAGAATCTACGTGCCAAGTTTATTCCAAATTCGTTCAGCCTGAGGTCTAGTAGAGACTGTGGATGTGCTGTTGTTTTAAGAGAGGTAGAGCATAGCGTTTATTCGCACAAAGAGCAGCTCGACTGGGGAAGAACCTCCACCTTACAGAATACCGCAGACAAATAGCTTTATGTTGCGTTCCTGCACGTGAGTAGGTCGCCAGAGCTAATTGGGGAAGGGAGAAAGTGATGTCCCGTGTGTTGCTAGCGTCCGTATGGCAATGGCATGGCATGGTAACCGCTTACCATTAGGCGGTCCGTATGCTTTTAGGAATACCGACATTGCCGTATAAAATATATACGGCCAGGCCTATGGCATTCGCTGTGTCTGGACACACCCTAAAACTCGCATAAATTCTCAAATACACATTTAAATAAATGGGTTTCCCAAATTGGCTATATCTTATTTTGTCAAAGTATAAGGTTCAATTTACGACCTCATTTCCGATTGTCAGAAATCAAGGGTATGACCCTTTATGTTGTACCTTTGATATTAATAATTTTCAGAACAATGCTACCTGAGAATTAAAAGAAAAGACTGAAAATTAATTCAATTCATTCTGATTTGTTAAAACATTTATACCTGACTGCCTACCCAATCAACTTGAAAATCTGTGTTCTGGCGACTACACTCTGGACCCTGTTGCCTTCTAGATAGTGTGTTTACCACTTTCGGCCACATCCTCACATACCGTGTTGAGATTGTGGTCAACCACAATCATTCTAAAAAAATAACCAACATTTTACCCCATTTTCAAACGATCAAAATTCAAAATTCAAAATTCAAAATCATTTATTCAAATAGACCTTCGCAGGCACTTATGAAAAGTCTGACTCTAATACTCTAATACCGGTTCGATCCTTTAATGTCGTTACATGTTTGTGACAATAACAATAGGATAAGAAAATTACTGTCATGTAGCTTCAATGAAATAGCTGGTAAAAGGGGTAGACAGGTCTGTTAGGGAAGGCACCAGGAAACAATTTATTTACAGGTAAAATACGGGCAATGGGATTCGAAAAGCTGCTTTTCAAAGACAGCTGTTAGAGACGGCTCTATCTTTATTTCATGTGTTGTATGTATACAAAATAAGATTTATGATTCAGAATACGGTAGTGTAGTTATAATTTTTTTTATTGTTATTTTTAACTGACTTCTTTTTTTGTATAAATGGGCTTGCTTTTGGTTAAATTAGGTATTTTGGTTATATAAAATTAAATTAATATTATAATTGCGAAAGTAACTCTGTCTCTAACTCTTTCACGCCTAACCCGTTGAACCTATTGCTTCTAACCTACTGATTAGAAGCAATAATGTAATAAAACAGACTGTATCGTGGAATTGCATATGTGTGAGTACTGTAAACGTGCCAGCTTTCGTTAACCGACATGTAAGGTATATTTGGAATCCCTATAATGCGTGATCCTATGAAACCAGTTTATTCAAATACAATCCGTTTGGTTCGGATAGCGATACGCCCGCCCATTCACCACCACGCTTAACCATTTGCAAACATATTGGGTACCCGATGAAAATATTTCCGGCTCTTTTGACTTTCAAATGAATCACCGGGAGCTACGACTAAGTAAACCAAATCAATTGTATATAATGAAATCTATTGGCACGCAGTAAAATATGTCGCACGCAATACTCGCTTTATATTTCTTAGGAAATCTAGAGCAATAAAGATCTATTTTCTATGTGGCATGTTAATCTAAGAAAGTTCAACTGACGGTTATCAGCATTGAATTTTAATTCCGACGAAATTGGAAATGGTTATAAAGATGCTGGTTGTATGTAAAGATTTGTAGATGATTCTATACAGGGCTTCCCATGCCCATCCCACACGGAAGGAAGGAATAGACAGATAGGAAATGTTACTGTAATTAGACTTATGGTGCCGCCGCGCCGGTTGGAAGCGGACCGCATGCAGCAGCAGCGGACAACACTGTCGTTGTCACTGCGTCGTACTGGTTTCTATTTATACAAAGTAGGTATATTATATATTAAAGTTGTAGACTTTGAGTGTAAACTATTGTTTTGTTCATTATTTATAACAGTAGGTAATACCTCAGAGTATATAAATACTACGTACACAGATAGAATGGTTGGCTTATCATATTAAATTACGAATAAAGCAAATACCTCAGAGGATTATACTAGCAATACTGACAAATTCATATATTTGAGTTAATTTAGTTAAACTACGTTTACTATATCTATAATGTGTTTCTATGAAATACCTTCCATAGCTAGCGACACGTTGCGGTCGCCTAACGACACGTCCCACAGTAATATGGGAACGAATGAGAAATAATTAGTGACGCGGCGACAGTTTGGTCCATAGACGTGAGTATGGTGTCGTCTGCTGCTGCTGCATGCGGTCCTCTTCCAACCGGCACCTTCAAAATGGAATCCCACCCGCGAAATGTTGAAAAATAGGAAAATACTTCATTTTTATGATAGCATTCGAAAGGGTCAATTGTTAAGGTTAAATTCCTATACTACCTACCTACTACATTTTCTCTATACAAATATACGTAGGTACATAAAACCAAGCCAATTCAATTCAGCAAGCTACGAGTGTAAGTAGAGCAGATTGGCCTTTTTAATTTGTCACGAGCCAGACTACCGGCCGGGTCATCCGGCCCGATCTGTAACTAATGGAGTGTCCGGCGTCCGGAAAATAGTAGATGGATTGGTAGCGGACGCTTCGACTGCTGCGTTCGTCGGAAAGCGCTAAAATCACTTTTTAAACGAGGTTTGTGGTTGGGTTAGTGTGGAATTTGAAAATTATAAGTATGGCGCCGATTCTGTTGTAAATCGCACTAAACAAATTTTTGTCACATCACATCTCATTTTTTTCTTACGAACATTATTGAAAACTCATAAATACGATACCATAATTATCGTTCGTGTTCTAACAGTGCAAGAATTGTGTCAATAAATACATATATCTTCAGTTGTTAATATTTATAATGATTATTTTATTTCATACCAACAGCTTAAGTGAAACAAAAAAATATTTAAAATGTCACTTTATTAGTTATAATTTAAATTCAATTAGCAAAAGTATTAAAAATGTGACACAGATTTCGCCAAAAATCAGGACGATGGTTATTCCGCCGTTTGTGCCACCACCACTTTCGAGTCAGTTTTAGTTTTGCTCTTTATTTTGATGTATATCTATGTGAATTGACATACTGCTATCTTGAGTGCTGTCTGATTTGTACTCCTGAGTGGTTCGTTGCATATGTGCATCGCCTCTGTAATCAGTTTCTATTTTGTCAATTTTAGTCTCAAGAGAATCAATTCTTTGTTTCAACTCGTTAACTGATCCCCTCATAGTTTTAACAGCACTCAGTATCAAAAATTGTTGCATTTTTAAATCATTAATCATATCTTTTATATCAGTTTTTAAATTAATTACTTCTCTTTCATAACCTTCAAAACAGTTATCATTTTCAGTATTACTTCTAGGAGGAATTATAGACGTGGTATCCGTTGTTGGTTTAAGTCTTACTATTCTGCAGTCTTTTGATCCGGTTTCATAACATTCAGCTAATATAATATTGTTTTCCTTATCAAATGCTATGCCAACGGCTATTGCGTCAGGAGTGAATATCTTTTTAAACGTAGCTTTGTCATCGTTCATTATCTCGTATATGCCATCTCGTGTACAAGCGTAAACTTTTCCGTTATTGTCAAGACGCATCGTATGTACAAAAAGAGGCCCATTATAGAACAGGCCTATTGGTTCTTTCATGAAAAAAAATCCATAAACGCTGTAGAGATTATTTTCATTATCAATAAGGAAACGGTACGCCTTATGGTTAGGAAGTTCAACGGGATTCCCATGTTCTAACATATAAGTATAATCCGTATTTCTGGAAATATAATAAAGTGTATCTTTGAACAACATATCAGATATTCCTCCAGTAATATTGACAATGAGTTTTGCATTATTGGTAGTTATGTTGTATTCGAAAATGCCTTCATATCCGGCTATATAAACAACATGGGTGTTTTGATCAACAGTTTGTACATTGCCTCCTCTGATACCTTCAATATTTTTAAACTCTTTAGTATCTAAATTGAGTACGGCTGACTGATATCCGCTGTGACTATTTTTCTCATAACTGAAGTATAAACTGTTTGTACTGTGATCAACTATCAGTTGATTCAGATTTTGGGGACGTTTTAGGGTTAATAATATTTCCTTTTCATAGTGGACTATTTCATCGACAGTAATGATATCCTGCATCAATACTTGGACAATCAGGGTGGACAGGAGAATGATGAGTTTCATTTTAGTCTGAAATTTAAAGAACAAGTTTACATTGTTAAAATATTTGGCGTACGAAAAGAGAAATAGAGAGAATATGAATGTGGATGTGGATGGATATACAGTATAAGAAATAGATGGAAGGATTTTATGAAAGATGATATGAGTCGACTGGGGAAGTACCTCCACCTTACAGAATACCGCAGCCAAATAACTTTATGTTGTGTAAAGTTGTGTTCCTGCGCGTGAGTGAGGTCGCCAGAGCTCATAGGGGAGGGGGGAAAGGTCGGTAACGCGTGAGCGATGCTTCTTGTGTTGCAAGCGTCCATATGGCTACGGTAACCGCTTACCATCAGGCGAGCCGTATGCTTGTCTACCGACTTAGTTGTATAAAAAAAAAAAAGTAAGAAAGGTGTGAATGCTGATGTGACAGGGTTAATGGAAGAAACGTGCATATTTCATCGACTCCAAATAATGAATTAATTGAGAACAGGGAAGCCAGGGTAGATTTTTGACTTAAGTTTGCTAGGCAGGCGGATTTTGTAAATTTTTCTAGGTCCCATGGCCTCGTTTGACGTTTTCTTCCGAAATATTACGGCGTTTCGTAATTCGGTACATTTTATGTATTATCGGTACGTATTATATATGTATGTATGTTGGTACGTTGGTACACATGACAGTAAATTGGCTCCTGTATCTACCAAGACTTGGAGATTTTCTCCATGCAGTAAGCTAGGCTGACTCATAAGAATTTTTCTTTACATACGTTTTAATGTTGAAATGAAATGAAATATAGGCTTCACAGACACATTGAATAGTCATCCCTATTATAAGGTTTGGAAGATTGCTTTTGCTGAGAAAAGAAGTGATGGCAATGAGCTCAGTGATGTAGCTGATGGAGGAAAGCACACAAAGCTTAGAAAGGAACTAGCTCTCAAGTGTAGCTGTAATTAATTTTGATTAAATGGGGAACTGTGTTCGGAAAGGTTCTTTCAAGATAGATAGGGTTAAATGGATTCTACCGTTAAAAATTTGATGTAGACTACCTGGGGATCTACCTCCACTACCTTACAGAAAATCGTAGCCAAGTAACATGTGGTATTCCTGCGGAGAGTAAGCTCGCTAGAGCATGAGAAGTCGCTGTGCTGGTAATGTGCGGGGACCAGTGATAAAGTACCAAATTATATTGCCCTTCGTCCCTTTCTTTGCCGGCACAGAAACTCCTCAATGCCTCGTCAAACAAGTCAAGGCAAGTCTCCCGACCGAGTTCTTTCTAGGTTCCTGCTCACTAGTAGGTAGGTACACTCGTCAATCTCACATTATATTATATTTCGTCGAACATATTTACATCGTATATCCTTTTATATATCCCTTTGCCTCCTCAACTACCACATAAAATCTTTATAATTTACCAAATAATTTTACTTTAACGATTATATTTCATCAGAAAATTCTAATATTAATTTTTCTATTCTGAATTTCTGATACAACACTTTAATATATGTATCATAATCAAATATAAACATTATTTTGGTTGTTTGCTGGCTAACTTTGTTTCTCTGCTGACTTATAGTTTTAAGTATTGTCTAAAACAAAATGTACACCAGGTCCAAGATGTGGGGACCTGGAGACCTGTAAAACAGGTTGTCAAATCTTAGTACGGGCGCCAGTCTCCACAATACATTATAAGTGCTATAGTGTTTTATGACATGTATTTTTTCTTACGTATTTGTGGAGATAAATAATGCTTATTATTATTATTATTAAACAAGAAGAGTGTGAGTGGGAGGGCTCTTCCCTCTCAAAGGTAGTGTTGCAAGCATCTATAGTCTATCGGGCGGGCCGTATGCTAGTTTGCCAGCTTATGGTATAAAATTAAAAAAAACTTACGGTGTCACAAAGTAGCTACACAAATACGAATGAACAAAACAAAAGCTACAATTTACTATATATTTCATAGGAGAAGGAAAACCGATAGGATATTGAAAAATAGTTTAATTAGAAACTTACTTGTAATCTGTAATTCTGGTAGTTATATTTATGGTGTACGTGGATATCGATTGAGTCAAAATTACTTGTAGACAGGTTGTCGTCACGCATATACAAACCTTATAATAGTGCAATAGAGGTGATATTCGATTATCTAAGGACTATAAGTTTTACTATTAATTATTGATTTCCGGGATTCTTGATAACATACCACTACCTACGAAGGTCAGTGTAACTTACCTATAGTTACAAGTTATTTTTTCCTGTTAAATAGCTTTGTTACTATGTACTTTTCATTAATTAAGCCAATTTTGTGGTTTCGACAACAAATATTTAGTGATTATGTTATAATAGTTAGTGATTATGTTTGTATCTAAAATGTATTATGTAGTCAAATCAAATCAAATCAAAAAGTCATTTATTCAGTTTAGGCCCTAGTAAGGCACTTATGGACGTTACATACAGTTAAATTTACCATCGGTTCGAAAGCAAGAAACTCAGCAAGGCTTTTTTAGGGTTCCGTAGCCAAATGGCAAAAAACGGAACCCTTATAGATTCGTCATGTCTGTCTGTCTGTCTGTCTGTCTGTCTGTCCGTGTATGTCACAGCCATTTATTTCCGAAACTATAAGAACTATAATGTTGAAACTTGGTAAGTAGATGTATTCTGTGAACCGCATTAAGATTTTTACACAAAAATAGAAAAAAAACAATAAATTTTGGGGGTTCCCCATACTTAGAACTGAAACTCAATTTTTTTTTTTCATCAAACCCATAAGTGTGGGGTGTCTATGGATAGGTCTTCAAAAATGATATTGAGGTTTCTAATATAATTTTTTTCTAAACTGAATAGTTTGCGCGAGAGACACTTCCAAAGTGGTAAAATGTGTGTGTCCCCCCCTGTAACTTCTAAAATAAGAGAATGATAAATCTATAAAAAATATATGATGTACATTACGGTGCAAACTTCCACTGAAAATTGGTTTGAACGAGATCTAGTAAGTAGTTTTTTTTTAATAGGTCATAAATTGAAATTAATATCAAATACTCAGGTCTATACTACCATTTACTTATATACCTACAGGTTTGTACGGAACCCTCGGTGCGCGAGTCTGACTCGCACTTGGCCGGTTTTTTTTTGTTGTGGAAGATCTTTTCATGTTACAGCTTTTTTTTCCAAATACTTATACAATATGCCATTATTATGCTTATTCATACAATTGTCACTTAGCCAGGGGGGATGCAAGTGCAGAGAGAAGCTACTACAACCACATATTCTTGTCTTCCACGTAATGAGCCACTTTCTAGTAGGTTTTGTCAATACTTACCAACTGTGGTAACAACACCCGTCGGTTCTCGCGAAGGACGCGCGTCCTAGTACAAATTGATGGCATTGTTATATTTTTAACCGCGAGCCAATGAGTTAAGAGAATACATGTTTGACGGGCCAGCTGGATGCCACCTATCGCGCCGGTCGTGGGTTCGATTCCCACACAGGACATGCATTTGTGTGCATGAACATGTCTGTATGTCCTGAGTCTGGGTGTAATTATGTATGTATATTAGTATTTACAAACATAACGTAGTATATGTATTATATCAGTTATCTGGTTACCATAGTACAAGCTCTGCTTAGTTTGGGATCAGATGACCGTGTGTGAGGAATGTCCCAGGATATTATTGTTAATGTTCCAGTATATTTATTTATGTACCTTCTAATACTCCGCAAAATGTAAATTATAATCAGGTCTTTTTTTTCTCTATAAAATATTATAAAAAGGTACACAAAACCTGAGTACTACTAGTAGTACCTATTTTAAATAATAAACAAAACCGTGGGTTTCGTACTGTAAATTTATTCGCTAGTTATGTTATGAAAATGGAAATAAATTTTCTTTTCACTCGTAAATCATGAATTCAAGAAGTTTAATTACCCGATGCGAGTTAAAGCTGTGGTCATTTAACAAGCGCAGGTGGAAGCGGAGGCGGATAGCATTATTTCATAAAGGACACACCTACTGCCATGTTTTTATTAATTGATTTTCTTGTTTGTCTTCTTTTTCTGTTCCATACAAATTTTGTAATCGATTTTAAACTAATACGAACATCAGAACTAGATGACAATTCAAAAGCGGTAGGTATGAAAAAAATGCTAGCCCCAATACGGATATTACGCAAAAGAAAGAATTTATGAAATTTTAATAGCTATGAAAATATTAAGATTTACTTAACCTACATACAATTTCCAAGCTAATAATAAGACGGCAGCCTTACGTACGGTGTGCAAATGAAAATATCTTACTTAAACAAGAAATTTTAATAGCTATGAAAATATTAAGATTTGAAACGAAAACGGGTGAATTTTCAAGACATCAATTTGTTTAGGAATTAAGACTACGACCAAAGATAGAAAGCCAAAACAAAGTAAAAAAATCGCTATAAGTACTTAACCTACATACAATTTCCAAGCTAATAATAAGACGGCAGCCTTACGTACGGTGTGCAAATGAAAATATCTTACTTAAACAAGAAATTTTAATAGCTATGAAAATATTAAGATTTGAAACGAAAACGGGTGAATTTTCAAGACATCATTTTGTTTAGGAATTAAGACTACGACCAAAGATAGAAAGCCAATACAAAGTAAAAAATTTGCTATAGGTACTTACTTAACCTACTTACAATTTCCAAGCTAATAATAAGACGGCAGCCTTACGTACGGTGTGCAAATGAAAATAGCTTACTTAAGCAAGAAGAATGTGCTAGGATGTAGGTAACAGTATAGGTAAGGCGAACACTCCACCCGGCCTTTTTATTTTTTAGTAGCGATAGCAGAAAAACTGAAACTTTCATACTTTAAGTATTTATAACTCGTAGAAAATGATAAAATATGAGAAAGGAATATCTTTATATCCTTAGGTACATTACATTATTACAGGATGTTTTTTTGGTCGGTGACGAGCGACCCAGGAGTGGTAGTACAAAATGTACATTTTCCAAAAATACTGTAAATACATAGAGAAATACCTTATTGAATTTGAACTAAACTTACCGCAACGTATGGTCACTATCTTTGCACGCGCGTGCACAGACTACCGTAACGTATGGTCACTAGGCTCGTGCACAGACTAGAGCTAGGCGCAAGCTGCCTTCGCCCCACCGCTTTCATCCCTCGCTCTCCCGTTGAGTATTACGTCTATACTTTAGCTTTTTACATAATTTTCCAATTTATATTATTTTTATTATTATTTATAAAATAAAGTATTTTTTTATATTTTTTTTAGCACCAGTATCATTTGTGTTATCGACCCTGAGTCGCTCTAAGTTGACCAAAACAACGACCTATTTAGTGTGTATAAAAATATTTTATTTTGAACAACTTTGGCTATTTGTCGCTTCGCGGCGTCGTTTGTATTATTGACAAATATTTATATGGAGTAACTAACTGATACTGAACATATCTAATGCCCGGTTTCAATAATTTACAGGCCGTTATCGGTTAAGATTTATTAAAATTAAGACTCTTATATCTAATAATGAAGCAAATAACTCAAAGCTTTGCATAGCAGACCCTCCCATATGGAAGTAGCTATCACAGGTAAAATTAGCTTACGAAATGATCTATAAGCCCAGTTTGGCACTAAAAAAACCTAACATTGGTAAGGAAAACGATTCGTTTTTGTTTATTGATTGAATACAGATTCCTTATTCACTAGGATAAGTCAAGGCGATGATAGCTCAGTGGCAGTGACTTCGGATACCGAGACAAAGGTCTCAGGTTCGAATCCTACAATGCGTTTGAGCTTTCGGTTAAGGAAAACATCGTGAGGAAACCATAGCACTGTAGGATATTTTTTAGTACCTACCCACCTGGCTGGCTACCACCCTCAAGTTAAAAATCTGTCCCCGAGCACCTATCGGTGTGTTCCTTTTTTATTTTATTTTTTTCTTTTTTTATTAGCGTGGGGAAATCCTCATAGGATACCCGACCGCCCTGGAGGGGGGAGCGGCCAGGTTATGCCGGACTTTTACCGGCTAAAACCCCACGGTGGTCGTGTTGAACGCGTATCTGCTCACCCCTCCAAGCGCGGCGCTTAGATAGCTCGTCCCGGGGGAAGTGCTACACCTCCCCCCAGCACCCTCGCTGTGCTATCGCACGATGGGTCGTGACCACATCGACCCATCGTCCTCCTTGGGGTCGCTTCTGGGCGCAGAGAGTCTCCGCTCTGATTGCCGACGACCCCAAAGGCCCCGTTTAGTCGCCTTTTACGACAGGCAGGGGAACACCGTAGCTGTTATTCTAAGCCCGAGCTACAGGGCAGGCAGGGCCGCGACGAGGCACGTTTGTGCCCCGGCGGCTTCGCCTCCGAGTGGGATCAGCCCTCTCCCGATCCCGCTCAGCAGCCTCCTTCTGGACCATTACGGCCTCACAGAAGTAGGCTACGGCCCTCCACGCCGTATGCTCAGCATCGCCGACAATACAAGACAATCGGTGTGTTCCTACAGCTGCACTTGAGAGCCAGTTACTTCTAGGCTTTGTGTGCTTAACACGTTCGGCCACATCATCACTTACTATGGTGAGATTAAAAAAAAGACACAGTAAAAAAAATATTTTTAGCATCCTTTTTCCTTAAAACAATGCTTTGTGTCTAACAGCCACTAAAGTTTGATAAAGTAAAGATTCTCATAAAATAGCCTGCGAAAGTGTTAAATCAGAGACTTTATAGTAGTTTATACAGTAATGAAAATGCACTAGGAGTCTCCAATCAAACCTCTTTAATGAAAGTACGAGGCAAAATGCTCTTTCTTAATAAAAATTCAAAGCCAAAATACTACGAGTAGGAAGTCATTCCTTTAAAATCATAAGAGCCGTATGATCCGTTCAGGATGTTTTTGAAATTTTCCTTTAATTATTTTTACATGCTGACGGTCGCTTCTTGGCTGAAAAGAAGCCATTAATGTCGGTCGTCAGTTGCTTTTGTCTGCTTGAAAAGTGTCACCTACCCGTAACTGGCTTTCCAGTTCAACTATACTGTTTGTGGGCTTATGCTTCCCAGGTAGGGGAGAGCGGGGCTAAAAGTTACCCGGGTATGTTGTTCCGATTGAAATAACTCCACAAGGAAAAGAGATAAATATATTTAGTTAATACGTCGTCAATTGGGCCGTTGCTGCGCACCGACGGCATCCAACTTTGTCGAACCAGAGACATCCGGTACATTGGAAACTAAGCATGTACGTCGCTGATCCGCGTCAGTAAATATTTTCGTGTTTGATATTTTTGGTATATCTAGCGAATTTAAATAATTTTCGATTAGTTCTTTTGTATTGTTATTCAAAAATATATCGAATATCATGATATACTGTGCTAAAACTGTGTATGTCTCGTAACCTAACCTAGATGTTGTAATTTTGAACACATGTGTTTTTGGGGCTGGATGTTCCCTTCTTTGGGGGCAAGTTGTGACCTCGGAACAACTTACCCCAGTTCATCTGTATGATATTGTACAGATACTGATATAACTGATATTGAAGTTTCAGAGAGGGAAACTAGAATAGACAAATCCAACAATGCACATGAAACTGAAAGCATTACTGAAGTACAGCAAATCCCAAGATTTGTCGTACTTCAGTAATGCGTAGTCAGCCAGAGCCATCATAAGTTAATTTGCCTGTATCTACTGGTGTTATACAAGAACTTGTAAAAGTTGATCCTTTTTCCCCAAAAGCAACTCGTTACTTTCTAAAGGCACCATCACGGAGTAGAACTTCATAACAAATCCGCAATTTTAACAGACACAAGCCTGAGAAACAAGCCTTGGCAAAAGAGCAAGAATAAAGCATTAATAGTAAGCATTGATAATGAAGAAGTAAGAAAAATTGAAGGAGAAGGGAATGGTAGAGGAAATCACGGGGATAAAATAAAAGGGAACGCTTAAAGGAAAAGGGATAATCCATTAAATGACTGGTTCTACAAATGAGTAGTGAGAGTTCTGAGAATGAAGAGGATAATTTAACGTTACATATTATATTATATTGTTTGAGTCTGCTGTGACCGTTACTCTAGCTCACGTTCTAATGAAGAATGGGTCAATTTTCAAAGATGTAAAAACTGGAACCGTTCCAGATGTTAGCATATCTTTGTCTGACTTACGGTTCTGATGAATCTTGTGATGATTTACAAGTATAATATTATTTATGACTTTCTGATATGATTGAAGAATAGATAATTTCAAAGCTGATTAGCTACTTAAGCTTTTATATTGGTTATATTGACTAGATTTGTGATAGTTAATATTTCAATCTTCAAGTACAAATTATAAATGTTAAAACGTAAAAATGTTTACTTAATAATAAGTAAATTTTCGAAAAACAACTAACTATCCGTAAGATATAGTTTATGAGTCCTTAAATACATACTTAGTTAAATCAAATATTGTTTATTTTTTTATTTTACACCTTCCATAGATCTCGTAACAACTTGCCCCACCCTTTTAACAACTTGCCCCAAACTGGGGTAAGTTGTTACTTTCCGACTTAAGGTATTGCATTATTAATTATAAAAAAATCTTACAAAATACAACCTCAAAAACTGTATTTATAGCAAGGTTAGATGTATAACTAAATTTTAATGTCTTTATACTAATTCTAGAATTAAGTTTCCATACCAAATTTTGAGGTTGTTTAAAAATCGGAACTTTTGGCCCCGCTCTCCCCTACCTTGTAAATATTGCCATGTATTTTCCCGCTTTCCCTAGGGATATTATACTTTCCTGGGACAAAAAGTGTCCTGTATGTTATACCAGCATATGGATGAACCATTTGCAAAAACGTTTCTAATACCGTTCTAGCGTTTATGCTTTTATATGCTATATATGATTTTAGAAGAGTGAGAGAGACTTGAGAGAGGTAGAGCATAGCGTGAGTAGGTTTCTTCTGGGTAAGGGTGTTTCATCTTAGGCTTCGTCATCGCCCCTTATGGGCGGGTCAGTGGCCAAACGACAGGCCCATTTAATTAAAAAAAAAATGTTTAACGACAAAGTCGTATAAAAAAAAAAAGGCTCCTAATTCTTATAATAATTAATTTATGGAGAAAAACACAACCGAGGGATATACAGTTGTACCAACCTACAGATTGCATGGTAGAATAATCATTGCTCTAGTGTCATTATCCAGAGAGGAAACTGAGGATTACGTTTGTATGGAACAAACGCCACCAGCATTTCCTCTTAATAAGGGAATTAAGTGAAAAAGATATTAACAGTAACCTACGATCTGTGCCTACGACCAACTTCTCTATGAATTGAAGGGTGACGCTGGTGGTCACTGAAAGTGATAACAAAATGTGTGAGAGTCGAAATATAGTATGCATCAGCCGTAGTACCTTTTTTGCTGCTTCACAGATAAGTTGGTCGTGCTATACACCCATATTTGTTACATCCAGTCCCAACATATTGATGCTCACAACTGTTTGACCTGAATGGAAATCAGGTAGAAATCAGGGTATCAGGGGTTACTTTATTCAAAATTTTCTTTCCTGCAGCTGTCCTATAGTCCTAATCCTAAAAAGTTTCTGAAATTCCATCAAACAACGTCGCCATTATTCTAGCATAACACTATATTCCAGCTAACACCGCACCGGCATACTTTAAAATGCTATTTAATACAGTTGGGAAACTCCACGACCAACTCCGGCGGAGTTAAAGTTCGAACTTAACTACTCCACTTCCCTATTCAAGTTACAATTTACTTATTGATTTGGTAAGTTACTTGGGGTACCAGTCACGTATGTGTATGTATGTCTGGCTGGTATGTGACATTCTTAGGCTGCATTCTGAATTGAAACTATAATCGCTGTAATCGATTTGAGCGTGCTTAAACCCGTACCGAATTGGTACATGGCAGCTAACGATGTCCCGTGAAACGTCATAGATGACGTCATGACATGCGCCATCTTGCGCTCACACCGACCATGCCCTAAACCTCAGAGTAGATAAATACTACGTACAACCTAAACTAAACTGATATCACCGTGAGCGCTGTCAAAAGTGACGGTTTATTTAGTGTTTTCGGCAAAAATCTAATAAGATTCTTGGGTTCGACTGATTCCTTTAATTTTTGAATATTCAAAGTCCCGAACGATTCCTAAAATCGTGTATCGAAATATAGTTTCGTAGTTACACTCGTACACACAGATCAAGCTAACATTTCCAGTAAATAAGCTGATCGCGCATTGTATAGGATTTCCGTACAATGGGAGGTCAGCTTAATGTATAGCTTGATCTGTAGCCGTGTGTACCTACACGATTTTCGACGCCGCTATATTTCAATAATGAAAACGTATTCATTACGTACGGTACAAATAACGATTTCACAAGAGTATTCAGTGTTTGTGGTGATAAATAATTAACTACCCCTGTCTGAACTCGCTAGACAGCTTACAACGCCATTAGGGATATTTACCATCGGAAGCATCGACTTGTATTCGAAATGGTACGGTCGCTTTGAAGGCGATTTGTTCTTAGGCAATCCGTTGTCGTTTAACTTATACCTGGAAGGAAAACCGCAGCCAAATAACAGTTGTGTTCCTGCACGTGAGTAAGTTCACCAGAGCTCGTTGGAGAGGTTTCGGTAACGTGTGAGTGATGCCCTGGGTATTTCAAGCGTACAACGCACATACACAAGTTGTGATGCAGCACCCCATAGGTACTTACCACCAGGTGGGCCATAAGCTTGTTTACCTTGTATTAGTTCTATAATAAACGAATACCTACTATCGCGTTTGAGTTTACTATATTAGTATGGGAGAAAATAGTACCATGAGTATTCCGCTAGAGGCGCTGTGCCATTTCCTATAGAGAAATGTAATTGCAAACGCGTTAGTAAGCGTTTTCTAACGTCAATTCTTTACACTCAGAGTACTGTACTTATTTAACTATGAACTAGATAAGTTATACATATGCGGAATACATTTCATAACACAAATATAAACAAGCTTCCGCCCCGCGCTTGTGCCTACGATGAAGGGTTATTTTCGGGTTAAAGGTACCCTATATTTTATTTCAGGATATTATCTATCTCTGTGTCAAATTTCATGTAAATCCGTTCAGCCTCAAACTTCCAAATATCGAATATTGACATGCAAGTAGCCAATGTGACAGCTACTTTTAATCCCGGGATCGCGGGTCAAACCGCAGGGGACAGCAAGTGAGTTAATAAACGCCTAAACTTTCGATGCAACTTACTTAAGCTACTGATTCTTACCTGAAACGTTATCTCAAGCCCCTATCCGACGCTCGTTACTCACAGACTACCACTATTGTCAGGTAGGTAATTGAGCGATTGTCACCGATATCGGATATAAAGCAACTTTTTATTTAGTACCTTTAGATACCCGTGGTTTTTTTTGCCTGGCAGATTCGCTATTATACAATATATTTTCTAACATATAATTTACACTTTTAAATAAAATTATAAAAAATATAAAAAAACAGTTACCCACCGGCATCGGTAAGGGTCCTTATTATCATTACTAGCTGTCCCCCGCGGTTTCACCCGCGTTCCCGGGACAAAAAGTAGCCTATGACCTTGTCCATACCATAGGCAATCTGCATGCCAAATTTCATGATGATCTATTGAGTAGTTGATGCATGAAATAAACAAATAAGCAAACAAACTCACAATCGCATTTATAAATATTAGTAAGGAAAGGATTTAAGACATCTATCAGGTGTACTGCATATCAGCCTTTTGACAAAATTCAATTCAAAATCATTTATTCAAATAGACCTTCGCAGGCACTTATGAAAAGTCTGACTCTAATACCGGTTCGGAAGGTTGCATTTGCTGAGAAGAGCCGGCAATAAACTCAGCAATTACTCTTTTCAAAACAAGCTTGGATTAATTACATAATATTTACATTCTAATCGTACTGAAGAGAGAGGGACTGTTTTAAGAGAGGTAGAGCATAGCGTTTGTTCGCTCAAAGAGCAGCTCGACTGGGGAAGTACCTCCACCTTACAGAATACCGCAGCCAAATAACTTTATGTTGTGTAAAGTTGTGTTCCTGCGCGTGAGTAAGGACGCCAGAGCTCATAGGGGAGGGGGGAAAGGTCGATAACGCGTGAGCGATGCTTCTTGTGTTGCAAGCGTCTATATGGCTACGGTAACCACTTACCATCAGGCGGGCCGTATGCTTGTTTACCGACTAAGTTGTATAAAAAAAACTGACAACAAATGCGTGCCCCGGCGCGGCGACAAAAATGAATCTATATTTAATAAGTAAATAAATGGTAACCTTAAGCAGACTAGCCCCAAGCGGAAAAATGAATATGCCTCTAATGACAGTAAGCATGTGGACCTACCAGCAAGTTACTGTAATTTGTTTTTACATACTTTACCTTTGACTACCTCGTGCAAGAAGTCATCTGTTCCAACCCTTGATCGAAGAATACTTAACTTTCTCTTAGAATTAATCAGTCCCGGGAACTGATACTAGTGTGGCAGCTTATTCACTCCACCAAAGTGTAGCTCATTACTTTACCTAAGTCCTTTGTGAATATGTACGAAATGTGTCACGCTTTCAGTTCATTTGCTCTTTGCAGTAATTTTGACTGCAGTGTAAACTAACGGGATTGAATTGGAACGGGATTTGCGTGCCGGATAATTGGGAGTTGGGACGCTTGAAGTCCCGGGCCCGGAGTTTAGACTATGTGATTGGAAAACTGTATGTTCGACCATAAAAAATGTTAATGGTCGAAATTAAGATTATTAGGAAACAAGGGGTATTGATCCTATGATCTAAAAGTGGGTCCGTGTTACGTAGTTTAGAAAATATAAATCGTATTTTTTTAACCATTAATATCATAATTGAATTGTTTTACAAAAAACTTAAACCGACTTCAAAGTACATTAAGAAGTAATCGAATCCTGATCTGATGATAATTTTGGGACCAAACGGGAAGTGTACCCTTCCAAACAAAACAAGAATTTTTAATAAATGTCGGAGTTACGAGGTAACAACATAGAAAAAAAAATACAACTGAATTGAGAACCTCCTTCTTTTCTCTCCTTTTTTTGAAGCCTGTTAAAAATTACAGTTATATTAGTTGTTTTGCATTGTGAGTTACGAAATCTTTGAACATTACTTATTTAAGATGTATGATATTATAATAAATAATAAAAAAACAAAACGAGCTGTATGTTCTGCCGCATAACGTTTAATCTTAAAATTAACTAATATAAAAATTTGCATAAGCTTTATTTCCCCAAAATGTTCAAAAAAACTATGGTTAAAGTAGGCGGATGAAAACAAAATATTTTGCTACGAAGAGAAATGAGTTACGCTTAATTTGGAAATCTAGACAGTGTTTTCATGCGTCTGTTTTTCCTTGGCCTGCTTCATTTAGCTTGACAAGTGACTGTTCTTTTTGCGTTCACTAATGTTATTACTCGGCGCAAAGTTCTTTGTGTCGCATCCAGCTGCGACGTTGCTTTTAACTTATGTTGACTTTAGGGTTTGTTCACACTGCTTTAATCCCGGATCCCGGAGCTGGGTTCCCGGACTTTGGTCTTTGTTCAACTTCTTTCAAACTGTGTTAACCTCTGATAATAAACTAGTGCCTGATCAAATAAAAATACCTGGATTTCATCGGGTATTTCTTCCTAAAAAATCTAACTACCTATAACCTCAGTGGAAATTTTAATTGAGCATGAAATCAGTTGTATACTTAAATACATTTATAGTAAGAACTATATGGAATGACTTCATAAAAAAACCGGCCAAGTGCGAGTCAGACTCGCGCACCGAGGGTTCCGTACAAACCTGTAGGTATATAAGTAAATGGTAGTATAGACCTGAGTATTTGATATTAATTTCAATTTATGACCTATTAAAAAAAAACTACTTACTAGATCTCGTTCAAACCAATTTTCGGTGGAAGTTTGCACCGTAATGTACATCATATATTTTTTATAGATTTATCATTCTCTTATTTTAGAAGTTACAGGGGGGGGGGACACATTTTACCACTTTGGAAGTGTCTCTCGCGCAAACTATTCAGTTTAGAAAAAAATGATATTAGAAACCTCAATATCATTTTTGAAGTCCTATCCATAGACATCCCACACTTATGGGTTTGATGAAAAAAAAAATTTTGAGTTTCAGTTCTAAGTATGGGGACCCCCAAAATTTATTGTGTTTTTTCTATTTTTGTGTGAAAATCTTAATGCGGTTCACAGAATACATCTACTTACCAAGTTTCAACATTATAGTTCTTATAGTTTCGGAAATAAATGGCTGTGACATACGGACGGGCAGACAGACAGACAGACAGACATGACGAATCTATAAGGGTTCCGTTTTTAGCCATTTGGCTACGGAACCTTAAAAAGTATGTAATAGTTACATATCGGCAATATTTCTTTGAAGAGTGCTTTGAAAACCGATTGGATGTGATTGTTTTCTTACCAAAACACGTGAAAATGTGAGACCTTGGTAGTAAATTAGTTAAATAGACTTATCTGAGGCTTTTAATAAAGAATTGGTAAGAATCCGGAAAAAGATAAAATCAATTATTTCTAATCCATCAATACAACATCTCTATAATAATAATTTCTTTATAGACAGCTTCATTTATTCTAAAAAAAATACAAAAAAACTTTTTATTGCGGAAATTTCTAAATGATAATTATATTAATGTTATATTCTTTTACTATTATTGTGATGTAAAAGTTTCTTAAAAAGTCCTCATAATTTATTTAAACAAGATTTCCCGCCATGATAAAAAATTCCCGCACTCGCTCTTATCGGACTGAGGCTTTATTTTCTAGCTAAAATTAATCAGTCGCAGCGTGGCGCTTGACTATCTTTCTCCGTTATGAAGTTAGATTTAGCCTTACTTGTTGTAAGAACGTTACAACTTAGAATACCACTGAATTTCTATGCCACTGAAACCAGGGATGTTATGGAGAACCGTAATCAAAACTATCGGATATCCGAAATAAAGATCTGTCCGAAAACGTAATCCGATATACAAGTATCTAATATTTTCCGATAGAGGCGGACTCCACCTTTAATATCCGTAACTGAAACTATCCGAAACTTACGGATACCCGAAATAATTTCGTATATTTAACCGTATCTTTTTTTATTATATTTATTTTATTTCCAAAAAAACCTTACATGTTTTCTTTATTTTAATAATCGCCAAACTACTATTTCAGTTTGTAGGCGTATCTGAAACCGGTATAATATTATTCATATATCCGTATCCATATACTGATCCGAAATTTCGTATCCAACATCCCAGGTCTAAACAAACTACAGGTACTTGGTTATAAATATTCTACTTGAGGGGGTTGCCAGCCAAGCGGGTTATTGTTAATGTTATATGTACTGTATTGTCATGTCTCAGTGATATAACGTATTTCCTGTTGTTAGGGTTCCGTAGCCAAATGGCAAAAAACGGAACCCTTATAGATTCGTCATGTCTGTCTGTCTGTCCGTGTATGTCACAGCCATTTATTTCCGAAACTATAAGAACTATAATGTTGAAACTTGGTAAGTAGATGTATTCTGTGAACCGCATTAAGATTTTTACACAAAAATAGAAAAAAAACAATAAATTTTGGGGGTTCCCCATACTTAGAACTGAAACTCAAATTTTTTTTTTCATCAAACCCATAAGTGTGGGGTGTCTATGGATAGGTCTTCAAAAATGATATTGAGGTTTCTAATATCATTTTTTTCTAAACTGAATAGTTTGCGCGAGAGACACTTCCAAAGTGGTAAAATGTGTGTCCCCCCCCCTGTAACTTCTAAAATAAGAGAATGATAAATCTATAAAAAATATATGATGTACATTACGGTGCAAACTTCCACTGAAAATTGATTTGAACGAGATCTAGTAAGTAGTTTTTTTTTAATAGGTCATAAATTGAAATTAATATCAAATACTCAGGTCTATACTACCATTTACTTATATACCTACAGGTTTGTACGGAACCCTCGGTGCGCGAGTCTGACTCGCACTTGGCCGGTTTTTTTTTGTGTAAGATTTTTTAAATTTAAATGCGCTTTCGTTTGTTTACTGACCCGTCCATAAAGGACGCTGACGAAGCCTAAGATGGAGCACGTTTACCCGGAAGAATCCTCTGTACTCTGGCCTTGAATGTCCGTGGATTGTAAGTGTCAGGAAACAGACGTCGCCGCGTCGGAAGCAAGTTCCACTCCCTTGCTCTCCGCATTATAAATGAGGATGCAAAAAGCTGTCTCCGAAATAAATTCCTTTACTTTTTACTGATTTTGTATTTTATTTGATTTTCTATTGTTTTATTAATAGTAGTCCCGCCAAGACAGCCAAGCGAAGCGCAAGTGCACTACCTACCTTTTCTCAAAGCGCTTAGTCGTTTTTATTGAACCCTCATAACTTGGATTTGGATTATACCAGATAAACACAATTCTCGGAATATGATGCCAATAGTGAATTTATTAAACGTATTAAGTTTCAATAACATAGCTCTTATACTTTAGATTTTATTGATATCTAAAAAACCCCGATTTCGTTACTGACTCACTGATGATCATCAAAACTCTTAGGGTACTCCCAGAAGTCCTAGACAGTTGAAATTTGGTATGTAAGCTTGTATTAGTACATAATCAACAAAAAATTATTAAACTAGGAAATTTCAAACACACAAAAAAAAACACCAAAAACATTTTTATGTAAAATGTTGTTAAGACATATGGCTCGCACTGTTAAAAAGTTATCAGATCTCATGTAGAGCCAAGCTTATAACTCTACATGCCCTTACTCTA
This sequence comes from Achlya flavicornis, assembly GCA_947623365.1. NCBI lineage: Eukaryota > Metazoa > Arthropoda > Insecta > Lepidoptera > Drepanidae > Achlya > Achlya flavicornis. The sequence goes on from OX392478.1 coordinate 14,739,431, forward strand.
CAAGCCCCCACTACTGCCTATCTGTGCTCACCATTCGTGCCTCATACTGTACCTACTTTTGATGAATAATGTAATCCAATATGTAAGTATCTATCCCAAAGTGAAAAACATTCAAATTTGAGTATTACTTGTGAAAGTGGAGGATTATTGAACGTTTATTTCGCGATTCGTGTGAAGGATGTAAAATCCATTACCAGGTTGTTGGAAGCGAAGTAGAATTTTAAATAAGTTTCCGCCTTGTCGTCTACCGTCACTTTGTGTTAAATGTACGTGCAAAAGGATTTTACGTGTAATTTGTATTTTATATTATGTTTTTTTCATAGAAATAAATATACCTAGAAAGAACGTCGCCATACTACACGAATATACAAAACAGGCCAACTTTTATAGGCTGCTGCGCGTAACAGCTACGTTTTACGCTCCCTCTGCGTCATTCTGCTTGTCATAATGACGTTCATAATGATAGTAGTTGTTAAAATATTCCAATTAAAATCGGGAGAAATTTAAATATTGATCATTATTTTGCATTTTTATTTATTTTTATTTGATTTGGCCCCTAACAGTTAGAGCCTATTTTTATCGACGCGTGCACAGCTGCGACACTCTATCTGAATGTATCCTTAATCAAAGGTTTTTTTATTCTTTTATTCTTGGATTTCCGTTCGTAAGTGACCTAGTATTATGTGTCACGGCTAAAAGCCGAAATGGGTTATCTAGGTTTACCCGGCTCGAAATAGGAGTAGCCCAAACCATCAGCCTACAACTAGATATAGCCAATCCAAACACCCAAAAAACAAAACCAAATTACATGTTACACATAAATCATATTTATCCCGGTTGGTAATCGAACCCGCAAGCTGTGGCGAGGCAATCCGCGCGTGTTCCCTTTGTCCTTAATAAAGCACTTGCTAAGTATATGCCTGTACTTGAGTACTCGTCAAATTCATTACTGCCCTCTTACAAACACTCACTGCGACCTCTTGACGCTCATTGAGTGACGTCACGACCGTCGTCGCTCAAAATGTCAAGATCCTTTTGTTAATTGGGATAAGATTTGAAAATGGCCATTTATATCCAGATTTTATCACTTATAATATTTTTCGAGTGAAGAATAAATCCCAAGTTATGGCGCCAAAATTTGCGCAAAAATAATTGGACTGTTTTACAAAAAAAAACTTAAACCGACTTCAAAGTACACTAAGACGTAATCAAATCCTGATCTGATGACAATGGGACCAAACGAGAAGTGTACCCTTCCAGACAAAAAAAGAATTTTCCAAATTGGTTAATAAATAAATGACGGAGTTATGAGGTAACAAATATAAAAAAAAAAAAAAAAAAAAAACACAACCGAATTGAGAACCTCCTCCTTTTTTTGAAGTCGGTTAAAAATAGAAATCTAAAAGTAGCTGGGGTTCAAGTCTGCTATCCCATTGTCATCAGATCAGGATTTAATTAAATCTTAGTGTACTTTGAAGTCGGTTTAAGTTTTTTGTAAAACAGTCCAATTATTTAGAGTCAACTAAAGTTCTCTTTAGCGCTGAAACAGTAATTAGTCGTCTAAGCAGACAGTAGATACACGTAGCGCTATCAGAACGCTTTTAGGAGTACTACAACAACAAGTGTGGTCGGATGGCCTCACATTAACGGAACACAGGTGTGATCTGTGGCGTCTTCTCTAACTGTAACAATAGCTCAATGTAAATCAGCAAATGCAACCTTCCGAACCGGTATCAGATTATTAGTCATATTCATAAGTGCCTGCAAAGGTCTATTTGAAATAAATGATTTGAATTGAATTGTACTGGGATGGGATCGTGTCAGAATTACATTTTTTTAAAAATAGCAGACTTGGCCCCTGATTGACCGATGAACGCACAACTCAAACCACAAATGTCCCTGTGTATTGTAACCGGGTTTTTCTAGATTCAACTAAAACTAGGGCTAAAATAAGCGATAGTGGAACCGTTCGCTCGCCTGTTCTCTAATAATATTGTATTAATTCCATTTTATTTCATCGCATACTTGCACTTGCCATGTAAATTATATATGACACTATTTATTTATTTAATCCTTCTAGTTACTTATTATTTAATTTTTACAATATTTCACTCTGTTTTGTTATATTTCATGCCACTGCTGGGCAAAGGCCTCCCCCTTTTTCTTCCACTCACTTTTTTGCCTTGCGGATCTATTCAAAATTCAAAATTCAAAATCATTTATTCAAATAGACCTTCGCGGGCACTTATAAAAAGTCTAATACTCTAATATCGGTTCGGAAGGTTGCATTTGCTGAGAAGAGCCGGCAATAAACTCTACTCTTTTCAAAAAAAGCTTATATTCATTACATAATATTTACATTCTAATCGCACTGACAACAATTGCGTGCCCCGGCGCGGCGGCAAAATTACAAAGTAGACTGAATAAATATTTGAAAAGTAAATAAATGGCAAACTTAAGCAGACCAGCCCCCACAAGCAGCACCTGTTCACAAGTATGACATAGTGCACCTTCAAAGTTCCATCAGGTTATGACATTAACCATCAGTTTATGATGTCCCACTGCTGAGCACAGGCCTCCTTTCCCAAATCAGGGTGAAAGGGAATGGGCAGATACTCCTCCACGCGTGCCCACTGCGGATCGGTGGAGGTAGGCTGGTCAACCTAAGCTTTACGTGCCTTCCGAATAACTTTGGCTAATCATGCTACACCACGGGCGCTTCAATGATACATGTTCTATTTAATTAACATATTTTTCCCCTTTTTTCAGGAAAACTGGCTGTAACAGTGAAATTGAGTAAGTACCCTCAAACATTTTTTTTAACAATGCTATTTGAAAAAGTCTATTCCATAAAAGAAAAAAATACCATAAACATTTAAAAAGCAACATATTATTAAGAAGTCCGTATTTGCCATAAGCCGTACCTTTGTATATCAAGTGGGTTCTCTGTATAGGACTCTCGAGTCGGCAGGGAGGACGCGGACAGGCTTATCTACCCTTCCTTTGTTTCTAAACATGACAACGCAATATTTTCTAAATACACACGTTATTGGACAAAGAAAATATGTCACAAGGAGGTTTTTGAGAATAATGGGCACTCCAATCGTTTTTCATCGGAGCGTTGAATGGAGCTCAGATGTAGCGGCAGTTAGCTCTTAACGTAGCTTTTATACAGGCAGGGATATTTTAGCGGTTCTAAAGGTATTCTTGAGTGTTCCTTATATAGGTCTTATTGAATAGAGTACTTTGGTTTTGGTTTGTAGCTCTTATTTCTAATATATTAGTATTTTTTTTTACTACTTACTTATATTATTATATTATAACCAAAACAATTATTAACCATACCTTATTTACTGAAAAGAAAGTCGGCTTAAGCAAGCTAAATCTCTATTTACACCGTTGGTAAACTTGGTAATTACAACAAAATGAATTAAAACACTCTTTCCAATGGCCGCCGTTGTTACAATATCCCCTCTTGGTGTTGCCCTCTCTCGATATTCAATACCACCCGGAAGATAAATTATAATTAATCAATATTCAATGGTTTGAAATTAAATAATATTAAAATATTATAATGTTATTGCTGACACAATGTTTATGTACAAATTATTATTATCTTTTACTTATGTTTTACTTATTATGATTAGGACATACCTAATCATAATAAGTAAAACATAAGTAAAAGAATAAACATATAAATAAAACACTAGTTTGTACCCCGTGGATTCACCCGGATGCAAATTAGCCTATGTCTTGCTTAAGGCACGATTGCGGTGGAAATAAACTCTATTTTTTTCGTAAGATCCTTCTCCAAGTTATGGCGTGACCCAGAAAAATAGGGATTCATTTTATATATAAAGTTAATATGTTTTTCTCCTATATTTAATTAAATGAAGACTTTAAGAAAAAAAACATGACGATATGAATATTAGATACAAAATTAAAAACAATATTTAGAGTGCTTTGAATATCTTTCAATTTTAAAATTTTATCAGCAACATGCTTCTTATTATTCGCATAAGAGTATTGTATTGATTATGTTTTTAGTGTTTGAATATACGTCCATATTGGTTTACTTATTAGTACAAAATACTCTTTCACTTTCTCTAGCCAGTATTTTTTTCATAAATTCGTTTTTTATAGAATAGCGTGACAGAGGGCCTAATCCAAAATGTGGTCCCAGCTGAAAACGGAACAATTTGTTCGTCTCTACGTCCTTCGTCTTCCAGTCTCTATCAAAAAGTGTCTGTCCCTCTCCATTCCTTTCACTCACTCCACGTTCCACTCTATGCATCTTTCACACGTTCCCTTCATACATAACATAATTTGATAACAGGGTTCCTAAAGTATTTTAAAAACCTCTTCTTAGTCAACTACAAATTCTCTATTACTTGTTCAATAATTTTTCCAAACGCAACCACCGAAAAACAAAACGAAAGCAGGTATATCTGATGGGACCAATAGCGAATTCTCAAAATAAAATTGAAACTTTTCTTACAAAATGTCAACCTCTCTCGATCATCTATATATATTATATAAAAATCAATGCCACTTTTCGTTGTAATTTTATAACTCAAGAACGGGCTCACCTATCCAAACCAAATGTTTAGGCTTTGTTCGGACTATTTAGTAGATGGTTTATGTGATGTTTGCACAAAATCGGTCGAGCGGTTCTTCATTTTTCACATTTTTTGTAACAAATGAATTGAATAAATGGCGGATCATTTTGTTAATGGGGATTTTGTGGCAGGGTAGGGTAGGGTAGGGTAGGGTAGGGTAGGGTAGGGTAGGGTAGGGTAGGGTAGGGTAGGGTAGGGTAGGGTAGGGTAGGGTAGGGTAGGGTAGGGTAGGGTAGGGTAGGGTAGGGTAGGGTAGGGTAGGGTAGGGTAGGGTAGGGTAGGGTAGGGTAGGGTAGGGTAGGGTAGGGTAGGGTAGGGTAGGGTAGGGTAGGGTAGGGTAGGGTAGGGTAGGGTAGGGTAGGGTAGGGTAGGGTAGGGTAGGGTAGGGTAGGGTAGGGTAGGGTAGGGTAGGGTAGGGTAGGGTAGGGTAGGGTAGGGTAGGGTAGGGTAGGGTAGGGTAGGGTAGGGTAGGGTAGGGTAGGGTAGGGTAGGGTAGGGTAGGGTAGGGTAGGGTAGGGTAGGGTAGGGTGGGGTAGGGTAGGGTGGGGTAGGGTAGGGTGGGGTAGGGTAGGGTGGGGTAGGGTAGGGTGGGGTAGGGTGGGGTAGGGTAGGGTAGGGTAGAGTAGGGTGTGGTAGGGTAGGGTGGGGTAGGGTAGGGTGGGGTAGGGTGGGGTAGGGTTGGGTAGGGTAGAGTAGGGTGTGGTAGGGTAGGGTAGGGTAGAGTAGGGTGTGGTAGGGTAGGGTAGGGCGAAAGAATTCGCGCCTGGCAGCTAGTAATGTATGAAAAGTAAACATTTTTTTTGAGAATTCAGTGTTGTTCCCATAGTTAAAGTTGTTCAGCATGACTAATCCAACATAGGTTTCGAAAATATGTCATCTCGAAATCTCCACACAGTATTTTTAATGATACTACTAAGGCAGCATACAAGCAAACGGCCTACCTGATGGTAAGCGGTTACCTTAACCTCTTGAAGCTTGCAATATCAGGGGTATCGCACGATTGCTGATCATGCAAATCTCTTGACACCCTTCTTTAAGAATCTCATGCTGTTTGGAAACCACAGCCACATCATTCCACAACCTTTATTTCTTGTTCGAATCCTCGCATCAATCATCGAGGATCAGCTGATGAAAAAAAAATTAATATTATGTATATTATATAATAGTACATATATAAGGTATTAAAGTATGAAATATGAGTGTAATACATACATTTCGTTTCTGGCAGATGTCCAAACGGCTCGCCTCTACACGCGTGCCAATATTTCGCCTCATACGGGCACCGAAACTGGAATAACCTTTATAAGTTAGGGGTGTTAAATATTCGAGCACGTTGCAACTTTGTTTTCTTCTTTTTGATTAATTGAATAGCTTATTAATTATCAATTTTAAGTGCAAAAAGTTTGAATTTTTGATTACCGGCCAGTATTCTTTACAGTCACATTTATTTAATTTTTATAGTGTTCCGAACTAAAAAGGTAAACCCTTATAATTATTTTTATACAACTAAGTCGGTAAGCAAGCTTACAGCCCGCCTAATGGTAAGCGGTGACCGCAGCCATATGGACGCGTGCAACACACGAAGCATCGCTCACGCGTTACCGACCTTTCCCCCCTCCCCTATGAGCTCTGGCGACCTTACTCACGCGCAGGAACACAACTTTACACAACATAAAGTAATTTGGCTGCGGTATTCTGTACGGTGAAGGTACTTCCCCAGTCGAGCTGCTCTTTGAGCGAATAAACGCTACGCTCTACCTCTCAACCACTCAACAACTTATGTGCCACTCCATCCGATGTTATAGAATGTTAGTAGACCATGGTCTGAACAACGTTTGTTCTAGCGTTAAAACGATTAAAAATTCACCATACAGTATTAATTAGCGACAGTTTGAATAGTTATATTGCTTACCCTTTTGGACCTCTAATCACATCGAGTGGTTGTCGGAACATTAGGTATTTGATGACACTGTGTTGGTGATTTTAAAACTGTGGGTATTATTAACCAGTACATTAGTGCTGTAGTTTCTTCATAATGTTTTCTTTAAAGCAATTTCGGTCAGACAGTTACCGAAAAAACAAAAATAAATCACTCCCTATTCAATAATGTTACATAAATACAATTGTGTTATTGAAAAAAATACTTCCCGCTTTCCAGACAGAGGGGTGCATAATGTGATATAAAAATTATTATACTAACTTGTACCTACGATGTGTTAGCGGGAACGTATTGTACAACGTGGAATTGCTTTTTTATGTTATTTCGTAAGTACTTATGAAAAAAAAAAACACCTGAAATGTTTGAAATGTTATGCGATGAACTTCCCACTTCGAGTTCTGCATAATCGGTGTGATGTGATTACTGCAGGGTTGGCAACGCGTGAGTGATAGGTACCCCTAATGTTGTATGTATCCATGGGCTACGTTAACCGCTTACCATCAGGCAGGCCGTATACTTGTTTGCTACCCTAGGAGTATACAACATTTTTTGGGTGGTACGGACCAGGTATGTACTACCAAGTACAAAGTATTACAGTGCTATAATTTTTGCATGATGTTTAACTTCACTGAAATAAGCTTATATATCCTCAGATCTTTGGCTCGAGAATATTCCACAATTTAATTTAGTTCAAAACATTCCAATTTTCATTTACCTAAACCGATAAAAGGTTTTAGTTCACCAAACCGTATCAATCAATATCCACAGTACAGTGATTTTCAGTCGCTGCCATACCAGAACTGAAGTCACGAACAATAACAAAATAAACATAGTCTCATAACTTTAGAATAAATGTCTTTTCTTTCTTTCTTTCTTATAACAAAAATACAGTAACAAACCCAAACAACAGACCAGCTATCTCTAAAACCAATATCCATAATTACAGACATGAAGCTAGAAGATAACCACATGACGACCCCATAAACCCCCACATGCGATGGGTGTCCGTAAACATATCATTGCATGAACATCATAATGCACTCACACGATTACCTGTTCCCGAAGCCTTTGTCTACAGGGTCGTTGAACTTGTCATGGGCGGGCATGTTTTTTCAGCGTGTTTTGAAATCGTGATACTACGTCAGTTGTTACGACAGACATGAAATTCCCATGCTATTTGGAGTTGGCTTGAATATTGTGTTTTTTGGTATAATAAAGGGGTTGTAAGTTACTTGCTTTTGATGTAATACTGTGAGACAAATATTTGAGGTAAAGTTGTCGAGATCTAATGGTGCGTCCATGCTACGCGAAGCGAGCACGAGCCACGAACAGGATTCGTTCGTTGCTTGCGATTTCAAGCGTGGACGTACTCAACGAGCTTACAACGAGCGCGATGCGAATCCCTGTGTTCGTGAAAAAACTGACAATCGGGCGGAGCGCAGTCGAGCACGCTACGAATGCTCGTTCGAGGCTCGCAAGCCCGTCCACTCTACGCGAATCGTGCTCGCAGTGTGCTCGTTCGTGACTCGGCTCGTGCTCGGTTCGCCAAGCATAGACGCACCATTACAGGCCCGTTTTGACACGAGGATGTCTCTTCTTGTCGCAATATATTTGTCTCTTTTTGACACATTGATGTACATGTGCTGTCAAAACAGGCCTATTAGATCTCGCCAACTATATATATATAACGCACCAAATGAGAAAAAGTTTAAAAAAAAATACTTCCTTACGGGCGGGCCAACATATTTCCTTAGCACCTCACGCGGGCAAATCGGCGAGCAAGCTCTCAACCGTTTACAGTTGTACGTAGTATTTATCTACTCTGAGGTATCAGTGTCGGAATGGGAGGCTTTATACAAAGAACTCTTAATTAGAAGATGTAAATGATTTTCGTAATTAATTTCGAGCAAAAAATTTTAAGATAACGGAAAATGAAAGTGTTTTGAGAGAGATAGAGCATAGCGTTTATTCGCTCAAAGAGCAGCTCGACTGGGGAAGTACCTCCACCTTACAGAATACCGTGGCTTTGTACTTTATGTTCAATATACAGAACCATTAATGACTCTTATAAAGTTACTAGCAGACCCCCGCGGTGTCACCCGCGTACGGTTTAAATTTTCCGCTTCGAAAACCAATGCACGCCACTGATTATTAGACACAACAAATCGAACACAGATATTTTTACAAATTAAAACTAAAACCATAGAAATAAATATACCTAGAAAGAACGTCGCCATACTACACTAATATACAAAACAGGCCAACTTTTATAGGCTGCTGCGCGTAACAGCTACGTTTTACGCTCCCTCTGCGGCATTCTGCTTGTCATAATGACGTTCATAATGATAGTAGTTGTTAAAATATTCCAATTAAAATCGTGAGAAATTTAAATATTGATCATTATTTTGCATTTTTATTTGATTTAGCCCCTAACTGTTAGAGCGTATTTTTATCGACGCGTGCACAGCTGCGACTCTCTATCTGGATGTATCCTTAATCAAAGACTAAAACCTATATTATACCTACACAAAAAAACGAACTCAAATCTTATTTAATTATTATAACAACAAATGAGAAAGAAATTAAATTAACTACAATCAAAATATTCTAATGAAATAGAGAAAATGTACTTTTTTTTTGGCGTCACACGGGTGTGTATTTTGCCAATTTCCAGTTATATTATATAAGTTCTAGTCACAATAAATCACTTTCACATAGTCCTCAACTCATGCAGTTAGTCACTGTCCATAAAAGTCATGTTATACCTACAGTGGTGGTCATGTACTAAAACTCTTCACGGACTTTTGAAAAGACACGATACACATAATTCATTTCATTTCACTTCACTGGTGCAAATGGATTGATCTTTATTGGATAAAATACCACCGATAATATGCAATAAAACTCAAAATACACGAATTTATGTATATAAAAATTTAAACGCAACGTCACTCTGCTAGTTCCCGCCAAAAACTCCGAGAAAATGAACTTCCAAACAAATTTCGAATTCTAATCCGATTTAAATATTCTTTTATATTTGACATTCCAATTTTAAAGAGCATTTCAGTTTCCAGAACAAAAGGCAGATTGAGCGCGCGAAACACGGGCCAAAAAAAGCAATTAGGTACAAATTGAAAAACACATACCTGGTATTCGCTTTTGAATTTGTATTTGCTATGTTTAAAATCTGCTGTATGCTAATTTATTTAAAAGAAAGTGGTTTCCGTTAAATAACGTTTTTTAAACAAAGCAAATACAAATTCAATAAAGAATACCAGTTATGTGTTTTTCAATTTGTATTTGCTTTTTTGGCCTCACTCCCGTGTTCCGTTCGCTCCATCTGCCATATTCTGTAATCTGTGAAAATCGGATTTAGACTTCAAACATGTGTCAAAATAAAAAATGTAATTTAAATCAAAAGTACTAAGGAGTATTGATATCAACTTCGATGCAAATCACCCCTAAAATAACTTTCTACCCCTTTTTGAACCCGTTAGGCGATGAGTTTCAATAAAATACGAAACAAGTCTTCCATCAATTCTGTTAAGGAATGTTTATGCAAAATTTGAAGTTGATCGGACCAAGGAATCACGTTGTCCCATACAAACTTTGCCTCCGTTTTTCACCCCCTTAGGGGTAGAATTTCGGAAAATCCTTTCTTATCTAATGCCTACGTCATACAAAGAACACACCCTCCAAGTTTCAGGTCTCTACGATCAGCGGTTTAGGCTGTGCGTTGATTGTCAGTCAGTCATTCAGGACAAAGCATTTTATATGTATAGATAACGTAGTTAATTATAACTACGTTATAAGAGTCATCATTAATAATAGATAGAATGAAAACAATATCGATAAACGACATTATCATGGTATCAACTAAATTATCGTTTAATTGCTTTTAAATTGCTTTTGTTTGTTATTGTTTATATTGAATAACTAACATTTCTTCTAGAGTTCTCACTTTTAATTTATTGCGTAGTTAAATGGTGGTTATTAAAAATAAACCTTATGTCGTAGGACCATGTTCCAAATTCAATTGTGACAATCCCGACTCTTGCTTTGACTGATGTTCGAGGACAGAAGATGGGAAAATTATGTAAAAAGTTTGATCAGTAAAACCGTCCCGTTCAAATGTCGTCACATAAATCACATTTTTCATAGTAGAACAGTCAAAACCGTATAAAGTATAGAAAACGAAGGCATGATATCAATGGTGCGTCCGCGTTACGCGAACCGTGTACGAGCCGAGCACATATGGAGCACGAATTCGTGTAGCGTGGATGGTCTCTGCGAGCCTCGAACGAGCGTTCAGCTCGCGCTCGACTGCGGTCCGCCTTTCGACGAACACATGGATTCGCATCGCACTCGTGGTGTAGGCTTGTTGCAAGCTCGTTGTACGTCCACACTTGACATCGCGAGCAACGACCGAATAAAGGCTCACCTCGCGCTTGGTTCGACGTAACGTGGCCACACCAATGTATTCTTTGAGATTTATAAACTTTTAGAAGAAACAATATCAAAAAGAATTATTCAATAATGTCACACAAAGTCCACAGTATTCCTAACTATGATAAAGCTGACGAGTCTAGAAATACTTGGTTCACTACTCTTGAAGAGTTTTCACAGTTCATTAAAGCACAATTTGGCATGTTTAAATGTTTTCAACGACACAATGTAATACAAGCGTGACTAAAGTGGGGTAGTTTGAGACTTACTTTACAGTCTATCTTTATCTTCTTTCAGTCTTTCTTTATCTAGCCTATTTGTAAATCTATTGTCTACATTTTGGAGATAAGCAAGTTATAATTTGTCTCCAGAAACTTTTCGCCCTCTGCTTTTATAAAAAAGTTTAGCATAAACTCATTCTGTATTATTCCATATTTAACATTGCTACCCCCTCTCCCGTTCCATAAGTTTCGAAATCATCCCTATCGTTGCATAACTTGTATTTACTGGTTTACGCAAATATTAATAGCATTCTTTTATTCTTAACTTCTTTTATTGCTTCGCTAACTTCCCGGGATAACACTTTTTTATTCTTTTGTTCCTTTTGATCGAGTTTCCTGCGACCTATATCTGATAATAAAAATGATTTATTTTCAATTTAGAGTTAATCTCGGCGCTGAATCGAATTTCTTGTATGAAAGTTTGGTCCCTTCATTTTACTTTGAACTTCGACAGAAAATATTAGATAAAATAATTTAATTAACAAAATATATAACGTGCCGGGGTAATTCTGAGTTGTTGATTTTTATTACAATAATCACAAACGACACAAATCTATGGGTGGACATGATACGACTGTTTTGCAAACACTCAGCACCATAGATACTAATGGTCTGATGATCCCCTTTGAAAGGAAGAGATCTACTCATGATTGAAAATGCCTAAATAACTGTCAGCTATTTTCCCAAACCTTCTTAACCGAGCCCGGCTTCTAACGCAATTGTTGTCAGTGCGATTAGAATGTAAATATTATGTAATGAATCTAAGCTTGTTTTGAAAAGAGTAATTTCTGAGTTTATTGCCGGCTCTTCTCAGCAAATGCAACCTTCCGAACCGGTATTAGGGTATTAGAATCAGCCTTTTCATAAGTGCCTGCGAAGGCCTATTTGAATAAATGATTTTGAATTTTGAAGATTTGACCGTCAGTAGGAACCTGAAAGGTTATAATATAAAACTGTTGGTAAGTAACATAAAGACATTTATGAAATGTCCATAGTAACATAAAATTTACATCTACTACCGTCGGGTCATCGACATCGGTAAATTGTTAAGACAACAATATAAATGGAAATTCATAAAATTAAAGCACCCATAACTGTGGAAGGTAAAGCCTGAACCACGCCTGAACAAACAACACAGCCCGCATGTTTAGTTAGGCATTGTGAAATGGCTACAGATAACATTAATGGTAACATTATCTATTCTGGGGATGTGAATTTAAATCATTGAGATAAACTTTTCATATCACAATGTCAGTAAAATAATGATGTGCTTTGAATTTTGCAATGACTGCTGGTTTGGCTGGTTATCACATCTAAAATTTAAATCTGCCATTTAAGAATCTAAACATGAGTTTCAACAGCTACTCTTTAGAGTCTGTTTTTGTTTACCAGGCTTTGTTTACTTACCACCTTCGGCCACAATCTAATTTACCTTGGTGATATTGTCATCAAATACAAACCTTAAAAAATAAAACAGAGCTACAAGTAATGACATCCAATCGTTGAATGCTTGCGGCGGCGTCGTGTGACGGGTCACTCACTTCCCTCCAATATGGCGAGGAGGGCGATGGCTGCCACACGCGTCATACTTGTGAACAGGTGCTGCTTGTGGGGGCTGGTCTGCTTAAGTTTGCTATTTATTTACTTACAAAATATTTAGTCAGTCTACTTTGTAATTTTGCCGCCGCACCGGGGCACGCAATTATTTTCAGTGCGATTAGAATGTAAATATTATGTGATGAATCTAAGCTTGTTTTGAAAAGAGTAATTGCTGAGTTTATTGATACGAGCTACCAAAAATTACAGTCAAAACATTGACACAATTTTGTGATTTGTACTAGAGAGTGTGAGGGTAACTTACAGGACGGTAATATAAACACAAATAGGTTCAACACGTTATTAATAAAATAATCAAAATGAGGTTAACAAATTGCAAATGGCGGTCAATTACAAAATAGTATGCAAGATAATTAACACAAGATGAAGCGCCCTCGATCGCTGGAGCAAAAGTGTCGGCTCGCGGCTAGTCCCTGCTCCATGACAGCTACCCGTCAATGTTGCCACTCGCCGAGAGATGACACCCGAGCAGTGTTGCTAACAAGAGTAAAGCCAAAACTTGTTAATCAAAACCAGACGTGCATAGGCATCTATGTTTGCTTCCCTATATTTCTCCCAGTTCAATGAAACCGCAGGACTCCGCATTGCATTTTCCAGTATGTGGTGTATGGTTGAGAGCTTGTTTACTTCTCTTTCATTTGCTTCCCATTGCGTTCTCTGATTAGTGTTGACATTGCAAATTAAATGTGTCCTAAGATTCTTATTGAAACTACTCGATTTCTACCAGATTTATCATTGTCTCTGTCTATTAATTTATGGTTCTTTCTATGTATTGTGCCAAGAATGAAAGCCTCGGCAGGTTCTCAAAAACCCATGAATGTATCAAGAATATCTTATCGTATCAAGGTAGTTAAAGCGTCTCATCGTATGAACGTATCAAAAACGTCTCAACGTATCAAGAACGTATCAACATTATTTCCGATTATAATTTCTTTAGGCAGATCAATTATTTAAATTAGTTGTTCGTAACAAATGTTACTCAAATGCCTTGGGCAAATTTTCCACATAACATTTTTACCTCCTCTCCACCGTAAAAACTTTGTTCAAAAGCCATCAATCTGTTTCTGAAACGTCTGTTAAGCTATGGCCGCCATAAAAATGACTCAATGGGAACTACGGTCTTGAATAATTAAGAAAGCGATCGATGCCGTCTACACGCCACCAGTCTGGCGTTTCCGAACCTTTTTAGCACAACTTTGTGAAGGTTACCATTAAAATTACCATTGCTGATTTAAATAAATAAATAAATAAAATAAATATCCTGGGACATTCCTCACACACGGTCATCTGATCCCAAACTAAGCAGAGCTTGTACTATGGAAACCAGATAACTGATATAATACATATACTACTTTTTGTTTGTAAATACATACTTAATATACATAATTACACCCAGACTCAGGACATACAGACATGTTCATGCACTCAAATGTATGTCCTGTGTAGAAATCGAACCCACGACCTGCGGCGCTATAGGTTAAGACTCCACGTCTTAACCAACTGCGCCAACGGGCCCGTCGATGGCCATTTAAAATTAATAAAGCTTAATTTGTTTTTATTAATTTTATAAGCTTTTTTAAATCCTGATGTGCAAATAGGTTGTGTGTTTTATTTTAATTGACCTTAATAACTCAGATGCATTTCAAAACTGCATCTTGAAAATTTTAAAATAATGTATTTTTAGCGATACTTACGACAATTTATTAAAAAAAATACAAATCTTAACCAAAAATCTATTTGTAATGAAATTATTTAACAATTAATTAGCACAAAATCAAGTAAAGAAAATAAGTCAAATTATAGCTACGAATATGGTAGGTGTTGCCGCTCCGAAGTCTCGACGAAAAGTGAACCCGATACCGAAGCGCATTTTGCTTTTATAGAATGGCGGTCGGTCACAAAACAAAATGGATTCTGACGGCTAATACGGCCTCTCCTGACGTGTGGTCGTCCTCGGCCACATTCTCCGCATCTTCAAAACTCGGCAAGTGGACTCGGGTGAATCTCGACACTAGGACCCTCCATGACATCAATATTCAGTGGACCCTCTCTGCACGTTGCACTAGTAGATGGATCTTCTGAGATATCATCATTGGCTGAAAAACAGACAAAAGTACACTGTAATTTTACTTAGTTTCATACACAAGGTCATAACTCGATGACGTATTTCAGATTATAGACGGGACCCAGTTAACCCATCTAGGCAGAGCCAAAGCTGCCTTATTTTAAAATAATCAAACGGGGCCCAGTTAACCCGTCTCGACAGAGCCGGGGCTCCATGCCGTATTTTAAAATAATCAGGACGGGGCCCAGTTAACCCGTATCGACAGAGCCGAAACTCCATGCCGAATTTTAAAATAACATACGGGACCCAGTTAACCCGTATCGACAGAGCCGAAGCTCCATGCCGAATTTTAAGATAACATACGGGACCCAGTTAACCCGTATCGACGAGAGCCGAAGCTCCATGCCGAATTTTAAGATAACATACGGGACCCAGTTAACCCGTATCACCAATGTAATAGCTAACTATGGTTATTATAATATGGAACGGGGCCCAGTTAACCCGATTGGTTAAACCATAGGTTTATTACTTACTTTCAAAAAACGTGGCACATGACTCAGGGGTCCACTCTCCTCGCCAGGCAACCATGTGCTCGGCAGCGGACTGAGTAGTTTTACCATACGAACCGGTTAGCAGTTGCAGTTCGTATCGGCCATGGGGCAGTACCTTTACCACACGGTAAGGCCCTCGCATACCCGAGTCCAACTTGCCTGTAATTTGAGAAGTTTTTATTACAAAAACATTATCGTTTAGGTTAAAAGATCTAGTAATCTTGCGATGTTTGTTTACAAACTCATCTTGTTTGCGTCTATTTTGGTCAAGAAGTTCACTAGCGCGCTGTCTTTGCAATTCTCTAATGCACTCGCGATTTGGCCTAGTGCTGTCTACCGCAACATCACGGACAAGTGATCTTATTAATGGTGTGACTCCTTCAACCCCAATAAGTAGTTGTAGAGGTGAGGTTTGGGTTGTTTTGTGCTTTGTACAGTTAATGACGAGCTGCATTTTCGTCAAGGATTCGGACCATTCCTTCTCTTGATTAGCGGCTTCTATGCGCAGCATATTAAGCAAAGTACGACAGTAACGCTCCACTTGGCCGTTTTCACAATGCATCTCAGGTGTCACAAAATGAATTTGACTACCCAATTCAGAAACCCAGTTTCGAAACTTCACACTCTCAAACATACGCCCTCGATCACAGACTATAAGCTTGGGAGCGCCAAATAGCGAAACAGCATTTGTAACTACCTCTATAAGTTCTTCGGAGTCTTGCTTTTTAATAGCATAAAAAAGACAGTACTTGGAATAAGCATCCACAATAAGCAAAACGTACTTATTGTCTTTTGAAACAGGTAAGGGACCTAATACATCCATATGTAAAGTGCTAAACGGACAATCAGGCTTATGCCATGATGAAATCGGGTGGTGGGGAGCTCTGGGAACCTTTTTAGATGAGAGGCAGATCAAACAATGACCTATATACTTCTTTACAAAAGTACGCAGACCAGGAAACCAAAAGTGGCGTAAAATGAGATCAATCGTTTTGTCTGCACCAATGTGCTCATGTTGGTCATGAAAAAGTCTCAAAAGGCTTAATCGATGCCCTTTGGGAATGAAGCACAACAATTTTGTCTCTTCACCGGTTGGGGTATACTTATAATAAAGTAGTTCGTTACGAACAACGTAGCGTGAAGAGTCTAACTCATTATTATTTACCTTATCGATCAGTATACGAGTTTCCTCGTCCGCGGATTGAGCTATTTGAGCCCAATTTTTAGGCCGGGTGATTTGGCGGACATCGACAGGATTTCTACTCAGATAGTCGGCATGCTGCATCATTACACCCTTTCTATATTCTATCGTAAAGTTAAAATCCTGCATGTATATCCACCAACGTGCGACACGCGGTATTAAATCCTTTTTGCGCTCTGTTTGTTTAAGCGCATTGCAATCGGTCACGATTTTAAATTTTATGCCCAGTAAATAATGGCGAAAGTTCTGAAGAGCCTTAATGATTGCAAGCGTTTCGAGCTCGTATGAGTGGTATCGCGGTTCAGCACCCTGAGTAGTCTTACTGAAGTAGGCAACTACTCGCCTCTTATTTCCCTCATGCACTTGAATAAGTACTGCACCATACCCAATCGAACTCGCGTCTGTGTGCAATTCGGTTGGCAATAGCGGATCGAAAATTGAAAGAACAGGCTCACTGGTAAGACACTTTATGAGATATTGACGCGCATTTTCCTGTTCATCCCCCCAAAGGAACTTAACATTATTACGTGTCAAATTAGCTATAGGCGCAGTTTTGGAAGCATAACTAGGTATATATCGGCGGAAGTATCCTGCCAGACCAAGCAGCTGCCGAACCTGCTTTACATTCGTGGGCACAGGGGAGTCAATTAAAACCTGAATCTTACTCATGCTCGGTCTAACCTGACCTTCCGAAATGGTTCTTCCTAAATACTCAACCTCTGTGGCCACAAACGTACTTTTCTTTAGGTTTATAGAAAAACCGGCAGAAGTTAAGGTAAGCAAAACCTCGCGCACGTTTTCAATTGCTTCTGTTACGGATGAGGCCATTACCATGACGTCATCAACATATACAAGGACTTTACCGGATTCAATTAACGTTTTTAAGGTTTTAGCAATGATTCGTTGGTAAACAACTGGCGCGTTGGCAAGACCAAACGGCATTTTCAAAAATTCAAAGTGACCCTCGGGTGTCACGAAGGCGGTCTTAGATATTGAGTCATTATCTAATACAATCTGGTAAAAACCAGTTGCCATGTCTAAACAACTAAAGAATTTGCTCTTGCCAAGGCGGTCGATGTGGTCTTCTATTAGAGGTAATGGATAGCGATCCTTTACCGTCATAGCGTTTAATGCACGATAATCTATGCACATCCTATCTTTACCGTCTTTTTTCTTCACAAGAATAATTGGACTGGCATATGGTGATTCAGATTCACGAATGATTTTTTTTTCGAGTAAATCTCTTATTATTTCGCGCACTTTAATTTTTTCATCGATTGAAAGTCTATACGGCCTATAGCAGACAGGTGTTTCATTCGTCAATTCAATACGCATATTACCAGTCGTTACCGTAGTTAATGCAGTACCAATTATAAAGAATTTATTAAACTCGTCAATAACTGACAATAGTTTCTCGCGATCGCTACCCTCAAGAGGCGTGTTGATCGGTAATTGCGCACTAGGACTGACGAGCAACACATTCCGGACAATATTTGAATTAGGTACCCGCATAAGTCTATGTTGATTGTTCGCGCGAATGTAAGTGACACCGTCACGATTTAATACATCGGTTCCAATTAAAACTGGTACATTGATACATTTGTGTGGAACAACAAATAATTCGACCTCGAGAGAAATGTCATTAAATTCAATAATTAGGGTAACGCGTCTATTGCACTCAATATTATGCTCACCTATACCACACAAAACCAAATAAGTAGGGATTTGGGCACACTTAAAATGTTTCAGCACGGTTTCAGAAATAAGGGAGACACGTGAGCCACTGTCTATCAATACATCTATAGGTATACCTTGTATAACGGCGGTCGTGACATCACTGTCCGTTGACGTACCTTTTAACTCTGTACAAAAATTTACGTTATGTTTGTTACGCTCCTCAGACCTCTGTTTTGCAAAACAGACTGTGATGTCATGGCCCAATTTTTTACAAAATGTACAAGGAATACTGGGTTTGTTGGCTGGTACCACCGGTACATCCGTTTTTGCTTGTTTTGGACACAAACGTTGTATATGTCCGAAAGCACCGCATGAAAAACACTTAATATCATTTGGCCCATTATTACGAGGACGTTTTTTAGTGTTTCGGTCAAAATATCTACTATGAGAAGGTTTAATAGTACTCGCTAATCGATTAGGTTTAGGTTTTGTATAGATAGACAAAAACTCGACAAGATCTTTAGTTGATAGATGGGCATTAGTCGCAGCAGCACGAACTTGGGCATCAGTTACTCCGCGTATCACAATCGCGACTGTTAATTCATCGCTTAACCCTCTCACGATATTTAAACGCAAAATGGATCGTCTTGCATATTCAGCGTACGTAGAATAACTATCAGAGTTGGTACTCATAACATCGTATAAAATATTGGCGATATCGATTCTTCGCGAACACAATGGTTTGAATTCTATTTTAAAATTTGACCAGGTACGATCGTTAGTAACCCAATCATTGAGCCAGCTACGAGCGTCACCTTTCAAGCAATTTGCAATTCGGGATAAACACTCATTGTCATCCCAATGATTAGTCTCGCGTGCTCTTTCAACCTCCTCACACCAAGAATCGATATCGTGCAAACTAGGATCAAAGTTAGAGATATAATAATGGTTGGATCTGACCTTAGTTAATGCACTCAGTGCTCCAATGAGGCGATCAGTGACGTCAGACGAAGTCGAAGTACCAGCGAGAGAATTCCCAATAGTACTGATATTCGACTCCGACGCGGCTGGTAACGGCGTAGACGCGATCACGCTGCTGGGCGCCTCCACGCCACGTGTGTCCGGCGGCGGCGGCGGCGGTGGCGGCGGCGGCGTCGCAACGGCTCGCACCTCCAGCGCCGTTTCATTACTCGATGTGGGTAGACGGGAGCCTTCTAGCGCATTGAGGCGCGCCAGAATAACTCCAAGCGTATCTTGGAGATTATCAGCATTAATGTTTTGATCACGCCTCGTTCTACCTCTACTTCTAGTGATAGGTCGTTCGGCCATGATCAAGTAAAAATTATCTCAACTTGAAAATTATTTTCGCTGCTAACCAAAGCAATAAAAGGCTATGGAGCCGATCCCGCTTCTGATTTTAGCGATACTTACGACAATTTATTAAAAAAAATACAAATCTTAACCAAAAATCTATTTGTAATGAAATTATTTAACAATTAATTAGCACAAAATCAAGTAAAGAAAATAAGTCAAATTATAGCTACGAATATGGTAGGTGTTGCCGCTCCGAAGTCTCGACGAAAAGTGAACCCGATACCGAAGCGCATTTTGCTTTTATAGAATGGCGGTCGGTCACAAAACAAAATGGATTCTGACGGCTAATAGTATAGTAAGCCTAAATAATGGTGACCGCCTAGTGGTATTTCAAATCGAGCGTTTCCGTGCTTCGGCGGAAGGCACGTAAAGCCGTTGGTCCCGGGCCAGTTGGAGGCTTTCTAGGCGGCTTCAAAACTCCAACAGTAGGTTGACCACTAGCCTACCTCTACTGATCAGGGAGCCAATTCTCATTCACTCGAATTCATCACTCGTTCGAAATAAAGTTCGAACTCGTACTTTATTCGAGTGAAAATCAAGTTAGGCTATTCTGACAATTTCGAAGCCGCCATTTTGTCTTATTTTTCGAAGGCTAGCGCTCGAACTGCTTCGACTGGTCGGGACCGTTCGAAACGTATTTCGAATGCGAACTATCATACGTCAAACAGTTAGGTTGTCATTTGGAAACGTAATGACAGATAAACCTAAGGATTTCCGTTACGCACAGTCAATATATCTTCTCTTTTTATACTAATTCATAATTATTAAATTAAATTGATTAATTTATGAATTCCGATTATATCAAGATATAAAAAGTGTAAAACGTTGTTTTAAATATGTCATAGTCATTCATATGTTTTTAGAATTTAATTTAAGATACGTACGTTAACAAAACGCAATTATCAAGTGAAACGAAACACGTCGTGCAATTTGTATGTATCATAATGGCAACATTTATTCCTTACACTCGAAATTATTTCGAAGGTTAGTTCGATTAGTGCCGAGAATACAGGAATCGAAAGATTAACTCCGCCCCTCGAAATTTTACGGTCGAAATTGCACTCGTATTGCAAGTTCGATTCGAAGGCTAGTTCGTGGAAAGTGAGCATTGGGTCCCTGTAGTGGGCACGCGTGGTGGAGTATCTGGCCATTCCCTTTCACCCTCATTTGTGAAAGGAGGCCTGTGCTCAGCGTGGGACATTATAGGCCGATGATGATGATGATGATGAAGCATAAATATAATATTATTGTGTCGTTTTCACTGTTGGGCTTAGACATATATGAACATTCAGTGTTGCTGCGTAAAAAAAACAACAAACCAACAAATATACTTTTAGGGAGGATTTATTTTTGCAAAGGCATAAACAAACTTCAAATTACAAAACATTAAGCTAGGTATTAATAGCAGACGTGTTAAAAACCACATAAAACTTTGTTACGTAATTTGTCAGCCCAACCAAACGTATTTCGGTAAAGTTTACGCGGGTAATCACATGTTCTTGTGTACGTGTCGGTGTTAGGAAATATGACGGTTGTAATTTTAAACGTCAGTCGGCCATGATGAATGTGTGACGTCACGCAAGGGGGGTAGCGATGTGAATAGAAGGGGGTTGAATAAGTTATAAGTGCAGCAGGGTCAAAAAACTTTGGGTTTATGTTTTTTGTCTTTATGAAAACAGTCGTGAGATGTACGGCGGAATCTTATTTTTTAAATGCATGAATATATTTTACAAGGTTTTATTTAACTTGCAATGTATGTATGTATGTAACTATGTTCGGGTGGAATGTTGCAAGCCGTATTTCACCCACTTCCAGTGGTCAGATTGACTTGATATTTGTTATACAATAGTATATTGGAAGACAATGCAAGTACATTTAAAAAAAATACTGTCACAAAAAAACTTTCATTTATTTAACAAAAACTTGTATATTATATTATACATACTTACCAAACTATTTATAGGTATTACAAAATTTGGGCGCTCCCTTATAGTTCTCTAGCTCGTCCTCTAAAACAATTAATCTAAAAAAAGTTTATCGATAAACCATAAATCGTAGACGCAATCGCGCAATCAACAAGTTTGGTCATTAAACAAACCTGACCAACTTAAATGCGAGAAAAAACGATCATTAATCTTATGTATTTTTTGCTCAAATTGATAACAAGTTTGTAAGGGAAAATCCCGTCGAAAAAATATCACTGAAACTTATATGTCTTCGGATTTTTCTCGTCATTTTCCTGTCCACATAGCAATAAATGTGCTTTCTGATGAGATCATTATAGAAACTTGTGTGATGGAAACTTTGGGTATCGACGTCTTATTTGGGATTATGAGCATCTAGCGGCTCTCAATTTCCACGGTTGGGTTAATATAAATAACTAGCAGTCCCTCGCGGTTTCACCCGCGTTCCCGGGATAAAAAGTAGCTTATGTCCTTAGGATTAGGATGACTTTATCACGTGATCGGTCGAGTTAAGCAGTTTTGGTCTAAATTATGATTATCCAAATTATTATTATGGATGTCCAGAGAAAGCAATGCCTGCCAGACCTCCCGTTGGGTAATGCTTATCTCCGGCATGGAGCTAGCACACTGTGGGATGGTAGGCGGTGTGGCGCCCCCGTCATCCAAAGTCGAGTTCGAGGCAAAGAGGGAGCCCAAAAGATCGTTGATGGGCCAAGTTTCCGTCCGGCTTACGTAGTGGTGGCAACGACAACTGACAAAAGATTCCTTCTGCAGCTTTGGCAAGAGACCAGAAAGCGCGACTCCCAGAGGAAAGGCTAGTTAGCCTCTTACCAATTCTGCCGACGAAATTGAACTTAGCCTTAACTTAGCAACTGATCGTCAAATCCAAATGATTCCACTTTAATACTTCATAATTTGTGTCGGAAAAAGCCACTATTCTAATCTGTTCATGATAGATATCATGAGTAGGTAGGTGTATCAATTAATATCATATCAACTAAAACACATGTTAATGAAACCACAAATAATCGAATAACCAATTTAAAGTCTCAATTTCGATTATGAGCTGTTTAGTATGAATTAATGTGTTTTGGATAAACTATATATAAGGTATGATTTTCATTACTGCATCATACTGGATACTTGGAGACAGCACAGAAGGTATGTACACACGGCTACAGATCAAGCTATACATTTCTAGTATAAGCTGACCTCCCATTGTGGAGAAATCCTATACAATGCGAGATCAGCTCATATATTAGCAATGAACAACGCAACCAGCCCATGAGGTGGCACCTTTTTTTTTATTTCCTGACGCTTCGCATTTGTTTTTTATTCATTTATTTTTTTAAATCTAAGGACTTTCAAGGCTATAGTGAATAAGTTTATTCTGGATAAGCGTGCTCCATCAGGATTCGTCATCAAAGTTAAGTCCCATAAAGTTTAGTGGCCAAATGCAAGGCCATTTGTTTGGGTTGGTTTAAATTGTATCTTAAAATTAACATCACATTTCATAAGAGAAGTTTTTTAATTTAGATTTAATATAGAAATGAAAAAAAAACAAAAGATCAACCGGCTAGCTCGATCAAGATGAAGATATGCAAAACATTTTTTTTCGTGATTTCAGTAAAAGTTGTTTAGCACCTTACCAAGAATCTTAGTACAAAGATTCTTGCAGCTTACATTTCGAAAAGATGCTATTTCAAATTATTCATCTCATTTTATTTTATAGATGAAGCTCATATTCCTAGCTCTCTACGTGGCGACTGCCTTCGTGGCTGCTGAGCTGAAGTGGTTTGAAGCCACAGATTACCGGGTTGAAGGTCCAGAAAAGGTACCCATTAGACACATGCTAGTTGTCCCTAAAAAACCTCAGAGCTATGACTACCCGAAGTATCGTAAGGATGTTAAACCCAATATGTACAAGGAAATTAAGCACTATAAGAACCCGGGTAACTCGGTCTACCCGGGCTACTCGTCCTACAGGACGGGAAGGACGAGTAAGCCGAGTAGGCCGGTCTACTCGTCTTACCCGGGCTACTCCTACAGGACGGGTAGGACGAGTAAGGCGAGTAGGCCGGTCTACTCGTCATCCTACCATGCCACCAGGGCCTACCCTAAAGGCGACTACCAGGTAGGTAGCAGGATTAGACAGTTCAAGTAGACCCAAATTTTTCACCAAGTGCATGGCACCCATGGATGGCAGATGAATAAAAATTGGTTTTGAATTACTATTATGTTTTATTTCTCTATCAACGCCTTACCAGTACCATGCTGAGTTTTGTTGGTATCAAAGTAAAAATGTCAATCGAACTTATAAAAAATATATGATCGAACATTCACCTTATCTTATTACACCTTATTACTCATATATTGTCTTTTCTTTACACTATACTGTTTAGTCCCTCCTCCCCGCGTTATCTTAAGGAACGTTTTGATTTCCTTCAATCACTTAGGTCATCAGAAAATCTCCTCTTGAGAATACCATCACATAACACCTCTTTTTATGGTAAATCATTTACCGTCCAAGCAGTTCGCCTTTGGAATGAATTGCCGGTAGGAAGGCGCCGTCACTCCCTGTTTTTAAAAATCAGGTGAAAAATTTCTACCTCAAATCGTTGCTGTAATTGCCATAGTTCCATGTTTGTATTTATTTATGTAGTATGTTATTTATTGTTTCATTGTATTTATTAATAATATATATTTTCTTAAATCTACGTATCTATGTATATAATTGTATTTATGTATACAATTGTTTTTATATAAAGACTTATATAATTTTGTGTATGTATAGTTATTTACCTATTTTTGTTATAAAAGTATACACCACCGTCTAATAACGTATCTAAATTCCTCTCCATCCTAAGGTTGTCTGGAAGAGATCGCTTCTTAGCGATAAGACCGCCTATTGTACTTACAGTTTTTTTTATTTTTAGGGTTCCGTAGCCAAATGGCAAAAAACGGAACCCTTATAGATTCGTCATGTCTGTCTGTCTGTCTGTCTGTCCGTGTATGTCACAGCCATTTATTTCCGAAACTATAAGAACTATAATGTTGAAACTTGGTAAGTAGATGTATTCTGTGAACCGCATTAAGATTTTTACACAAAAATAGAAAAAAAACAATAAATTTTGGGGGTTCCCCATACTTAGAACTGAAACTCAATTTTTTTTTTTTCATCAAACCCATAAGTGTGGGGTGTCTATGGATAGGTCTTCAAAAATGATATTGAGGTTTCTAATATCATTTTTTTCTAAACTGAATAGTTTGCGCGAGAGACACTTCCAAAGTGGTAAAATGTGTGTCCCCCCCCCTGTAACTTCTAAAATAAGAGAATGATAAATCTATAAAAAATATATGATGTACATTACGATGCAAACTTCCACTGAAAATTGGTTTGAACGAGATCTAGTAAGTAGTTTTTTTTTAATAGGTCATAAATTGAAATTAATATCAAATACTCAGGTCTATACTACCATCTATTATATAAAAATAAGTCGGGTTTTCCTTCCTGACGCTATAACTCCAGAACGCACGAACCGATTTCCACGGTTTTGCATTCGTTGGAAAGGTCTCGGGCTCCGTGAGGTTTAAAGCAAAGAAAGTAGGGTAGGGTAGGGTAGGGTAGGGTGGGGTAGGGTAGCACCACGCGAACGAAGTCGCGCCGGGCAGCTAGTTTACTTATATACCTACAGGTTTGTACGGAACCCTCGGTGCGCGAGTCTGACTCGCACTTGGCCGGTTTTATTTTTTATTTTAAGCATTTATTTTTATACTTTGTTATATACTTTTTGTACAATAAAGAGTTATCTATCTATCTATCTATCTTATCTACCTCCTACAAAAAATGTTTAAGTTCTGCAGACAATTACAAAGTATTCTGTTTGATTGTTTTTTTTACTATGTGTAGGCCTGTGTTTGACTGCAATATCATCATGGTAAGTGATGATGTGGCTGAAGGTGGTAAGCACACAAAGCCTAGAAGGAACTGGCTCTCAAGTGCAGCTGTCGGGACACACCGATAGGAGCTTGAAGACAGATTTTCAACTTCAGGGTGGTAGCCGGCCAAGTGGGTACTACAAAGTACCCTACCACCGTGCTATGGTTTCCTCACGATGTTTTTCCGATGAACCCGGGACCTTCGACTCGGCATCCGACGTCACTACCACTGAGCTATCATCGCCTTAGATTATACCTAACTAGCTGTTCCCCGCGGATTCACTCGCGTTCCCGGGATATTATAATGTATAGATAAATAATACTCGGGGATAACGTAGCTTCCTATTAGTGAAAGAATTTTTCGAATCCGACTGATAGTTCCAGAGATTAGCCCGTTTAAACAAACAAAAAAACTCTTCCGCTTTATAATATTAGTAAGATTAGTATAGATAATACTTTTCGAATCCGTAGTTTAGTCATTGATTAGAATGAAAAATTCTTGATCTATCTATAAAATATGAAGTGGAGAGAAAACTGTGTCCCCCTTTTCAAGCATATTGCGTGCACCGAGGAGTTTGAGATTTGGCTTATTTTTGATGTGTGTTGTGTGACGGAGTGCTTAATAGCTAAAATGTATTTATTGATTCAAACTTTAAAAAAAATATTACTGTCATAATATTGTGTGATAAAATTACTTAAGCCTCAATCATAGAGTTAGAATATTTATAGACCGACTATACTAGAGTACTGTCTGTGAGCATCGGTGCAGTCCAAATGCCTTGAAACGAAGTGCGCGTACATGTTTTGAACGATTAAAATAAATAATACCCCCCCTACCCCCCTCCCTTATGAGCTCTGGCGACCTTACTTACGCCCAGGAACACAACTTTACACAACATAAAGATATTTGGCTGTAAGGTGGTGCGGTACTTCCCCAGACGAGCTGCTCTTTATGCGAATAAACGCTATGCTCTACCTCTCTCAAAATAAGTAATTAATTAATCATTCTCAAATATCATTTAAGATCCGAACAAAATGAGGGACCACAATTAATAGTAGATAGGGGAAGCGTAAGCGATGTATTAAAGGACAGTGGACAGCTGTGACATGAAGACAAATAATTATGTTTACTGATTTTAAAAGGTTTTTTTACTTGACTTAGGTAAGTAATAGTGTAAGCATCAAACCCTTAAAGGGGTATCGTGAGTGAACCGTAAAATATAAAATAACAATTTACAAAAACATGCATAGCCTACTAAATTATCAAAACTAAAAATAAAAACTTAGCTTAGTTATATCAACTCAGCATATGTGTACTATGGCAGGCAAGCACTTTCAGTGGAGTCCGTTGGAAAATTGAGCCGTCCTCGGACACAATTTTGTTTTTTTTTGTCGTTCTCGTGTCTTCTTGTGGTGGAATCGGACGGATTGACTTGATTTTGGTATACATTAGTATATTGGAAGACAATGCAAGTACAGTCATCAAAATGTATAGTCACAAAAAAGACTGATTTAATGTTTTGTTTTAACAAAAACTCATTTATTATATAATTTTATAGGTATTTCAAAATTTAGGCGCTCCCTTATAGTTCTCTATCTCGTCCTCTAAAACAATTAATCCAATTAAAAGTGAATCGATAAACCATAAATCGTAGACGCAATCGCACAATCTACAAGTTTGGTCATTAAGCAAACCTGACCAAATTAAGTGCGAGAAAAGACTATCATTAATCTTATATATTTTTTGCTCAAATTGATTACAAGTTTGTAAGGGAAAATTCCGTCGAAAAAATATCACTGAAACTTATATGTCCTCGGATTTTCTCGCCATTTTCCTGTCCACATAGCAATAAGTCCGTGCTTTCTGATGAGATCATTATAGAAACTTGTGTGATGGAAACTTTGGGCATCGCCGTCTCATTTGGGATTATGAGCATCTAGCGGCTCCCAATTTCCACGGTTGGGTTAATATAAATAACTAGCTGTCCCTCGCGGTTTCACCCGCGTTCCCGGGATAAAAAGTAGCTTATATCTTTAGGATTATTGTATGAAAAAAAGCCACTTTTTAATTTTTTATTATGACAAAATAAGATAAATTTCTTCTTTGAAACTAGGCTATTCATATATAAGTCAATGTTTGAAACACGTTTGTATTTCTGATCTCTAAATTCTAATTTTAACGCATTATAAAAATAAAAAAAAAACCTTTATGCACACAAACAAAGTTTAGCATTAGTAGACTCAGTAGTGCGGTAAATTTTAAATTATCCAATTTATCAATAACGCTTTCGCAGTCAAGAACAAAACAAATGAGCGTTTACTTTAGACTAATGCCACAGATTATACAGTGCATCAAGAAAACGCGTATACGTAGGTATAATCCGAGGATAAAACTGTATTTTGTCATTATAAATGAAACGACATTATGTCCCCTCCGCCTGTCGTTTTTGCTTTTCCTATTTTTGCGCCACATCTAGTCCATTCCATTGTATTTATAACTGGAATTGGATTGAATCTCTGTTAGATACCTAACAGAAAAATCGTGAGTTGATGTTATTTATTTCGTTTCTTTGATTTTGAAATTGTTTCGGTTTCTATAAACTAATATTTTTGACATTTATTCAAAGTGGGTGGGACTTGAAATATCAAAATATGTTTAGAAATACTTTACAAAGATGATATGAAGCTAAGTGGCTCAGTGAAGGTAAACATAATTCGGAGACTGTAGCACAGTGCCAAGAAACTTTTCTAAATCCTACAATTTTCAAAAAGCAATCAAGAAAATGTACACTCAAACCAAACGAAATTGCAAGTGAGTGCTGTCAGCATGTAACAACGCCATTTGTACCCTAAACAGACTTGGGCGTGGATATTTTCCTTGTTTCCATTGACAATTTTGTCCCCCGGCTCTCCCCTGGGGTGACAAAAATATCAATAAAACAAATGAAATGGTCGGCGAGGCGTGAGGTGAGATCAGCAGGTGATTGCTGCCCCCTAATGCGAGTTGAGTGAACTGTCACTTGATAAAAGATTCGAGATTTGATTATTTAAATTGCGAATATCGGGATTATCATTGTCTCTTCTTTTTTATTTATTTGTGTCCTTTTTGTTTTTCATAACAATTTTTAGGTGATAATCCCATTAATTTATTAAGTGACTTTTCGGGGTCTTTTTTTACATGATACGGGACGCCGTATCATATAAAAAAAGATGTATGTATAAATATCATGATGGTATGCGGTTTCCGCAGCCATACGGACGCTTGCAACACACGCCCCAATGAATTCCGGAGATCTTACTCACGTGCAGGAACACAACATAAAGTTATTTGGCTACAGTATTCTTTAAAATAGGAGGTACTAACCCAGTCGAGCTGCTCTTTGAGCGAATAGTCGCTATGCTACCTCTCCAAAAAATGAATAGGTCTTTTTAATTTAATAAATTTGTTTACCTATTTTACATAAATATCTAACCAAAGACACTCAAACTTTTTAATCCATACTAAAATTCGTTCCCCGCTTATACGCTATTAAAAGCCGTAACGCACCATCCGACCGTCGGACTCCTACTTACCTACCTACTTAATACCTACGTCGATACGTCCTAGTCCGACGGGCCTTCGAACGTTCCGACCGCTAGCATCCGACCGCCCTATAAAACGCTCCTATTGACAGGACGCCGCCGAAAAATACCTACGTCGGATGCGTAGGACGTTCCTACCGCTTCCGACCGGTATTAATAATAATTATGTCGATCCTGCCGCGTTACACACGCTCCGATGGCAGGACGCCCCGCCTCCTAGGAGTCCGACGGTCGGATGGTGCGTTACGGCTTTAAAACTGTGGCTCTACGATGTTATAAGACAACCATAAACCGCGGGCGAATCTCTCGACACAGCAGGGGTTGTTTGTGGAAGCTGTTATTAATTATTGTTCAGGTGAAATGAGTACGAGACTCATGCGGGATTTACTGCTAAGGATTTCGTAAAATATTCTAAATTGCAGTCATTGAGTTTTAAATTAAACTTTCACCTTTTTGGGGTTCCGATCCAAAAAGGTAAAAAGGAACCCTTATATTAATAATAGTAATACTATTAATGTGAATAAATGGAATAGTAATAATAATTTATTTATTTATTCAGATAACAATAAAAGGAGATAAGGGCTCAAAGGAACTTTCTTCCGCGAACGCTCAGGTTGTGGAATGAACTCCCCGTCCGATTTCTTCAGGGTCGGCAACGCGCGAGTGATACCCCTGGTGTTGCAAGCGTCCATAGGCTACGGTAACTGCTTACCATCAGGCGGGCCGTATGCTTGTTTGCCACCTAACTGGTATAAAAAAAAAAAAAAAAACGTGAGTCATGGTTTAGTAAAACTAAAATGTCTCATTTCAAGGGTTAGTACTATACGTAATACATTAATTCAACTTATTACAACTTTATGGTGCCATCGTTCTGTCATTCTGTCACAGCGCTATATTTCAGAAACCACTGATGCTATTGATTTGAATAGTTATAAATATTGCATACCTAATCTTATTGCAAATGAAAAATTAAAATAAATATTCTTAGTTTGTTTTCAAAAGAGGCCGAAATGTGGGACCGAAATTTCAAATTGGGGCTACAAGTTTAAATGAGGTACCTATCATAAGAAATAATTTCATTTTTTTATTCCAAAATAGATTTTTATTTTCTTTTATATTGCGTAGTTTTTGATTTACGAACTTACTAGCTGAGCCCCGCGGTTTCACCCGCTTTCCCGCGATAAAAAGTAGCCTATGTCCTTCTCCATACCATAGGCTATCCATGCCATGCCAAATGATGATCCGTTGAGTAGTTGAGGCGTGAAGGCGTAACAAACAAACAAAATCACTTTCACATTTATAATATTAGTGTACATACGTAGTATTTATCTACTCTGAGATATTAGTTAGGATCTCCGATGTTCGCACAGCCAAAAATCTGAAATAATTACAGCAGTGGCGTTGTTCTTACCAACTACGATAACTGACAGTCAAATACAAGTGATTCCACCTTTCATAATTCGTCTCGGAAAAAGCCACTATTCAAATCTGTTCATGATAGATATCATGAGTAGGTAATATCAATTAATAAAAAATAAAACACATCTTAATGAAACCACAAATAATCGAATAACCAATTTAAAGTCTCAATTTGAATGATAAGCCGTTTAGTATGTATTAATGTGTTTTGGATAAACTATATATAAGATGTGATTTTCATCACAGCATCATACTGGATACTTGGAGTCAGCAGTGAAGGTATGTACATATAAAAATATACTATTAGCTATGAATTAAATGTGTAACGAACACGGCAATGCAACGCACCTCATGGGCTTGTTGCGTTTTTTTTTATTTTACTAACGCTTCGCTTCGCACTAGATTTTCATTCCGTAATTTAAAAACCTAGGGACTTTTAAGCCCAGGGTGGGTAAGTTTCTTCTGGGTAAGCGTCCTCCATCAGGATCCGTCATCGTCCTGTAAGTCCATAAAGTTTAGTAGCCACACGCAATGTCATTTGTTTGGTTTAGTTTAAATTGTATTTTAAAATGAACATCACATTTTTCTCATAGAGAAGTTTTTTAATTTAGATTTATAGAAATAGAAAAAACAAAAGATCATGATGATGTTCGTGATTTCAGAGTAGCCATATTAAAAGTTAAAATGTTTAGAAAAACAAATGTTTGGAAAAAAAATGCCGACATAGTCAGATTGTCAAAAAAATATTTATAAATGTAACCTCGCTGAGTTTCTTGCCTGTTCTTCTCAGTTGAAGGCCGACTTTCGTAACTGGTGGTATCTTCAGTAGTTTTGACCTTCATAAGTGCCCTACTAGGGCCTAAATTGAATAAATGGCTTTGACATTGACCTTTCCAAGAATCTTATTATAAAGATTCTTGCAGCTTTTAGAAAAGATGCGATTTCAAATTATTCATCTCATTTTTATGTTACAGATGAAACTCATATTCCTAGCTCTCTGCGTGGCGACTGCCTCCGTGGCTGCTGAGCTGAAGTGGTTTGAAGCCACAAAGTACCGGGTTGAAGGTCCAAATATGATCCCCATTAGACACATGCTAGTTGTGCCTAAAAAACCTAAGAGCTATGACTACCCGGAGTATCCTAAGGATGTTAAACCTGATAAGTACATGGAAATTAAGCCCTATAAGAACCCGGCTTACTCGGTCTACCCAGCTTCCTTGGGCTACCCGGCCTACTCGTCCTACCCGACTTACTCGTCCTACCCGGCTTACTCGTCCTACCCGTCCTATCCGGGCTACTCGTCTTACCCGGGTTACTCGTCCTACCCTACCACCTTGGGCTACCCTAAAGACAGCTATGGGTACCAGGGTTACCCGAATCAAGTAGACCCATATTTTTCACCAAGTGCACCATCCCAAACATATTATAAGGATGAATAAAAAATGGTTTTGAATTACTATTATGTTTTATTTTCCTATCAACGCTTACCAGTACCACGCTGAGAGGTATCAAAGTAGAAATGACGATCGAAACTTATTTAAAATAAAATAAAATATATGAACATCCTTATGAAAATGAAAATGAGAATGCATTTATTACTACATAAACTACTTAGGTACTATTACATAATGAAGGTAACGAACAATTGAGTTTTTTTTTTATACAACTTAGTCGGTAAACTAACATACGGCCCACCTGATGGTCAGCGGTTACCGTAGCCATATGGACGCTTGCAACACAAGAAGCATCGCTCACGCGTTACCGACCTTTCCCCCTATGAGCTCTGGCGACCTTACTCACATGCAGGAACACAACATAAAGTTATTTGTCTGCGGTATTCTGTAAGGTGGAGGTACTTCCCCAGTCGAGCTGCTCTTTTAGCTAATTAACGCTATGCTCTACCTCTCTCAAAGAGTTTGCATGTAAAAACTAGATATTAAAATACGCGAGAATATCTGGTGATCCCCACACTAGGCAACGCCTGTGTCGTGGAGACCAGAAGACGTTTAGTCTATAGGGATAGTATTTTCCTCAGCTGACATTATAATTATAAAAAGGGAATAAAAAAAAAAATCTTATAATACCTATTTAATCTTATCTACCTTTGGAACCAGAATTCTTTCAAATTGTGCGGCCTAAAAAGAGTTTTCTTCCGCGGACGCTCGGACTGTGGAATGAGCTCCCCGCCGTGGTTTTCCCAATGGAGAGCAGCATGGGGTTCTTCAAAAAGGGTGTGAAGAGATTTCTGCAGGGTCGGAAACGCGCGAGTGATACCCCGTCAATAGGCTACGGTAACCGCTTACCAACAGGCGGGCCGTAGGCTTGTTTGCCATCTTAATGGTATAAAAAAAATACCTCCTACAATATTTATAAATATGTAAAATATGTAATTATTGAGCGAATTGCCCTGCGGGCCATTCGATAGTGGAACATAATGACTAAACACCCGAAAATTGATTCAGTTCCGTAGACAATCACAAAGTATTCCATTTGATTGTTTTTTTTTTACTGTGTATAGGCTTGTGTTTGACTGCAATCTCACCATGGTAAGTGATGATGTGGCCGAAGGTGTAAACACACAAATTCTAGAAGGAGCTGGCTCTAAAGTATCGGAACACACCTGGAACACACCCATAGGTGTTTGGCGACAGATTTTCAACTTGAGGGTGGTAGCCAGCCAGGTGGGTACTACAAAGTACCCTACCACCGTGCTATGGTTTCCTCACGATGTTTTCCTTCACCGAAAGCTCAAGCTCATTGTAGTGCACTGAGCCTTAGATTACACCTAATAATACCTTTTAGAAAATATATTGTTTTGCCAATGTACATGTAGTCATTGATGAGAATGATTCTAGATCTATCTATACAATATGAAGTGGAGAGAAAACTTTGTCCCCCTTTTTAAGAGTCACTTTATGAGCGAGTGTGTTGACAAAATTATTTAAAACGGTCCAAATGCCTTGAAACGAAGTGCGCGTAAATAGGTTGAACGATTAAAATACATAATAATATAATGAATGCCAATGTCTCGTATTTTTATCGATACTTTTACCAAGAACAAGGAATACATATCGGCATTTTGTCTGACTGTAAATCAACTAGTGTACGATATATCTGTGAATGCATCTATATGGAAACTGCTCACGCTTCGCACCAGGTACCGTTGTTAACGCTATCACTCTATTATATTTTAACTCTTTGGTCTCAATAGTCCGAGAATTAGGTGTCCAAAACTTATTTGTATTAGCCTTACCCTTTCTGTAGGGCTCTATAACAGATCCTTAATCCAAGGAGACTAGAGATGCTTTATTCTCTATAGCGAAATACTTACGTAATTAATCATCGTCAAATATCATTTAAGATCCGAACAAAATGAGGGACCAAAATTAATAGTAGATGGGGAAGCTTGTAAGCGACGTATTAAAGAAGAGTGAACAGCTGTGACATAAAGACAAGTTATGTTTACTGATATAAAAAGATTTTTTTTACTTAACTTAGGTGGGTAATAGTATTAGCATTAAACCTTTAAGGGGGTAAATTACGGGATCGTGAGAGAACCTGCCGAAGAAAATTCAAGAAAATTAAATAATTAAACCGACTTCAAAGTACACTAAGAAGTAATCAAATCCTGATCTGATGACAATGGGACCAAACGGGAAGTGTACCCTTCCAGAAAAAAAAAGAATTTTCCAAATGACGGAGTTATCAGGTAACAAACATAAAAAAAAAAAAAAAAAAACATACAACCGAATTGAGAACCTCCTTATTTTTTTGAAGTCGGTTAAAAAGTTAAATAAAATTAATTGCTTAAAGAAAATAATAAAAGTTTATACCAAAAAGCATTCTCAATCAGTACACTATGGCAGGCAAGTACCATTAGCACTGATTATCAGTGGAGCCCGTTGGAAAATTGAGTCATTGTTGGAACCAAAATTGTCAAATCGCTTTGTGCAAGTGGCAAAATGTATGTTATTATTGATCATTACAAACCTGTTTGAATAAAAAAATAGGTAATCACCAAATTTGCTACATACTTTCATATTTTTATAAAATCTTGACTAGCTCATCATCATCATCATCATCTGCCTGCCCTGTTCCCAATCATTTGGGGTCGACGCAATATGTACGCTTCTTCCATTCACCTCTTCTATCCGTCATACCAGCATCCACTCCTTTCTTACCAACATCTTTCACACAATCCATCCATATCTTTTTCGGTCATCCTCTTCCCGTGTATCCATCCATTTTCATATTCATAACTCATTTAGTGTTTTATCACACACGGCATGGTTGTGCCGTTGATACAGCGGACCCTCCCGCTACCATAGATTTAGGATTTCGCTACGCTAACAACTTCTTTGCTCACTAGACGACATGCCCGCTACCGACAGCCACACATAACCAAAAACACGTGTCGCTTCTTTTCACGTAGTGAAGTATTTTCAATACCGCCGAATCGTCAACAGGTAACAAACAAAATCACATTCGCATTTATTATATTAGTAGCTGTCACCCGCGGTTTCACCTGCGTTCCCGGGATACAAACTAGCAAACAAACAAACTCACTTTCGCATTTATAATAGTTAGGATAGGAAGGATATAGTTAGGATTAATAATAATTATAATAGGATTAATGAGATAATTTATTCATGAGATTATAATAATGTAGGTAGGTACCACAGTTCAATAAACATTTGTTAATTGAATAATGTTATCAAAGACATAATTGCGTCTGCAATCAGATGCAGTGAGTTTAATTACAAATTAATTAGTGATAAAGTTCACAATATCAAAATATGAATATTGATTAATATATTACCAGATGTCCCCAGCGGTTGCACCCGCGTTCCCGGGATACATATAGTAGCCGACGACCTTCTCCATGCTATTGGCTATCTGCGTGCCAAATTTTATCGCTATCGGTCCAGCGTAAAGGAATAATAGACAGACAAACAGACAGAGCTACTTTCGCATTTATAATATTAGTCTGGATCAACTAGTGTGGTTTCGTTTGCAATAGAGTGCCAATATTTAATTTCTAGGCTGTCTGTGTGTAAGTGTTAATGTAGCAATTACCATATATGTTCAATACCTACAGGTTAAATACAGTCTTCCCATTCATTAAATTGTAGTAGGGTCTTGTAAGAAACAAAAGAAGAACAAGATATTCTATAACTTCTTCAATCTAGTGATGTATATAGAATTTGAATTCAGAGAGGTAGATCGTAGCGTTTATTCGCTCAAAGAGCAGCTCGACTGGGGAAGTACCTCCACCTTACAGAATATACAGCCAAATAACTTTATGTTGTGTAAAGTTGTGTTACTGCGCGTGAGTAAGGTCGCCAGAGCTGATCATTATCAAGCAGGCAAAAGTTGTCGTCTTGATTCATCAGCTTACCTCGATTGAGATACGGAGTTACGTGAGCGCTTCGATTATTACTTTTAAAGTGTAACAGCATACACTTCACGACAGTTGTCGACTCCTCAAAGTCCTATCGATGAGTCTATCGCTACATAATAAAGGTGTAGAAAGGATTTGACATAGTTTAGTTGCGCAACATTTCAATATTCTGGCCTCGGCTGGTAGCCGGGTTGAATTCGAGTGGCGAATATTGGCAGATTCTGGGATATCGAATTCGGGATTTTTGCAGCAGGAAAGAAATGTAATATTTGCCGTGTGTTTTTAACTATGAATGTGAATATTGTTTGTGTATGTTTTTATATTTTTTTTTGTGCAATGGTACATTTTATGATACATGTTATGTGTTATACTATGTTATACTATCCTTTGTACTTAAATAAATGCAGTTTGTGTTAAAGTTTTTGTTAAACTTTTTATAGGACATTGTTTGACAATAATCTCAACGTGCTCAGTGACGATGTTTTACCGATAGCTCAAGCTCATGGTATTTGAACCCACAGAACTTTCGTCTCGGCATTCGACGCCACTATCACTTAGCTATCGCCTTATGTTTGTCTCAATCATGCCGTTATGGGTTCATGGGTTATGGGCCTGGATACCAGCTTGGGCCTTTAGACTCGGTTCAGCGACGTGCCATCAGAATTGTTGACGATCCCGAGCTCACAAGCGGTTTAGAGCCCCTCAGTCTGAGGAGAGACTTTGCCTCCTTATGTGTGTTCTACCGCTTGTACAACGGAGAGTGTTCTAAGGAATTGTTCGACTTGTTGCCCACGGCTACCTTCCACCATCGCAACTCACGCCATCGACGGGGAATCCATCCTCACACATTGAAACCAGAATTGTTTCGAACTGTGCGGGCTCAAAGGAGCTTTCTTCCGCGGACGCTCAGGTTGTGGAATGAGCTCCCCGCCGTGGTTTTCCCAATGGAGTACAGCATGGGGTTCTTCAAAAAGGGCGTGAAGAGATTTCTTCAGGGTCGGCAGCGCGCGAGCGATACCCCTGGTGTTGTAAGCGTCCATAGGCTACGGTAACTGCTTACCATCAGGCGGGCCGTATGCTTGTTTGCCACCTTAGTGGTATAAAAAAAAAAAAAAAAAAATTTAGATGAAAAATGGCATTTATACATACTTTTATATCCTGAAATAAAAATATAATACATGATTGAAAACTGTTTTACAAAAAACTTTAACCGACTTCAAAGTACACTAAGAAGTAATCAAATCCTGATCTGATGACAATGGGACCGAACCCTTCCAGACAAAAAAATAATTTACCAAATCGGTTAATAAATGACGGAGTCAAATAAACATGGTAACAAACATAAAAAAATTCAAATACAACCGAATTGAGACCTCCACCTTTTTTTGAAGTCGGTTAAAAATAGCATACAAAGTATCCTAATCTCGAGTCTTCTAATACTCATTCGTAGAATATGGATCTGAGAGCACTCTTACAAGAACAGTAGAAATAGAATCCAAATCTAATGAACAATCTAGTCTGTTCGGTAGGTAATTACTGAACCGATGTCTGCTTTCACGTTAATCCTAGCTAAACAGATTTAAATAAATCTCAATGATAAATGGTACAAATCTCAAAGCACTAAAGTCCAAGAGCTAATATCCTTCATGCATAACATCTTAAAATCGGGACATAAAACCTTCCGCAATCCAACACAGATGCCCCAATCGCGTTTATATTGAAACGTATTCAGCTGAAAACTTTTCAGACTAGCAATTTGAGTTTTGAAAGAAAATGTTCAACTTTTGAGGTAATGACACTTCGATGCTTCGTGTTATTCACGATGCTGCCCGTCCCGCAATGGGAGCTGTATTTTAGATTCTCTAACTATGATTTAAAACTTGTCATCTAAAATTATTCTTTATTTGATCACAATCTAATGGTGCGTCCATGCTTGGCGAACCGACCACGAGCCGAGCCTCGAACGAGCACACTGCGAGCACGATTCGCATAGCGTGGACGGGCTCGCGAGCCTCGAACGAGCGTGATTGTCAGTTTTTACACGTACAAATGGATTTGCATCGTGCTCGTTGTAGGCTCGTTCGTGACTCGGCTTGTGCTCGCTTCGCCTAGCATGGACGCACCATAAGAAAGCAAGATCATTACATTATGGCCGGTGGTGACACTCGTCTCACTTTTTCCGTTCACGATACGTCTCGTGTCAAAAAAAGACTTCCGAATTTTAACTATTCAACGCTGCATGACTTTCTTTTGTGAGTATTCTCTTGAAGATAGTATTTATAAATTTTTGCCTGACATTCTCAATTTTTCTGCGAAATATATGGATTTCCAAGCGGGCAAAGCCGTGTGCCGAAATCCAGTCTTAAATAATTCCATACTATCAACAGCATCTGCCCAAGAGAGGCGAGTTGAATATTAATAATATTATCCTAAGGGAACACCGATTTACTGAGATTAACCATACTTCAGAAGGTTTCCGAATAAATTATACAGTTTTGTGGGTTTAGTTAAGTACCTACTAAGCATTTTATTAGATAAAATTTAATTGAATTTATTTAGGTTTACATTTGGAGCAATTAGCTAAATCCAATTAATCTCCAGGAAATATTTGTGAAAAATCATTTGGTTCAGAATTTTCTGGACGGTCGTGAATTTGTAATATGGACCGTACATTTAGTTAGTTTCAGTTGATATGTTTTTTAAGCGACAACAGCTCAACATCAAAAGCCATGATGAAGGCTTTCTTTTGTATCCTGTAGGTACCTGGCTGGCTACCACAAGTTCACTTATGAAAAGTCTGACTCTAATACTCTAATACCGGTTCGGATTTGCTGAGAAGAGCCGGCAATAAACTCAGCAATTACTCTTTTCAAAACAAGCTTAGATTCATTACTTATACGTAGTATAAGTTAGTATACTCTGAGATAATATTTACATTCTAATCGCACTGAAAACAATTGCGTGCCACGGCGCGGCGGCAAAATTACAAAGTAGACTGAATAAATATTTAATAAGTAAATAAATAGCAAAGCCCCCACTAGCAGCACCTGATGACCTCAAAGATCTTAAAATTCTGAATTAATGATATGACCTCAAAACTTATAGCATTATCAATAAAGCAGCTACATAAGTACTATGCAGTATGCATGCAAACATTAACATAGACCTTTAAATTCGTATACAAAACTGCCATTATGTTATTCTAACTTTAGTACATTTTGAACAAAACACGAAATGTCATGCAACTATTAGACGCATGCAAGCTTAAATAAAAGGGGACAGAATACTAAGATAATTTATGTATCTGAAACTACAGGAAACCATATATGGTATTTTTGAACCGTAAGCATAGTGCTATTGTCTCAAACTTATAGTTTCGCCTAGTTTTAGAACAGTTATGGCCTTGTTACAGAACGAAGATTTCTATTTCTGTGACATGAATGCAGTAAAATAATACGGAAAGAAAGAATTGCATGTTGACTTTGTGTGCTGCGTCCAAAATTCAGTCGAATTCATAGAGTAAGAATAATAAGAGCGACTGTACTAGAGTATGTGCCGTCAGCACGGGTATGTGCAACGCTGCCTTGAAACGAACTGCTTGTCCATAGTTTGAACGACTAAATACACATTTAATGCCTATTTCTCGTTTTTATCGATACTTTTACCGCGAACAAATATCAAAGGACTCTTATCGAATCGAAAGACAGTAAATCACCAGTGTACGATATATCTATGAATGCTACTATATGCAAGCTGCTTACGCTTGCAAAAGGTAATTGTTGTTAATGCTATCTCTCTATATTCTTACTCTATGATCGAATATACGCATCATATTCTTCCCTAGGATGTCCAGGTAAGCGGTTACCGTAGCCATATCGACGCTTGCAACACACGAAGCATCGCTCAAGCATTACCGACACTTCCCCCCTCCCCAATGAACACTGGCGACCTTACTCACGCGCAGGAA
Source organism: Achlya flavicornis (assembly GCA_947623365.1). Taxonomy (NCBI): domain Eukaryota; kingdom Metazoa; phylum Arthropoda; class Insecta; order Lepidoptera; family Drepanidae; genus Achlya; species Achlya flavicornis. Next base: position 14,779,473 of record OX392478.1, read on the forward strand.
CACAACTTTACACAACATAAAGTTATTTGGCTGCGGTATTCTGTAAGGTGGAGGCTGCTGAATCTGATGAATCACGACGACAACTTTTGCCTGCTTGATGATGATCAGCTCTGGCGACCTTACTCACGCGCAGTAACACAACTTTACACAACATAAAGTTATTTGGCTGTATATCCTGTAAGGTGGAGGTACTTCCCCAGTCGAGCTGCTCTTTGGAGCGAATAAACGCTACGCTCTACCCCTCTTAAAAGTGGTCCCTCACATTCCATATCGTAAGGTCTTATTGTATCATATAAATAAGGAGCATTTTTAAATTGGTATTAACCACATAACTTAAACAAAAGGCATAATTAACCCATGAAGACAAGATGCTCGTACTCAAACCCTACGCTCTAATTTCTTGGGCAAATGATCCCTTTTCGTACCCGTATGTAAATACAAAGTACACTTGACCCTTGCGAGCTTAGCTAGGGTTAAGTTAAGGGCTCTCGAGGGCTATCTTTGTGTAGGGTTACTCTCATTTATGAAAATCTGCGGTTTAGTTAAAATTTTGGAATGTATATTAAATACGCCAGTCATTGATCAGTTGCTTCGACGTCCAATATAAATGTAAGCTTGTATAAAATAGTTATCCGAACTCAGAACCAATAAAATGAATGCAATAAAATTTAACGCGCAGATAGCTTTCAGAATGGAGAGGGAAATAGGCTAAGTACTTTTTATCCCCGGAACGTGGATGTTTATAAAATCCTCTCAATCACGAGGCCTCATATTTAAAAAGAAAAGTGCTAGAATGTCTTCCAACATGGTTACCCTATTTACGAGGAGTGGCAAGGTACAAAACGATCCGACAAAATATATGCTCGGACCCGTCGGTCTGACTGTGCTGTTAGCATGGGAATGTTTGTTAATATGTTTACGATACAGATTATCTGGAATTCAGATTATATTTCCCGTGAAATGTCTAATGGGAACTGATGGTTTTTGTGTATACTAAAAAATATATAACTATACAAAAATGAAATTAGTCCAAGTTGACTTATAAGTAAGCCGAAACATTAATTGATATAATTACTAATATTATATCGCTGAAGAGCTTACATCAGGAATTGCCAATCCGATTTGAAATTTTTTTTTGCGCTGCCCGTTTACTTAAGGAAGTATGTAACATCACAGGTGAAGCTATGGCAATAACGAGTGTTATATAATGCATTTAACTCGTTTTAAAAATAGTAATTGCTGAGTTAATTGCCGGCTCAGCAGCTGCAGCTGAGCTTGCTCAGCAGCAAGTTCAGCTTACCGATCCGGTTAGAGTAATTGTTGGTTTTTCCAATGGAGTACAGCATCTTATAGTAATAAATAATAAATTGTTTTATTTGCTAGAACATGATGGAAATGGTGACAAATAGAAAATAAGCACATCTTCAGCCAAGAAATGGCATGCAAAAATTAAGTAGCACAGCGTTAACAATAATCTAAATACAAATTATTCGAATTAAGTTTAGTATCATAAATCTATACTATAATATAATAAAGCGGAAGAGTTTTTTTGGTTGTTTGTTTAAACGGGCTAATCACTGGAACTAACAGTCGGATTCTAAAAATTCTTTCACTAATAGGAAGCTACATTATCCCCGAGTATTACGCTATGCTACGCGGGTGAAACCGTCAGGTAGTTAGGAATAAAATAAAATAAATTAAATGATAAAAAGAAATAAAATGTCCTACAGACTTCTTCAAAAAAAAAAAAAAAAAATATACGCGTCGACTTGTAAACCTCCTCCGTTTTTTCGTCGGTTAAAAAGGGTCTGAAGAGTATTTTTTTTTTTTTTTTAATACGACTATGTCGGTAAACAAGCATACGGCCCGCTTGATGGTAAGCTGTTACCGTAGCCATATGGACGCTTGCAACACACGAAGCATCGCTCACGCGTTACCGACCTTTCCCCCCTCCCCAATGAGCTCTGGCGACCTTACTCACGCGCAGGAACACAACTTTACACAACATAAAGTTATTTGGCTGCGGTATTCTGTAAGGTGGAGGTACTTCCCCAGTCGAGCTGCTCTTTGAGCGAATAAACGCTATGCTCTACCTCTCTCATAAATTCTTCAGGGTCGGCAACGCGCGAGTGATACCCCTGATGTTGCAAGCGTCCATAGGCTACGGTAACTGCTTACCATCAGGCGGGCCGTATACTTGTTTGCCACCTTAGTTGTATACAAAACTGGCTATTCATAAGTAGGCATGAAGTATTTTTTGTATCACATTTGCAATGCTTTGTTTTGTCTGTGATTTTACTGCGCTATGTTATATCTAATTTCTCTTAATAAATTATCTAGAACACACTGTTAGACAAAGTCATTAGTGTAAAACAGCCCAATTCCAAATAAATTCAACGTCAGGAAGCGTGCGGATCATCACTAAACTTCCCGCTTCATAGTTGACGAAAGCAATAATATCAGTATAATAAACATATTCCAAGTCTAACTGCACTCCGGCCAACAAATGATTCCCCTGAACTTTGATAAACTTTACTAATATCTGCCGGTCAATCTTATGCCACGACTGTACCGTCCAAGTTATAGGTGACTGTTGGGTATGGATGTGACAGCTCCGTGATTTATGGATGCTGGAGTAAGACTTTAACTTATGATATAGCAATAAGTACAAAATCTATGATATCAACATATCAACGGTCTCTGCACTACAGTTCTGAATTTGTGACGCTTGAGTACTTTCCGAAAGTCGGAAGCCGTTAAATGTTTTATTTCGCTCACCAAATAATCTGCATACGCGTGTAAAAGCTACGTGAGACTAACACTGTAGTCTTACTAAAGATTGTTATTGTGCCTTAGGCTCTAATTGTAATTGCTGTTTATAATTTACGAATCCTTTATATTATTACTTCAGCATTCCTAATTTCATATCTACCTACGATAACTATAATATACTCGACAAATTTTACGTACCTGATGACACCAGGGTGAAATTTCCGAAGCTTCCGGCGAATTTTGAAAAAAACATTTTCCAAGTGATGCTTCGCCAAACATGTGGCAATTGAATTTCATTTTTAGATTAGCATTCCACCCGCTGCTTCACACGTGGTCCCCTAGTTTACCATCTTATGATTGATTTCGGAAAAAAACTTTGTGCATTGAAACTATGCAATAAAAAGAAGTAACCTGTAAAATTCATAGTAACATCAATTGGTCTTAGTATCAATCTAGCCTTTTAAGTTAATTGAGATGAAATACTACCTCTCGCTCAATCCTCTAAACTTGCCCTACACCCCGTGCTATATCTATGAGTTATTGCGTCCACAAATCAGCCTCTACCGCGCCTCAAGCCTCCCGACTGAGTTCTGTGGCCGAACTAACTTCCACCATTACTCACATCACACACTCATCAATAACAGCGCAGTTATTTCAAGTTGTTTCCAAGTCCACTTCGCTTCCACTGCAATGTATAGCTGCATCTGTAGTGCTGGTTCGGTTACAGTTTCTGGTATTTCTCTTTTTTAGTGTTGTATACAATGAAGGTTTGTGATAGACACAAAGTTCCCACATTTCATCGGAAGCTTAGAAAATGTAAAAAGAAGAGAGATGGGTTATTAGAATAGTTTATATTTTTTGAGACTAAGATTAAAACCTTTTTTCTTTTATTTTATCAACCTGTGATACCAACAATGATTGAAATTTTCTTAGAGAATATTTGGACCGATTTACAGTTTGGGGTTCTTAGAATATTTACTGCAGACGATATAATTTAAGTACTAAAAAGCTTTTAGCAAAATTAAACAGCTCCAGTATATTGTACAAATTATTGATATCTCACGTTTCTCACATAACCAAGATAATTAATTTATGCTTATTCTGTGTTGCATATTTGTATTCCAATTTGATTACTACTTTTTCTATGTATATTAAGTATGTACTTACAAAACAAAAAGTAGTATATGTATTATATCGGTTATCTGGTTTTCATAGTACAAGCTCTGCTTAGTTTGAGATCAGATGACCGTGTGTGAGGAATGTCCCTGGATATTTATTTATTCTTATTACTTACTTGAAGTTATTTAACAAATAACTAGTTCTGGATAGTATTTATGTTATATTATAATGAATTATTGTTGTAAACATGCCATCTGATGCTATTTTGTTACCGTATTAGTTGCTAGGGATTATTTATAAATGAATTGGATGAGAGAGATGTAGATAATAATATAAATTACTAGCGGCCCGGTACGTGCTTCGCTACGTATAAAGTGAAATAATAAAAATGTGATAAATGAAGAGCCGCTCGACCGATTTTGTGCAAACTTCACATAAACCATCTACTAAATAGTCCGAACAAAGCCTAAACATGTGGTTTGGATATGTGAGTCCGTTCTTGAGTTATAAAATTATTTGATTGTTATAAAATTATTGGCATTGATTTTTATATATATAGATGGACCGGAAATGTCGCCAAAATATCACAAACTGATTATTCTATAAGTCTTTTTCTAAGATCACCTCTTCACAGTAAAACACATTTTGTCTAAAGCGCCCTATATACTCCTATTACTTAGAATAAAATAAAAATACTATAACTGCAACCGAATTGATTAAACTATACAATAACAATATGTTTATAAACGAGTATTGTATGGGTGGCCTGTTTGTTTGTGTACCACTAAGCTGTATTGTAAGTTATTACAAATGATGTTGGTTCTATCCCGCAAGACGTGCGAGGATTATCTTTGTCCGTCCTCACGAGGTAACTATTCATAGTGTGTGTGGTGTGACGTTGTGGTGACGGCCATGGGATAAGCGATTTTATTAGTGAAGCGTTTATGATTTTCAGGGGATGATAGTAAGAATGTAAATGTTATGAAATTAATCTTAGCATTTGTGAAAAGAATACTTGCCGTCTTTCCAGACGATCGAAATTGGTGCGGACAAACCATCAATCAATTTATTTATTTATTATTATTTATAATTTTGAATTTTGATGTCATGGTTCATGGTTGCTCGTTTCTCGAAAATGCCTGTTTAAGTGCTTTAATGGTGGTAATTCTGTAGCCATCATCCTAATATTATAAAATTGTTATATTAGTATTATTATATTTGTTATTCAATCAAGCTGTGACATCTGAATAGATTTCAATACAATTTTACACATAGAGAGAACATTGCTTAATAAAAGTGAAGGATATTTTTTTATCCTGGGCAAACATTAGATCACTTGGGGAACTAAAACTACAATGTGGTAACTAGTTCTGAAGATAATCTTTGATCATGTCATTGAAGAGAGGAATACATGAAATTCAGATGTACCGGAATGTAGATATTGTAGAATTTATAGTTAAGAGTGCATTGGCGTTTGACTCAACCAATGCACAATACCTTTGTACAAATAATTGGACTGTTTTAGAAAGAACTTAAACCAACTTCAAAGTACACTAAGAAGTAATCAAATCCTGATCTAATGACGATGGGACCATACGGAAAGTGTACCCTTCCAGACAAAAAAAAAATTCAAAATCGGTTTGATAAATGACGGAGTTATGAGGTAACAAACATAACAAAAATAAAACCGAATTGAGAACCTCCTCCTTTTTTTGAAGTCGGTTAAAAATAATATTCGCGTCGACTTGTAAACCTCCTCCGTTTTTTCGTCGGTAAAAAAATGTCCAAATACCACTCGATAAAATATTATTGCAGGCAAAATAAAACGCTTTCGACCTTCGCTCGAGAGACTAGTAGTGATTCTCGTGGCCACACAAATAAATTCCCATAGCATTAGTTGTAAGCCCATTTCGGCATCCGACAAATTGTTTTTGTTGGTCTGTCGGTCAGGCGGCGTCAGGCGCGGTGTTGACGCGGGTTCTGCCTCACTAACACGTCGCGACCATTGTTTCACTGTCAGCTCTGACACTTTATGACATGTTTAGTTGTTTACATCACAGTTGAAGTAAATTGAAGATGTATTGGATGGAAGTAAAGCTACTTCCATCTTTAATTGTTGTTGATCCTTGCTTATTTGACTTGCATAATCTTGCATTACATCAACTTTAATAACCTGTAAATTCCGAAGCGCTGAAGCATTATTTCATCTTATTTGAACGAAATAGCTGTTTTCGACAAAATGTATGTTCCTCAAGATAGTTCCCAATTCATTCGTATTATTATGAACAGTTATGTAAACGGCGCTGGATTCGGAGCGTTCATTCCACGTTCACGGGATGCCTGCGAAATTAAAGCAGCCAAGAAACACGCTCCGATCTCATATCCGTACTATTCTGCGTTTATTTTCTGGAAAATTCTGGAATATTCCGGTTAGCGCCGGCTGAGTGCCGCACTAAACCGGTGAGCGCATAAACGGGAAACGTGACATGTATGTACGTGACTTCAGTTAGTTAGTAGCTCTATGGTTCTGTAAATAATAATACTATGCGATTTAGTAGTTCCTTGTTATATGACGTAACATGATGTACTGTTTTGTTCATCCTAATCCTATCCTATCCTAACTAATATATAAATGTGTGTGTGATGTGAAGGTGAGTTTGTTTTTTACGCCTTCAAGCCTCAACTACTTGTGAAGGTGAGTTTGTTTGTTTGTTACGCCTTCACGCCTCAACTACTCTACGGATCATCATGAAATTTGGCATGCAGATAGCCTATGGCATGGAGAAGGACGTAGTCTACTTTTCTACTTTTTATCCCGGAAACGCGGGTGAAACCGCGGGGGAGAGCTAGTATACTATAACAGTTAGATGCTACATGCTATTATGAACTTACGTGACAGTAATACTTGCCGCATTAGCTTGTATATTATTTATTGAGTCAACTGTATTAAGACTTCTGTGTAGAGTCCTTCATTGAATCATCAGCAGTTCCACTGATAGGTGGTTATGAAGTTAAAACAATTCTTCCAAATTCGTTCTGATTTAGAAAATTTATATTAACTTCATCACGAATCAAATTGATTACATCTGAAATAAATGCCGTCCAGTTGACCGTCTCTTAACCTATTAACATAAAAATAAACAAAAGAAGAAGTAAGTACATATTACAACAAGGGTTTATCCCTTGTTGTAATATGAAAATGATATAGAGTGGATAAAATAAAGTGTAGGGGTCGGATGATAGCTGTTGTTATCAGGTACTTATGACCGAATAGGACATCTCTGACGTAGTACTGACGGAAATGACGGATACCTACTATTGTCGGGATGTGGTCTTTTACTGTTCTAGGGGTGACAACCTGTGGATCTCAAAGTTACTTGGGACAAAAGAAAGGACGGCGTTATAGATTGTCCATGGCATCTTTATGTACTCTCTCTATTCATTGTTTATTTGACGATATTTTATTTATAATATTAGTATCTAAGTCTATGATTGAGGAGAACAGATTTGAATCAAAGTAAAGGAGTAAAATCAAATTATTTGTTTGAAAATGTTTATCCGCTAAAATTGTACTCATAATGATTGCCTTTTGATCATTTGAACATGCCCCAACAAACGAAAATAATCATGTAGATGCGAACCAAAACATGAGACCAAAAATGATGAAGTCCCATCTTTGTAACTTTTCCTTTGCGAATTAATGGGGAATCAATGAAATTTCCTTTGTCAAACATGGGAACTGTGAGTCGGATAATCAAAGGGACTCTTTGTCCTACGAATTCGCATCGATGGTTGCATGGAAAATCGACAGTTACCTTTTTGTTCGGTATATTTTTTGGTATACAATACATTCCCTTTGTGGAGTTAACGAATATGAGTTCGAGTTATTTCGGTTGTAAAATCTGTACGTGCAATACATTTTTTTTTATTGTTATGTAGGTAATAGTTAAGCAATTGAAAAATAAAATGGTCAATATAATAATAAATAAATATCCTGGGACATTCCTCACCCACGGTCATCTGATACCAAACTAAGCAGAGCGTACTATGGAAACCAGATAACTGATATAATACTTAAACTACTTTTTGTTTGTAAATACATACCTACTTAATATACATAATTACACCCAGACTCAGGACATACAGACATGTTCATGCACACAAATGCATGTCCTGTGTGGGAATCGAACCCACGACCTGCGGCGCGGTAGGTGGAATCTTAACCGATAATGTATTGTAAGTCTTTTATACTATAACAGTATTAATTTGTTCTTATTTTTTTAATTGTATTGGGGAGTTTTTTTATAAAATTTCAAAGAGAACTAACCCCACAATAAAGTGGCAAGTTTCCCGTGTCAATGTATCTGATATTATCATCATAAATAGATTACGATCTGTTATATATTGGCAATGCATCCCCTTTTGCATACTATGGTCCTTTTCTGTCCACTCAGCATTTTCTCGCAATAGTTAGTAGCTAGTCCATTCATTCCAGTCAGTCTCATCCCATCTTCCATCCATACTAGACGGCTGTTTTAACAATTGAACTTAATAGTTTTTTTTTTAAAAACCTATTCGCCTCAAGGCTCATAACATTTTGGTGGCAGCGTGAAGGGATTTTTATAAAAGTCCCCGGTACCGTCTCCTAAGTTTCCGCGAAACCGTCGTGAGTGCTGTGAGTGACTCCATTGTGCATCAGTGTACCGAGTTACTTACGATCCGGTCTGTGAAAAGAAGAACCATCCAAGCCATACCCACTGTCACGTATCATCCAGTACTGTGACCGGTATTGGCCATCCGACGAAGCTACATCAAAGCCATACCCTCTGTCACGTATCGTTCAATACTGTGACCGGTATTGGCCATCCGACGAAGCTAATCACCACAGACAGCCTACACTTCACTTCGTGAGCATCCGAGATTCAACGCCCGAGACGCGCTCTTATCTACATCCTACTACATCCCACTGAGCCCCGTGAAAACATCAAAACAATGATAAATATCGTTATCACACTGTCCATATTCAAGTAAGTGATTTTGATTATATTTGGTCATTGCGAATATCGATCTTTCGTTTTGTCTTTCTATTTAATTTTTATTGTGTGTGTTTAATTATTTTGTGTATAATTCTTCAAAATGTCCGAGAGTAGATCCCAAAGTCCAAAACCAGAAAAACCTGAACTCACCGTCACTGACACAGAAGATGACGGTTTTCTTCCTCCGCCTTCTGGACCTACCACTAGGTCAATTTCCAAAAAGAAAACTATAACCACGAATAAAGTAGAATTAGATCTATCCACTTTATTAAAATTCATTAAGCCTTATGATGGCTGCAGAGAATCTCTTAATTCCTTTCTAGTTAACTGCAATAACGCCCATGATTTAGCCACAGAACCCCAAAAAGATATTCTTTTTAAATACATACTTTGCCAACTGCAGGGTAAAGCGCAAACAGCCTGCTCTGTTAAAGAGTTCACCAATTGGATACAATTAAAAGAATTCCTTAAAACCCAATTTAGCGAGAGAAAGCACTATGCCCATTTACTCACAGATTTGCAGGAATGCAAACAACAAACTAACGAGCCAGTGAGCCAGTACGCTTTAAGAATCGAGACATGCCTTTCGCAATTGCTAACAGAAATATCCATTTCGCATGGTCACAAGAGTAGAGAAATGGTAGGACGCACGGCAGCCATGGAGGAATTAGCCCTCCATCATTTCCAAATGGGTCTGATTACACGAATATCAAACATCGTTAGGTGCAAGGTACCCAAAACACTTAACGAAGCGGTGAACATAGCAACATCAGAAGAGAAAATACAGCAATTCCTCTTCAAACAGACTACGTCTACAGGCACACGTCAAGAAAGGCCCAGCACTTCAAGGGCAAACTTCCAACCGCCAGCATTTCGTCGCAATCAGAGTCAGCAATTTCCAAATCAATCTAAGCCAAAACCAAATTTCTACCCTAATCGACCAAGTAATGATACTTCCACACCAATTTGCAGATACTGCAAAACACCTGGACATACCCTAGAACAATGTCGTAAAAGAGAATACAACAATAACCGGTTCAGACTCGATCAGAATCAGTCAAGAGCACCTCATAGAATCAATTATACTTCTAATGCCCCTAATGACGAAAATCCAACCGACTTTATTGAAGAAGAAGGCTATGATACCGTTGATGCTGAAACAAAAAACGATTAACCGTCTCGTCGCGGTGTCGTACGGGACCTAGTTATTTAGAAACCGACGCCCTTAATCAAACTCCTAAATCCAAATCGACTCCGCTACATGGATGTCATCCTTCAACTATGTCAATATCGTCGCAGACATCACTACATGATAATCTGCCAAAATCCACTGTATCCGCGCAGAAACACAAAGGTGTTAATCTGCCAAAATCCACTGTATCCGCGCAGAAACACAAAGGTGTTAATCTGTCAAAATCCACCGTATCCGCGCAGCAACACAAAGCTGTTGATCTGCCAAAACCCACTGTATCCGCGCAGCGACACAAAAGTGTTGATCTGCCAAAATCCACTGTATCCGCGCAGAAACACAAAGGTGTTAATCTGTCAAAATCCACTGTATCCGCGCAGCAACACAAAGGTGTTGATCTGCCAAAACCCACTGTATCCGCGCAACAACACAAAGGTGTTGATCTGCCAAAACCCACTGTATCCACGCAACAACACAAAAGTGTTGATATGCCAAAATCCTCTGTATCCGCGCAGCAGCACAAAGGTGTTGATCTGCCAAAAACCACTGTATCCGCGCAGCAACACAAAAGTGTTGACCTGCCAAAATCCACTGTATCCACGCAACAACACAAAACTGTTGATTTGCCAAAATCTACTGTATCAACGCAGAATGCAAATCTGCTTAAAACCTCGAAATCCAATGTCTTTGAAATTACCAATAATCCTGCATTAATGTTATTACCTCATGTTCTCGTTGAAACTCCCGTATCAGACATTCCTTTAATCCTGCTCGTAGACTCAGGATCTTCGGTGAGTCTATTGAAACACTCTTGTATAGAAAGACACCCTAAACTCGTAAAAGAAAGAATCCAATTAAAAGGTATTGATTCTTCGGAAGAATCCATCAAAACCCGTGGTCACTTCCAATTAAAATTACAACTACCCAAATCTAACATTTCACACCAATTTCACGTCATCGATAAAATACACTTACCTTATGATGGCATCATAGGTTCCGATATGCTTAACGCATATAGCTGCAACATAGATTATACCAATAATTCACTTCACATTGGTAAATCATCCCTGAAATTACATTTCCATGACCCTGCATACTTAATTCCTGCAAGAACTGAAACTGTTATTGAATGTTCTGTTCGAAATCCTGAAATAAAAGAAGGATTAATACTAGATCAAAAAATATCTGAAAACCTTTTAATTGCAAATTGTTTAGTGCGTGTCAAAGAAAATAATAGAATAAATATATCCGTTGTAAATACCTCTGAAGAACCCGTAACATTACATTCAAACCTTAACCTGAAACTTATCCCAGTTGATTCAGTAGAATACAAAGAAAACTCTTTCAGTACTGTTAACCATGTACATCCCACAACAAATAGTGTCACAAGAACGGAAGAAGTCCTGAAACAGTTGCGTGTCTCACATCTTAATAGTGAGGAAAAAGAAGCCCTCTTGCAATTATGTTCTGAATTCTCTGATATATTCCATCTTCCCGGTGAAAACCTTACGTTTACAAACGCCCTGAAACATGAGATAAAAACGTCATCAGACATACCAATTCATACTAAGTCTTACCGATTCCCGGAAGTCCATAAAGCCGAAGTTCGTAATCAAATTGATAAGATGTTGGAACAAAATATAATCGAGCCTTCTGATTCTCCTTGGTCTTCACCCATATGGGTTGTGCCCAAAAAACTTGATGCTTCCAACACTCAGAAATGGCGAGTCGTGATTGACTACAGGAAGCTCAATGACGTCACGATTGGTGACACATATCCCATTCCACAGATTACTGAAATATTAGATCAACTTGGCAATAGTAAGTACTTCTCGACCTTGGATTTGGCATCCGGATTTCACCAGATCCTTTTAAATGAAGCTGATAAAGCCAAAACAGCCTTCAACGTCCCGGAAGGACATTACCAATTCTTGCGAATGCCTTTTGGGCTTAAAAATGCCCCTTCTACGTTTCAAAGACTCATGAATTCTGCCTTATCTGGACTCCAAGGCATCCGATGCTTTGTTTACTTAGATGACGTGGTCTGCTACGCCTACGATATCCAAAATTCCATCATGAACCTCCGGTCGATCTTTCAAAGGATCCGAAATTTCAATCTTAAATTACAGCCAGATAAGTGTGAATTCTTAAGACGAGAGGTTTGTTACCTCGGTCATGTGATTACTGAGCACGGTGTCAAACCAAATCCGGATAAAACAAAAGCCGTATCCGAGTTTCCTATCCCTCAATGTCCAAAAGACGTTAAATCTTTCCTTGGCCTCGTGTCTTACTATAGACGCTTCATTCCCGACTTCGCTAAACTAGCTAAACCTTTAACGTCTCTGTTAAAGAAAGACATTCCCTTTAAATGGGAAAACGAACAACAACTCGCTTTCGAATCCCTCAAAATAAAACTCCTCTCCTCCCCAATTCTAGCATACCCTGATTTTACAAAACCATTTCTTTTGACGTGTGATGCTTCCAATTACGCTATATCTGCAATATTATCTCAAGGTCCTACAGGACAAGATCGTCCCATCGCATACGCGTCTCGCACCCTTAATAAAGCAGAGTGCAATTATAGTGTGACTGAGAAAGAGTGCCTCGCCGTCATTTTCGGCACCAAAGTCTTCCGACCTTACCTATACGGTCATCATTTCACCGTTTTAACGGATCATAAACCGTTAGAATGGCTATTCAAGTGCAAGGATCCAGGGTCACGCCTTATACGTTGGCGCCTAAAACTAGAAGAGTATGACTACGAAATCACATATCGCAAAGGTAAGTTGAACTCTGTTGCCGACGCTCTCTCTAGATATCCCGTGAATCCTGTATATCCTGAAAATAAGGATAATCTGAACCCAAATCCTATTAACGATACTAACCTTGATACAGAATTTCAAACGGTATCACCACTACCTGATATCCCTCAAGAAACCCTCGATGAATGGATACGAATAGATCTCAGTCCATTAGATGATAAAGATTATGATTTCAGCCCTCTGAATCCTCCTATTCCCATAGATCCTCTCTTAGAGGTAATTGAACCATGTCCAGTACCAGAACCTCAACCATCAACCAGTTGGCAAAACCCTGAAACCTTACCTGCATCTACTTACCCAAATTCAGAAAATCCTCGTCCAATACCTGAAACCTTACCTGTATCTACTTACCCAAATCCAGAAACTCCTTCTCCAATACCTGAAACCTTACCTACATCTACTTACCCAAATCCAAAAACTCCGTCAGTACCTGAAACCGTTCCAGATGAAACCTATACTAAGTTCCTAAAATCTACAACCAAATTATATGATACTCCTATAACGGAACACAATGAAAACTTATTAAAAGGAGCACAAAAAATAATAATAATACCTACCTCATTGGACATGGACGAATCTATGCCATATATCCAAGAAGTACTAAATAATTGTCCAGGCCCTGAACGCGACGAATTCCTGAAATTAGAAAGAACCTTACATACATTTTTACCTCTTACAATCCAAAACAAAACTTACCTCTTTTTATTCACGAAAGTACATCATTTTGATGATCACTCATATCCTGATATATTTAAATCCCTAAAATACGCACGTGATGAAATAATCATGTCATATCCCACGGTTAATGAAATCAGTATATCCGATTTTAGAAATCCTTTCGACAAACACTCTTTCGTGAAAATATATAATATATTAGCCTACTTATTCGAAGGAAATAACATCGGTATCCATATCTATCATAATAAAATTATATTTCCTTCACTGAGTGAAATTCCTCAAATCCTAAAAGAGAACCATGACATCCCCATTGCAGGACATCTCGGATCCACAAGGATGCTAAGCCGCATCAAAGAAAGATTTTTTTGGAAGAATATGGGTAGCGATATCGAAAACTATGTCAAGAAATGCCCTTACTGCCAAACCAATAAAGCTCTGCGCAAAATAAATAGAGCTCCAATGGTTATAACGTCTACTTCTACGTCTCCATTCGAGAGACTAGCTCTTGATATCGTAGGTCCTCTGCCTGAATCCGGTACAGCTAAACTCAAGTATATCCTGACTTTGCAAGATGACCTAACGAAATACTCATTGGCATACCCCATTCGAAGTAACACTGCAGCAGAAACTAGCGACTGCCTTCTCCATTTTATATCTCTATTCGGAATTCCCAAACATATTCTCACTGACCAAGGCACTAACTTTACAGCGGAACTCTTTAAGAAAACTTGCGATTTCCTAAAGATCAAACAACTTTGGTCATCACCATACCATCCGCAGACGCAAGGTGCCTTGGAAAGGTCACACTCAACTCTAAAAGAATATCTTAAATCATACGTAAACGAAAATCAAGATAACTGGCCCCAATACGTATATACTTCTATGCTAGCATACAATACCGCTGTGCATTCAACTACACATTACTCACCATATGAATTATTATTCGGACATAAACCTAATATCTGTAAAGAGCGTGTCTCGCCATCAAACTTAATAGTTTGGCGAGTAGTGTATGTAATAGTCATTTATGTACTTATCATTTATTTTCAATAAAAAAAAAAAAAAAAAAAAAAAAAAAAAAAAAAAAAAAAAAAAAAAAAAAAAAAATCCCTGACTCAGTTTATAACGATACGTCGAATGCTACCTATCCCGAGTACGTAAAACTACTACAACATCGCTTGAAACATGCACGCGATAAAGCTTTAGAATACATCCATAAATCTAAAACAAACTCTAAAACTTACTATGACTCACGTACCCGTCCCGTAGAATACAAAGTTGGCGACCTTGTCCTATTAAAAAACCATCTTAGGTTGCGCAAAGCCTTATCACCCATATGGAAAGGTCCGTACAAAGTTGTCAAAATACACGGCAATCATACCTTATCATTACTTATAAACAGACGTCATGTAAAACATCACTATGACGAAGTTAAACACGTGGAACACGCCCACGGAGAAACATCCAATTAAAATATATTTTTACTTTATACAATTTTTATTTGATATATACAATTTTTTTTATACACATTTTACCTTATTAAATATAATATAGTGTTAGAGAAAAGTCCAATACCAGATAGCGCTGTGGCAACCCAAACTACTGGCCAATGTGCGGACGAAGCCAAGAGAAGGGCAACACAGCCATAATGTATCGGATCACTTTTGCTCGAGACGTGCTCCGGTGCGGTTGTCTGAACTTGTCTGTATTAATGTATTTCTGAGGGTAGAATATAATTCGGTGACGTCACGTTCTATTGTTCGCGATATTTCTCTGTAATTTGTTAATTATCATTAAAAATAATAATTATTGGTTCGTACTTGAGTTTATTTTAAAATCACATCCATTAGTTTTGCTTATATCAGAAGCGGGGTCGGCTTACGTAGGCCTATCGTTCGGTTTATCGTAATTTTTCCGCTTTAGAATCTTGTTAACGTTATTGGAGGTGTCTTACATACAGTTCTAAAAATAGATCGTTATAATTTTTCGTTGTGCGGGTAGGGAGATAATCAACTACTTTTCGTAATAATCGAAGTAGTCTTTTGTTCTTATTCGGTAAAGTGCAATAAGACGTTGTATATAACTGGTAGAACTCTGCATATAGCTAGTAGCGTGTTAATAGTGGTGATTCGTTACGTCATAAAAAGTTTTCTTTTGTTTTTGATATTCGTGATCTTTTTTTCTAAGTTAACGTTTGATTTGTTGCGTAATAAAAAGTTCTTCTTTTGTTTTATAATCGCGTATTACTTGTCGCGAAGTTAACGATTACAATGTCTGATTGTGATCGGCGATCGCGTAGTAGAAGTAGACAGCGTAAAAAGCATCATAGTCGCGATAAAAGTCGTAGCTTAATGTCGCGCCGTAGTCTGAGACATCAAATGCAGGGCATTTTAGATCGGCTTGAGACGATAGAAAGACAACCGCATCCAACAGCATCCGTGTCGCAGCCAGCCACGGATCACCAAGAAGATGTCAGGGCGCGGTCTCCGCCGAGCACGCTTACGGGTTTGGCACCACGTGCTCGTGGCCGGTCAGCCACGCGTGCGCATGGGCAGTCTACGAGCACAGCGTCTTCTCGTCCGCAGTTTACGGCTGGTTCTACATCTTCCGAGCAGGTTTCAACGGACGCGTTGGTAAACGCGTTACGTTTCATCAATAATGCGGTGAGATCTAACCAACGCTACTATATATCGAATTTTGATCCCAACCTGCATGATATTGAAGTTTGGTGTAGCGAGGTAGACAGGGCGATGTTATGAAAACTACCTCAGATAATTACCCTACCTACGCGGATTATATGCGTGAGTGAGGAATTGCTCTCAGCTTTTGTCATTCGTGGTGCTAAATTATGTTATGCTAAATTAATGCTCAAAGATTTAGTAGAATTCTCTTCGATTTATGTGTAAAGTCTTCTTCGTCTATGATTGCCTCTACAGAAACATCATCTTCTTCATTTTCGGCACAAAATCAACACAATAACTGTGAATTCAAACTGTCCTTAGATGCTAAGCGTAAACGACGTTATGAGAGTGGTAAGTGTTTTTCGTGCGGATTACCCGGTCATGTACAGGCTTCATGCACAAAGAAACCAAGAACTGAGAGCACCAGCAATTCTAATGCTACTACTCCCTCAAATCCTGTTTCTAAAACGGATACCTGTTCATTTTGCAAGAGGCCTGGACATAAAGTGGAGACATGCTTCACTAGGATTTAATCGGATCACGAAACCGAGCCAATATAAATTTTTGTCGTTAAACAGAGGTAGCCTCAATAGTGACATTGTTGTTGCCGTAATTGCTGATTGATTGAATTTATGTGCCAGTTGACGTTTTGATCAATAGCGGATCGACTATATATCTCATTTCATCCGCGTTAGTTAAACACATAGATCTCGGGAGATGGGTCAAGACGCTTGGATTTAGCTTGGACCTGATGTGTCACGAAACTCCCCACTTATTATTAAAACTACACGTAAACGCGAATTGTTAGACAGTTTTTACTCACACAGCCGAAGAACCCACTTGTTCGTAAGCGCTTACACTACAGTGTGTTCTTTGCAAATACGTACTACAGCGCTCTCGAATCTACACCCATATGCGTGTATAGAGATAGATGGACGAATCGCATGACACGATTTTCATTGCGTGTTCGAAATAAAGTTAGGCTTACGCTCCCGTAGAACTTAACAGCAATGTATGCGCTTCTTGTTCTTTGTTCAAGTTGTACCTTGGTAATGACCTAGCTACAATCAATTAAAGTCGTTTTGAGATTTATACTTTAAATATGTGAAAAATTTGATACTTAAAAGTGATTTAAGTGATACCATGATTCTTGTAGTACACATGATGGCTTTGATTTTTGCACACACTCGCGCACTTACCTCGAATAGGTTACGATTGACGCGATTTTTGCGGTGTATACCATGAACGCTGCATATAACTGTCTTGCGTGCCGCGTTAGACAACCTCTCTATGGTTCAACACTTTGACTGTCCGCGTAAGCCTGCTTTTCGGGTTTTAAAAGGAATAGGTAGTCAGGAGGTCGAGTCTACTTATTTTGGGAAGTTACCGATTGCTTTTAATGATGTTATGTTACCCTCCAAGTGGATTTATTTTGTGTTGATGATTTGAACATCAACACTCTAGTTATATAGTACGCACCGATGTGCTTTATCGCGAAGGTATCACCTACGTTCGGACAGATGTACGACAATACATTACTCGTGTTGGCTGTAAACTTTAACATGAGATAGTCCTCGCGATCGGGTCTAATGACGAGTTACTGATACTTACAGAACTAACTAATTTTGAAGCATTTCTAGTTTCATGGACTCCGAGCATTTGTCCATAAATATGTGTCCCATTGTATGGTTTGTCTGGCACTTGGGAGGTCTCCGTATTTCACGTATTCACTCTTATGAGAAACCTGAATGCCCGTTTGAGACCGTTTACGCAGATGCCCTAGGGCCCCTTTCCATAATGGAATGGTTATCGGTTTGTATTCATCATAGTTGATGCTTATTCCAAATGAGCTCAAACTTTATTGTGCTTATGATGTCTCTTTTCGGCACTTCGTCGCTGACCGTGGCCGAATGTTCCTGTCGTTCGTAATCTTGTACGCGATGTCGCTGTAGAAAGCTCTAACCAGAACAGAGAGGCACTTAGCGTAGTGACAAGAGCAGCAACTTGCATCCTTTAAACAGAACAGATGTTCTTCTCGAGATTTTGCAGTGGATTATTTGGTTTTTGTAATAATGCAGTCTCAATCCACAGGAAAGCTGGATTCTGGGATGCGCGGTCCATACCGTGTGCTCAAGGCTTTACCCCATGGGCGGTAAGAGCTGCAGCTGGTCGCCGGCTCTTATGGGAAGACTACTCAGGCTGTGGCCGAGTACATGGTGTCCTGGAGAGGCGAGTGGACCCCGGATACATGTGCTGCCTTCTTCGAGGGCGAGCTATGGTTTTTTGTGGTACTTATGGTACTTAAGCGAGCAGACCTCGCATGTGAGCAGACCTCACGCATCCTTGGCGAGCAGACCTCGCATGTGAGCAGACCTCACGTATCCTTGGCGAGCAGACCTCGCATGTGAGCAGACCTCACGTATCCTTAGCGAGCAGACCTCGCATGTGAGCAGACCTCACGTATCCTTGGCGAGCAGACCTCGCATGTGAGCAGACCTCACGCATCCTTAGCGAGCAGACCTCGCATGTGAGCAGACCTCACGCACCTTTGGCAAACAGACCTCACGATCTGTTGCGAGCAGACCTCGCGGTGAGCAGACCTCACAATATGGCCACAGTCGTACCCTGATTATAAACTTTTTGTGAGAAACCTCACAAAGCGGTGGTCATTGCGTGATCTTATCTTAACTAGTATTTTTATTTATGCAGGTGAATGGTCCTGAGTCGACTACATCGGATCAGGATACTTCCGGATCCAGTCGAGTGACTAGTGTCGCTGATGAAATACTAGCAGAGCAAGGCACATCAGAGTCCACTTCAGCCAGCCAAGTATCTTCTCAGTCCATCCTGCAGACGACGAGGTTGTGGTAGCCGTAGAAGTGATTGATGATGAGGAACAACCACAGACCAATCAAGGAAAAGGTGACGAGGACGTCCCCAGGTCAGGAGAGGCCGTGTTAGAGAAAAGTCCAATACCAGATAGCGCTGTGGCAACCCAAACTACTGGCCAATGTGCGGACGAAGCCAAGAGAAGGGCAACACAGCCATAATGTATCGGATCACTTTTGCTCGAGACGTGCTCCGGTGCGGTTGTCTGAACTTGTCTGTATTAATGTATTTCTGAGGGTAGAATATAATTCGGTGACGTCACGTTCTATTGTTCGCGATATTTCTCTGTAATTTGTTAATTATCATTAAAAATAATAATTATTGGTTCGTACTTGAGTTTATTTTAAAATCACATCCATTAGTTTTGCTTATAATAGTATTAAACTATGATGTAGTATTAAACCATGATGTAGTATTAAACTATGATGTAGTGTTAAACTAAAAACTTTGCGAAGTTTACATTAAGTTAGGATAACTAAGCTTAGTAGTAATTTAGATGTATTTTCATTACAGCAGCGTACTGGCCCAAGGTCAACAAGAATATGTCCAACGAATCAACTCGAGCTCCGGTGTTTACTTTGATCCAATTGGCGAACTTAAAATTAATATTGGGCACCTAGATATAGTTACCCCATTCGATATTTCTTACATTGGACCCCATATTCAAAATATTAACTCAATATTAGGCACTATACGTTTCATATGCAGTCAAATCCAAATTGAAAACCCAAGTAATTTAGAATGTCATAACACATTAGAACCACTCACAGTTAGGTATAATGATATTGTTACCGAATATTCCTCCATTGCTCATCTTATAAATAACAACAGATTCAAACGTAGCGCATGGATAGGAGGTATAGGTGCCCTATCCAAAACTATCTTTGGGACTCTAGACGAGGACGATGCTGTCAGATATGACAATGCCATACGAAGTGTTCAAAATAATGAAAAAAGGCTGGGTTCATTAATGAAAGAAAATATTTTAATTACAACTTCCACTTTATCCAAATTTAATAATACTTTATATAATATAAAAATTAATGAAGCCAGGCTTAACGAAGCTATCGACAACCTCTCTGAGAAAATTAAAAATGTGTCATTAATTACAAACGATTTGAATATAAAAACTAATATTAATTCAATCTTAAATAGTTTAGAAGCATCCATACTTGCCTTATCGTTTCAATTAGAAGACATAACAAACGCTATCATGTTTAGTAGTCAAAACATTCTTCACCCGTCCGTATTACCCCCCACGCAATTGTATCAAGAGCTTGTCGATAACTACAGACACATACCTGCAGATTTGAAATTACCTGTTAGTTTAGAATTAAGTCATATTCATATATTGATGAACATATCCAGCGTTGTTTGTTACAGTTTAAATAACAAAATTATTTTCATTCTAAGAATACCTTTAGTATCACCTAAGGAATTCAATCTGTTTCATACTATAGCACTACCTACTCCACATAACAGTGTAAAACCGAACTCATTTAGTTTTATAATTCCTAGCAGTAAGTACATCGCAATGACCAAAGATAAATCTGAGTATTGTAATCTTGAATCACTGAAAGAATGCAGAGTGATAACAAACCGTCAGCACATCTGTGACGTCATGACCGTGTTCCCTACTAGTGCAACTCCCAGCTGTGAAAGTGAGTTAATGTCGAAAGTGATAAGTGCCCTACCAGTGCAGTGTCAAACTGATTTTATTTACGGAAATTTAGATCTATGGAAACCACTCTTTAATAATAATTGGATATTTGTTCAATCCCAGAGTAATAAGCTATATATAGAATGTCCCGGCCAGAAAGGTTTAGAAATAAATATAATCGGAACAGGAATTTTAAACATTCCAACCAATTGTATTGCATATTGCAAAAGTACCAAATTGATACCTAAATTCAGTAATATAAAAATTAACGTCACTGTATCCCACTCTGATTTTAATATAATAAACGATTCTTGTTGTACCTTAGATAAGTTTAAATTAGAAATAGGTAATGAACCTCGTATCAAATTACAAAACATCGATTTGGATATTTTCACAATGGAAACAAAATCAAAATTAAAATCAATGTCAGATGAAGCTGATAAAATTTTAAATCAACATCAAATAATCAAATACGAGACTCATTACTCAGTTATATTAATTTTAGTAATTTGTATAATCTCTCTTTATTGTTCTATTAAACTGTTCTTATATATTAAATCGCACAGCCGTCTATCCCGTCACTTTGTCAGTTTTTCCCGATCAGTTCCAATAAACTCTCCTGTAGTTCAGACTCCTAATCCTGACCCTGTCATCCCTGTAAAGATTAGTAAACATCATCCGATTAAGGAAAATGTTCCATCTCCAAGTATTAGAATAAACACTTAATTTATATCTCTTCCTAAACTTCGAATTTTCAACCCCGAAGTTTAGTCTATCCCAGGGAGGTGTTATATATTGGCAATGCATCCCCTTTTGCATACTATGGTCCTTTTCTGTCCACTCAGCATTTTCTCGCAATAGTTAGTAGCTAGTCCATTCATTCCAGTCAGTCTCATCCCATCTTCCATCCATACTAGACGGCTGTTTTAACAATTGAACTTAATAGTTTTTTTTTTAAAAACCTATTCGCCTCAAGGCTCATAACAGATCGCAGTTTCAAACTACAAAGTCAGTTAGTTCTTCATACAGTTTAGTTAACTACAAACTATATTTTATGCAAACTCTATCACAAATTCACAACAACTCGTACGTTAGGACTCTCAGGGAGTTTTATTCAATCAAGCTTGTATAATATTTTTATGCAGTTATGATTTTTTAATAATTTATTATACTTATAGGTAGTATTTATATCGGCCCATTAGCCTTTCAACGTTAAACCAAGATATATATGGTTAATTATTTGCAATAAAAAAATATATATTTATTTTATTTCTATTTATAGTTTATTGGGTAATCCAACAGATAGGTGAGCTTGTATTTCTCCATACCATAGGCTATCTGTATGCCAATTTCATGAGTAGTTGAGGCGTGAAGGCGTAAAAATACAACCGAATTGAGAACCTCTTCCTTTTTGTGAAGTCGGTTAAAAAACGAGATTCATTCGTTGCTCGCGTAGCGTGGACGGACTTGCGAGCCTCGAACGAGCATTCTTCTCGCGCTCGACTGTGCTCCGCCCGATTGTCAGTTATTCTGTTCGTTCGTGGCTCTACTTAGCTTAGACATAGAATAGCTACTTATATGAAAATAAATGTAATAAAGTTCAGGAAGTGGGGTTTACAGCCTGGAGCCAGACACGTTAAAGTTTAACTGGCAATATAACTTACTAAGTTTCCGTTATAGGGCGGAAAGGGTTGTCTCATAAATATACAACAAGTATTTTTATACACCCTAATTTATTTAATTAACTTTCTAGTTCCATAACATGCGTCAAAATCAATATCATCTAAGAGGGCCTATGGAGGATCAGTGGCTCACTCAAGATGTAAGCATAAACACGAAGAAAAACTGGGCAAGTGCGAGTCTGTACCACGAGTGCAAAGAATTGACGTTAGTAAACGCTTACTATGCGTTTGCGTTAACGACACTTCTCTATCGGAATTGGCACAGCGCCTCTAGCGGAATACTCATGGTACTAATTTCTCCCATACAAATTTGTAGTTAACGCAAACGCATTAGTATGCGTTTACTTTACACTCGGGGTACTGAGTCTAACTCGCGCACCGAAAAATTTCAAATTAATAGCATTAGTGGTTGCTGTAATATACCGCTGTTTGCAGACGGATAGAAGAACCGAGTCGCACCATCAAGGTTCCATTGTTTTATTTATTTATTTATTTATTCATTCATTGCTTCATGTGGTACAAATATATAGGTGTTATAATTTTAATTAGATCACAACTTGAGCCCTGCAAGGGCATTGCAACATTTATTAGTATAATTCTAAATTAAATGGTTAGTATATTGCATTATTATTATTACACATTTTTTTGGTTCAGAACTCTAATAATAAAAAGAAAAAAATCGTTTTTGCGTTTTTCATCATCAATAGAGGTAGAGCGTAGCGTTAAGAGCAGCTCCACTGGGGAAGTACCTCCACCTTACAGAATACCGCAGACAAATAACTTTATGTTGTGTAAAGATGTGTTCCTGCGCGTGAGTGAGGTCGCCAGCCCCCTAGAAAAGATGGTTGTCGACAATTGTCATCGTTAGTAAACGATCAACCTTTGTATGGGATTGACATAAGAGATTGTTAAAAATCACGTGATATTTCGATCGAAATGTCAATCCCATATAAAGGTTGATCGTTCACTGTCGATTATCGTGTCTACTGGCCCAGTGCTCACAGGGGAGTGGGGAAAGGTCGGTTAACGCGTGACTGATGCTTCTTGTGTTGCAAGCGTCCATATGGCTACGGGAACCGCTTACCATCAGGCGGGCCGTATGCTTGTTAACCATTTAGTTGTATAAAAAACAAACTTTAATCAACGTCTACACAGTCGGTCGCCGATTCAACGTCTTCTATTTGCCCTCGGTTGGTGGCTTGTGGACAACCTTGTAGCCCCATTATCGTTCCTGACAGTAAAGAATAATTGTATAGATGATGTTTTATAACCGCTATAAAATACATGTTATTTGTTTCAGATGGTGCAGTGCTAAGTGCGCCGGCGCAGGTGGTTTGATGGCGCGGTGACCGAGCATGCGCCGCGTGCCGCTCGCCGCGCTACTGCGGCTCATCATCATAGCAGGTGAGGACCACTTCTATCCTTATATAAGTCCTACTAAGGCCCTACTTACCGTGGCATAATATGTGGTAGAAATTTTCAAGTTTTTATTGTTTTTTTCCTGCGTATGGCAATATGTCTAACTAGTAAATTTATTTATAAATGCAAATGTTTGTGTAGGTCATAAATTAAATGGATAAAATTCGGAGTTTAGTTGATATTTATTACTCAAACAACGCGTAATCATAACTAATATTATAAATGCGAAAGTGAGTTTGTTTGTTTGTTACGCCATCACGCCTCAACTACTTCAACCGATGATCATGAAATTTGGCATGAAGATAGCCTGTGGTATGGAGAAGGACAAAGGCCTTTTATCCCGGGAACGCGGGTGAAACCGCACGGGACAACTAGTGTTTGATAAATGTACCTATATAAAACTTAGATATTGGATACTTGTTATTCGGTAAAACCAAAGAATTTAAAACGTCCAGAAGGATAGTCGCCTCTATGGCAACATGAAATAAACAAGCCAGAATTGACAGTATTTGACAGCCGTGCGCAGTACGAACTGAGAGCGATTTGCTCAGGGAGCCCCTCAAGCGGAGTGAAATTAAATGTCATGCTTTAGTAAGGCGGATTATCCATCTGGGTAGAGGCACGATGCCCTATGAAAATCTTTGGGTAAAACATAAAATCCTCTGAAACTATGGAAACTAGTCGTCCAAATAATGACGACTATTACGTTTCTATGTTTGGAATAAGCTTACGACACAATAGGTTATAATCTTCTATACCAGCCAATATCCAATCTATCGCATAAATTTTCTCAGTGAACTAGGTCAGTTTAACTCACATGAAGTCACTCATTTCGGAGAAAGGATAAGAATCATATAAGAATAGTTCATGAGTTGTCTCATACCGACTGTTAGTATTGCTTATTGCAAATTCAAACCCAAATTGTGACAGAATGATTTGATTACTGATGGTGTGGCTGAAGATAGTGATCTCTCGAATTCTAGAAAGAAACGGAAAATACCAGAGAGGTACTTGGTGTCTTGATTTTCAAGAACAGCTGGTGATGTTACCCAAGTACCCTATTTCCTTTACCAATAGCTCAAACACCTAAGTCTCATGCTTCGCAGTAGTTACTTTCATTTCAGTGTATCGATTTTCTTAATACCATTTTTCAAGCCCACTTTACGTGCGTCGTATATGTCTGCTCAGTACGGATGTATCTAAGTAACACAATTTGTTGAAGAACGCAGCGTAATTTTATTTGCAGCAACATAATGTAACTTTAAAATAGTTTCAACATTTTATAACAGTTCTTTAGCAGCTTTGAGTGTTATAAAAGTAGCAAGATAATCAATTCGGATGATCCTACTGTGGAACATTGGGATGTGGAATGAGCTCCGCAAGTTTTCCGTCAGCGCTACGGCATGGGAGATTTACAAAAAGGGCGGAAAAGAGATCTTCAATGTTGTAAATACATTCTCAATCCTCTTGGCAGCCCCGGCGGGGACCACTTACCGTCAATTGGACCGTTTTCTTGTTTATCATCCTGCTGATCTATAAATAATGTAGGTATGTATTCACTAAAGATCACTAAACAATTAAAACAAAAATGTTAACTATCTTATTTGTTATTCCTAAACAATCATTGTATAAAAAAACACGCCTTTCTACGCAGATATCTAAAATATACAAACAGACAGAAAAATGCACAAATAAAAAATACTGCACATCGTTTTACCTACCGAAGGCTTCATTGAATTCCTTAATTAGCACTATATCAATATACCATCGGAAACACCTTGCTCAAATGCCTCGTGTCTATGGCACAATTTATGTGTCTGCGCCCCGCCCTGTCTAAGTAATAACTTTTTGCCACGATTTTTCGGAATAACGTATTTTATCGATAAAGAGGCGGATATATTATAAAAATTTCCATTTCATTACGAAATAAATAAGAACAAGCTATTAATATATATTCTGGGAAATATTATTATACTTGTATAACGCGTGTATTGGCGGAGCCAAATAATTCTTTCAGAACATATGGGCTCAGAGTATATAAATACTACGTACAAATATAGGGTAGCTTATGTGTTAATTCATAGCCAACTTAAAACTCCCGGACCCTCAACAGTTTTAGATAAAAATAACATTAAAGTTTATGATAAATATCCTGGGACATTCCTCACATACGGTTATCTGCAGGGCTATTTTAAAACGTCGGATTCGATATCGGGAACGGATTCAATAATTTCCGAGGTGAATTTCACCAATTACTATTTTAATTTCCGAAAACTTTTCGATGAATCGAATTGATATTTCCGTAAAGAAACATCAAAAATATTCGAATTCGGATATTAAAATAGCAATTGCGGAAAATCGCCTCAGTAGTTTTTGAATCCGTTTCCGATATCGAATCCGAGCGTTTTAAAATACCTCTGCTGATCCCAAACTAAGCAGAGCTTGTACTATGGAAACCAGATAACTGTATTATACATATACTACTTTTTGTTTGTAACCACAAAGATATACGTTCACAGCAGACACTCGGTCCCATTCAATCTACAGGGTTATGTCTGTATCTACATACTCTACTCTTTATACATACATATCCTTGAATATTGTTGCATGCTGTATAGTAATTACACCCAGACCTAGAAAAAACAGACATGTTCATACACACAAATGTTTCGTCTGTATGGGTATCACCCACAATCTGTGGCATATCTAACCTAGTGGCCAATCAGCCAGTCAAAGCTAGTAAATTAAATCTTCGTGAATTAGTTTTCATAGAATAAAATGTTTTATGGTGTGGTTAGCACAAATGAACAGGATCCGTTAGTTGTTCGCGTAGCGTGGACGGACTTGCGAGCCTCGAACGAGCATTCGTAGCGTGCTCGACTGCGCTCCTCCTCGATTGTCAGTTTTTTCACGAACACAGGGATTCGCATCGCGCTCGTTGTAGGCTCGTTGTATGCTAGTTCTATGCTTGTTCTATGATCGTTGTAAGCTCGTTGTACGTCCACACTTGACATCCCGAGCAACGAAAGAATTCTGTTCGTTCGTGGCTCGGCTCGTGCTCGGTTCGCGTAGCATGGACGTACCATTATATTAAATTCTTATATCTATTACAAACAAACCATTACTTTACAAAAAATAGTAGCTATTTTGTACATGAAATTTGAACTTTGACCTTTACAAATAAAATAGTATCAACAATAATATTGTTTCTGATTTATTTAAACTTTGTAGTAAAGGCAAAAACCACTAATTTGTTTAAGCGGTACAAAGAAACCACTACAACTTGACCGTTCACTATTTACCGTTTTATTTAGATCTTGGATAACTGAAAGCGTCTTTCAGAAGACAGGGATCTTGGTAAACTGGTTACCAGTAAGACACGGCAGACACATCAATTATGACTGCTTTTATCCAGGGCGCTACGTTTTCTTCGTATATCTTTTCTAAGCAATTACTGTGTTGACTCACCAGTTTTTGCAGAATCAGTCACTTTGCCGCTACCATAATGCGATAGTTTAGATAATTTGAGCTTCCCAAATTGTAATTGTGCGTCCACGCTACCGAAACATATTCTTATAAGGCCCACTTGTGTCAATCTGGGTTATCTAATTAACTCTTACTAACTTAAATGGCAGCTCAAGTTCCAATTGTATTAGGCACAAACAACGGCACAAGTCAAGAAAATACGGCCAATTCATGCTGCATATAAAATTAAAAAAAGTTTTATTGGATATTTTTAACATAATTTTTATAAAATATCTATAGGTTTAAAAAACGCTGATTTATTGTTATTTTTAGATGAATTATTTATAAACTGGCGTTTTACAGGTTTCCCGATATTTTTCCCGCGAAGTTTTTCAACAAACAAACGCTAAAATATACGTAAACATTTATTTATACATTTATTTGAACATAAAGGTTTATTTAGGTGCTGCTATATCTAATTCATTTTATTTGGATACAATTATTAATTTTATGATAACAAATAGAATTTCAAATAAGTTTGTAAAAACAAACGTTTTTTAAAACTAGAAATAAACTTATTCAAGATTGAATTTCTACGTTTCCACGTCAATAAACCTTCAGTTTCCGAGTTTCTACATAGGGGTTATCGTGTTTCATTTCACGTATAATTCTGGGAAAAGAATAGGTTTTTCGTCATAGTTCATTTTTATTGTAGCAACTTTCTTATTCAAGTTTCCGTGTAAGAACTTTACGTGAACTAGAGCTCTGTTGGGAGTTGGGGGTTGTACATTTGTATACTTAGAACAATGGATTTAATATTGGTCTGCAAATTAATTCTGTCACCATCGGTGTACAGTGACATAACATCTCAACTTTACCTGTACTTTACTATCATCTATGTTCAATATATCCGATTTAAAAATAAATAAACTACTGTTTGAAGATTTTGTTTCTTGTCACCAGGCGGCGCCACCTTCGTCAACCCCTACGTGAATGAGGATAGAGTGGACCTCAACCAAGTATGGGTGGAGATACCTACGAGTCTAGTTGCACTCGGCGGGGACGTGCACATACTTGTCCATGGCGTCCCAGGCAGCCAAGGTCTCCGCGTCCGGCTCGCACGAGAAGACGACGAAGGCAGAGCTCTTCTAGCAACCATGCCCCTAGCTCTTGACTCCGAAAGCCGCATGACCCTCCCATGCGGATATTTCTCCAGAGGAGGCTCTTATTATCTAGAACTGATCGCCGATAAAGATAACTACTTCAACGAGGACTACGACAATTCAACTAGATCAAAGCGAGAAGTCGACAGTGAGGGTAGTATCATGGAGACTGGTGATAGTGTAGTGAAATCTTGGAAATTTGATGTTTTATGGCCATCGGCCAACCTTGATGTGACTCCGGAGCAAATACAGACGTACCCTGAGAGGCAGGTGACGGCAATACTGGAGTTTCCAAGGGTTGTCTGCACGCCAGTAGAGTCTAGTGCAGATTTTTGGTTGGAACTGTTGTACTGTGGACACTCAAGTGGTGGTGCTGTACTTTGTGATGGGAAGAATACTAGTTCTCATGCTCATGTGCTATATTCGGAACAGGTAACCATGGTCTCTTGCTAATCTTATTTCACTTTTCCAATTACAGCTTGGGATATTGGACTCGAAAAAGTTGATCGCATAATTATAAATGGCTTACTGCCTCTCGCGCAAAACAAATTGTTTTTCAATAAATCCTTGTCAGTCCCAGCAAAAACTATTTATTTTAGTACCAATAATCTACTACTGTAAAGACGCAACGCAGCATGACGAGGCCAAATAAAAATGCTAAGCATATTACAAAATTCTCAGGGTACATATCAATTTTAAATGTATTATTCCCCTAGATGCATGGGTACCCTGGTCGTCGTACCATGACGCTGCGTTGTGAACTCTTCGGTCAGGCCGGAGACTATGCTCTGACGTTGAGGCCAGCAGCTGCGGCGGGGCCTCAAGATTTAGCTTCTGCTTTTATTAAGGTGAGTAGGTTTCTCAATGCTAAAACATAAAGATTACTTACTTTTCTATCTCTTACAGAGAAGTAAGAGATTTAAAAACATTAAGTTATTATAATTCATATGAAACGAATGTAGGCAATCCAATAATACAACAATGTCATTTACTACAGATTCAGAGATTATAAATTGCAAAATCTTTGAATGTGAAATATCATACACCTACTCCACTGAAAAGTTAAAGCCCAAACTACCAATTGCGGTCATTCAACCGTGAAATAATCGTAATACATACCCAACAGGTTACTTAGCTGGAAAAACCTCATAAAAACCCTTCAGCTCGCCTAAATAGCCCTCCAATATAAACTCCTCGATAAATATTTACGTTCTCACAGTTTAGCCAATATTTTATCCCCGACTTCACGTCGAGACTCGAGATATATAGCGATTGTGTTTAATTCTAACAAAAATCCCCTCTCGACGATAGGTATTCCACTTTATTGAGATCACGGAAAAGAGAATACACTGGAAGGGCGATGCGTTAGAATTTGTATCGGAACCAGCGTCGCCAAACTCACACAAATAAATGTTAAATCATATATTGTACTACAAATAAACAATCCTTTTGATTGGTCGTTTCTATTTTACTCAAAAATAGCTTTAATCACACAGGTCATACATATGAAAATATACCTTTTTACGTTAATATAAAATTTATTTTTCAATAGCGTACAATGTATTTACGTCGTTTTGTAATCTACAAACTAACTAGATTCAATCGACGAAAAAGTTCTGCCACTCGGCACTAGATGGCC
Organism: Achlya flavicornis; assembly: GCA_947623365.1. Lineage (NCBI taxonomy): Eukaryota > Metazoa > Arthropoda > Insecta > Lepidoptera > Drepanidae > Achlya > Achlya flavicornis. The sequence continues at coordinate 14,809,687 of OX392478.1, forward strand.
TTATTTTCATGGAACGCAATTTTGAACTCAAACGCATTAGACATAATGTTGATAATTGCGTAATAGCTGCGTCGACTGGCGTCGAGTAGCAACACTTATTGCTATTCGCTTAATGCAGCGAAAGTTATCGATAAAATATCAATAAAATTATCGATATTTTAATTTCGTCGATATATCTTTAGAAATTCCGGAAGAAAATTCACGTTCGATAAGAATAATTGTGCAAAGAATACTGAATTGTAAAACAAAACGTGTAACATGATGAAGTAAATTAAAAAAAAGTTATTTTTACATGGTTTATTGCCCTTGAAATAAAATTTATTTGTTTCGAAATTCTCGTTTTGAAAGCTTAATTTTAACAGATGAATGCGGATATTGATATAACTTTCAACTATTGCCTTAATCAAATCAGTGATAAAAAGATGTATTTTATCGATATTGATCGAACAAAACTATCGATGCACGTGTTTTGGGGTCACGACAGGTCACGACTCACGACGGATGTGAAAGAACGCAATACATTACGTGCGGAGTTGCGCTCGCTACCTTGCGTACAAATAAAGTGAGTACATTGCCTTCAATGTATAATTTTGCAGTAGTATCAGAGTTTATCGTGTACACCTAAAATTATCATAATCTCGAATATATTTTTATAAATATCACAATTAAATAAAGGTTTGTAGACTCATCGATGAAAGGAAATCCCTCCTTGAGTTACACTCCGACTCCTCACTTCGTTTCCTACAGGAAATAATAGCGCATCACGACATAATTAATATTTTTCGCGGAGCTACGCACCTCTGCTAAGTATGGCGGATACTACGAAGCGTTGACGCGTGTTTTGGTTGATATATGCCCATTTGATGTCATGTGTGGCGCGCGGGCTCCGCTAGCATAGCGTCTCTATTATATTTCTTTTCTCTGTGATTGAGATACACTGCCGGTTGGGCCTTTGGGAATATTTCCTGAGAGATATTTTATCATTGATCATTGAATTTTTTGTTAGGTGTGTTTGGGATACATTACTGCAAGGATTCGTATTGGTGTATATTTTACATTGAATAAAGTTGTGTTGTTTTTGAAAAAAAAAAAAAAAACGGAACCCTTATAGGATCACTTTGTTGTCCGTCCGTCTGTCCGTTTTTCAAGACACGTTTTTTAAGGAACGCGTGGAGCAGTGAAAAAATCAAACTTCTTAGTCAATACAATCTTAAGATAGGGCCGTTTATGCCTCATATCTTGACGCTAGGAAATCAAAACCTTTGGGGTACCTAGAATTAAGAATTTGGCAAGAAGCAATGCACAAGTAAAGGAAGAAATCCGAAAACCGTAAATTTGTAGTTACATCGCAAAATAAAAATGACATACCTAATCGGAAAAAAGGGGAAACATATTCGAGACTCGATTTCCGTGATGAACGAACTATTTACATACCTTCAAGTTTGTATGAAACCTTCGGTGCGCGAGTCCTACAGAGGCCGGCAAACAACTTGAGCCAAAGTCGACGTAGTGGGGGTAAGTTCGCGCATGTACACTCATGCTCGGCCAATAGCGTGGACGCGTGCCGACAGAATGCCCCCGCGCACCTCTCTTTCCACCAACACCTTAAAATCGTCTACTGCGCACGGCTCAAGTTGTTTGCCGGCCACTGTACTTGCAGTTGGTCGGTTTTTTAGGCCGGTAAGTGAGGTTATTTATGAAGGTGAAAGGATTTGCTAATCGATCACATGCGACTGTAGAAAACGGTATCTCATTTTGTAAAAATAACAAACAGCTTTGTACTGTAGTCTCACCTAACACAAATCTTCTCTACCTGCGAATTAATCTGGATTTCCTTGACTTTAACTTCAAACTTCCTATTTCTATGCATATTTTATAATTACATAGTAATCATAACATTATGTAAACGTACTTAATTCAAAGACATTACCGTAATATTTAACAGTCATCATAATTCACGAACTTTACAAGCAAAGCAATCCAAATAAAAGTTACCGCGTAATAAATGAGTGGTACATTGAAATCTTGTATCTTATCATTTCTCTTTGATAACTTTTTATGAGGTAAATAATGAATGTTTTGGAACAACACTGACTGTAATTTTGAATCGTTACTGTTTGTAGCTTTTATGGTTTATGTTTTTTGTGATGACGAGATTACGCCCCGCGGTTTCACCCGCATTCCCGAGAGACCTATTCTTTTACCGGGATGAAAATTATCCTGTGTGATAATCCAAAATACATTCTATTTGTGTGGAAAATTTCATCCAAATCCGTTCGGTAGTTTTTGCGTGAATGAGTAACAAACGTCTTCAAAAATCACATACCTACTCACATCCATACAAACTTTCACAAATTATAGGTACTCGTAATATTAGAAGGATTTCTTTTATTTACCTTTTTATAACAGAAGTCTGACAAGCAAGCCTTCGATCCAACTGATGGTAAGTGCTCGATTACCATCGTTTAACAATACCCTGATGATTGACAATAGTGTCCTTCCATTACAACGCTCAAGTGCAATTACCTGAACACAGCGGTTGGCAGATTTTCAACTGAGTCATGAGTATGGCTGTTCGAATTTGCAGATTTAGAACTATATAATATCTTTTTTTAAGAGGGTCAAAAATATTAGTCGTTCCTCGTTTCTTACTTTCTGATGGGCGGAGAGCAATCCACTCAAATGCATTTTTGTCATCATTTTTATAGTATCCTTTCTCGTACCTTAATTCATCGTTTTTATCATTAGCTGTTTGAATCTAAGATAGTTCTTGAATTTATTTGGGTACTTCGTTATAGAAGCGTTTACATTACTCTTTCAAATAGTGTCCCTAACTTTACTGAACTGGTGCTGTACCTACCTATATTATATACTGTGACATCACTGTCATAATAGCTATAGTTAAAAACTTATCTCTCTTAGGATATCTATAGAACAAGTTATACATAGCGCGATTTACTCTCTTATGCACAATAAAAATTCTATTGAAGTCGGCATCGCTACCCCAAAGGAGGATGCCGTAAGACATCAAACTGTGAGCGTTGAGAGCTTTCCAGTAAATCCGATAGTCATTATTTATGCTTCACAGTGAAATTGTAATGAACGGTTGCTTGATTAGAAATGATTATTTAATGCCAGAGAGGGTTGTTGAGATTTCTTCGAGTTACTGAGTTTTCATTTAGTCCAGGCTGTGTTTTATCCAAACGTCGGATAAATCTCAGCTCGGAGATTCGCTCGGATAATCTTTTCTTTAACGAAGATGATATTTTATTATTGTCTCATTAAAGTTATCCAATATTATGAAATATAAGAAAAAACTAAATCAGGTTAATATCAAACAGACTGGCCATATTCTCATGTTAACAAGACTATTAGTGTTACTGAATGCCATATTAAAGATCGTTGGTTCAATTGGTATGGTACTCCGAACTGGTGGTTAGTTCAGTAGCTTTGAACTTCATAAGTGCCCACAGAGAAAAGAAATATAAATAGAGACGCTATGCTAGCGGAGCCCGCGCGCCACACATGACATCAAATGGGCATATATCAACCAAAACACGCGTCAACGCTTCGTAGTATCCGCCATACTTAGCAGAGGTGCGTAGCTCCGCGAAAAATATTAATTATGTCGTGATGCGCTATTATTTCCTGTAGGAAACGAAGTGAGGAGACGGAGTGTAACTCAAGGAGGGATTTCCTTTCATCGATGAGTCTACAAACCTTTATTTAATTGTGATATTTATAAAAATGTATTCGAGATTATGATAATTTTAGGTGTAAACGATAAACTCTGATACTACTGCAAAATAATACATTGAAGGCAATGTACTCACGTTATTTGTACGCAAGGTAGCGAGCGCAACTCCAGTGCCGAGTGGCAGAACTTTTTCGTCGATTGAATCTAGTTAGTTTGTAGATTACAAAACGACGTAAATACTTTGTATGCTATTGAAAAATAAATTTTATGTTAACGTAAAAAGGTATATTTTCATATGTATGACCTGTATGATTAAAGCTATTTTTGAGTAAAATAGAAACGACCAATCAAAAGGATTGTTTATTTGTAGTACAATATATGATTTAACATTTATTTGTGTGAGTTTGGCGACGCTGGTTCCGATACAAATTCTAACGCATCGCCCTTCCAGTGTATTCTCTTTTCCGTGTAAGTGCCCTACTAGGGCCTAAATTGAATAAATGGCTTTGACTTTGAATTCCTATAGGATTATTCCTAGGAGTTTGAGCTTTTGGTGGTGCAATCTTAGACCACATCATAATATGACTTATCATGGTGAGATTCTGTTCAGATAAAACTTACCCATAGTAATAAACGGATAACATTTTATCTGAAAACAATAATTCTAAATTTTATACAGAAGGAAACAAGAACAAACCCCCATTAATCTACTGAGATTTTCTATAGTGGCCACCTTCACCAACCGCTAGGTCATAAAAGACGGCACACTAGTCCTGGCAACCCCTTACGAAGCGTCAGAGACCCTCTGCGGTAGGTCACGCCGCCAGAGTACTCGCCCCTGGTACTCGTGAGAAAATGTGAGTCGCACCGTGATTGCTCACTACCATTTGTCCAGAATGGTACCGGAGCTGTTAAAAGTCGCTCACCACGCGCACCCCACTAGCTGCGTCTGTGCCAGTACTTACGCAAGCGCAAGCACTAGCACAAACACACCCTAGGGTGCTTGCGGATTCAATCCCCGCTGGGGACGCCAGAGAAGCTGACTTCCATTTCTCCATGAATGGTACCGGAGCTGTCATGCGCGCTCACTGCCCAATACGAGTCCACGTATCTACCCAATGCCTACAGCTGGGTTGCCGGAAAACTAATCCAACGGGTAGCCCTCTACTTTCTATCCAGGAAAGTGCCGGAGATGCAGTTCACTCACAGGAGCTCACCTGCTTAAGGATTACTCACGAACCCCGCGTCTGAGTAATACAAACACTCGTTGCGCGCGAGGAATGACGCTCGGTCACACATACCGAACAGACAACATGCCACCCTCTGCAACTAACCACATAGACCACCGCGAGACCAACACCAACGTCAGGTACCGCCTTAATAAAGGCGGTGGCCTACCTGACCCCGCGTACCCTGATCCAAACAGCCGGACCCGTAGTTCCAGCTGCGAGCCCCATCTACCCGGGTACCTGTAGATAGGGACCAAGAACAATCATTAGGAAGGAAACAAGAACAATCATTATAATAAGAAATATATCCTTTCAATGCATTTCTTGAAATATTTATGAAACGAGTCGTAAAAATGGTGCTCGCAGTTTGTGCCAGTTCAAACTTTATTAGCGAAACTATGTTGAAATCTTTCAATTCAGTTGGTACTTTGTAATTTTCTTTGTAAGTTATGACTTCCGTTGTATGTCTTACTTGTTCTACTGCTCAAGTTATTACTCTCGACTAACTCGTTTCATATTGATTTTATATTACTTACGAAAACAATATGATTTCAAGATTAACTAAGTTCTACAAGTTGTGTTTAATGTGTCTGTAAGTAATCACAAAAATAAGAAAGAGATATAATAATAGAGGCAACTGTATCTCTCATTCATCATCATCATCATCAGCCTATAATGCCTCACTGCTGAGCACAGGCCTTCTTTCACAAATCTGGGTGAAAGGGAATGGGCAGATACTCCAACACACACGCCAACTGCGGATCGGTGGCTAGTGCTCAACCTACTGTTGGAGTTTTGAAGGCCTCACAACTAGCTTAACGACTATCACAATTATGTGATAACCGGGACCAACGGCTTTTCGTGCCTTCCGAAGCACGGAAACGCTCGATTTGAACCATCCAGGCACCGACCACGACGGTGGTAGCTTAACTTGCCGATCGATTAAGAACGGTTTATCATGCTACACCACGAGCGCTACTAATTGCCTTATAAGTGCTCAAACAGAACAGTAATATTCATTATTTACATACAAAACAGCTGTTATTAAGATTCAAGGAAGGCTCAAATTCGTCTATCTCAAGCAGTCTCCTACTTCTATATTGTACATATTTTGTATTTCTCCTGCAGGCCGACTGGTCAGAACAGTTCGTTCTCAACGTGCACAGTGGGTCGGTGTTCCCGTGCGGTGATGGAGTGAAGGTGCTGTTTCAGTACCCGGAGTGTGTGCTAGATGGCGCTGACCGGGTGAGGGTGTTTGGAAGAGATGCTGATAAACTGCGGTATGTTGCTGAGCGACGTGTGCGCAGGTACGTTATATTGTAGGGAATATGAGCTCAGTCTAGCGTTTAAGTACGGCACGTTATGTTGTTTTTTTAATAGTATAATAGTGTTTTTTAATATTTGTATCTAGCTGTTCATTTGAAATTAGAACAGTTCTTGGGTGGACTTATCAGAGGAATAGATTAATTATCCAAGGTTTATCTATTGATTGAAATATCGGGCCTTAGTCGTGTTTTGTAAAATTATATTATGTTGTTCACGTAGAAAAGCTATGTTATATCTATACAAAATTACAAACAATATTCAGAAGCATTTCATCGCTCTTTGTTTGTCTTAGGAATTCATTGTCAAGAATTCCGAACTACAATTCAGCACTGTTATTAATTAGTAAACAAACTAATTTGTAACTCTATCCGCTAACCGTATCAGTGTTTTAATCATCGCAAATGCAAATCACGCAATTAGCACGATAATCGGATAATATTACAGCAAAATTATTCGTGGCTACAGTTCAAAATTGGGTATTAGCTGAATGTTTGTCCAAAGAATCATGGCGAGATCCATACATTGATTTGTACAAAAAAACATTTTAGATGGTTTTGAATCACTTCCAATGTTGAGATTACATTCATCATCATATCAGCCCATGGATGTCCACTGCTGAACATAGGCCTCCCCCATTGATTTACACTTCGAACGGTTCTGGGCCGCTTGCATCCAGCGGCGCCCAGCGACTCTGACCAGGTCTTCGGTCCACCTGGTGGGAAGTCGTCCCGCTCGGCGCTTTCCAGTACGTGGTCGCCACTCGAGAACCTTCCTTCCCCATCGGCTATCAGTTCTTCGAGCGATGTGGCCTGCCCATTGCCACTTCAGCTTACTAACTCTACGAGCTATATCGGTAGTTTTCGTTCTCCTACGAATGTCCTCGTTTCGGACCCTGTCACGTAGAGAGATTCCGAGCATAGCTCGTTCCATAGCTCGCTGAGTGACTCTGAGCTTATTTATGCGGCCAGCATTGAAAGACCACGTCTCTGTCCCGTATGTCATCACTGGTAACACGCACTGATTGAATACCTTTGTCTTCAGACTCTGAGGTATTTTGGACGTGAAGATATGCCGTAGCTTCCCGATTGGTCGCGATTCGTCGGCATGGCATAGAATGTCGCATTTTCATCCCAGGGATCTAAAAATATTTTAAAAGTTATTCCTTAAGAAAAGAAAGAAAGAAAGAAAGAAAAATGATTTAATTCAGGACAACACACAACATTACATTAATGATAGGATCTCGCCATGATTCTATATGTAATTGAATGAGCAAATACTTAAAAGAACTGTGTTATGATTTTCGTAACTTTGGAATCCGATGACTGTGTCACAGGTTTTTTAATTTTAGGTCGGCAACGCGCGCGTGATACCCCTGGTGTTGCAAGCGTCCATAGGCTACGGTAACCGCTTACCATCAGGCGGGCCGTATGCTTGTTTGCCACCTAAGTGGTATAAAAAAAAGATTATTGTAATTTGGAATATTACCTTCTAGCGTTGCAAATCTTCACTCATAAGTAGATCAATATCTTCAACAGGTATCTTTAAATGATTATTAATGGTTTCATTAATTATTTCTACGTCACCAGGGGTCAGCACACAGCTTCCTTCGACTGCCGTCTCTTCAGTGAGAGGTATCCTGAGTACTGCTTCGTGTACGTTTCGCAAGCGGTCACCGGTGCAGTTGCTGATGTCAGGATGGACTGCCTTCCTACTTCACGCCTATCAGGTATTATCCACTAGCTATAGTAAGATGAGATATGTCTATCTATGATCATATTACAAGTTGTAAGCGATAAGTTTTCTTCAAATTATTTTTTACTGTAACTTTCATACCAAGACCTTTTTTTAAATTGAGGCTTGCGTTTGGTTTCCGAATGACCCCAGGAGGAAATCTTCCTGTAACGTCATAACTATGATGAGGTCGATGATGTAGCACGCGTATCCAGATAATGCCTATTCACCCTGGCCTTGAATACATATAGGTTATAGGTGCTGGGAAACAGACCCCGGAAGAGAACTCCACTCCTTTTCCACCTAAACTGAATAAATATTTTTTGTTGAAAGCCGATCAAAAGCAAATGCGCAAACGATTGTCGACTCTCACTTCCAGGAAGGAATACTGATGTTGGAGAAACTTGGACCAAGGGTGTTGAAGTCAATGGAGATTATGTAGAAAAATAAAATTATTTCTTAATTGAAAATCGCAGTGTTTGATTGTCAGGCCAAGAACTTTTCACCCTACTCTAGTGAATGTTGTATTGTTTGCGTTCGTGGGTGTAGCTCAGGAGGGCGCGGGCGGATGGGGCGCGTGGTCGGGCTGGTCGGCGTGCCCGGCGCCGGCGCGCTGCTCCACGCGCACGCGCAGCCGGCATCGCTTCTGCGACTCGCCGCCGCCTGCTTATGGAGCTAAGTACTGTGAGGTCAGTACATCAATATCATTATTAATTACTAGCTGTCTCGCGCAGTTTCGCCCGCGTTTCCATGATAAAAAGTAGCCTATAATACTCGGGGATAATGTAGCTGACTATAAGTGAAAGAATTTTTCGAATACAACTGGTAGTTCCAGTGAATAGCCCGTTTAAACAAACAAAAAAACAAATAAAAATACTCTTCCGCTTTATTATATTAGTATAGATTTACTTTTAAATATGACTGATATTTATGCTGAGATGGCGCCTTTTGGAGCCACACACCGTAATGTCCTTAGATATTTTTTTAGTTTATACTATGTATTTATATCATATCTTATTAAATTCAAATCATAATTTTTAATAGTATTTCGTGGGCTTCCTTTTAGTTGCCTATGCTATAAAAGGATCGGATCCTGTGTGCAAAATATCAAGTTTCGAACCCCAGCGGTTTGGACTCTGCGTTGATCAGTCACTCAGGACAAGTAATATATTATCTCAATATTATTATGTAAAAATAAATAGATAGATAACAGATACATAAATATAATATGTAGGTATATATTGTATTTGTTGTACCTATATTCAAGTATTACTTTATATTTTTATCTGTCGTAAAACCTTATTTTGTATCAGGCACCAAAGAAAAAAATTACGCTGCCAAGTTATATTTTCTCACGTTGACGCAAGTTACTAAGCAACAGTTTTGCTATTATTTTTGTAGCGTAGTGTAAACTGTCACATTTTAACACTTTATTTATATTTATTTTACAATAACTAACAATTCTCGTTTTTAAAACATGGCGCCAAAAAAAGATAAAAAAGGAGCCGAGGCAGCGACTTTTACGGAAGTTGAGAGAACCTTTTTAGAACTCCAATTAGCTGAATGTAACCGAAACTTAGCAAGGCTGAGGACTGCTGTTGATGAATATGAACAGAGAAATGAAAAATTACAAAAGGATTACGATGAATTAGATGTTGATAGAGCCGATATCATAGCATATTTAAAGAAAACATTGAACGGGAAAAATGACGAAAACAACGAACTGAAAGATAGAGTAAAAAGCCTTGAAGAAACAAGAGAAATAGAAGTAGCTGAATTAAAAGAAACTATTACAGAATTGGAAAGGAATTTCACTAAGATGAAAGACCAATTAACATCTGAAAATAAACTATTGGCTGGAAAAGTTAACACACTGGAAGAGTTTAGAGCGATTAGAGATGATTTGATGAGAAAGTTTGAAACACAAGAGACAGCATTCAAAGATCAAGAAATGAAATATAAAAGAATTATATACGAGGGTGAAAAAAAATTTGTTATTGGGAAGGATAAACTAAAGAAAGAAATGGAAGCACAACTTTTGCAACTTGCTCAAGATTTCCAGGATGCTACTGAATTAAGAATTGCAGCATCTACACATAGAGTCATCCGAGAAAATATTGCAATAAATAATGAGTTAGATAACATTTTATCAACTCAAGCAAAACTAGCTGACTTAAATGAAAAGTATAAAGAAAGTGAAAAATCTGCTAAAGTTGCTATGGAGCTGGCAGAAGAAGAAAGAGATAAAGCTATCAACAAGAGTGTTGTGCAACTTAAAGTTATCGATCAATTAACGAATGCTTTTCAGGACGTGAAAAAAGAAAAAGCTCTGTACGATAAAATAAACTATGATTTTGATTCATTGCAATTTAAAATAAAGAAGTTAACAAAGGAAAATGAAAGTCTTTCGATGCAAGTGCGTATACTTGAACAAAATTTGCTTTCAAAGGTTAGTGATCAGAAAAAGGCAATGGCTGAAGCAGCAAAAGTTTCTAAAGAAGGTGCTAAGTTAAGAAAAATATTGAAAGAGGCTGCATGTGCTATTCAAGCTGCTTTAAAGCTTGACCAATGGGCCACAGAAGATCCCAATCGAAAAAAAATGGGTCGTCAAGCTTTACTAGCTCAATTGCTTGACATTATATTACAATATCGAGAAATGGGGCACGCTGATTCAATAGATACACTTGCCTCTTTTGGAAATGTTTACGAAGTTGGAGATCTTGGATTTATACCCAAGCCCGTTCCAACAAAATCTGCTGGATCGGCACTATTATACGCAAAACTTTCGAGAGAGTCTTCAAAAATTTATAAACGCACTAGTGCTAATTCTGGTTCTGCATCAACATCATCTCTTGGCAGTATTAAGACAATTCCAAGCATACAAATACAATCACAAGTATCTATACCGGATTTAAGTCCCGAAGCTAGTTTACCATCATTTGTTACTTCGGTTAAATCTAACGAAAGTGTAAGCTCTGAGGAGAAAACATCTGAAAGCGAAGATATGACTGATATTGAAAAACTATTAGCTAAGAGTAAACTTGAAATCCAAAAGTCTATAATGAAAGATATAGAAATATCACAAATGACATTCCATTCACAAATGCAAGTAAAAGATGAGCAAAAGAGATCATCTAAATCTGCCATGATTCTGGAAACATTAGAAGATGACAAAGAAGGAAAAGAGAGATTAAGTATAGATAATGGTGAAAAAACGGAAGGAGATAGTGAAAATACGGATGAAAAAGTTGAAAAGAACGATTTGGATGCTACGCAGGAAGAAAAAAATGAATGAAATAAGAATCTTAAAACAGCAGCATTATATTTTCATTTGTTTCTTACAAAACGAGAAACGTTAGTACATATTTATGTCAACATTTATTTTTAGTAACTTTCATTACTATATTATTTTTAATTTGTTTCTTACATGACGCGAAACGTTTGTATACTTACTTTTATTTATAGAAACTTTCATTACTATATTATTTTTAATTTGTTTCTTACATGACGCGAAACGTTTGTATACTTACTTTTATTTTTAAAAACTTACAACAATGCACGAAATCATTAATATTTTTAATTGGTTTCTTACAAGAAATGAATCGTTTGTACCTATATGAACTATTATTTTTATTAACTTCCTATTTTTTAAATTTGTTTCTTACATGATGCGAAACGTTTGTATAATGAACTTTTATTTTTTAATATGACAGAATCGTGTTCTGTGTCCATTATTTTATTTTTAATTTATTTACTGCAAAATGCGGAATTTTTGTGTATGAACTTTTATTTTTAGGAACTTACAAATAAATTGATCTAATAAAGTTTTTTTCTTTTATTTTTGTTTTTTCACACATATCACGCATACACTTTCACCGGTGTTCACTGTTTATGTGTGCGTGCCATTGAAGTATATTACTCACACTTCAGTGGTGCGAAGATTAAATCTTTTAATTAAAGCTGAACGAAACTTTTGGGTACAGTATTACTCAACTAATATGGCTTACGGATTTACCTGCGCAGAAGATACATTTTCAAAGCGCGGGAAATGCGCGCCGTGCGGAGGGGCGTGACTTGCGAGTGAGACGGAACTAACTGCTGCAGTGTATTATGAACCGTATGAACCTTATAGTAGTGAGCTAAGGTTGATTGTAAGTTTTAAGCATTCTTTCGTTAATCTTTGGGCCATACTTTCTTTTCTGTGCGAACGAAGATTCACGACGCGCCTTATCAGTTGGGTACTACTGTATCTATCTTTCATGTGTTTGAACAGTGATTTATTATTCCTTAGGGTAAAGCAGTAGAACTAGCAGCGTGTGAATGCTCAGCCAGACCATGGGCTGGTGACTCCTCACTTGTGGTGGCTGAAGTGGGACCGAGATGCCGATGTGGATGTGTCCTGCATCTCGCCCCGGCTGCAAGGCTGCTAGCAGGATCGGCAAGGGCTTGCCCTTCGAGGTCTTTCTGGTTATTGCAGGTTTGTGAATTTATAACAGGATATGAAATAGGCTAACTATAGCCCATACTATTATAATTTTCTCTAGGTCTTATAATGTTGTGTTGGAAAACTACCTATACATAAATGCTGTTCAATTCCAAATTCAAATTTTCGCAGTGTATTTGCATGCATTGCATGGAGATCCGATAGTAAACACGTTGGTTGCCTAACCGTCTCGCTGCCTGAGGCAGTGTTGTGGCTTATAACGTTACAGCAGTGTACATTTTCGAGCTATTCGACGCAGCTATTAAAAATTTCTTTGTCCTCAAAGCATGGTAACTACTTGCAATTCCTTCCCATTTATGTGATATTGAAATGGGAATTTTAAATGAAGTTATTAAAAATATTATAAAAGGGATGATAACAATAGCTAAAGGAAAAAAAAGATAAGTTTGTAGACTTCGTGTAATTTATGGAGGTGTAGACTGTTCAAACCTCATAATAATAGTGAAAAAAGCTACTAGATCCTAGCGGCTAATAAATGACCTTTGAGACTTTTTGGCGGGAACTTGCAGAGTGACGTAGCATTTTCATTTTTATTTTCATAAATTTGTGTATTTTGAGTTTAATTGTGTATTTTTGGTGGTATTTTACCCAATAAAGATCATCCATGTGCACCAGTGAAGTGAAATGAAATGAATTATGTGTATCGTGACTTTTCAAGTTGTCTCAAAATGTCCGTGTAGAGTTTTAGTACAATGACCACCATTGTAGTAAAACATGACTTTTATGGACGGTGACTTACTAAGGACTATAATTTGAAGTGATTTATTGTGACTGAAAACTATAATATAACTCGACACTGGCAGAAATGAGCCCTAATTTGGGCTTGGTTGCCAAAATTAAAAATAAGAAGAAGAAGAAATGACCTTTAACAACAAAAAAAACAGACTTCAAAAAAGGAGGAGGTTCTCAATTCGGTTGTATATTTTTTTTTGTTATCTCGTAACTCCGTCATTTATGAACCGATTTGGAAAATTATTTTTTTGTTTGGAAGGGTACACTTTCCGTTTGGTCCTTAGTGTACTTTGAAGTCGGTTTAAGGTTTTTTTTTGTAAAACAGTTCATATATCTGTGTTTACTACCGTGGAATAATAATAATATTATAATTCATCAATTGATCCTTTAATACTTACTTTACTGGTAAGACGAACTTAACTACTTCAGTATAATGTAAAGATAATTTTTGATAAGCATTTTTCCCATCAGGAACATAATCAAAACTGCTAGTAACTTAGCAATTAACTTATAAAATAATCTCAGTAGTTAAAGGAAAAGTAATTAAAACTTGCCCATTACCCCAGGAAGGGTTCACAGTTCAATTTCGATAGATTTTAGCAACTAATATTGTTTACTGTGTAGTTATTGGAACCTAATAACTTTCCGCTTGCAATTAACTCCGTATATTGGAGAGACCAGAATTCATTAGCAAATATTGTGTTCGAAGGATACTATCTAATTTTGTCATGTTTATCATATCAATCCGGATAAGGGTCTATTTTTTTTTTTTTGTAATCCACGTTGAATAAACTCAATGGTATCGTGAGCAAAACCATCGTCAAAACAAATAGTTTTTTATGAATTTAATGGACTAACTTTTAATTGTAATAAATTATGTAAAGTTTTCTTGTTTGTTTGTTTCTTTATGTTTGAAGGTAATCTAAAAATTGAATAGAAAACTGCATTTTCCCGGAGTGCTATAATATGCTAAATAAGTTTCATTCCGGGACGCGGGCTAAACCGCGCGAGACAGCTAGTGTATTATAAGCCGATGCAGAAGCTGACTAGCATGAGAGCAGTGCAGTAACAGAGATGGATGGTAGGCAAATGAAGGGAACGGAATCGAAAGGTAGAAAAATATAAGTAATTCTTTCATATAATCTCATATAATCTTTGTTTTAACGTTTCGTGTCTAATGTTAATATTTAATGAAGTCCCTGAGAGCTATATTTTTCTCTATATACAGTATGATAGACTTATATATTAGTGGCGTATGGACCAGGCCAACCGCGCGATGAAATGGCACCAACGCGCTGGCCCTAAAAAGTCAGTTTAGGACCAACGCGACTCAGTCGTCTGCGGTCCGCGGTCCTGTCCTTTTGTTTATTGTTTATTTTTCTTGTATGGGTGCATTGTACGCACACGCACATTCAAGCTATGCCTATGAAACATGACACTTCGTAGTTCGATCGATTTAAACAAATGGGTGTACTTTTTTTATATATATTTGTATGAAGAAGTTATTTGCAAAAGTTTTGAAATCATTGTACGGTATGGTTTATCTATGTACCAAAACATTATTTAAATCCATTCAAACATAACGGCGTGTTAAAAGAAAAACACTACTGCCCTTCCAGAAATCGAACTGAAATACTTGTTTTCACATTTGAAAATGAAGTCATTCTGCCACCGCCATATGAATTTTGTTCAAAAAAATAATCAGTTACTAAAGATAAAAGATAAAGATAAAGATTTCTTTATTTGCTCAAAGTATGGTTATATAAAGTTTTTACAAATAATCTTATGGTGCATACATACTTTGCCATATAATAGGCATGCAAATATTTATATAATTAAAATTAAACACATGCAATTGACCATAATAAAATAAGCGAAAGACCACAAAAAAATAGAATTCATAATAATACTCTATTACATTACTATGATAATAATAACAACAAAATAAAAAATGTCTACATGTCAGAAAAAATATACTAATTTTAAACAATAATAATGAACATAAAAGTTTTATAAAATTATCAAACTGCAAGTAAAAGTAAATCATTCAAGAAAATCATTAATATTGTAAAAGCTCTTATCCATGAGCCACGCATATAATTTTAATTTGAATTGCCTGATCGGCAATTCCCTGATATCCCTTGGTATGTTGTTAAATATTTTGACACACATAAAACTAGAACTATTTCTATATAGAGAAGTTCTACACATTGGTAATATTATTCTAGTGGGATCTCTGTTTTTTACTCTAGAAAAAACTTGATCTTGACATCTATTAAATAATATTACATGCTCTTTTACAAAAAGTGCTGCTTGAAAAATGTAAATACATGCTAAAGAGAGGTAGAGCATAGCGTTTATTCGCTCAAAGAGCAGCTCGACTGGGGAAGTACCTCCACCTTACAGAATACCGCAGCCAAATAACTTTATATTGTGTAAAGTTGTGTTCCTGCGCGTGAGTAAGGTCGCCAGAGCTCATTGGGGAGGGGGGAAAGGTCGGTAACGCGTGAGCGATGCTTCGTGTGTTGCAAGCGTCCATATGGCTGCGGTAACCGCTTACCATCAGGCGGGCCGTATGCTTGTTTACCGACTTAGTCGTATAAAAAAAAAAAAAAAAAAAAAAAAAAAGGCAAAATCTTTAGTTTTTTAAATAAAGGTCTACATGACTCCAAAGGACCTGCTCCACACAAAACTCTAACACATTTTTTTTGGACTATGAATGCTTTATTGCTGTTAGTCGAATTTCCCCACAAAAGTAAACCATACCTAAGAACTGAAACAACAAAGCCATGATAGGCAACTAGAGCAGTTTTTTGCGTTGCTATGTTCCTCAAACGTTTCAATGCAAACACAAATTTGTTTAATTTGCTACATACATAGTCAACGTGTGCCTTCCAATTGCAGTGCTCATCCAGCATAAAACCAAGAAACCTGATTTCACGAACCCCGGCAATTTTCTGTTTATTACATATTACATTAATTTCTTGTAAATTACTATTAGAGTTGTAGTTATGAAAATGAATATATTTAGTTTTGGTTAGATTAACGCAAAGATTGTTAGCATTTAACCATTTCTGTATAGAATCTACTGCCGAATTTATAGCTTCTTCGTGGTTTTCAAATTTGCTGGCTACAACAAGAGATATATCATCTGCGAATAAAATACATTTATGATTTACAGCGGTAGGTAAGTCATTAATGTATAAAATAAATAAAAGCGGTCCTAAGATACTTCCTTGTGGTACTCCTACAGTATTGTCTCTATATGTTGATCGAGAAGCAGTACATTCTAAAGATTTACTAATATTCTTTAACTCTACACACTGTTTTCGATTCGATAAATAACTTGCTATCCATTTTAACGCATTGCCTCTAATACCATACTTTTCACACTTTGCCAATAAAATGTTATGATTAACAAAATCAAAAGCTTTACTCATGTCAAAAAATATGACAGAAACAGGAATGCGACTATCTATACTTTCAGTTACTTTTCGCATGAGTGTAAATGTACTCGGAATGATGTAAGGATTCTATAGACACTCCATAACCAAATTTGTTCAGGTGGGTACTTAAAAGTTATGTTGGGACAAAGAAACTATAAAATACATAATGAACCCTGAATATGTACATTACTCCTTTTTTGGGCAGTGGTGATATTAGTAGACGAAAGAACATCAGATTGAATATTATTACTATGTCATAAAATATAAGATAAACCTAGTCTGACGTGATGGTCTCTTTCAAAGTCCTTTATAAAAGTTTCAGGAGCTTTAAATTTGGTCCTTTCACTGAGCAACAAAAGCTTTAGAAAGTCTTGGAGCTAACTCTTTAAACGTAATTGAAAGTACAGTTCAGGAAGCAAAGGTCAATGTATTCAGAGCTTTGAAATATGGAAACCAATCCAGGATAAGTCCAACGAATAATAATTTTGTTTGGTATAACTTATAGAAATTAATTTATTAGTAAACACGCGAATTGTTTTCTTTGGATCACAAAATTTTATATTAATCGAGACGAACTAGAAAATGGCCTTATACGGGGTGGATACGACAATACGACATTAAATTAAACCACGTAAAGTACTCATAGATACTTTAACTATGGGACCAACTACGAAATCGAAAAAAAAATATATATTTGAGATTTCGAAAACGGCTCTAACGTTTTCGATGAAAATTGTTCTACGGGGTTTTTGGGGGCAAAAAATTGATGATGAGCATCTCATCTATAGGAAATCGATATTTTAAGTTTAGTCGTTTCACGCAGATGATAAGATCGGAAGATTTGACTTCAGCATGCGTATAAGCGATAGCAAAGAGTTAGAAGTCCATCTTGTAGTTCGTGGGTTCGATCCCCGACCCAGTTGACACTTTTTGTATCTACCCGTTTTCATGCAACTAATACAAACAGGTAAGTACATCGTTTTAAACATATAAAATAATGTTTTTTTTATTTATTTACATATTTTTTATGACTAACTAAAAAAAAAAATATATTTCAGCCAACAAAATTTGCCATGCTAAAATATTTTTATCCTTACCGAATCTTATACCGTAAGACAGAAGAAGCGCACTGATGGCACCCCGATAACGTGCGATCTAGATGTTGCGCATCACGCTAGGTTTGGCTCGCTAGTACGACGCGCGTCCATAAACAACCTGAAATAGATAGAATTCCTGCTTCAGCTGCTTTTATTTGTAACCTTTCTAATCAGGCGGAAGAAGGGCTGGTGGTGCGTCTTCGAATGGAATCAGTACGGCTGCCGTGCGCTGGTCAAGCGCTCAGGGCACGCGATGGTGACTCCCTAGGGTCACCACTCCTGGCTTCTTGGGATGGACCTGATAGTACTGCTGTGGTGAGTTTAGATCTATCTAGTTTTATTTACTGCATCTTCATATTTGCTATCATTGTCGCATGCGTTTGATGGAAATAAAAACCGGCCAAGTGCGAGTCAGACTCGCGCACCGAGGGGTACAAACCTGTAGGTTGTTTTTGTTCTATTTTTATGTGTCACAGAATACATCCACTTATCAAGTTTCAACATTATAGTTTCATTTCATTTAATTTCATTTCAGACAGACAGACATGACGAATCTATAAGGGTTCCGTTTTTTGCCATTTGGCTACGGAACCCTAAAAAAGAGCTTTTACTGAATATTTCATGATTCGTAAATTGGGCACAACATAATTTTGTAGTTTCTTTTTATTAGGTACTAGTAGAAATCTCCTGGGTAAGCGTACAAGCTTGGCTTATTAAACTATGGCCAAAAAAGACAGGTCAGCGTAAATATTTCTGAGACTTCGTAATTAAATTTAGTATTTCTTGTTAATGGAATATTTTTTCCTTCTATGCTGACGTCACTGATCGGGGGCTCTACCGCGTAACTTTGGTGTTAATCGTAACGAACACCATTAATGAATTTCATCCAATCAGGGCCCACGAATGGTTATCGTCGCGTCATACCGCGCGTGCGCGTCGTTGGATGGTTCGTTACGATTACCACCAAAGATACGTAATAGCCCGGCTGATATATAAGTTTTTCGTGTCTTGTGTTAGTCGGGTGAGCTGGAGACGACGACAGACAGCACGGGCGCGCTGGAGATCGCGGGCGGCCGCCACGTGCTCGTCGAGCTGCGCTCCGCGGACACCAGTGAGCGCTGCGCCGGCGGGTTCCTCGCACATGCTACACAGATAGGTATACCAATTAATGCAAACACACCTTGGACATATAACCTCTTTGCATGCGTCTCGTATGATATAGATTGCATAGCAATAAGATAGATAGCGGACTTTTTGGCTGGAAGTTGCAGAGTGTGACGTAGTGTTTTCGTGTTTATTTTCATTAATTCGTGTATTTTGAGTTTTATTGCATATTATCGGTGGTATTTTATCCAATAAAGATCAATCCATGTGCACCAGTGAAGTGAAATGAAATGAATTATGTGTATCGTGACTTTTCAAGTTGTCTCAAAAAGTCCGTGAAGTTTTGGTACAATGACCACCATTATAGTAAAACATGACTTTTATGGACGGTGACTGACTGAGGAATTTAATGTAAAAGTGATTTATAATACTGGAAACTATAATATAACTCGACACTGGCAGAAATAAGCCCTAATTTGGGCATGATTGCCGAACTTAAAAATAAGAAGAAGAAGATACCATAGCATCGTAATAAAAATAATCGGGTTTAGAAAACTACAATTTCTTATCGTTTGTATGATGTCTGCTCAGAACCCATCCGCAACGCGTCAGCAGCATGGGCAGTAGTTAGCGGTGGCACCTGGTGGCGAAGCGGTGGTGGCGCCCGCGGAGCCGCCGTGGCCCTCGCAGCCGCTGCAGCTCTCGCAGCACTCTGCCTCGCGCTGCACTCAGCGCACCGCACTAGAGCGTACCAGCGCGCCGCTGACAAGGAGTCTCTCACCGACAGTGATGGTGAGTGTAGCTCCCACACAGCCGCTGCAGCGCTGGCCGCTAGCCGCTCTCTGCTAGCGTTACACTCAGCACCCGGACACCGCACTAGAGCATACCAGCGCGCCGCTGACAAGGACTCTCAGTGTAGCTCCCACAGCTGCTGTTTCGCTGTTTGTTACCTCTTGAGGCCTCAACTTGCACAGTTGATGCTAAATCGCAATCGTGATAAAGGCTACTTTTATGCAGGGGTAGAAAATAATAAAAACGTAAAATTAATGTCGGTACAATTTAAGTGCATTTTTACCTCTAAGGAAAGCCAGATGTAAAATTTTGTGAACAATCTGGCGAACTAATTGTCGGCAAAGGAGATAAATTAATCCATTTCATCTTCTATGTTGACCAAAAAAGGGAAATTATTTTCACTAATTAAATCTTTCAGCCGGCTGCCGGTTTCTTCGAAAACTTCATTTGCTTTTTACATTATAATTATACATAATTTATACTTATTATGGTAACGATTTCGTAAACAAAATTACTTGGGGAAGTAAAATATTTGTATTTAGCAAAACGAAAATTGATAGGTTGTTTATAAACTGAACATGATCCCCCTTATTACAAAACATGGTTTAAAGCAAACCCAGGTTTTACAGTCACTCGGTCACTTTCTAACGTCATATAATAAAACGAGACGACGCTATTTTAAAACCTGGTTTTGCTTTAAACCATATTTTGTAATAAGGGGGTATGAGTTTGCACCACCACTCTGACCCACCCATAAAGGACGACGATGAAGTCTAAGGTGGAGCACGCTTACCTAGAAGAAACCTATTCACTCTCACCTTTAAAGTCCCTATATTGTAGGAATCAGGAAACATCGATGCCGGAAGCAAGTTCCACTTCTACTTCCTTTCTGTCCGCATTATAAATGAGTAAACAACGTACGCGCGTGGAAGATCACCCATGCGATGGACCGACCAAATTAAGGCCGCAATAGGCGGACCCATCAATAACTGCACCAGAAGGGCAGCAGTTAGGGAAGAATGGCGGCGTGTTGTGAAGCGCGCCACAAATGACACTTCATGACGACCACGACCACTCTGTCAAGAGTGCAACGCATAAGAAGAAGAAACAACGTACGGCTGCAAATGTTCCCGACGTCTTGTTACTTTTTCTAGAATTACACTTATTATTTAAGATACGAGAATTTCAGAAATTTTGACCATAGACAAAATACTTCCAGCTTGTTCAGCATCACTTGAGCTTGGCGGTGCCACAGCTGGATCCCGCAGCACGTTACTATCCGAAGTAGTTGGCGGCGGAGTGTCCTTGCGTCGACTACTGCCTTCAGGAAAGACTAAACATACCAGATTGAGGGACGAGGATCGGGCGAGTGAAAATGTTGAGCAGAGGTAAGTACCTGTCTGCATTCATCTGTTTTATTTGGTTTTACGCGTATACCTTTTCATCTTCTATACTCTGTGAACCTTTATTGTGTTTCCTTTTTCAATAATCTCTTTTAAAGTGATTTCTGCATTTATGCCTTTCCAACTCATCCCATCTTTTACACAATTCATTTTATTCAAGCATATAATTTCTTATCTTTATTTGAATAGCTTACATTCCTTGTATGTATCTTCCGATTTTTGTTCTTTTATTAACCGACGAAAAAACGGAGGAGGTTTACAAGACGAAGCGTATTTTTTTTTTTGAAATAACAAAATTTGTTTTCCTCAAATGATTATCATATTATTAACTCGTAAGGTTTTAATTTGGTTCCTATTTATACGAAAACAAGTTTACCATTTCAACAAAACAAAACATTAAAAAAAAAACGGTTCAATATTTTGCTATTCGTCACATCTCAGCCACTTTTAACTTCTCTAATTGCAATAATCAAAGAAAACATCCACCCTCACGAACGAATTCGAAGGCACTGAAATTTTAATTAACAAACATTTTAGAGCTCGTAGGGGGACTAAAAAACAACGTAATTATTAAGAGTGCCTCGTTATTACTGCAGTGCTATTGTTGAAGCACGTATCGCAAGCATAAGGGATTGATGTGATTGTGAAGTGATTTACATGCTGGTTATGTATTCATTTGCTTTTGAAAAAACAATGCACGAAAGACAGTTTGCAATCTGCAGTCATCATTATCAATAGGGTTGGTATCAGTAGGGTTTTACAGTGATGCAGTTAAGAGTGAAATTTCATTGAATAGAAAAAGATAATAATTTAAGTTGTTAGCTAAAGAATATGGTATGACATTGAAACGTCAGACAACTTGACCTAGCTAGAGTAAAGTGGATTGGAAATTGAGTGCTCGATCCCTATCTCGTTGGACTTTATTCATCCGACGATACTTCAATGTAATTTGTTCTAAATTCTAAGCAATTTAAACTAGAAGTAAATGATGATCATAAATACCTTGAAATGTTGTCTGTAATTTAAATGGATTCAAAGATATTTAGCGTAAGAATAATATATATCGGATTTACAATTAGACTTTGGCATTACAAGATTTAACAAATGTTGTGGCGTGACATTAAGTAGATTTTTAATTTGGAATTAGGCGCGAGGATAGCTGATATTTCTTAATGTAATAATGTCTTTAATGTAATAATGCCTTGAAAATGTTCTATTGCTTTGAAACAAAGTCAGTAGAACGTAGAACCATCCAGAAAAGGATGAGATCTTATTTTATTTTTTTATCGACTGAATAGACGTGCAGAATATTGCTACTGCAGACTACTGCCATACATGTCAATCTTCCAAATAAATAATGAGCTACCTACCTTGTACTTTCTTTCTTTATAAATTTGATTTTTGGGAGAATTTAATTTACCGTCATTCGATAAGTTTATTTTTTATAATGATTCCTTAATTTTTGTTCGCGTTTTTAAAAATTTTATCGTCATGTTTATTCTTGGATACGAATCCTATATTAAGTTTAGCTTTCGATCAACTGAAACATCGAGAGGTTAAACAGTCCATCAAATTTAAGAAATACATATTGGCGCATATAAATACAAAGAAAAGTAGTCCTTATTTCTTTACATTAAGGTTCATCTATATTATTGTATAAATAACCATAGATTATATTTTTGATTAAAGCTTATAGTGACGCAATGAGGTTTATTTTGCTTTGACATTCTTAAACGTCGAAAGGATTTTTTTTAATTTCATAGACTGTATTAGCTTATAGAATGGTGGTAGAACTGGCTGGCTACAACCCTCATGTTGCAAATCTGTAGGGAATCACCTACTGATGTCATTAGTATAGTTTCCAATAGTAGATTAGGAGACCAATAGGAGATAAACTATTGAAATGTAAAATACCGTTTATATTTTTTTTAATATATCTAATATCAGAGACGAAGAAGATCAAGGCACAGACGTAGAAGCTGAAGACCGAGAAGACAACATGAGTGTAGCCAGTGTTGCTAGTGTTGCGAGTCAAGCTACTGTGACCCCGGAGAATGTTTCATCTAGCAGTGCTCCCGCTGGGCACCAGAGTGCTGTACCATCACCACTGCGTAGATCGCATACTGTATCTGCTACTAACGTGCCACAGGTACTGTGTGAACTTTTAATAGCTTAGCATCTGGGTAATCTAAATACGTTTTGGGATGTATTTGTTTGTTGTAATTATCATCAGCTTGTATCTTCACATTTCGATTTGTAGTAAACAGCATGCCATTACTATTCACAATATAGTTTTGAAAATCTCAGCTCTCAAGAAATTTCTTATAGGCTTGATTTAATTAGACAACGAAAGGACAATTTTTTATGGTCTATAGTAAGACGTTCAACTCTGTCTGGGTAGATTTACATATCACCAAATCTAATTAGCAATGCATCAAATGTAAATCTCTCAAGGATCGGTGAATTTTCCAAGAGGTGAAGTTTTTTTCAGAAGTAATTTTGCATAGTACTTATATCATACTTGGTGTTTTTCGAATGCTCTTAGATAATGATCTCCTGTTTAGATTCTTTCATATTATTTTTATAAATCAAAAGATAATGAAAAATGCAAGTAACTTCAGAAAGATTTTAATTGGTATCTGTACACATAAACTCATAATTGGACATTTCCTTTCATAAAGTAGTAAAACAGCAGAATAGGAACACTTCATTTATGTTGTAGATCACGTCACCGCCTCAACAATCGAATTGCGAGACGGTGACAGTAGAGCTAAGCACTAGCGCCAGCAGTATGAGTGAGAGGGACGATAGCTGCAGCGAGAAGGATAGAGACAGCGCATGCGCGTGGGAGAAGGATCGCACCGAGAGTCGGGCGTCTTCGTCAACCTCCGCCGCTACGCTTACCAACGTGAGTGGTAGCGTTTATACGTTAGATTTAAAAGTTTGGTAGGTTTTAGGGGATGCTATATGTACCATTCGTAAAAGTAGCAGAGCACTTTGAAATATGTATTAGACCACAAATGTATTCAGAAACCAGTAGTCCATTTTGAGCTTAATAAAAGTAATTAGGATAATCATGAAATCATCAAAATTATGTTTAATACAACTCTAGTTCAATTCATATTGAGAGGAACATTTAAAAAAATACCACGATTCACCACAAAATAGTTCACAACTGAGCCTGTTCAATGTAAACACTCCTTTTCTTCGCCAGGGTTGGTACTCTCCCGCTCTTAGCGGCGTGTCTTCAGCCAAAATCCGTGACAACCCTAAACACACGAAGGAGAGCTGCAACCGTCGCCTGCTGAGATCAGACCTAAGTCTCACTTCACATCCTGAGATGGAAATTGACTACTATGATTACGAAGTCAATAACGCTGGTAAGGACATTTTGGAATCTGAAGAACCAAAAAATTTTTTTATTTTTTTTTTATTTATCAACAAAAAGTATGGTCACCCATTTTTATTATTCAAAATTTTAGTAATAGTATGTTTTTTTTTTATATATTTCTAATTGTTAATTGTGTTCTGTGTCACTGTATGTTCGTGATGTCATGGACGTGGGCCTCGACTGAAAACCAGCGCGAGGGTTAGTTTTTCTTACTAACCTGAGCATATTGCTGAGTCGAGACCTATTCCTGGCATCACGCAACATTGCGTTTTTGTGTAGTTTTAATTGATTGTGCTGTTTTTTGTTATTCTTATTTTTTTTTTCTGTTTATACTACAGTCTTTAATGTAATGTTGTGTGTTGTCATGAATAAATGTTTTTTCTTTCTTTCTTTCTTTTTTTCAAAAAACATAATACCCATACAATTGTTATTTTTATCCATCACCAGAATATATTGAGCTACACACTGTTGCAGGTTCCGTTCCCGGTTCATATTTAGGCATGGACCCAGCTTTCTTGGTCTGGATACCACCACTAGAAGACGGCGATATTTTAAAAGAGATTGATGAGAACAAAGCTACGGTGTATGAGGTAACTATAATGTCTTTCTTTAATACAATAGGAAGAAATAAAAAACGGAAGTTGATAAGAAGTTTCTTTTGAGTTCCACGTCCTGCTATATCTATTTTGATAATGTATAACATCGTTGAAATCCTACATAGGAAACGTATATAAATTTAATCAAATTGTTTTACTTACAGGAGGTACTACCAAAAGAACTACGTCCTGATCCAGGAAGCAATACAGAATCGCCTGAAGATCGACCCACATCTAGCACCCTAAAGAGAAACTCCAATAACAGAATAAACAGATCCAACGAATCCATCAGATCTATGAGAAAAGTCGTCGACCGAAGTAACATCATACATCCCCTAAATTTCAGCATCAGTGATTTGCAAAATTCACCCAAACTGTCGAAGAGACACAGGAAGAAGAAAGACGATAATCCTGTAACAATACAAATGAAAGATTTAACGCTCTCAAGGTCACCAGTCAAAGTGCACAGAAAAGAAAATAGGACAGATTACGACAATTCATCAACTTTAAAACGAATTAATGACACCGCCAGAGAAACCAAAGTTTCTGACACTTTGAAAAGATCAGATTTCGCAGATATAAAGTTTGCAGACGAGAATTCTGATTCGTCGAATGAAATCAAATTCGCCGACGATTCACCAGATAGTAACAGAATTGTTGATAAATATGTTAAAACTTAAAAAATTCAATGTTACCAATACTATAAATGGATTAGTTTAGTTTTGATTAAAAAATAGATATTCCAAAGATCATTTTCCATTAGTTAAAGATAAGGACCAATGTGTGAATAATACTGACATATTAATTATATTCCATATCATGAAATCATTCCATATAATATATCGTAGCGGCATATATTTTCTCAATGACCCATTATAATTATCACCAAATATTAAGGTAGTCACTATGATAAATTAGAATTTTATAATCAAACTGTTTCATGTTTAGGACTGTACAGTCCTAAACTGTAGTGTCAAATATTGTAGACCATTGTTTTCATTTTGCATTGTACTATATCATTGTCTATTGGTATAATAATGAAAGTTTTCTCAAATGTCTTGCTAATATGAAACAAAAATGGTGTGATTGAAAAGAATTACTTGATAAATTATTTGGAAAAGCATCTTGGGAGAAATTATAAAAATAAACTTTAAAGATCTCAAGCTTTTTGGTGCGTTCTAAATGAAATTGTGTTATGTGTGAAATTTCATATTTATGTTCCTGAAAATACCTTTTTTTTGTAATATATTTAAAAGACTGACTTTTCTGGGTGGTGCAATATTTTCAATTGTGTTCTTTATAAATACTTAATTAAAAGGCTTATGAGACGTGAATAGAATCAAAAAGTTTGTGTAAAGATCTCGAGTGTCTATCTAGTCATTATAGTCGAAAATAATATTTAACAATTATTATTTTGCAATAATCCTGCAAATATATGCATTTATAATTTTAGAATATTGAATAAGCTAGACTTAAGTGCAAATTAGTTTGTTTTTAATATTATTAATTTAACTTGTAGCAATATTTTCTTAGTATTTAAGCGAAACATGTTGTTTTAATGTTTATTTAGCGATGGCTCCATTAAAATGTTTTTATTTTGTATTTGATATTGTTGTTTTATTAGAATACCTATGAATATTTAAAGATGCCAATTTATTGTTGGATTTGTCTTGCTGAACAAACGTAAGAAAAAGTTCTATAGCAAGATGAACCCAAAAGAGGTTCCTAAAAGAGTTGCCTCTCTCATGGTAGTATAGCAGTTAGCTGATGTACTATTTTTTTAAATAATACGGTATGTTTCGATACGTGTGCCACATAGCGTTTATTCGCTCATTGGGGAGGAGGGAAAAGTCTGTGACGCGTGAGTGATGCCTCGTATGTTGCAAGCGTTCTTATGTCTACGTTAACCGTTTACCATCAGGCGGTCCGAATGCTTGTTTACTGACTTAGCGTATTAAAAAAAAGTATTTTTTATTTTTATTAAATTACTTTTAACTATAATTGCCTGGCGTGAAGTCACCGCCCAAGCTCAGTGAGGGCGCTAAAATCGCCTTGCAATAATGGACTCAAGTAACGGGTATCGTATACTATTTTACAGCACGTGTGACATAAACCCGCATTTAGGTGAAACTTTTCCGTGTA
Source organism: Achlya flavicornis (assembly GCA_947623365.1). Lineage (NCBI taxonomy): Eukaryota > Metazoa > Arthropoda > Insecta > Lepidoptera > Drepanidae > Achlya > Achlya flavicornis. The sequence goes on from OX392478.1 coordinate 14,836,877, forward strand.
ATAATGAACTACTTAGGTCACGGATAAGGGTAACCTAAAATCGGGTTTAGGTAACACATTGTTATAAATATACACAGACAGATATTTTCATACATACAAATGTTTATGCTGAGTGGGAATCGAACCCTCGACCTGTAGAGTGACAAGTAGGGTAACAAAGCAACAACGCCAACCGACCTGTCAAAAATAGTTTTCCATCACAATCCAAACAATTTTCAACTCTAAAACAAGACCACAAAGTGCAAAGTTTTCAACAATGCTGATAGAACCAAGATAATCTCTTTGTTCAACGTTAGTTAGGTACACTTATATAAGATTGGCCTACATACGTGGGACTATGACGCACGAATTAGATACAGACAGAAGGTTAGCTCTAGGGTTTCGTTCCCGGGTCCCGGGAATCGGGAATTCCCGGGAAATACGTCGTTCCCGAAGTCGGGATTTTTTTTACGATTTCCCGGGAATTCCCGGGAATTTCTTTATGAGATTGAATGCTCTAAAACACTGCAAATATTGGTCAAAATTAATGAAAAACGTACGATATTAAAACAAATGTCGATATCCACCGAACTGAACTACAAGCTTATGAGAAATCGCTGAAAGGAGCTGTAGTAAGTGTGTATTTGTGGAGATAATTAATAAGTTCTAAGAAAATACCCATTAAAACATGTTTGTAACCTATCAAAAGTCAAGTAAAATACGTAATTTAATTTAATTACCTATTTGTGTCTCACACACAAACATAGTAGAAAATTATAAATAATATATCAAACTATAGGTCATACAAAGTTACTATGGGTAGTTTCTAAACTGCCGATTTTAGAGAAAATCTCTGAATGCGCGTAATTTTGAAGAAAATGAAAGTTACATTTAATATTTTTTTAAATATATATTTTTGGAGATGAAGCATACCGTTTTTGTAATGAAAAATTTTAATATTGCCGAAAATGCTTATTTTTTAAAATAAATAAGTATTATTATTTTTACCGACCAAAAGTCAAGTAAAACACATCATCGTCATCGTATCAGCCTAAGGATGTCCGCTGCTGAACAAAGACCTCCCCCATTAACTTCCACTTCGAACGATTTTGGGCCGCTTGCATCCAGCGGCGCCCAGCGACTCTGCAGGTCGTCGATCCGTCTGGTCTGGGAGGTCGTCCCTAACGGCGCTTTCCTGTACGTGGTCGCCACTCGCGTCGTCTTCGAGCGATGTGGCCTGCCCATTGCTATCACATCAGCTTACTATCACTAAGAGCTATATCGGTAATTTTTCTTCTCCTACGAATGTCGTTGTTTCCCTGTCTCGTAGAGAAATTCCGAGCATAGTTCGTTCCTTGTGTATTAGTAAATTTTTTTTCCAACACATACTCGTAATTTGACATTTATTGCACCGTTTTAAGTATCATAATGTAGCTTATGACGCACTAGTGCTTTTTAATTTACATTACCACACAGTTTTATGATAGGTATAATCCCGATTATGTTAAGTTTGTAACTCAATGCTATTGATATGTGCGTAGACGAAGCATTCTTAATTTAAACGGTTAAAACAGTTTTGCTGTCAAAAAAAGAACTTGCGCGCCATATTTGTTGACGTTTTCATTGACTATTATCAAAAAATCTAGTGAAAAAATATAAGTTTGTTTTTTTCCTCACAAGTGTGTTGAAAAACGTCGTATGATACGCGTGTGCATTGATCATTACACTCTCGGGTTCCTTTGCTTAATAGGTACCGTCTCGTGTGATTGCCAACTTTGCACACGTCTCATAATGTACTATTATTTACTTCTGAGGCAAATAAATTGCTAATTTAATTAAATTACGTGGTTTACTTGACTTTATATACGTTAAAATAACAAAACTAACAACTTCTAAAATTTCCCGGGAATCGGGAATTCCCGGGTATCTGTTTTGTTCAATGACTGGCTCTCAAGTATCTGCCAGAACACACAAGTAGGTGTTTGGCTCCAGGTTCCCTTTATATGACACAAATATTCTTAACAACTTCTGCTTTTAAATTAATCCTCACACACATCGTATCATACAATAAGATGTGTGCGTAGATATTAAATCATTATAAGCACCTTCTGTACCTATCAACTTAGTGTATGAAGCTCGGCGACGCAAAACTCGCGCAATATTGCGGCGTAGGCGTGCAAGTTAATTGGGGACATCGCTTGCAACCAGCCGTTATTAAATTCCTATATGGTATGATGAAAATATGAACGAGAACTATCCAGTGATAGAATAGCGGTGAGATGATAAGATAGGTATATTATAGAGAACGTTTTAATAACTTTAAATCTAGGTATAACCAGATGAGAGGTATACTAGAACAAGGACTCATGTAAAGGTGATCAGATCCTAATTCAGTAATGCATGTTGATGGTCACGTTATGGATGTGTGTGGCATGAAACTCCAGAGATTCAGAAGCCATGAGTGGTGTATCTGATGCCGGAGGGACTTCGCCGGGTAGCCAGCTACACTTGAAGCTGTAACAGGTAGACTTTACGAAGGCCAGTTAGGGCAAGGGACGAGGCGCCGATGCTTGCCCGTTGCAGACACTGCCACCCGAATATTTCGGGCTCTCTGACACAGAGTCCGAGATATTTTGGAGACGTGTGTTCCATAGCAAAACCTCAAATTCTACTGCAGTTTTTACTGATTTCTAAGTAGTATTTAATAAGGTACTTGCGTTATACTTTTTAATACGTAAAAACCCACTTTAAAGTCAGTCAGCGAGGTAGAACATAGCCTTGATTCGCTGTAAAGAGCAGCTCGACTAGGGTAGTACCGCCACCATACAGAATACCGTAGGCAACCAACTTTATGTCGTGCTCCTGTGTGAGTAAGGTCTATATAGTATCCGGTTACCATCAGGCGAGCCATGACGACCTAATAACGACTCCGTCGTATAAAAAAGTTTCTTTATTGTTTTTTTTTTGTAAGGAATCCTTTTAGTTTGAATTCGAATTGCTCTCGACCGATTTGTACTTTCATGTAAAGAATTTAAGTAGGTACTATTATATTCTATGTCGTCTATATTTTAATCTGAGTCCAAATAAGTTTTAGCAAAACCCTAACAGGTCCCATGTATAATAGTTAAGTTTAGCTAACTGTTATTTTGTGTACCAATGTGTCCTAACTATCCTAACTAATATTATAAATGCGAAAGTGAGTTTTTTTTGTTTGAGGGAACGCGGGTGAAACCGCGGGGGACAGTTAATAATAAATAAATAAAGAACAAATACCGCGCTTGATTCACTTCAAATCACATTAAAAAGAATTATAACAAACTAGCTGTCCCAAGTGGTTTCATCTGCGTTACCGAGATAGGAATGTAGCCTATGTCCTTCTTCATACCATAGGCCATCTGCATGCCAAATTTCATCGTGATCGGTTGAGTAGTAATGGCGTTAACGGGTAACAAACAAACAAACAGAGTTACTTTCGCATTTATAATATTAATATATATATATATATATATAGTCTTTGATTAAGCATACATCCAGATAGAGTGTTGCAGCTGTGCACGCGTCGATAAAAATAGCCTCTAACTGTTAGAGGCTAAATGAAATAAAAATTACTTAATAAAAATGCAAAATAATGTTCAATATTTAACTTTCTCCCGATTTTAATTGGAATATTTCAACAACTATTATCATTATGAACGTCACTATGACAAGCAGAATGACGCAGAGGGAGCGTAAAACGTTGCTGTTACGCGCAGCAGCCTATAAAAGTTGGCCTTTTTTATATATTCGTGTAGTATGGCAACGTTCTTTCTAGGTATATTTATTTCTATGTATATAGTATGGAGGGATTAGTATGTATTTTCTGGGAGATCTCTAACATACTGCCATACGGACATACATCCCACGTTGACTATTAATAGTGTCCTTGCTACATCCTTGTGCAATTGTTATCTCAATAATAGGCTACTCTTTTAAAATCTTGTTTTATATTAGGAACCAAAAAAACTCATGGTTTTTTGGGGAAGTGCAGTTGAGTTATCTGTGGCTACTATCATTCCATGTTCCATGGGTTAACTCCGTTGTTTGGCCGTAGCCATGGTAACGGGAACTAAGCAACCGTTTTGTCAATATTTCATCATATTATACGCCAGTGTAAATTGTCACACAATAAAATTGCACTTTATTTAAGCTTTATTTACAAAATATAACAATCTCAGTTAACATGGCTCCAAAAAAAGACAAAGGTAAAGGAAAAGACAAAAAAGAAGAAGTTCCTCAAGCAACAGGAACCTTTACGGAAGTTGAAAGAACCTTTTTAGAACTCCAATTAGCTGAATGTAACCGAAAGTTAGCAAGGTTGAGGACTGCTGTAGATGAATATGAACAGCGAAATGAACAATTACAAAAGGATTACGATAGATTAGATGAAGATAGAGCCGATATCATAGCATACTTAAAGAAAACATTAAATGTGAAAAACGAAGAAAATACCGAGTTGAAAGATAAAGTTAGAGGCCTTGAAGAAACTAGGGATATAGAAACAGCTCAATTTAAATTAACCGTCAAAGATTTGGAAAGGAATTTCACTATTATGAAAGACCAATTAACATCTGAAAACAAGCTATTGGCTGGAAAACTTAACACATTGGAAGAGTTTAGAGCGATTAGAGATGATTTGATGATAAAGTTTGAAACGCAAGAGAAAGCATTCGCAGATCAAGAAATGAAATATAAAAGAATTATATACGATACCGAAAAAAAATTTGTTATTGGAAAGGATAAACTAAAAAAAGAAATGGAAGCAAGACTTTTGCAGCTTGCGCAAGATTTCCAGGATGCTACCGAATTAAGAATTGCGGCATCTACCCATAGAGTCATCAGAGAAAATATTGCATTAAATAATGAGTTGGATAGCATTTTATCAACCCAAGCAAAACTAGCCGATCTAAATGAGAAGTATAAAGAAAATGAAAAATCTGCTAAAGTCGCTATGGAATTGGCTGAAGAAGAAAGAGATAAAGCTATCAACAAGAATGTTGTTCAACTTAAAGTTATCGATCAGTTAACGAATGCCTATCAGGAAGTGAAAAAAGAAAAAGCTCTGTACGAAAAAAGAAATTATGATTTTGATTCATTGCAATTTAAAATACAAAAGCTAACAAAAGAAAATGAAAGGCTTTCCCTACAAGTGCGTATTCTAGAACAAAATTTGCTTGCTAAGATGAGCGATCAAAACAAAACTGTAACTGAATCAGCAAAGGCAGCCTCAGAAAGTATTAAATTGAAGAAAATATTGAAAGAAGCTGCATGTGCTATTCAAGCTGCTTTAAGGCTTGACCAATGGGCTGCCGTAGATCCCACTCGAGTAATAATGGATCGTCAAGCTTTACTAGTTCAATTGCTTGACATTATATTACAGTATCGAGAAATTCAGCGCGCAGATTCAATAGACACAATTGCCTCCTTTGAAAAAATTTACAAAGAAGGAGATCTTGGATTTATACCCAAGCCTGCTTTAAAGAAATCTACTGCACGGGCTCCATTATACACAAAACCTTCGAGAGACTCTTCAAAAATTGATAAGCGTATTAGTGTGCCTTCTGTTTCTGTATCAACATCGTCTCTTGGCAGTATTAAGACAATTCCAAGTGTTAAATTATTATCACAAGCATCTGATCTAGATATGGGTCCCCAAGATAGTTTGCCATCATTTATTGTATCGTCAAAATCAAATGAAAGCGTAATTCCTGAGGAAAGATCTGAAAGCGAAGATATGACTGATATTGAAAAGCAGTTGGCTAAAAGTAAACTTGATATCCAAAAGTCTATAATGAAAGATCTCGCAATCTCACAAATGGAATATCATTCACAATCGCAATTGCAAGATGAGCAAAAGAGAGCATCCAAATCTGCTGTGATCATGGAGACGTTAGAAGACGAAGAAGAAGACAAAGAGAGAGGACATGATGAAGAAATATCTGAGGGTGAAGCGAAATCTGAAGATGATGCTCAAGAGAAAGAAGGTGATGATGAAACTGGTGAAGAAGAAGATAAAGAAGTTGAAGAGAAGGATAAGCATGTTACGCAGGAAGAAAAATAAATTAAATAGAAGAAAGAATTATAAAACTTCAGAACCTAGGAATAAGACGGTTTTTACTTCCATTATTGTATTTTTAATTAGTTTAAAACGCGAAAGGTTTGTATATGATTTTTTATTATAAAAACATATATTATAATAAATAAGTATTTGTAATTTATGTTATAGATATTTTATTTAACTACTTGATTTCGGCAGTTTAGGTACTTTACCCCCTTACAGATGGAATGTCCAAAAAGGCTACAAAACTAACAAATGTATCGGTACTTTGTATAAGAAGTTTACCTATGACACGTTAGGATGTAACAAACAAACAAAATCACATTACTATTTATAAATTTAATTAATCAATTTGTCATCTAGAAGCTGCAGAAACATACAAGTTTATAATAAAATGATAAAGTCAAATTCAAATAGTTATTTATGCAACTGTTGTATAATAAGGGGTATTAAAACACGAATGTGGGTTTATCACAATCGTTTGATATCACATGCTTTGATTAAGGATACATCCAGATAGAGTGTTGCAGCTGTGCACGCGTCGATAAAAATAGCCTCTAACTGTTAGAGGCTAAATCAAATAAAAATTAATAAAAATGCAAAATAATGTTCAATATTTAACTTTCTCCCTATTTTAATTGGAATATTTCAACAACTACTATCATTATGAACGTCACTATGATAAGCAGAATGACGCAGAGGGAGCGTAAAACGTAGCTGTTACGCGCAGCAGCCTATAAAAGTTGGCCTGTTTTATATATTCGTGTAGTATGACGACGTTCTTTCTAGGTATATTTATTTCTATGATCACATGAGAGTTTTAATACCTAATTATGTACAGTTGCATACAAGACTTTATCTACACCCATGATCATTTTTGTAAACAACAAAGTAATTTTCTGCAATTCTAATATCGAATCAAAATGGCGGCATACGACGTGAATTCGAATAACCTCTAAGTTTTATTTTTATTACGGCGCTTGATTGTGAAACGCGCCTGCATGAAAATGTTCTTTTTTTGAAATTCATAAGGATACCACGGAGAATGTGGCTGTTTGATGAGTAAGGAATGGACCGAAAATGCAAAAAAAAAGGAGTTGCATAATGAAATGCAGTACAAAATTATAACACTGTTTTGGATGATATAGTGGTTACTATGACAACCAGTGTTTTAATGTTGGAAACATAGAAATAAATATACCTAGAAAGAACGTCGCCATACTACACCAATATATAAAACAGGCCAACTTTTACAGGCTGCTGCGCGTAACAGCTACGTTTTACGCTCCCTCTGCGTCATTCTGCTTGTCATAGTGACGTTCATAATGATAGCAGTTGTTGAAATATTCCCATTAAAATCGGGAGAAATTTAAATATTAAACATTATTTAGCAATTTTATTTATTTTTATTTGATTTAGCCTCTAACAGTTAGGGCCTATTTTTATCGACGCGTGCACAGCTTCAACACTCAATCTGGATGTATCCTTAATCAAAGGTTGGCAATAAGCTAACTGTTTCAGGAACTTTTATAGAGGATTTATAGCATGGATTTAGGAACGTTAACATAATGACTCTACACCTGTTCCAAATACAACTTAAACTGAGTAGACTCCGGCAAGAAACTCAGCAAGTCCATTCATTTTTAATGTGCACCCTTAGAAGTATTATTTTACAAAATATATATAACAATAGCCTGCGAAGCGGACAATTCATTCAAATGCATTCTTGTCATCTACAAAATCAGAAACTTTATAGTACCTTGTTGCATAACTTCTGTTTTACTATCTTTTTAAACAAATTAAGTTTCCATACTCGTAAGTATGGACGTATAAAATGCTGGTAAGTTACAAAGTGTTTTATTTCGTTCAGTATGCAGCAGCTCATCACAGTGATGCATGTCGCAGGTGCTTTGTGCAATATATGAAATGGAACTTTCAAACTTATACAGTTTTGTATGTAAACTACGACATTGATGGATCTTCTTTGAAATTGTTTGCTGTTAAGCTGAAAGTATGTATCTTAGTGTGTACCTTAGTACCGATACGCTAAATTAGAGCCATAGATTTTTATTTTCGTCAAAAGTGTAGTTACATCGAACATAGGACTTTTCATTACGGAACATAGGAATTTTCATTCAATACGGGTATAACCGCGAGTTAGTCTTTTTCTTTCTTCTTTTCTTTCTTTCTAAGTGCTCGTGGTGTAGCATGATTAGCCGTTCTTAATCTTCGGCAAAGTTAAGCTACGTCTGTCGTGGTCGGTACCTAGATGGGTGACCGCCTAGTGGTATTTCAAATCGAGCGTTTCTGTGCTTCAGAAGGCACGTAAAGTCGTTGGTTCCGGTTATCACTAAATTGTGATAGACGTTAAGCTAGTTGGATGCCCGTTGGCGGCTTGAAAAATTCCAACAGTAGGTTGACCACTAGCCTACCTTTTTCTGTAAATTGCGAGCTTCCACGCCGAAGTTACAACCGCGTTCCCAAGATAAAAAGTAGCTTATGTTACTTTCCAGCTAATAGACCGATTTGTTGCTGTGTTAACGTGAAAGAAGAACAAACACTTTTGCATTTATATATTAGCAGAATTAGTAGGCAGAAGTATAGGTAATAGGAATACCTAATTTAAATCGAGTATCCTCTTTGTATGTTCGACATGCCACTATTTGCATCGTAGACACTCTAAATTACTGCAAGAAAGGATAGGCATTTGAATGAATTGTTCGCTTCGCAGGCTATTGTTATATATATTTTGTAAATTGTAATACTTATAACAACACCTTTGAACAACACATAAAAAAAAAAAGACGCGCTGAGTTTCTTGCAGGAGTCTTCTCAGTTCAAGTTGTATTTGGAACCGGTTTAGAGTCATTTGTTAACGTTCATAAGTGCCTTATCAGGGCCTAAATTGAATAAATACTTTTTGAATTTGAATTTACTCTAAATTGACAATAAAGTTCCATTCCGTTGTATGCTCTAGTCTGACATAATACCTCAGTGTCCCTAGGCGGTACTATGTGTAGTAGAGTAGTTACATTAGAAGGCACGTTAATTTGGTTTGTATTGTCGAGGGGTTAGCAGTTTTAGTTTCATTACGTCACACACAATGTAGTTTCGTTTAGTTTGTTTCAACAAGGTACGTGGAAAAACTGATTTCTGGGACCTCTATTTGGGCAATCTTTTTATATAATAATTTTACTTATCATATTGTCTGTAAACACTCAATAATAATTCAGAAAAAATAATATTGATCCATACATAATCTTTATATATGATTTAATTTCATTGAGAAATATTTTCAGCATGAGGGTGGTAGTCAGACAGACAGGTTATATCGGTCACTTCTTTTCTTCATCATCATCAGCCTATAAAGTCCCACTGCTGAGCACAGGCCTCCTTTCACAAATCAGGGTGAAAGGCCACTGCGGATCGGTGGAGGTAGGCTAGTGGTCAACCTACTGTTGGAGTTTTCAAGGCCTCCAACTAGCTTAACGACTATCAAAATTAAGTGATAACCGGGACCAACGGCTTTACGCGCCTTCCGAGGCACGGAAACGCTCGATTTGAAATACCACTAGGCGGTCACCCATCCAGGTACCAACCTCGACGGTGATAGCTTAACTTGCCGATCGATTAAGAACGGCTTATCATGCTACACCACGAGCGCTTCTTCTTTTCTTACTCTATAGAAAATACTAGTTTCGTTCCAAGAGGTCCTTTACTCTCACGTGGGAGGTAAGTTATCTTCTATAGATGGTGTTTAGAAATTTCTCGAAGCCTCATTTACTCCCATTTCTTTGCTACCGATACATCGCAAGGTGTCATCAAGGACACACTAAACTGCAGTGATTATTCACTGTTATTAATCAGTGCAAACCTAGTTGCGGAATTAGATTGCTCGGTATATTAAACCCACAAATATACAAACATACTGGGTGGAGATTTTTGCACTTAACATTACAATGTAAAATCCTAGTTTTCTTTAGTGGCAGTAGTTTTAGAACCACAGTTGTGGCGAGTCCAGGGAGAGGTACCCGGCACTACGCAATAGGCACACCCAGTATGTTTGTATACTGGGTGGAGATTTCGAGATGGCATATTTTCGAAATCTATGTTGGGTTAGTCATACTGAACAACTTTAACTATGGGGCCAATAGTGAATTCTCAAAAAAGTAATGCCATCTCGAAATCTGCACCTGTTATAAAGGTGGGATACGACAATAAATGAAACCATGTACTCATAAATATAAACAACTTTTACAATGGGACTAAGTTCAAAATCACAAAAAAACACTGTTTTATACAAAAGATCCATGTCTCCTCCGCTTTTATTATTAGTTGTATCTTTCCTTTTGGAATTTCACGGTCCGAGGACCGGTCCTTTTGGAAGGCGTGCATGGGGATACAGATCCAAAACGTAGAGGCCCCTTTAAGATACTTTAATGTGTTGGGATATGTACACTAAACGCCAAAGACAGCATCCGCGAAGTGTAAGGACTATTGCAGAGAAGAAGGAATCTATACTGGGTGTATGGGAGGGAGCTTGCTGGACTGGTTGCTGGGCTATTGATTGAGACAACGGGACGCCTGCCAAATTTTATTATTTTATTTATTTTATTTCCAAAAAAAAAACATACATTTTTTCTTAATTTTAAGTCGCCAAACTACTATTGCAGTTTGTAGGCGTATCAATCGTCTCAATCTTGATAATCCTGGCAGACGGTGACTCTATCATTATTATTATTTTGCAGTTTTGAAGTTGTTGAGTACTTTACGCGGTTTTGAATTGTCATTCATTCGTTCGTTGCACTTAACATTACAATGTAAAATCCTAGTTTTCTTTAGTGGCAGTAGTTTTAGAACCACAGTTGTGGCGAGTCCAGGGAGAGGTACCCGGCACTACGCAATTATCCCGACGAAATTGCCTTTAGTACTCACTAAACCGGACTTTGAATAAATTATTGCCAGCAGATGTTTAGCTTTAAGCTTTGTACACATTGGTTGTGCAATTAATTTTAACTCATCAGTTTTTTGAAGCGTGAAAAATTTAGATATTATTTTAGTGTAATGGTGCGTCCATGCTACGCGAAGCGAGCACGAGCCGAGCCTCGAACGAACAGGATTCAAGCTCGCGATTTCAAGCGTGGACGTTAACGAGCCTACAACGAGCGCGATGCGAATCCCTGTGTTCGTGAAAAAACTGACAATCGGGCGGAGCGCAGTCGAGCACGCTACGAATGCTCCTTCGAGGCTCGCAAGTCCGTCCACGCTACGCGATTCGTGCTCGCAGTGTGCTCGTTCGTGGCTTGGCTCGTGCTCGGTTCGCCAAGCATGGACGCACCATAACAGTTGGTCGGTAATGAAGTCAAAACTCTCACTGTCTTATTACAAAAGATAATATCTTTTTGAGTTTTATTAGACTTGCTTAAAACCATGTTTATTAAAAATAGGGGTAAAGGTCTAAGACCCTGTCCAGAAAGGGCGAAATCGCCGCTACGAGTCGACACTTTGGCGAAGTGCACACGATTTACGTGCGCGTATTTAAAATTCGCGAATCCCTGTGTTTGTAAAAAAATTGTCAATCGGAGCGCAGTCGAGCGCAAGACGAATGCTGGTTCGAGGCTGGCAAGTCCGTCCGTGCTCTACGTATGCTCGTCTCGTGCTCGGTTCACGTAGCGTGGACGCACCATATGGTAACTGCGTGATAGTTATTCAAAAGTTATGTTACTCCTCTATCTAACTTTTGATTACGCATCGTATTCAGATTCCGAGCATGTATTTGCGTGGATGACAACATAGTCAATGGTTTAATTTAAAAAAGAAAAAAAATTATATACTAACTGTAATAAAGTTACAGTTACGCCATAAAGTTTGTTAAATATTACAGGTAGAATTAATATCCACAGGTACTCTGTTATCTTGCACCAGAACTGACTCTTTGTTAGAAAAGATAATTTAGAAATGCAAGAAATTTTTCTTATCATTTTGCTTCAGGTAAAATATATGCTTGGAATACCGTTGTATAACATTAATATCTAACGAACTCGTATAAGTAGCATGTATACGTATATTCAATGTAATTCAGGCTTCAATGCTCCGTTTGGGCTTTCGGCCAGTGGGCCTTCCGGCCGGACAGTCTCACGGGAATTAATGGCCATGTTGACTTTACACTGATGTGTTACTACTGGAAATGTTATAAATAACAATAATATTATTTCTCTTCTTTAGTTTTTAAAAATAAAAGGAAAGTAAGTGTGTAAAAAGCTAGTAAAAAGTATTTCATTGTAATTTGTTCCTCAAGCTAAATTTTCCAGTTTCTTACCTAGTTAATGGTTCATATATACCATTATTAAAATCACAGTTATATTCATAGCCATTTATTCAGTAATCGCCACGCGGTGACTCTTATACATATATCTATAATTATTTGGAGTAAGCCAATATTTTCCTTATTTTACCATCTAGTGAACAATTCTCGTATGAAATCATTTGATTCTCTTTTTTTATACGACGAATTCGGTAAAGAAGCATACGGCTCGCCTGCGACCGGTTACCGTAGCCTGTTGCAATACACGAGTTATCACTCACGCGTGAAAACCCCTTTCCCCCTCCCCAATGAGCTCTGGCGACCTTACTCACGCGCAGGAACACAACATAAAGTTATTTGGCTGCGGTATTCTGTACGGGTTTTTTAGCCGACTTCAAAAAAAGGAGGAGGTTCTCAATTCGGTTGTATGTTTTTTTTTTTTTTTTATGTTTGTTGTTACCTCATAACTCCGTCATTTAATAACCGATTTGGAACCGAACATTCTTTTTTTGACTGGAAGGGTACACTTCCCGTTTGGTCCCATTGTCATCAGATCAGGATTTGATTACTTCTTAGTGTACTTTGAAGTCGGTTTAAGTTTTTTGTAAAACAGTCCAATTATTAAAGCACCGACACAAAAAAACAATTACCACTTCTAGAATGAATATTACGATATAGTACATATAACTATTTGTGAGATCATTTGTCAGGGTTTTTGTCATCTAAATAAGGTCGTACAGTACTAGTAGATATGGCGTTTGAAGGTCTTATTCATCTATATCTACTTTATCTTCTATAGAGGGTCCTTTACAAGAGGTATTTCTTAATATATCTATCGATATACCTATATAAAATGGGAAACTGACTGACATATTATCAGCGCACAGCCCAATTTCGTTTACACTAGTTCCTTTTATAACTTAGAAGAGTACTAAGAAGGGGATTTTTGAAATTCTACTTTTTAAAAGGTAGTGCAAAAGGGGGATTTTATTTATATGAAAATTCTTATCCTTGGGTTCAGAAACTTAGCACGAATACTAACATAAATATTTTTTTAAGTAAATACTAACACAAGTAATTATTAAAGTTTCTCATTCTTAGTTTTTTCAAAACTACCCCTCAAGCTTTAGGGGACGCTCTCTCCAGCCTTTTTGATATTTTTAGTATTTTGATAGTAACGTTACTATCAAATTTCTGCCCAAGTTCGAAAAAATCGTAGATCCTGTCAACCCTCAAGAGTAAAAGCATCGTGAGTAAACACAAAGTGTGTTCAAACAATGTTCTCATCACGATAATGAGCTAACTAAGCGTGCTAAATGGCCCGGAAGGGTCGCAATGGCTTATTTGCGCTTACTCTTCTTTTATACATTCACTAGTCTAATGGTGCATCCATGCTAAGCGAAGCGAGCAGGAGCCGAGCCACGAACGAATAGGATTCGTTCGTTGTTCGCGTAGCGTGGACGGCCGTGCGAGCCTCGAATGAGCATTCGTCTCCCGTTCGACTGCGCTCCGCCCGGTTGTCAGTTTTTTCACGAACACAGGGATTCGCATCGCGCTCGTTGTAGGCTCGTTGTAACGTCCACACTTGACATAGCGAGCATCGAACGAATGCTGTTCGTTCATGGCTCTCTTCTTGCTCGGTTCGCGTAGCATGGACGCACCATAATGTTTCCATACAAACTTACATTTTATTAGATTAGCTAAACAAGGAAAAACGAAACTAAACTAAACTTGGTCGAAACGTTGAGGCTAGTAGACAAAATAATATTGAGATATTCTGTAGGGTAATTGAATATCCTAATGAAAGGAAAACGTTTGATAGAAATTTTCTCGATAAAGTTCTCATATTATGGAATCATACTTTTTTATTCAGATAAAACATAATGGTGCGTCCATGCTACGCACAAGCCAAGCCACTAACGAACATACAACGAGCACGATGCGAATCCCTTTGTACGTGAAAAAACCGACAATCGCGCTTGTTCGAAGCTCGCAAGCCCGTCCACGCTACGCGAATCGTGCTCGGTTCGCCAAGCATGGACGCACCATAAGATCCTCGCAAAGTATAAACAAAATAAAAATAAGTGTGAAAATATTTTATCTGCCATGAATATGGCGCCGGATAGTATTATGTGAAGGTGAGTCATAAAGAAGAGGCAGCTAAGTTTGCAGCGGCTTTAACTCCTACAAAATGTCTGAGCGCATTTCTTGAATTGTCCTTCCATACTTAAAGACGGGTGGCACCACGTGATAAACCTCGGTTACTTTTTTTATACAACTAAGTCGGTAAACAAACAAGCTTGGTGGTAAGCGGTTACCGTAGCCCACGCGTTACCGACCCGTCCCCCTCCAATGAGCTCTAGCGACCTTACTCACGCGCAGGACACAAAATTCATTTTATGTCTACGAAACGTCTACGTCGTAGTAACAGTTCGTAGCAATCTGTGCTACGATACTACTACGTCATAGAAATGATTGATTTAGTGTATTTCATTATACTACGACCACAAACATAGAGTCGCTTTGACATTTTAATATGCATTAAAATTTCTTGGTAAAGTGTAGACGAGACATTAAAAAGTACATTTACTACGAAAAATAGAGCTAAATTCTCAAGAATATTGGTTTCCTATAATGAAGGTTTGTTTAAATGAAAAAGCCGGGGTATGAACAGAACACATATTACAGAACAAAAGGCAGATAGAGAAAATACAAATTGAAAAAAACATACCTGGTATTCGCTTTTGAATTTGTATTTGCTTTTTTTGCCTCACTCCCGTGTTCCGCGTGCTCCATCTGCCTTGTTCTGTAATGTGAGGGTATGAAGTATAAAATCATTTTTCTCTCTATCTCCCATGCGAAAGATCTTTTTTAAACCACGATTAACATAAAATACTAGGTGCAACCCATCTAAACAGTGAGATGACATGCCACAGTACCTTTTCCGCGGGTGCACACACACTTTGACTCAAATTGTTTCCTACAGGATGCAAACCCCCCGACGGGAAGTACTCAGTGGGATACTAGGGGGTACTGGGGAGTAGGGGAAGTGGGGGACTAATTGCGTCCTTCACCTGCTGTGTAATTACAAGGAATGGAAGGATTATAGCGCTTCGTCCTGGATTTTAGTCTGGGATAATGGTCTAGTTTGAATTTATGCATGAGCTGTCTGAGATAGCTAACGTTCGCTCCAAGACTGAAGTTAATTGTCGGTTTGTTATTTATGTACGTTTATTTTGTTACATAATAAACATTTCCATCTCTATCTCTACATAGTATAAAACATCGTCGCTTTCCGCATGTGTCTGTCTGTTTATTCACTAACTCCTCCTAAACAACGCCACGGATTTTAATGCGGTTTTCAGCATTCGTTATATAATTTCTTAAGGAAATAGACGATAGACAAAGCTTTATTTGTCTTAAGGATGGTTTATATGTATAATACACTAGCTGTTCAAGAGTGCTTCATACCACTAGAGATGTGATCAAATCGGTAGTGCTCGTAATAGTGATGCCCTCGCATCTTCAGATACCGATTTCTTTTCATTACATTTATTAATAATATAAAGCCCAATAAAAAAATTGACGGCTCAAATATAACAAAAATATAGGTACTAAAATTATTCAAGTACCTACATACGTGCCGAATAGGTATTAAATATCGTTTTATGACCGTTAAAAATGAAATATAACCTACATACCTGAACAAAAGGGCTTCATACGATAGAGTTCATTGTACGACGCCATTAAAAAGAGGCCAGATAGGCACCTGACCGGGAACCAATTAAAACGCGTAGAAAATCCGATACAATCCAGATTGCACCGGTATTATCTAGAAAAATGCGGGACGCCCGCCATTTTGCTACTGCATATAATCTACGGTAAAAGTTGATTGCATAAGGTTTTGTTATTCTATTTGTTATGATATCTATTTCATGTTTAATAGTTATTTCAACAGTGTTTTTTTATATATTTTTATATATTATATAAAAAAACTATATGAAAAACCAATATATAATAACAATTGTCTTGTAACATGAGTTCTTTATCGTTTTTGATAACCCTACTGATAATTTAAAAACATAACCGACCTTAAATGTATGCAACAACGTAAACCATAGACGCATTCTATTATAATATTAGTTAAAAGCAGAGCCGTCAAAGTAATTAATATCCCATCACATGCAACCGGCTGAAACTTCGCCTTCGATAGGTTAACGTGGTCGGAGGTGACTCTAGGGTTGGCCAAAATTCACTTATATTACTATACTAGCAGTTACCCGCGGTTTCACCCACATTCCTAGGATAAAAATATGCCTATGTCCTTCCCTATACCATAGGCTGTTTGCATGCCTTTCATAGCAATCGGCGTGAAGGCAACAAACATACAGATAGCTACTTGCGTATTTATGATGTTAGTAGATTTTGTGATATGAATCATATTGTAACAAAGAGCGTACCTACAGTAGTACCCAACTGATAAGGCGCGTCGTGAATCTTCGTTCGCACAGAAAAGGAAGTATGGCCCGATTAACGAAAGAATGCTTAAAACTTACAATCAACCTTAGATCACTAAAATAAGGTTCATAATACACTGCAGCTGTTAGTTCCGTCTCAGTCGCATGTCACGCACGCCCCTCCGCACAGCATTTCCCGCGCTTTGTAAATGTATCTTCTGCGCAGGTATATCGGTAAGCCATATTAGTTGGGTACTACTGTAACTTGTTTGAACTTAGTCAAAGTATGGTTTACTAGACAGTTATGAAGGTTGAAGCTGCTACTGAAGTTACCAATATCCGCGCGCTAAGTGAGCCAGACAAATGGATGCATGCAACTATCCTACGCAGCAGTGGAACCGCGCTTGAAAGCGTGGACAGAGCAAGTTGTAGATTAACATAGATTTGATACCTAACAGTAGCGGATCCACGGTGGAAGGGGCTTTTGTGTCAAAAAATAATATTTTAAGAATGTTACCTTGCTGAGTTTTTTGCCTGTTCTCAGTTGAAGGCCGACTTCCGAACTGGTGGTAACTTCAGTAGCTTTGACCTTCAAAAGTGCCCTACTAGCGCCTAAATTGAATCAATGACTTTGCCTTTGAAATCCTTTTTCTATACTTACTGACGATCTTGGACTCAAAAACTTGGGTTGGGTTACAAGTGCAAATACGGCCCTCTGCACCTCTGTAACCTCTGCATACTACTTTCATACGTTACTGTGTTGAAGATGATTATGTTTATTTAATATCTATGTCCAAAAGGCAGCCCTAACAAGTGCCAGGGTTAGGTAACCCACATCGAAGTTTCCGCAACAAAGCTAGCGTCCTGACATAGCATGAAAATTTGCTTCAACGTTCCCGTTGATTTAATTTCAGCTTAGAACTTCATAAAGCTAATGTGCTGTGACTGGTTGTGTTGATCGATGGATTCTATCCTCATCAATAACAGCTTATACGTCTTGACTGCTGCTGCATTAGGCCTTAAACCTGGTTATCACGGTTGGCGGGCAGTTGGCGCAGTTGGCTGCAGGTCGTGGTTTCGATTCCCGCACAGGACATGCATTTGTGTGCATGAACATGTCTGCATGTCCTGAGTCTGGGTGTAATTATGTATATTGAGTATGTATTTAGAAACAAAAAGTAGTATATGTATTATATCAGTTATCTGGTTTCCATAGTACAAGCTCTGCTTAGTTTGGGATCAGATGACCGTGTGTGTGAGGAATGTCCCATGATATTTATATATTTTATTTATTTATCATAGGGCCAGGAGCTGCATGGTGGACAGTGAGTGATTGTAACTAACCCCAAGAAGCATAGAGCTAGTTACTGTCGATCAGTTTGATCCTGGTTTTTCGGTCCCAATGGTAGGTAGGTAATGATGGACAGTTATTGCTGGCCGTGGGAAAACCAACCTTCCAACCCGGTATTAGAGTCATACTATCATTGCCTGCGAAGGTCTATTTTAGCGATGGGCGATTGTTACTAAAAACAATCGAATTATTCGATTGTCCAATTTATTCGAATCATTCGAATAATAATCGAAATCTTTCGATTGTTCATAATACGCTTCGTGCGGCACCGCGTGTGGCCTGTGCCGTGCGCTGGCTGTCCGTCGTCAGCCGAATGAATGAATCTATTCGCCCCCGCGCTCTCGCGTCTATTGTGCATACTATTGCAACCTGCGTTGCGAGCGTCAATTTTCATTCGAAAGGTCGATTGTTATTCGATTGTTTATTCGTTAGAACGAATGAATCGACAATCGAATGTACAGTTTTACAATTGTCGATTCTTTCGATAACTTTTTTTGGAACAATCGCCCATCGCTAGTCTATTTGAATAAAAAAATATTATGATTTTGAGAGTCTGTGTGAAGTGGAACTTTAATGGAATCTCAAGCATGTCTGCTGATGTCCGTCCCAACGATTATCTTCCAATTTCAACTCGAACAGCGATGAACTCATTTCCGAAATTACGGAAATTAGTTTACACTCAATTACACTCAACGCGAATCACTGGGCGTTCCCTTAAAATAAATTACACTTTTAACTCTGTAATTACTACGCAGAATGTTCAATTTGTGAAATCGTTATTGTGCATTTGATTTTGTGTTTTGAAATAATGAATAGCTTTATAAGAACCAATTGATAGGATGCAAATGGCGGTTGTGATCATTACAATTAAAACTCAGTCTTTTCTTTTTTTTATAACATTTATGTTTTAATATATCAGATTAAATACAAAAAAAACACATTTCTACTACTATGCAACTAACTAAGCGATATGCCTTCTTGTCACGAGGTTTCCATGAATACAATGATACGATAGGAGACCTCTTTAATATCAAAATGTTTATGTTTAGTTATAATTCCTTACAAATGCTTTTCCCATAAAAAACTAAGAACGCGATATTGCTACTCGTATTTCAATTAAATCAAATTAATCCAAATCCTACGGCGTTTTTCCTGCGTCACAAACACCTCACAAACGCATATAGCTGTCCCCCGCGGTTCTCCGGCGTTCCCGGGATAAAAAATAGTCTTATAAGGGATAATAGTTCTTATTAGTTACTTAATTAAGTAAAATATAGATACGTTTTAAATCACAAAGTTTATCACAGAAGCTTACGAAAACCAGCATTTATTTTAACCAGCGTTATTTATTTTCAACAAATTCTTCATATACAGGGTGTTGTTTTGCATTCGTGCCATATTTACAGAACCAATAGTAAATGATTTATTTAGTTATAATTAAATAGGTAATTAATTCTGGGCTTGATAAGTAAACAATTATTGATGATTTGTGATTAACGTTATATCATAATAAGACTTCATAACTGCACAGAATAGGTCTGGGATCCGGGGCGGGGGGAGAAACCGGGCCGCTGCGCTGCGGTCACCAACCTATATCTTATAAATCTTTATAAAACATCGTCAAACACGGGGGGATTTTTATTTTTACAAAACTTAAAATATAATATTTAATTTTACGAGCATGATTTTATAATTGATTAGTGTTCTATACAAGGTAAATATCAACCTCCTTAAATATGGCACAAATGCAGAAGAACACCCGGTATAGGTCTCTATTCTATCAAGCATACCACTGCAATGTTTACAAGAGCAGCGCAATACACATGTTAATATTGTATGCAAACTGCAATCAAGACTCGACGCCCGGAGACATGCAACAAATGCATACACAATCTACCTACCTATATATCTGGCATGGCATCTGGGAACCCAGTCACTCCTAATCGTATATGCAATACTAGTTTAATAACTGTAAGCTGCTGTTTCCTAAGGCTTCTATTGCAAATGAACTTGTAGGCATTTGATTGGCCCGTTGTAATTTACATGTCTTCAATCAGTGCGTGTTACCAGTGATGACATACGGGACAGAGACGTGGTCTTTCACTGCTGGCCGCATAAATAAGCTCAGAGTCACTCAGCGACCTATGGAACGAGCTATGCTCGGAATTTCTCTACGTGACAGGGTCCGAAATGAGGACATTCGTAGGAGGTAAGGAAGGACATAGTTCGTAGAGTTAGTAGGCTGAAGTCGCAATGAGCGGACCACATCGCTCGAACCGCTGGGGAAGAAAGTTTCACGAGTGGCGACCATTTACTGGAAAGCTCCGAGCGGGACGCCCTCCCACCAGGTGGACCGATGACCTGGTTAGAGTCGCTGGGCTCCGTTGGATGCAAGCGGCCCAATACCGTTCGAAGTGGGGAGGCCTATGTTTAGCAGTGGATATCCATAGGCTGATGATGATGATGAATTTATATGATTCATTATTTATTTAATGTCAGATTTGGTCGGTATTCTTGGAATGAAAAGGAGCCTTCGTCCATTTTAAAGGAATACAGGGTGTAACGGAAAGGGTATATCCATAAGGCTGCTTTTCCACCAGAGATGTGCTATGCAGCTATGCAAGGATGTAATAGCTAAGCTGTGAAACTATGTGACCGTTTCCACTGATACTAAGCTATGTAGTTGTGCGACTAAGATGCGCCGCCGCAATGTAGCTGCGCGAGGAAGATGCACAGCTCGAGCTATGCGATGTATCGATAGTAGGGTAAGCGGCGAGGGCGGGCGGCGCGGCCGGTGTGGGGAGAGGCGCTCACGCATCCATAGCACGCATCGATAGCACACATCCATAGCACGCATCCTTCCATATATAAAACATATCTTAGTTGAATCCGTTTCCACCAGTGCTAAGCTATGTGCACCAATAAATATGATTGGTGGATATCAAACGCATCCACAGCAACGTAACATAACACATCTCTGGTGGAAAAGCAGCCTTATCCACTTGTTTGGTACTAGGTGCAAGATAGCGGAAGAGAAAATGTTATATTAATATATATAATATGATATAATAATATAATATAAATGAGCCTTTATTGCTGAAGAAAATAATTAACAAGTAAGCAATCCCTTAATCTAGATACAAAGCCTTATATGATGATAATTCTTAATGTAACAATAAAATTGAATATAAACCTAATATGAGTTAAACGCTATCATCAACCGGCAACCGGTTTAATCTTCAACTTGTCTATAGACATAAGCCTCCTCTAAAGATTTCCATTCTTCTCTATTTTTGGCCTTTCTGGCCCATAATACACCTGCCGTTCTTTTTAGATCGTCTTCCCATCTCTTTATTTGTCTTCCTCTGTTTCTTTTCCCTATCCTGGGGTACCACTCTGTTACCAATCTAGTCCATTTATCTTTTTTGTCCCGTATCATGTGTCCTGACCAACGCCATTTGAGTTTCTTAATGCTTGTTTCCACATCTTTAAATTTAGTCATGTTCTTAGTATATTTAAGTTTCACCTTATCTCTCAGCTTTACACCCAAGACGCTTCTCTCTATGCTATTCTGGCACACCTTCAGTTTATTTAATTGTTTGTTAGTTAGGGCCCAAGACTGACAGGCATAAATTAGGCATGGCAGAATACAAGCATTGTATACTTTCTGTTTGTGGTGCATGGCCATATCCTTGTTTTTCATAACTTCACTAAGTGCCCAATACCTTTTCCAGGTGTTGACCACTCTTCTCTCTATTTCTTTCGTTGTGCTGTCTTTATTAGATATTAACTGGCCTAGATAAATATATTCATCTACGTATTCAATAATTTCTCCATTAACTCTAATGTTTCGTGGTTCAGCATTTGTCAAAATTTTTGTCTTGCTAGTATTCATATAAAGGCCAACCTTCTCGCTTTCGCTAGCTAGTTCTTGTACCATTTTCTCCAAGGTATTCGGGCATTCTGCAAAGATAACAATGTCATCTGCAAATCTTAAGTGACTCAGAATCTCTCCGTTAATGTTTATTCCCCTATTTTCCCAAGGAAGTTTTGCGAATACCATTTCCAGAACAGCAGAAAAAAGTTTTGGAGAGATTGGGTCACCCTGTCTTACACCTTTTCTTATTGGAAATTCTGAACCTGTTCTTTCAATCTTAACTTCCGCTGTGGAATTCTTGTATATTTGTTGTAATATTCTTATAATTTTTGTATGAACTCCCTGTTGATTTATAGCAGTCCAGATGGCATCATGTTCAAGGGAGTCGAATGCCTTGGTGTAGTCAATGAACCCAATGTAGTATGTCTTGTTATATTCATTATATTTTTGGAGAATTTGCTTTACTACATGGATATGGTCTACCGTGGAAAAATTGCTCCTGAAGCCTGCTTGCTCTTTTGGCTGGTGTTCGTCTAACGTAGTAGTAATTCTTTTTAATAATACTTTTGAAAATACTTTATAAATATTTGACATGATATTTATTGGTCTGTAGTTTCCAATCTCCCCCTTGTCGCCTTTTTTATAAATTAATATGATTGTTGATTTTGCCCAGTCGTCAGGTATGGTTTCTTCTATTATTATTTGATTATAGATTTTCGTTAAAAATGGTGCTAAGACTTTTATCCCTGCTTTAAGCATTTCATTTGTTATCATATCTGCTCCTGGAGCCTTATCATCCTTTTGCGATAGTATTGCCTTTTCTACTTCTGATATCAAAATTGGTGGAACTGGTTCTTCATTTAGGTCACCATCAATCTGTTTGGTTTGTGTTAGGTAGATGTTTGAATTAGAGCTGTACAGGGTTCGATAATAGTCTGTTGCAATATTTAAAATTTCTTTCCTATTTCCTGTGCTTAATCCACTTTTTCTGTTTAACTTCGGCATCCACTCTCGTTTTTTATTTAATTCCTTGTACGCTTTCTTGATTCCTCCTGTTTTTTCAATATATGTTGTAATAGTCTTATTCCTAAACTCTTTTCTATCCTTTCTCATTTGTTCATTTATTCTTTTACTAATATCTCTAATTTCTTCTCGGTTTTCTTTTTTATTTAAAAGCAAATATTTTCTCTTTATAATTAAATTGCTGGTTAGATTAGATATGTATTGACGTTTACCTGATGTTTCCCTTTTACTTGTCACTTCCTTCAATATTTTTGTAAATTTGTTGTATTTATCTTGTATTGTATCCCTGTCTGTTATACTTTTCCCCAACTCCTCAGTTAGGCTATTTGTATTAGTTGATTCTAAAACTGCTTTGCTGTGCAGATTATTATTGAAGTGCTTTCTCGATCTTCTTTGTGGTATGGTACTGAAAGTAATTCTTACAATTTTATAATCCGTATTAAAATTTAGATTATGAATTATACTCAGGTTTTTTATTATGTTAGGTCTATTGCACAGAATAAAATCTATTTCATTTTTATATAATCCATTAGGCGATATCCATGTCCACTTTTTAGTAATTTTCTTTTTGAAAAAGCTATTCATAATTGAAAGTTTATTTTGACAGGCAAAGTGAACTAGTCTTTCCCCATTCGTGCTTCTCTTTCCGTAACCAAACTTCCCTACGGTATATTCTTCTCCTAGTGCAGAGGTTCCTATTTTTCCATTAAAATCTCCCATTACAATTAAATTTTTATGTGTTTTCGTTAAAGCTAATTGTAGATCTTTATAAAAAATTTCAATTCTCTCGGTATCGTCTAGCTTAGTTATTTCAGTGGGTGCATATACCTGTACAATAGACCAATGTTCTTCTCTTTTATTATTTTCTGGTAACTTTATATTTAAAACTGCTATTCTATCTGATACTCCTATGAACTCTTCAATTTCCAATGACAAATGTTTTCTAATCAAGAAACCAACTCCAAAAATCCCCGATATTCCGCCTTTGTGGTATAATATATAATCTTTATGTTCTTCTATTCCTTCTCCTGGTCTTCTCATTTCGCTTATACCTAAAATGTCCCAATTGATATTTTTAAGAGCGATTTCTAATTCTAACAGTTTCTCATCCGAGCTTAATGAACGCGTGTTTAAAGTGGCAAAATTGATATTAGTTTTCTCCTTATATTTACGATCTTTATGATCTGATCTCTTTAGAGGGTAGTGGTCATATTCCCCCACGATGACGCATCCATAGCACGCATCGATAGCACACATCCATAGCACGCATCCTTCCATATATAAAACATATCTTAGTTGAATCCGTTTCCACCAGTGCTAAGCTATGTGCACCAATAAATATGATTGGTGGATATCAAACGCATCCACAGCAACGTAACATAGCACATCTCTGGTGGAAAAGCAGCCTTATCCACTTGTTTGGTACTAGGTGCAAGATAGCGGAAGAGAAAATGTTATATTAATACATATTCTTTAATCAAACCCTTCCTAACCTCTTTAGAGGGAAGCCACTATTTACGAGCTATTCCTACAGTATACTGCACACACGTAAAGTATTAAAAGGTCGACTCCCTAAGGGCCTTAAGGTCCAAATAAACGCGGGCCAGCCGATGTGAGGGTTATGTTTCGCCTTAGATAGCAGTCTGTTGAATTATTTAAAAGTGTTTAAACGATCATGGTTTGATCCACTGTGTACTAGTGTTGTCGAACATTATCGAAAGAAGAAGTATTTATATCGATAATTTGAATGAATTAATTAATTGTAATATAATGGCTGTGAAATGATTAAGACGATGCTTCTAGGGATGGGGACCAAAATTAATAAATGTGTATCGAACGTGACGATACAAGGCATCTCACTGGCTGGAGCACGGCTGCTCAACTCGACTCGGACTTCTACCGCCATTCAACTTGACTTGAATGGCGGCAGAAGTCCGAGTCGAGTTCACGACACTTCACAAAGTATTTGATTATTTTTAATGAAAGTAGTTTTTAGTTTTTTCATGTTTTAAACAATTTGAAATGATTAACGTGACGATTTAAAGAGTAATTTAAATGAATCGCGTTTTTTAAAGCCTTTAACGTTCCAGACGATCAGATTTTAACATAGAATTTCAGTTTCCATGGCAACAATAAAGGAAACAACCTCGACTGATCGATTATCTAGCTTTAATCTAGTTTCAGCACTGTGCTTGAGCAGTTAAACTTCTTTATGTAACAATCAAAGTGGCTTAACTATTTAGTACCCAGTCTTTTTTACTGGCGTTTTACTTGCAAAGGCTTTATTGCCGAGGCAATCTACTAAAGAAAGATAAAAACATAGAAATAAATATACCTAGAAAGAACGTCGCCATACTACACGAAAATATAAAACAGGCCAACTTTTATAGGCTGCTAAGCGTAACAGCTACGTATTACGCTCCCTCTGAGTCATTCTGCTTGTCATAGTGACGTTCACAATTATAGCAGTTGTTGAAATATTCCAATTAAAATGAGGTGAAATTTAAATATTACACATTATTTAGCAATTTTATTTATTTTTATTTGATTTTGCCCCTAACAGCTAGGGGCTATTTTTTTCGAAGCGAGCACGAGCCGAGCCTCGAACGAGCGTACAACAAGCACGATGCGAATCCGTTTGTTCGTGAAAAAACTGACAATCGCGCTCGTTCGAGGCTCGCGAGCCCGTCCACGTTACGCGAATCGTGCTCGCAGTGTGCTCATTCGAGTACAGAGAGATGCTAAAACTGCATCTTTCTGCATATTCATTTTATGCCGCCAAATATATGAATCTGTGTCATTATCAATTTGTTTAAGTAACAAACTATCGATATTAGTAACATATTGATATCAACAGCACATCACTACAGCATGATATGAGGTCTCGATTACATTTTCGTATGAATGCTTCGATGAGTCACTCCGATAAGACAAACAGACGCTTTTACTAAGAATTACTAAGTATACTTCTAGTCTAGTCTTTAGACTTGACCATATTATCACTTAGGTATATTGTAGTAAAAAACAAGCCTATAATGATACAAAAACATAATGCAAAGAAACTCACGTTTCCGCGAAAAGAAGGAAATGTGTGCCATGTAAAATGCTATACAGGCCGGTTTTTTTTATAAATTATTATATCTTGTATAGGACATATAATAAAATAATTTATTTTATGCAGGTAGTAATAGAAGCCATGTATAAAATGTATTCAATATCAAAAAGTCATTTTTGGCTGGGAAATATACAGTTGAATTTACCATCGGTTCTAAACACACTTAAACTGAGAAGACTCCGGCAAGAAACTCAGCAAGGCTTTTTTTTGTGCGCAGAGAGAATCTACTACAACCAATTATATTCTTGTCTTCTACGTATTCAACTTAGGATTTCCTAATAGTTCGAACAGAAGGTAAATTAAGAACTGAAAACTGGTCATCTAAACTAATTATATCTAAAACTTAACTACCAAAGAGAACAACACAATCGCAGCTTTACCAAAGTAAAGTCGATGTTATATGAACACCATATATCATCATAAACACGACGTGTTATTTATTATGCACAACCGCAGGCGGGCTTGCGCTAATTTTTGCGTAATTTTTCCTCTTAGCCCATCATCATAATGCCTCCATAATTCAACGGGTAAGAATGATGTATTTAGCTCATTATTAAGACAACCTTTTTTTCTGCACCTTTTTTAGCGTTCCGAACTAAAAAGGTATTTTAAATAAACCTTATGGTGCGACTCCGAAATGATGATGAATTTCGCATCAAAATCCAAAGAACTAAGCAGACAAACAGATAGAGACGAATAGCGACATTATTTTATACTATTTGGAGAAGAGCGAAGAGAATTTAAAAAAAATTAAGCTTTAAAAATGTGTAGTCCACATAATGACATGCCCTTCAAATTTAAAGTCTGCTTGGAGTTCAATTTAGGCCTGGGCAGTTATGAAGGTTAACTTTACTGAAGCTACCACCGGTTCGGAAGTCGGCCTTCAACTGAGAAGAACCTCAGGAAGGCATTTTAATTTTTTTTTTGACTCCCTATATCGGCAAGTTTTGTCCAAATATTTTACAAAATAAAATCTCAAGCATACCTACTTTGAAAATTTTATTGTAATATAATGGTGCGTAAATACTACGCGAATCGATTACGAGCCGAGCCAGGAACGAACCTACAACGAGCACGATGTGAATCCCTTTGTTCGTGAAAAAACTGACAATCGCGCTCGTTCGAGGCCAAGCACGAGCCGAGCCACGAACTTGCACACTGCGAGCACGATTCGCGTAGCGTGGACGGGCTTGCGAGCCTCGAACGAGCATTCGTAGCGTACTCGACTGCACTCCGCTCGTTTGTCAGTTATTTCACGAATACAGGGATTCGCATAGCGCTCGTTGTAGCTCTCTTTAAGTAGGTACGTCCACGCTTGAAATCGCGAGCAACGAACGAATCCTGTTCGTTCGAGGCATAGCATGGACGCACCATAAGATTTTTTTAAACAATTGATATTTTCGTTTTGTCGCTCCTGTCTGTTAATTATTAATTTGAAATTGATGGTAATCTCTTCAATATAAACAGGAATAGTTGACTATAAATAATTAATAAGCTTTGGGAGGTGTCTTTGATACAAGACAAAAGCAAAGCAGACAATAACAAGAGCAAATATTAATATTAATTAATAGAATGCTCACAGTAAATTATGTTTGGCTTTGATCAACACATGTCGCGTTTGTATCTCATAATCTTACCACTAATAATAATGACGTGATTATATTCGTAACTTTTTATTTTAATAAAAAATAGTATGTCTTCCAGACCAGGGTGAGTACCGATGCATTTTCTGGGCAAGCGTGCTATATCCTCACCCCCTTATTCATAATGAAGTTTTCAATCGTTGATTAGCTAAAATTCTGAAGTCTTTATCTGACATGTGACATTTTGGTGATCGAAAGAGTGAGACGGAGGACACTATTACACTGATTTAGTTAAAAAGCGATTATGAATAAGGGGGTCAATGTTTAAACATATAAGCTAATATCATATTTTAATTCATATAAAAACGACTTCAAAAAGTCATCAAGACGTCAATGGAGTACAATTTAATAAATTGACGCAAATAAAGGAAAATAAAGGAAAAAGTGTATGCGCCAATACCAAATAATGAAGACATGACGACAGGCAGTTGATTATAAAATGTCCAAAATCATTCCCATATTGTTTTCACGTATGATTCCAATAAACAATAAAATCAAAGGAAACCAAAACAAAATAACAGTAAGTACTGCATAGCACAATTCTGTGAAAACTCGATGCGACAGTGCAAACTCCTGTTTTGGCGTGGCAAAAATATATCTTTTATTTTATTACAAAAGAACCGGAACACAAAACCTATTTGCGGAGAAAACCGGAGCCGTGCTGTCTGTCATCCGGTGTTGACGGTAGGTACGTTTTTGTAGGCTGCTTGCTACTGACATTCGAATCGTACAACGGTAACCTGGTGGACATATCTGATATATATATGGAGATATTACAGGTGATATTCATGTATCTATCTAGTTCTACGAGTAGCGATGAGAGCGATGGCTGCCACACGCGTCTTACTTGTGAGTAGATGCTGCTTACGGGGGCGAGTCTATATCTATTGAGTCTACTTTGCAGTTTTGCTGCCAGATCACGCAATTTTTATCAGTGAGGTTAGAATAATATAAATGTGATGTAATGAATCTCTAAGCATGTTTTGAAAAGAGTAAATTGCTGAGTTGATTGCCGGCTCTTCTCAGCAAATGCAACCGTCCGAACCGGTATTAGAGTAGAGTCAGAATATTCATAACTGCCCGTGACGGTCTATTTGATTATATAATTTTGAATTTGGAATATGAATGTTTGTGTGTAATATGGTGATGTTTACATCATAATTTCTTTATAGATTTTTTTTATGTCAGAAAGCTGATTAGCATGCAATTATCATATGGACATTCGAAATAGCAAGGGGATTGCTAATGTTCTCAAATGCAACTGCAGGAACACTCCGCTTGGTGCTTGGCGACAGATTTTCAACTTGAAGGTGGCAGCCAGTACGATGAGTACTACAAAATTCCCTGCCACCATGCTACGGTTTCCTTACGGTTTTTTCCATCACATAAAGTTCAAGCTCATTATAGGCCTTCGTCGTTCATCGCAAATGTTAAAAGCTAGATTTTTTTATCGATTGTACTGAAAAATTTTCTTTACTAAGTTATTCTAGACCAAAGTTGTTTGACTCTGAGGCTAAATTATTTAACTCAAACCTTTTTCTACTCTTTATTGAGTTAGTCGTGATTCTAAGGAAAATCTTTTTTGGAACGCTTGTTAGATAATTTTATGATAGAAGCTCTATGGCCGTGACATAAAATATTGCCACAAGCTTAATTAACGCTTGAAGTCAATAACTAGGTACATGTTTCCATGAAGTAAAACGCAAATACGACAGTTCTCGGATCCCCTAGGAATAACATATCGCCTTACCTAGACGCAGTTTGATATCATGCAGCTTACACGGCGTGAGTTTGTTTATTTTAGAACGTATTGTTTGTTTGCCTACCTTCGTACGTCTTGGAAGCAATTCATTTTGGTAAGCGGTTACCTTAGCCATATGGACGCTTGCAACACAACGTATCACTCACGAGTTACCGGCCCGCGGACCCTCTCCAGTGAAATTCGACTCGAGCGCGAGACCCATGCTCGTTCGAGGCTCGCAAGCCCGTCCACGCTACGCGAATAGTGCTCGCAGTGTGCTCGTTCGTGGCTCAAATCGTGCTCGGGTCGCCAAGCATGGACGCACCATTACTTCTTGACGTCTCAACAGCACAGCCGATCGCTATGCAGGTAGGCAGGCATGGACAGCATTTACTGGATAGGCTTGTTGAAATCAAAATCAAAAAGTAATTTATTCAGTTTAGGGCCTGGTAAGGCACTTATGAACATTAATTTGTTAGGTACATAATAGTTGAATTTACCACTGTTTCGAAATAAACTTAAACTGAGAAGATTCGTTTGCTATCTGAAACTGTTTGTTTGAAACTGTTTGCTGATCAATCTCACCGTGGTAAGCGCTGATGAGAGAAAGTAGCTCCAAGACCAGCTGCCGAATAAACCCACAGATTTATGAAACCCAGCCATACAAAAAATGGGGCTCTTACATCTTTTTAATAGGGAAAAAGTTGTGAATTGGTGTAAACACATTATATCTCTCACCACTGAGACGGCTGATAAAAATAAATGAAACCACTTGCAAATGGTAATCGCGAGGGCTCTCATTCCCTGAGACTCTTGTAGCCAACTTTATTACGTTTTCTAGGAAAATGTGAAGCTCTTTTATTAACAGTTTTGTGGTATAAAACTCAAGTTGTGCTTATTTTTATTTCAACAGGTCGCGGTTTTGATTCCACTCGAGACAAACTTTTGTTTGCATGAACCTAAGTACCAAAGTATTGTGCGCAGTCCTCTGGATTTAAATTAAGGATGTCTGTCTTCTATTCGTTCGCGCATCGTTCATAGCTTTGTACAGTTGTTAATGGCGAGAAAGCTTCTGACATCATAAGAAAATGAAGAGCCATTAGAAGAGAATTGCATTTTAACGCATGAAGTAGTATGGAATGTGGGACCTATTCCTGGCATCACGCAACATAACATTATTGTCTAGTTGTATTTATTTTTATTTTCAATTGTTTGTTATTTTTTTTATATTTTGTGTCATTAAGGTTGTGTTGTCTGGTTTTTTTTTTTAGTTTTGTGTGTCAAAATCTCGACATAAATATTAAATACCTAGTGCCGCCCATAAAATAAAAAAATTATAATATAGCAAAAAATATAATAAATATATAGGACTAATCCGAAAAATAAATTTGAATTGGCAACCCTCACAGAGTCACCGAAACTCTTGCAAATTAAAATTCTCAAACAGTAAGTAATTTTGAAGAATAAATTAAGTGGGCTCTTGTCCCCTTGTTTGTTTACTCTCATAGGGATTATATTCCATTGCAAATCCAAAGTAAGACGAATTAAAAGAAAATAAAAGTAAAACTTATGGAAGGCCATACATTTTTTGACTTTGGGAAAACCGTAACGTTATAAGAAGTTTGTGGGATAAACAAATGAGATTGGCATTGCCACTCTTCACTTTAATATTATGTATTATATAATTTATATTACATTAAAGCATGGTTTCTGTTTATGATAATTCATCCATTAAGAGGGATCGATGGATAACTCGAAGATTGGAAAGATAAACGGGGAAATTCATCTGACCCCAAATAAAGCAGAACTCGTACTACGGAAACCAGAGTGATATGGCGATGATAGCTCGGTGGTAGTGACGTCGGATAACGAGACAAAGTGACAAAGGTCCCGGGTTCGAATCCTACAATGAGCTTGAGCTTTCGGTGAAGGAAAACATCGTGAGGAAACCATAGCACGGTGGTTGGGTACTTTGTAGTACCCAAGATGGTTGCCACTCTCAAGTTTAAAATCTGTCGGTGTGTTCCAACAGCTGCACTTGAGAGCCAGATACTTCTAGGCTTTGTGTGTTTACCACCTTCGGCCACATCATCACTTGTCATGGTGAGATTGTGGTCAAACACAGGCCTATACAAAGAAAAAAAATGCAAATTGTACAAAAATAACCTCACAATTTTCCCGCAAAACTGCCGTGCGCCGCTTCAAACCAGCCCGCGCCAGTTTTATCCGGATAAATGCGGTAAACGATCTCTCGACCGCCACCCTCATTATGGGTCTTAGCAAATTAAGTGCAGTGTTTTTTGCTTATATTTAATGGTTCCGTGATTACATCAGCTCTTGTTATAGCTTTAATTGGAAGATCAGTGTCAATAAAAGTGAAATCCTTTTGCTAGTTAAATCCCACTAATATACCTAATAGCCACAGATTACAGAATAATTTAGATGGAGCACGCGGAACACGAAAGTGAAGCCAAAAAAGAAAATCTGATACGTGGTATTCGTTTTCCAGTTTGTATTTGCATTGTTTAACCACAGTTTATTAATAAAGAAGTGTTTTTTGTTACATAAAGTATGTTAAACAAAGCAAATACACATTCAAAAGCGAATACCAGGTACGTGTTTTTCAATTTGTATTTGCTTTTTTGGCCTCACACCCGTGTGCCGCGCGCTCCATCTACCTTATTCTGTAATCTGTGCCTAATAGCATTTATTAGGAGAAAGTTTGAGAAAGAAAGTTCATTTTTACCCTTGACTTCTCAACGACACAACCTTTGATTAATAATATACTTACCTATCCAGATTGAGTGTTGAAAAAAATAACCCCCTGTAAATAAATATACATAAATAATTCTTATGGTGCGTCCATGCTTGGCGAACCGAGCACGAGCCGAGCATCGAACGAGCACACTGCGAGCACGATTCGCGTAGCGTGGACGGGCTCGCGAGCCTCGAACGAGCGCGATTGTCAGTTTTTTCACATACAAAGGGATTCGCATCGTGCTCGCTGTAGGCTCGTTGTAGGCTCGTTCGTGCCTCGGCTCATGCTGGATTCGCGTAGCATGGAAGCACCATAATATTTATAACATAGAAATAAATATACCTAGAAAGAACGTCGCCATACTACACGAATATAATAAATCAGGCCAAGTTTTATAGGCTGCTGCGTGTAACAGTTACGTTTTACGCTCCCTCTGCGTCATTCTGGGAACAGGGCAGGCAGATGATTAGCCCCTAAAAGTTAGGGGCTATTTTTTCGACGCGTGCACAGTTTTGACACTCAATCTGTATGTATCCTTAATCAAAGATTTATAATTTCTCCCGATTTGAATTTGGAATAGTTCAATGACTGCTATCATTATGAATGTCACTATGACAAGCAGAATGACGCAGAGCGACCGTAAAACGTATCAGTAAGGTACACGCCAGACTAAAAAAGTTGGCACTGGTTATATTATTGTAGTCGTATAGTATGGAGACGCTCTTTCTAGGTATATCTATTTCTGTGGACACAATAACCAATTTTGACGAATAGCACAAAGGTACCTAGATATTTTTAACTTGGGAAAATATTAGATCCGTAGGGAACGCGAGTGAAAAGTATCAAACAAATGAATCAAATACAAAATTAATTGAATGTCAACATTGTACCTACTGTGATATTTTGATAAATTAATTTCGCTTAGGGCCTGATGGGATCCTCAGTGACAATTTCCTTATTAATCTGCCCTTTAGTGCCTCTGATCCCTTCATATTTCGTTTCTATATATTTGTCAGCTTATTGCATAAAGGCAGAAATTATATTTGCCTTGGATAACAAATCGATTTTGGAAATCAAGATACCTATAATTTATTGTTACCAGATGGCGCGTTTATTCTTTAATACAGTCTCTTCTTTGTGGTTACGACTCAACCTATCGCATCGCAGGTCGTGGGTTCGATTCCCACACAGGACATGCATTTATGTGTATGAAGATCTCTTTATGTTCTGAGTCTGGGTGTAAATATGTATATTAAGTATGTATTTACAAACAAAAAATGTAAAGTATATCAGTTATCTGGTTTCCATAGTACAAGCTCTGCTTAGTTTGGGATCAGATGACCGTGTGTGAGGAATGTCCCAGGATAGGTATTTAATATTTACATAATTTACGTAATACAAATTATTATAAATTATAGATTAAATGCTAATGTTTAAGCGATGATAAAGGAGAATGTTTAAAACTCTAAACTATGATAACAACTGAACTAAAGAATGAACTAATAAAAATATAAAAAAAACTTTTATTAAAATTTACTGAAAAATCCGATACGAACGTTATGAAAAATGAAAATTCAAAGGGTTTTTGAATTCGCTATTTATACAGATGGGGAATATAATGTTTTATAACCAATATCCCAGCGTAGTGGAGTCGGACGCTCGGCGGAAATTGCATTCCGAGTCCATCACGGGACGCCTTCAGGATTTCACTACAAATACTGCCTGAATGTAGAACTGAAAAATAAATTCTCTTCAAAATTGTATTTGTTTAGAGTTATACCATTTGTGATTGGCTTTTTAGTGATGGGGTCGGTTCCAAGATCAGGTTTTAGTATGATTAATATAAGAACAGTCGGGAATTTAAAAGTCACAAGTTAAGCACAAGGACAATAAGCGTTGAATTTTGGGTATTATGATTTGAATAATAATGCAAACAATATGTGTGTATGACTTATACGGTTGACCTAGTCACCATCTGATGATGGTGGCCTGTGCTCAGCAGTGGGACATTATAGGCTGATGCCTATAATGTCCCACTGCTGAGCACAGGCCTCCTTCATCCACCAACCAAATGAGGGAAAAAGGGAATAGGCAACACTACTACCCTGCGGATTGGTGGAGGTAAGCTAGTGGTCAATCTACTGTTGGAATTTTCCAACCCACCTGGCCTAGGTGGGTTGGAAAATTCCAACTAGCTTATGAACTATCACAATTAAGGAATAACCGGGACCAACGGCTGTACATGCCTTCCGAAGCACGGAAACGCTTGATTTTAAACTTGTAGTTCACTGTATTTGACTGTACTGTATGTGACGTTTATGATGTAGCCGAATTAATGTTTGTACTTGTTTAATCCTGGTAAAAAAAAACATAAAAATGAAGAGGACTTTGTGTGGCATTCATTTTAATTTTCCGACTAGTTACCTATAACGCGATTTTAAAACGCATAAACAAAAATACAGCATTATCCTATAAAAGATATTGTCATACAAAAACTGTGTGTAAAGAATCCAGTACCCTCGTCATTTCCCAGCCACACAGTCGGTATGTGCTGCAAGAATAGCTAGTGAACATTAATCTCGTGGACAATGTTCCAGGAATTTTATTCGAGAGTCATCGGAAACCCTTGGATTTTATAGGTTTGCTTCACTTGTGACCCGCGATGATATAAAACTTAAAGATGCTTCAGGTATTATAAGGCATACTTATCATATTAAAATCCCATTATTATACCGGGTGGAGATTTCGAAATGGCATATTTTCAAAACCTATGTTGAACAACTTTTACTATGGGACCAACACTGAAAACTTGTTTTTTTTTTACTTTTCATACACTATGATCGAGCAAGGTTGACATCTTGTAAGAAAAGTTAAAAAAAAATGAGAATTCACTATTGGCCCTTAGTAAAAGTTCAGCATGACAAACCCAACATAAGAACGTTTCGAAAATATGCCATCTCGAAATCTCCACCTGTTATAGGAGAATGTAACCTTGCTGAGTTTCTTGCCGGATGCTTTTCAGTTGTAGGCTGAGTTCCGAACCGGTGGTAACTTCGAAGTAAATGCGACCTTCATAAGTGCCCTTCTGGGGCCTAAATTGAATAAATGGCTTTGACTTTGAAAATACTAGACCATGTTATGGGGTCTCAAAAATTTCACAATGTAGTTCTGGGTAGGTATGGATTTGGTATAACGTTAATAGATCGAAGTTAGAATCGTATCAAAAAGATCGCCTCTACCCTACATATATTACACTAGCTGTCTCGCCTGGTTTCACCCGCGTTCCCGGGATAAAAATACTCGGGGGTAATGTAGCTTCCTATTAGTGAAAGAATTTTTCGAATCCGACTGGTAGTTCCAGAGATTACCCCGTTTAAACAAACAAACAAAAAAACTCTTCCGCTTTATTATATTATTATATAATATATTAATATATAATATATAGTAGGTATAGAAATATATTTAAATCAAGCTTTTGAATGTCTAACACCTAAATAGGTTGAAAAGCGTGCTCTTTAGAACCAGGATAATGGATCCTTTCCCCGGCCTAAAAAGGAACATAATTTTTAGGCCGTTAATCTTAATCCAAAACAGGAATTCAACGAGTAAGTAATTAATTACGTTTTTAATTAATGTCTTTTTTATACAAATTCTTTTTCTTTTAAATTTCAATTGATAGTTTATTGGAATCCTCCTTTATTTTAGCAATTAGGATTCCGAACCAAAAAGGTAAAAAGGAACCCTAGGTAAAATTCCAAAAGTCATGTGACAAAAAAAACAAAAAAATACCATTCCCCTTAATCTTCGAAGTTCGCAAAGCAAAAAAGGTGATAAATTACAATTTATAAACATTGATGCAAATATTACGGGTAACATCACGGGTAAAATAGAACTAATATAGAACGAGATTATACCCAGCAGTTTTTTCATCTTAATCATTTCTTTTATTTCATCACTTGAAACTTTTCGCAAAATGTTGTATTTTTCAATTGAATATTATTTTAGACTCCGCTCCGTTGGAGCACGTCGCCTGTGAGAAGGCTTTTAACAAATGAAAGGTTGAAAGTATTATTATCCGAAACGTTTCTATACGATGTAGGTACTTTTATATTATACGAGAGATATAAATATAGGATAGTCAGAATGTACTAAAATACTTGGAAGATTAAAAAAAGTAGCTATTTACGAGCTTTTCTTTAACTTGCAATGTATGTATGTATGTTTGTTCGGGTGGAATCTTGCAAGCCGAATTTCACCCACTTCCAGTGGTCGGATTGACTTGATATTTGATATAGATTAGTATATTGGAAGACAATGCATGTACAGTCAACAAAAATTACAGTCACCAAAAAAGCTTGTATTAAAAATTTCATTTTTAAGAAAACCTTATATAAACCCCTATTTTAGGATTCGATGAGAATAATACATAAAAAAGCTAATTTCCCAAACGCTTTTGACGCATTTCAGTAAAACTGAAACGTTCATGCTTTTCAAATCTGAAGACTGTCAATTTTCGACTTTAAAACTTTAAGTTTTAAGTATAAAATGTTATAAGTTGAACGTTTTCCAAATGAAACTGTTATGTCAGTAGAGCTTAAACGAACACATCAAAATGTTTCATAAAAATTGTCCGTAAAACTCACCTGTGGTGAGAAGGTAAAACTTACTCTATGACTATAAAGGTATGATTGGAAATTCCATGTATGGCAATTTGGTGGATATTTAATTTTATATTACCCTGTGGCAGGTGGGCTTATGCCCAGTATGTCTAGACTCGCTAACTCATTATTAAAACCCACCCTAGAACAGGCATGAGGAATGGACAACAGAAAAATATGTGGAGGCTCCTTTTTAGGGTTCCGTAGCCAAATGGCAAAAAACGGAACCCTTATAGATTCGTCATGTCTGTCTGTCCGTATGTCACAGCCATTTATTTCCGAAACTATAAGAACTATAATGTTGAAACTTGGTAAGTACATGTATTCTGTGAACCGCATGAAGATTTTCACACAAAAATAGAAAAAAAACAATAAATTTTGGGGGTTCCCCATACTTAGAACTGAAACTCAAAATTTTTTTTTTCATCAAACCCATAAGTGTGGGCTGTCTATGGATAGGTCTTCAAAAATGATATTGAGGTTTCTAATATCATTTTTTTCTAAACTGAATAGTTTGCGCGAGAGACACTTCCAAAGTGGTAAAATGTGTGTCCGGGGGGGACACACATGTAACTTCTAAAATAAGGGAATAATAAATCTATAAAAAATATATGATGTACATTACGGTGGAAACTTTCACCGAAAATTGGTTTGAACGAGATCTAGTAAGTAGTTTTTTTTAATACGTCATAAATTGAAATTAATATCAAATACTCAGGTCTATACCTACTACCATTTACTTATATACCTACAGGTTTGTACGGAACCCTCGGTGCGCGAGTCTGACTCGCACTTGGCCGGTTTTTTTTATTACTTACGTAAGTCACTTATAAAGGCGATGATAGCTCAGTGGTAGTGGCGGTCGGATACCGAGACGAAGGTCCCGGGTTCGAATCCTACAATGAGCTTGAGCTTTTGGTGAAGGAAAACATCGTGATGAAACCGTAGCACGGTGGTAGGGTACTTTGTAGTACCCGTCTGGCTGGCTACCACCCTCATGTTGAAAATCTGTCGCCAAGCACCTATCGATGTGTTCCGACAGCTGCACTTGAGAGCCAGTTTCTACTAGGCTTTGTGTGCTTACCACCATCGACCACATCATCACTTACCATAGTGAGATTGTGGTCAAACTCAGTCAAATACACTGTAGCGACATCTATCAGTAACACCGAGATAGTTCACACACGGAAAGATAGATGGCGTGGCGCCACATTATCCTGCAATCGCGCCTAAATCCTGCATCGCGCTGGCGAAGTTTTCTCGAGAATCTGCATATATACAACTGTCCGACATGTACAGTTGGACCGCGGTCCCCAGGCACGATGACCCAGCCTGGCGGAAGATCTTCCCTTTTAAATGGAGGTGTCATCCACCTTGCACCTCCATAGTGGTGACCCCGACGTGATAAACACCTCCATAACACAATAAAGAAAAACTTATACTTACACATAAAAAACATTCATAGTAATACAATAGTATAAACAATCTGTTAATATTGTCCAAATCACGGAAACGGCAAGTTTAATGGGAGGATGATGGAATTTTCACTAAGTTAGGCAAGCCTAAGAAAATACTGAACGTCGACCTAAATTTCGACCTAAAATTATTTTAATGTATGATTCGTCTCCATAGCTATTTTGTTCAAATTACAGTCACGTAAGGACCTTTACTTCGATGTTGAATATGGTGTCTGTTTCCTAACTTCGAGACCCTTCAAGGTATTTATGAGAATTTGAAACTAAGCGGCCTGCCAATAACATGAATATTTTATAAAGGTTATCGAACCATTTCTAAATACCTAACTGAAGTTAGGAACCGCTAATACCACGATAAGGCGTCAAAGTACTCACCGAGCCACTGTATTACCAGATTTACCAGTAAGACTGTGACCGCGCTCTGAGGCCGCGCTGGGACGTCAAGTTTTATGCAACTGTACCAGTACAATCCATCAAAAAGTGCGCAGGCGCTTGCTGTACGTGACGCCGCAGTACGTACGTATGTACACACAGCTTCAGCGGGGTTATTTTAAAACGATCGAATTCGGATTCGGGAGCGGAATCGGAAACCTTCATCGAAAAGATCCGATAGCGGAAAGTTGGAGTGCGTTTACAAAGTTTGTTTTTAATAATGGTAGGAAATGGTATACCTAAACTAAAATTTAAACTAAAATCGAAATGCTTACGGATTTTTATTGTTGAAAGCCCTTATTTAAACACTCATATCTTGTTATTTTCTATATTTTGGATTTTAGGTCTACATTGTGTTAATAAACATAAAAATGGTTTCTAGTTTTATCGAACTTCGAAAACTGACTGATAGGTCGAAGTAACTGTTGTTTATAACATTAGCAAAAGTCAGGCAAAGGTTTGAGCCATACAGCCTAATCGTATTTGAGTTATACCTAAGTTCTAGTCACAAAATAAATCACTTTCATATTGTACGCACTGTCAGTCACAGTCCATAAACGTCATGTGTTAGTAAAATAGTGGTAAATAAACTAAAACTTCTCACGGACTTTTTGAGACAAGTTGAAGTCACGATACACATAATTCATTTAATTTCCCTTCATTGGTGCGCGTGGATTTATATTTATAGGATAAAACATCACAGATAATACGCAATAAAACTCAACATACATGATTTTTTGAAAATTAAACGAAAACGCAACGTCACTTTGCAAGTTCCCGCCAAAAAGCCCTCTGTGTCAAAGTATTTTTTTTTTTTCAGTACATTCATGGAGAGTATAATAAAACAAATATTTTATGTTTTTCTTTTTTTCTTTTGAGTCTAATAAAATAATAAATAAATAAATAAATATCCTGGGACATTCCTCACACACGGTCATCTGATCCCAAACTAAGCAGAGCTTGTACTATGGAAACCAGGTAACTGATATAATACATATACTACTTTTTTGTTTGTAAATACATACTTAATATACATAATTACACCCAGACTCAGGACATACAGACATGTTCATGCACACAAATGCATGTCCTGTGTGGGAATCGAACCCACGACCTGCGGCGCGTAAGGTGAACCTTAACCAACTGCGCCAACTGGCCCGTCAAAATATTTTAACTATTATTTGCAAATAGATAATTTGCAATAGATTTTATGGTTACGTAGATTTTTTAGTGGTAGTGAATCTAGCATCCAACATGAGTAACGGTATTGAGTAGTGACCAATATGTTTTAGTCCCTACGAAGTTTGAGTATGTAGCTATTACTTTTACCGCAGACCTTTCTTATTCATTATTTACTTAAAATAGGGGCAAACACACTCAGTTTAGTACCAACTAACCATTATATAAGTTTAAATAATGCGTTTATATTAAATAATAGTCAAAAACGAACATTAAATAAAATTCGGAAAGAATTCCGCCATCTAAAAGCTATCGGAAACTTTTCGATGATTCGGATTGATATTTCCGTCGAGAAACGTCAAACTATTCGATTCGGAAATTAAAATAGCAATGGCCGCTTTAACCTATCATGCAGAATATATTTATTTTAGTTTAGGTATTATTTGTAACACTTAAATTGTACTATTATCATACTATGTTAAATAAATATTGATGTTCTTACAGTTTTGATTGTATTTTAATGTGCAAATAAACATTTTCATTATTATTTTATCATGTCGGAAACTCATCTCGGAAGTTTCCGATTCCGCTCCCGAATCCGAATTCGATCGTTTTAAAATAACCCCGCTGATCAAGATATACATTTCCAGTATAAGCTGATCTCGCATTGTATAGGATTTCCGTACAATGGGAGGTCAGCTTATACTAGAAATGTATAGCTTGATCTGTAGCCGTGTGTACATGCTAAATATTTGAAAGACACGCTAGGTACTCTTCCTATATGACCTTTTGACCATGCCTTTACGTTTAGGTCGTTTCTGTATAGAAATTGGCAGCTCTCGCGGAATACTCATTTTAGTAGGTAAACGCCATAGAGATCGATCTATGGTAAACGTAAACACGATGTTAGACTTTTGAGACGCCACTTATTATCCTTGAATTTAGGTTGATTGGTAATTGATTAATATAATATAAAAATAAAGTCAGATAAACAAAATAAATAAATAAATAATACAAATGATCTCCTCTCTCCTAAATGTTGTTATTTTTGCTGTGCCCGACAGGGTCCACAATGTTATTTGGACATAATTTACCACCTAAGGTTTAATATTAAGATTGATATTGTGGAATGCAAATAAAGAATATGAATATGAATATAGGTATCCTGGTCTTGGTCATTATATACCTGTAATAAGCCAAAGTCAAAGCCTTTTCATTTAGTTTGGCTCAGAAGTCAACATTAAACTAAGAAGAGCAGATAATAATAACACCCTGGGAGATTCTTCACACTGCACTTTTATGGATCGCAGATAAGTGATACTGGCTGGACCCTGCCGAATAATTTTCTAGCAAATCCTATATTGAAAAATATTGTATAATTCAAGAACTGCTATTCATTGCACTACGTATGTCATACTGCGCTAGATAGTAAAAAAATTCTACAAATAAAAAGATAAAGATATTTATTTGCTAGAATATGGTAACAAATGGTATGGTATTATTAATATATAGTATCACATATTCTGCCAGTTTTGGCATGTAAAATTTGCAGCTCGCAGGCGTGATTGCTTCATTTAAAAAAATACATTAGAAATTTAATTTCAATTATATTAATACAAATGTCCTAACTCATAAAATTTAATAAAATGTCTAAATGGTGCCTATTTTGTTAGAAGCTCTTTAACAGAGTAGACATTCTTCTTCTCGCCAAGCCATGTATGAAGCTTGGATTTAAAATATGTAATTGATAATTTCGTTATGACTACTATACATTGTATATAGTTTTCGGCACTACAGGGAGAACAAGTCTTTCAGGATACCTTGTGTTTCTAGGAAAGATGTCACTGGCAACTCACAATAATATCATAATAGCAAAGTTTATAAATTCAGCAGAGAGCTATTAACACAAAAACTTGGAATACTCCCGACATACTCATACATTTACGCAGCTAAAATGTACCCCTTTTTGTAACAGAAAAGAAAATTAGCAACAAAAAGTTTTATATGAGTTCGCAAAACCAAGTTTTATTATTTAGTTAGGCGGACAAAACAAAGAGTTACCCGGGTTGCTTTAGTGCTGGTGTACATGATACCGGGTAGCCCACTGACTAATTTGTTAGTGGCGTCTGGATAATAAAATTTTTACTTACCTAATTGCTATATACTTAGATTTGGAACCAATAGTTTATTATAGTTACAGTTTACGGAAAAAACAAAATGACTTATTGATCACGTATATTTTAATCTTGTGTGAGCTTAGTTAGAATTAAAATAACGATTATTGTTCTTTTGTTAATGTAGTCGAAGGTTGTGATCCCATAAAGCCTAAAATAATTATGAGACGATGTGGGTTGAAACTAGCTAGGGGCTCTACCGCGTATCTTTTGTGATAATCGTAACGAACACCATTAATGAATTTCATCCAATCATGGCCTACGAATAGCCGCGTCATTAGATGAAATCATTAAAGGTGTTCGTTAAAAAAATTCTAAATTCAAAATCATTTATTCAAATAGACTTTATGAAAAGTCTGACTCTAATACTCTAATACCGGTTCGGAAGGTTGCATTTGCTAAGAGCCGGCAATAAACTCAAAACAAGCTTAGATTCATTACATAATATTTACATTCTAATCGCACTGACAACAATTATTATAAGGTACCACCAAAGATACGCAATAGCGTGCTATAGTTTACTTACCTGTAGAATTTGAACTCATTACCATTAACCTTAGTTATCCAAAATCAAAGTAATGATAAGTAAAATATAAAATATAGCATTCTATAATCCAATAAGCTCGAATACCTTTTCTCTATCAATTAATTTTAACGAGGTCTGAAATAAATCGGTCACAATCACCCGGTACTTAAGCCGGCTTGCCGCAATGGCCGGTACGTCTATACGGGCACTTATAGTACGTATGTTGCGTTACCTATTTCGTTTTAATCTCGTTACAGTCCCTGTAATCTTTTTTACGGACTGAATTACCCAGCCGCTCCGTTTTCCGATACGGATTTTTGTTAATCAACACTTTTTGTTTTAATTTTTTTTCTGCGGCTTTGTGTTTGTTGTTTGGGTATGTGGGGCTTGTTTATAGCCAGTACGAGTTTTTTTTTAAATTCATATTT
This sequence comes from Achlya flavicornis, assembly GCA_947623365.1. NCBI lineage: Eukaryota > Metazoa > Arthropoda > Insecta > Lepidoptera > Drepanidae > Achlya > Achlya flavicornis. The sequence goes on from OX392478.1 coordinate 14,880,091, forward strand.
AACTTCTTTCATTATCAACTAAGCGTGAAATGTGTATTTTTTGCAGATTAAGTTATTAGGCACTTTATAAAGCTGAATATAATACTTACAGCTAGTTATTTAGTAAGCAAACAAATTTTCATACAAATTATCTGCGTAATGCGGGTTTCATACGCGGGAAAAGGTTTAAGTATGTAGTCAAATCTAACGCGATATACAGATTAAATATTTACAGATAGTACTTTATAAAATATGTATACGTCGTCCGGACAATGAAAATGGATATAATGTTTTTAAATAAATAAATATCCTGGGACATTCCTCACACACGGTCATCTGATCCCAAACTAAGCAGAGCTTGTACTATGGAAACCAGATAACTGATGTAATACATATACTACTTTTTGTTTGTAATAATTATACCCAGACATACGGACATGTTCATGCACACAAATGCATGTCCTGCGTGGGAATCGAACCCACGACCTGCGGCGTGATAGGTGGAATCCTTAACCAACCACGCCAGCTGGCCTGTCGTTTTATTTAGATCTTAGTGTACATAAAATATCGAATAAACCTACAGAAGCTTCCCTGGATTATCGAGATATACGGCTTATGGTTTTGGGTATTGTGGTGGTAAGTACAACCTACAATGATACAATAAAAAACGCGAATGTTTAAGATGTATGGATGCTACTCTTTCATGCGAAAACTACCGAACGGATTTGGATGAAATTTGGTAAACAGATAGAATATTTTCTGGATCAACACAAAGGGTACATTTTATCCCGGGAAAACTATAGGTCCCTCGGGAAGCACACAAGAACTAATAAATTTATTAGTTTTTTCGAAAACTTCACCAAGTGCTCTGATCCATATTCTTTGACAATCACATACGGTCAGAGCAAAGCAGGGCTATAGGATTTTATTGGCATAGACCCTGGTCGCCAAATGGCCTCAGTTTATATCGGCGTGACATTTTAACGACTATTTCGTAAGGTCCCAAAACGGTGTACCCGAAAATCGGACGAATGACTTCCGAGGAATGAAATAGGTTATAAACTTTAGTTGTTTCGCTGGTTTGATGACATAAAAAAGGTCATTAAATAGTATCTACGAATGCTATCAATATTATAACTAGTGGTTCTGTGAGATATAGACCTCGCAAGTCTCGATAATTATATTATTTTTTCTCGTCAATGCCGTTTTTGGGAAAAAATTCGCTCTGTTAAATATGCAAGTTTGTAAACCTAAAAGGCATTGTGAAAAACACTGGAAATTACTTAGTAATGATAAAATTTTCAAAAATGATAAACAATAAGAAACTCAGGGCTTATGGTGTAGTGATATAGACGATGTTAATCTAAACAATGAACGGGGAGACAAAGACAAATGGCCGCCGAATACAAGCGATACAAAACTTGGCGGCCATTGTTCGGCGACAATAAAAGAGATGGAATATTTCTCAACTTTACATAATTTTCAGTCGCCATTGTGGTGCTGATGAACTTTATCAATTCAAATAAAGTTTTCTTTACAACAAATTACTGGATTGTTGATTTAATTTCCTAGATATATTTAAGATTTAGTAAAGAAAAAATAAAGTTTTTCGAAATAATCAATTTTTATCGTTTTTATTCGAGCTCTATTTCACAACTCCACTACACAAGAAGCTGTTATTTGAGTCTTATATTCCTCTAATCATCCATACTATCCATACTAATATTATAAATGCGAAAGTAACTCTGTTTGTTTGTTTGTTTGTTTGTTTGTTACCTTTTCACGCCTCAACTATTCAACGGATCATCATGAAATTTGGCATGCATATACCCTATGGTATGGAAAAGGACATAGGATACTTTTTATCCCAGTAATGTGTTCCTGTGGAATGATTTTCAATGTTAATTTATTTGAATGACTATAACTATACATACCTAAATGTATATATCCTACTGCGAAAGTTTGGATGGATTATGTTTGTTACTCAATCACGGCAGAACGGCTGAACGGCTCTGTATGAAATAGATTATAGTCTGGAGTAGCACATAGTTGCTTTTTATCCCGGAATAATGTACCGTTCCCGTGGAATAGGTTTGTTTTTGATTTTCACTGAGCAAGCGATCGACATGATTTTTTGTTTAGTGGTAGGTAGTTTAGGGGTCAGATAATGATACAAGCAAATTTTTACCCAGGAAAAATGTACGGTTCTTAGGTGATAGCGTAACAATTGTATCCCGCAGGAACCGTGTATTTAAAAGGAGTTTCGTTCGTGTTCGTGAAATAGAGTTGTAGCATTTTCCTCAAGAAAGCTTGACCAATTTACAAAGTACCAAAAAATGGTCTCTGAATCGTTTATATATTTAAAATAAAAACATAATTAATAAAATTGGAAAAACCCAAGAAGTTATAATTAAAACGGGATATACTTGAAAAAACATGAAAATGAAAAAACTTTAAAATTAAATTTTGCATCACGGTACAGAAAAGTAGATATGGTACCCAGCAAAAAAGTTGTTCTCCTTACTCCTCCTACTTCTAACTCCTTACACCTTACTCCTTACACTTTACTCCTTACACCTTACACCTGACACCTTACACTTTACACCTTACTCCTTACACCTTACACCTTACACCTGACACCTTACACCTTACACTTTACACCTTACACCTAACACCTGACACCTGACACCTGACACCTGACACCTTACACCTTACACTTTACACCTTACTTCTTACACCTTACTCCATACTCCTTACACTTTACTCCTTACACCATATACTTTACACCTTACACCTGAGACCTTACACCTTATCAAATCAAATCAAATCAAAATTCATTTATTCAAATTAGGCCCTTATAGGGCTCTTATGAATGTTAACAAATGACTCTATACCGGTTCCAAAACCTTACACCTTACACTTTACACCTTACTCCTTATACTTTACTCATTCCGAAGTCAGATAGTAAGAAGTAAGAAGTTACTCCTTACACCTTACACTTTACACTTTACTCCTTACTGCTTACTCCTTACACCTTTCACGTTACTCATTTCTCCTTACTCCATAATTTTTACTCCTTACTCTTTACTCCTTATACCTTACACCTTACACTTTACACCTTACTCCTTACACCTTACACCTTACACCTGACACCTGACACCTGACACCTGACACCTTACACTTTACACCTTACACCTGACACCTGACACCTTACACCTTACTCCTTACACCTTACACCTTACACCTTACACCTTACACCTTACACCTTACACCTTACACCTTACACCTTACACCTTACACCTTACACCTTACACCTTACACCTTACACCTTACACCTTACACCTTACACCTTACACCTTACACCTTACACCTTACACCTTACACCGTACACCTTACTCCTTACACTTTACACCTTACTTATTACTCCTTACACTTTACACCTTACTTATTACTCCTTACTCCATACTCCTTACACTTTACTCCTTACACCATATACTTTACACCTTACACCTGACACCTTACACCTTACACTTTACACCTTACTCCATACTCCTTACTCCATACTCCTTACACTTTACTCCTTACACCATATACTTTACACCTTACACCTGACACCTTACACCTTACACCTTACACCTTACACCTTACACCTTACACCTTACACCTTACTCCTTACACTTTACACCTTACACCTTACACCTGACACCTGACACCTTACACCTTACACTTTACACCTTACTCCTTACACCTTACTCCATACTCCTTACACTTTACTCCTTACACCATATACTTTACACCTTACACCTGACACCTTACACCTTATCAAATCAAATCAAATCAAAATTCATTTATTCAAATTAGGCCCTTATAGGGCTCTTATGAATGTTAACAAATGACTCTACACCGGTTCCAAAACCTTACACCTTACACTTTACACCTTACTCCTTACACTTTACTCATTCCGAAGTCAGATAGTAAGAAGTAAGAAGTTACTCCTTACACCTTACTTCTTACTCCTTACACTTTACACTTTACACTCATTCCCAAGTCAGATAGTAAGAAGTAAGAAGTTACTCCTTACACCTTACACTTTACACCTTACACCTTACACTTTACAGCTTACTCCTTACACGTTACACCTTACACTTTACACTTTACACTGTACCCTTTACACTTTACACCTTACTCATTACTCCTTACACCTTACACCTTACACTTTACACTTTACACCTTACACTACTCATTCCGAAGTCAGATAGTAAGAAGTTACTCCTTACACCTTACACTTTACACCTTACTCCTTACTCATTCCGAAGTCAGATAGTAAGAAGTTACTCCTTACACCTTACACCTGACACCTTACACTTTACACCTTACTCCTTACACCTTACACCTTACACCTGACACCTTACACCTTACACTTTACACCTTACACCTAACACCTGACACCTGACACCTGACACCTGACACCTTACACCTTACACTTTACACCTTACTTCTTACACCTTACTCCATACTCCTTACACTTTACTCCTTACACCATATACTTTACACCTTACACCTGAGACCTTACACCTTATCAAATCAAATCAAATCAAAATTCATTTATTCAAATTAGGCCCTTATAGGGCTCTTATGAATGTTAACAAATGACTCTATACCGGTTCCAAAACCTTACACCTTACACTTTACACCTTACTCCTTATACTTTACTCATTCCGAAGTCAGATAGTAAGAAGTAAGAAGTTACTCCTTACACCTTACTTCTTACACTTTACACTCATTCCGAAGTCAGATAGTAAGAAGTAAGAAGTTACTCCTTACACCTTACACTTTACACTTTACTCCTTACTGCTTACTCCTTACACCTTTCACGTTACTCATTTCTCCTTACTCCATAATTTTTACTCCTTACTCTTTACTCCTTATACCTTACACCTTACACTTTACACCTTACTCCTTACACCTTACACCTTACACCTGACACCTGACACCTGACACCTGACACCTGACACCTGACACCTTACACTTTACACCTTACACCTGACACCTGACACCTTACACCTTACTCCTTACACCTTACACCTTACACCTTACACCTTACACCTTACACCTTACACCTTACACCTTACACCTTACACCTTACACCTTACACCTTACACCTTACACCTTACACCTTACACCTTACACCTTACACCTTACACCTTACACCTTACACCTTACACCTTACACCTTACACCTTACACCTTACACCTTACACCTTACACCTTACACCTTACACCTTACACCTTACACCTTACACCGTACACCTTACTCCTTACACTTTACACCTTACTTATTACTCCTTACACTTTACACCTTACTTATTACTCCTTACTCCATACTCCTTACACTTTACTCCTTACACCATATACTTTACACCTTACACCTGACACCTTACACCTTACACTTTACACCTTACTCCATACTCCTTACTCCATACTCCTTACACTTTACTCCTTACACCATATACTTTACACCTTACACCTGACACCTTACACCTTACACCTTACACCTTACACCTTACACCTTACTCCTTACACTTTACACCTTACACCTTACACCTGACACCTGACACCTTACACCTTACACTTTACACCTTACTCCTTACACCTTACTCCATACTCCTTACACTTTACTCCTTACACCATATACTTTACACCTTACACCTGACACCTTACACCTTATCAAATCAAATCAAATCAAAATTCATTTATTCAAATTAGGCCCTTATAGGGCTCTTATGAATGTTAACAAATGACTCTACACCGGTTCCAAAACCTTACACCTTACACTTTACACCTTACTCCTTACACTTTACTCATTCCGAAGTCAGATAGTAAGAAGTAAGAAGTTACTCCTTACACCTTACTTCTTACTCCTTACACTTTACACTTTACACTCATTCCCAAGTCAGATAGTAAGAAGTAAGAAGTTACTCCTTACACCTTACACTTTACACCTTACACCTTACACTTTACAGCTTACTCCTTACACGTTACACCTTACACTTTACACTTTACACTGTACCCTTTACACTTTACACCTTACTCATTACTCCTTACACCTTACACCTTACACTTTACACTTTACACCTTACACTACTCATTCCGAAGTCAGATAGTAAGAAGTTACTCCTTACACCTTACACTTTACACCTTACTCCTTACTCATTCCGAAGTCAGATAGTAAGAAGTTACTCCTTACACCTTACTTTTTACTCCTTACACTTTACACTTTAAACTTTACACTTTACACTTTACACTTTACACTTTACACTTTACACTTTACACTTTACACTTTACACTTTACACTTTACACTTTACACTTTACACTTTACACTTTACACTTTACACTTTACACTTTACACTTTACACTTTACACTTTACACTTTACACTTTACACTTTACACTTTACACTTTACACTTTACACTTTACACTTTACACTTTACACTTTACACTCTACACTTTACACCTTACTCATTACTCATTACTCCTTACACCTAACACCTTATACCTTACTCATTCCGAAGTCAGATAGTAAGAAGTAAGATAGTAAGAAGTTACTCCTTACACTTTACACCTTTCTCATTCCGAAGTCAGATGGTAAGAAGTGAGATTTGGAAAAGCCATGCGTTTCCCATGGCCAGCTATATGTAGCATATTCGCGTTTTGATTGATAAAATCTATAAAAACGCGGGCGAAGCCGCGGGTAAAAGCTAGTAATATAATAAGTAATTAAAATATACTAGTATGGGATTTGAGAATACCTGAAACTGCATGGATACTTTTTCTTGTATAATTCCCAACTTGTTGGTTACATTGCTGATTCAGCTTATCGGAATACTGAAATTTAGCTATACTTATTATGAAATACCAAACAGAATAAATAACATCTTCAACAGACAAAATCTCTTATAAAACTGAAGAGTTAGGCGTCAGGGGGCCTACCCCCATCTTTTACAAAACAACCTTATTGCAATACTGTTTTGTTTCCAGCATATAATAACCTTATTTATATTCGTACCATGACCTCTACCAAACACTATTGTTATATGATTGTTATATTGCTGCTAAGAACGAATGATTTTTGAGAATTTGTCTATGGGCTCATTAAAGATGAAAAGAAATAACGCTATGGGCCTAAGCAACTTTCTCTCTCTTAACAATTCTCATCTCTGTCACTCATCCATACTCTCTCGCTCTTTCAAACAACCTTATTCTTCTTTTCGCACCATGATGTCCCTAAAACAAGCTTATTTTATGCATGAAAACAACCTTGTTTATTTACCATAATGGTTCATTCAATTCGTACCATGAGCTATTTTTTATAAGCTTTTGACAATTAACATTATTGTTTTTATGTCAAATTTAGCAATCTTATATACGTTGTATTTACAAGCTGAAAATAACATTGTTTTCCAAATGTATGTTATAAAAATCTATTATAGTGTCATATAAAGTAATTATATCGAATTTATTTACTTATAGAATGAATATATCGGGATTGCGAGATTAGGTATCATCCCAAAATAATATAACCGATTGTTTATAAAGTTTTTAATTGCACTTGTCGTTCACTACACAACTATGCATCTACGTTAGTAATATCGATCCCTCGACCCTTAGCCTTAGATTTATTTAGATGAAGCGGAGCTTTAAATAGCGTGTTTATATATTTAGTGACTTTTCATTTAGGTACCTACCCACTATTAATATCCTGTTTTCATTATAACCAACGTACATCGTATCGTAAGGTTAATAACCCCAGATTAATCCATAAAGTTAACTTTCCTGCAGTGTTAGTACACAGAGTAGTCCCTGTTCCTGGAATCTAAACTACCTAGATTCTCTGGCAAATTTTCTAAAATTGGTCGCAACCTACATTAGCCTGGATGGAATATATTATTGTCAACAGACGGACAGACGACAGACTTATAATAATCTATAAAGATAATCATTTTAACCATCTAATGTAGTAAAATATTAATTAGGTATTATATATTTGTATTGAAAACTCAACTCACAACAATCTGCTATACTGTTGCAGAGCAGATGTAACCGTGCGGGAAATTCTAAAATACACATCCATTGGACCTAACTTTCTGTAGCCTTTGTGGCTGTGGATGTGAACCGTGGGGGTCTGAAGCTCGCTGATTTGCTCACACATTATCATCAAAACCTCGGCAAACCGGTTGGTGGGGAGCTTTTTGTGACAACGCATTAGCTTGGCTATCCAAAGAGGAAACACTGCCAATAACGAGCTTGAACCTGGAACCTTGTCGATGATCGACAACAGCGGCAAATATTTATATACCTACATACACATAATATGTTTAATTCCAAGACCTGCAACTACAGTAGGATTCCCGTCAATAACACAATGAATAAAAACACGAAAGTATTATGTACCTACATTCTTTATTCACATAAGTTTAATGAGAGTAAGATAATTATACACAATATAAGTATGGCATTAAACAATCTTGCAGATACAGATTCAAACTTTATTTCAGCGTTTATAGGTTCTTAGACTTCACTTTAGACCAGCCTCTCCATATCTACGTACACTTTTTTGAGAGTACTCCTTCGCTTGTAGATATCGATTGAAGGCGGTATTTTTCGTCTGTTTGTATTTAACCATTCTCTCTCTCTCTACCTGCTGACTGGATCTCTGGCGAACTCTTCGGCTACAACTCTACAAAATGAATTGCAACATTTGTGCAACTAACAAATGTTTATAACCATGACATCTTAAATTTCATGCACTGAATATTACTGTCGAATATACTATTACGATGTTTCCATATTGATTGCACTTTGTTTGTTAAAATTACATAAACAAATATATTTATTAGTAAATATCTTGGATATCTTTATTAGACATTTGAGTATGACAAGAATGACAGGTAAATATTTTGTTCCGATTCATTTCATTTGATAATCTAGAGTCGGCAGTCTATATATTTTTTCAATTAATTTCCTTACTCTTCATAATAACATTTTAAAATATTTGTATGCATTTTATAGAAATTACTCGATAATATTTTATTCTTTTAGTTACTTATACTTTACAATTGTTTTAATTTAATACTTTGCTAAAAGATGAAGAACCTCAAATCATTTCGGTCCAACGTGTGAAAGAAATGGCACTATACAGTTAATATATCGTTATTTCTTTTTATCTTTTATCAGGTTGTAGCAAGGCATAGACAAATTCTTACAAATCATTCATTCTTTCTCGGCACTTAACAATGTTATATCAATGTTGAACGATTGAGCTCATGGTACGAATCAAAGTAATATTATTATAAGGTGAAAACAAAACAGTCTGGCAATAAGGTTATTTTGTGAGAGAAGATGATGGCCCTATAGGATGGAACGGGACAAAAAAAAATACTTGTCAATTGTGACGCACGAATTTTGAAACTCAATGTGCCCTTTTGCACTACTACATATTTTGAAATAATACAAATATTTATTTTATGTATATCGACTTTTATATTACTTGAATTGATATTACTTAGGTCAATATGAAAACAAGGCAAGGGGCCGCCGTTCAATAGTGATATTCAGTGAATGAAATTTAATATGGCATGGTTACAAACAGAAGTAATTCAAGTATTATTTTATTCATTTTGCAGTGAAGAATTCGCCGGAATTCAAAGTAACTACTCTAAGAAATGTGCTGGAGAGAAATAGGTACCTAATCCTCAACTAGCAAAGCAATGGAGCACTTCTTGGTCATTACAAATGTACGGGCGGCCGGGGACCTCGTGTAATAAGACGCCGCTTAGGACGAATGCGCGAATCGTGAGATCCCTTTTCCCGTACTTTATTTTATTTGCTGGATTGCCAAGGGCGTCATGAAAAGCCGTATGGTTGGTATATAAACGATTTATTTATTGAACTTTAACACTTCTGTGACAATCTGTCTGAATACAATAATTAACAAACTTTTTAAATTACATAGATGATTTACACAAATATACGTAGACAATGGGTGCCTGATGCTACACTGATATTTTTACTTAGCCGCTACTATGGCATCTGCCTTACTGTTTACCGATGGGGTAACTAACTAGCCGCTACTGTGGCATCTGCCTGACGTTATACTACTTGATGGTAATCTCAACTTGGCATCTGCCTTACTTGGTACTGTCCCGGTACTGTCCTACTACTGTGACATCTGTCTGACTACTACTACTACTATACTTAGTAGATACTTGCTGTCCTGGAATCGATTAATGGAATCCGACACTAAATGAGAAAAATGTACTGATTATATGCAAATTATAAACGCTGTGTATACGACTCACGCGGTGAGCGAGTAACTTTTTTACGAGAGAAAACATATCTTTTTCTTGTCTAATTTAAGTGCATTTAAGTAACCTCTCTATCTTGCATATAGCGCTAACCTTGTCTAAAAGTTCTAGAAGGATCTAATCCAAAAAGTGTAGTCCGGTTACCACATCTCCAAAGGTTCTCCGATACATTTTGTCTCCCTTTCGCATATATAAGGAAATTTTATTGTTGATATTTATAGTTCCGGGTAAAATCACGTAAATTTCAAAATATGATCAGGGTTTCATTCAGGGCTTGTAGTAAAACTTATTATCTAGGTCTTACGTTAGGTAATGCGAGTTTAAACAGTAAATACATAGTAAGTAGTTGGTGTGCACATATGGTGCTTATGAAACAATTTCAACTAGATTACTATGCCTAATCGAGTGTTTTGTTGACATGTTAACACTTTTTTGTTAACTTAGGTTTCAATATGAATACTAACTTTATCGTGTAACAAGTTTTACATTTGTAGAGGGTTATTCACGATTCTAAAAGTACATTGTAAATCTTAGTTCTACCTAGACTTTGTCTAGACTTTTACCTATGTTTAGGGTTCAAGTACTGTTTATTTACTATACAATTTATGTTGATACGTATTCTAAGGGTAATCATTGTACACTCGGGAGTAAACTCTTTAATATTTCTTATTTCTAAACATTTTAATTTTAACAAAATATTACGTAATCATAAAAAATAACAATAAATGTCCTGAACACAACAAGTGTCCCGAACATTCTCCCGCCGTTCTTCGACTACGGTGTCGATGAAGACATTTCCGGTTGAGGGACTACTGGCTCGGTGGGCAGGATGATCAGCTTCTTCGTGGGACGTCGTAGTGTTCCGCTTTTGGTGCGCACGTCGACTGCTCGTACGATGCCATCAGCTCCGGGGTAGATGGCTTCGACGATCCCTCTTGGCCATGTGTTGCGAGGCAGGTTGTCGTCGGCGACTAGTACGACGTCTCCAATCTTGATCTCCGCGCCTCTTCCGTGTGGCTCCCGCCGGTATTGCAAATCGGGGAGGTATTCTTTCACCCATCTTGCCCAAAATCGGTTAGCAAGATGTTGTGAAGCTCGCCAGTGTGTTCTGCCGATGAGGTCCTTTTCGTTGAAGGTGCCTGGTGCCGGAACTCGCGCTGACCCGCCAAGAAGGAAGTGGTTGGGGGTCAGCGTTTCTTCATCCTCAGGATCTGTAGACACGTGCGTAAGGGGACGACTGTTGACTGTGTACTCCGCTTCAACCAATAGAGTTGCGAGTACTTCTTCTGGTGGATGTTGCTCTTGAAGTATCACTGAGAGGGCGGTCTTAACAGATCGGACCAGCCGCTCCCAGGCTCCTCCCATGAACGGAGCTCCTGGCGGAATGAAACGCCAGGATATCATCCTCTTGGTGGCTTCGTCTTCAGTCGCTGCGTCGATGGATTGACGCAGCTCTTTGTCAGCGCCACGCAAATTTGTCCCGTTGTCTGACCAGATTTCTGTAGGACATCCTCTCCGTGCTATCATCCTTCGCAGGGCCATGACCGCAGAGTCCGTCGTCAGGGATGCTGCCAGCTCCAGGTGAACCGCCCGTGTGGTGAGGCAGGTAAATAGTGCCCCATACCTCTTCTGGCGACTACGCCCGACTGTGACTGACATCGGGCCGAAATAGTCGAGACCCGTGTATGTAAAGGGCCTGACGTGGTGAGCCAGTCTGCATGGGGGGTGGTTTCCTGTGGCTGGCTGTGACGGCATATTTCTTCGAATGCGGCATGGTAAACATCGGTGGACCATCATCTTCGTGACTGGACGTAGGCGTAGAATCCAATAGTATTGGCGACATTCGTTTATTGTTGCCTCTACGCCAGCGTGCAGCAGCTGTCTGTGGGTATATTCAATCCACAGCTTCGTTGTTATGTGATTTCCGTCGAGGACAGGTGGAGACTTCTCGAGGCCGTCAACATTCTTCGTAGCTCCGATGCGAGACCTCAGCAAAATGATTCCGTCGACTAAAGCGACAGATATTGGGCGCAGACGACTGCTGGTAGATACAGCCCTGTTGTTCTTCAAGTCTTCCATCTCTGTAGGGAAGGATTCTTCTTGGCTTGCTCGTACCAGCAGTTTCTCGGCTTCTCTCAGAAGGATGGCGTCCAACGGTATGAATCTTCTTGCTGTTGCATCGGGTTTGGCAGCTGTTGGCCTCGGTTTTAAGTTTTCTTCTTCTTGCGTTTCCAATCCAGATCTGCCTCTTTATTCTTCAGCGTGTGTTTGTGACGTGCACGCTGTTTGTTTCGCCTACACAGGTTGATGAACTGTAAGACTCTGGCTGTAGCGCGGAGATAGTGTTCCCACTTGTAAAAAGGGGTGCCGTTAAGAACGACGTGGCTCATCTTCGGTCTCACGCGCTTCTCGGTGATGTTGAGTGTCTTCTCTTCATCAGTCAGTTCTTTCTGTGTAGGTTTCTCGGTTGGCCAGGTACTCGGATCGTCCTTCAGGACTTCTGACTCTTCTACGTCGCGATTTGCATCATCAGCGACGTTGAGTTTCGTGGGTACTTCTGGCAACGACTGCAGCAAATCAGGTTCCGTCAAAGGGGGTTCGTCTTGTGAGACTCCCTTTGGTGTTGCTACAGCATTGTGGACTTTTCTGATATTCCCCGGCGTTATCGGATTCACCACGGCGAAGTGTGGTAGGTACCACGTCCTATTAATCGTTTTCGCCAGTGGAGCCGGTTCAGCGTAGTCCCTTTCCATCAGAGCTGTCATCGGCTGTTCATACCTTTCTTTCAGCTCTGGAATATTTTCGGTGGTGATAAGCCTCTTCATCGCGTTGTCGTAATTGCATGGCATCGCGATGTTATCATTCTTCCATAGGACCGCCGTCTTACACTGTCCGTCTTCTGTTCGGGATGTGCACTCATCGAGTTTGAGTGCACGTTGTTCCGGATCAGTCTGCGGCTTCTTCGGTATGATCGTTAACGCCTCGATCGCAAAGTGATCTTTCAACTGTCCATCCATGTCTTCGTTCATCGTAAAGTAATGAACGAAGTCGATGCGTTTTCCCAGCGACCTTGTGTGCGCACCATGGAGAACCCAACCAAGCGGAGTGTGTGATGCTATTGGTTGGTTCTTCTTTCCCTTTCGTACCTCTGAGGCTAGTAGTAAGTTCCAATTATCTTGACCGACAAGTATCTTTGGTTTGGCTTCTACAAACTTCAAAGCGTCCTGTATGTCGATCAGATGTTGGCAGTCGTCTAGATCTTCATCGGCGACTGTCTGAGTTGATAGCCTCAGGTTTTCTATGGTGCGTGCGTAAATCTTGTGTTGCTGGGTTGCACCCTTGATGGTGATTGCGATGCGTTGAGATGTCGAAGCAGGTACTTCTGCTCCTCCTATGGCTTCGATGTGCATTGGTTGGCAGGGTCCATAAGCGCCGACTGTGTTCGCTAAGTCGGCGTCGATCAAAGTCACAGTTGACCCATCATCCAACAATGCATGTGTGTTGACTTCTCCCGCCGGTCCGGAAATCTGTACAGGCAGTACCTTCAAGTACGTCTGCGATTGTACAGGCAGCCAAGTCGACGTAACTTTTTCCGTCTTATCTGTCCTGTCACTCGTATTCCTTTGCTTCTCATAATGGAGCAAGTGGTGGTGTCTATATGGGCATTCGTTGACGCCGCATTTGGGCGGCTTGCAATTATGCGTTTTGTTCCTGTATCGTAAACATCGGAAACAAAGTCGGTGCGTCTTTGCAAGATCCCATCTTTGGTTGATGTCGGCATCGCGGAATTTATCGCAGTCTGGCGGCGAATGTCCCTCTCGTTCACATATACAGCATCTATATGGCTTCCTGTCAACGTTCGCATTAGCGTTTAGCGTACGTTGAGTGCGCTTGTAAGGATTGCGCGAAGCTGGCTCTGTATGTGAAGTCGAGGGTATGACCTCTACTTGAGCGTAGGGTGCCCATAATTCCACTTCTCTCTCGAGGAATCGGGTGAGTTTGAGCAAGTCTGCTTCCTCTTTGGGCTGCATGGCGGAGAAATCGAACCATCTATATCGAAGTGTCGGTGTTAGCTTATCGATCGTGACCTTCGTCAGCTCTGGATTGTATAAGTACGTAGTCTTATTCAGAGCACGAAGAGTCGCCACTATATTCGTGACCTTGCTTGACAGTATGCAAAGGTCTTTAGATGAATCCGTGAACCGTGGCAGGTTCCTAAGTCGATCCATCTCTGCGAGAGCTATTGAGTCCGGTCTTCCAAAGCGGGACTCCAATATTTTCATCACTTCAGTGGGATTGGCACTATTAATGAGCAGACTCTCAACGGCCTCTTTAGCACGTCCTTTAAGTGCACGGCGTAGTCTGGTCATATTCTCGGTTTCCGAAAAGTCAGTTGCTGACTCGAAGTACGCTGTTCGGAATGACAGCCAATCCTGATGCGCGCCAGTAAAAGCAGGTAATTCGAATCGGTAACGCGACGGCATTGCGCGTTGACCTGCCTTTACAGCAATAGTGATTGCTGACGCTAACTCACTGAAATCTATTTTCTGTTGCGCAGAATACGGGGTGATTGCAGCTTCTATTCCCGTCGGTATCTGCGCTTCTGGTCTCTGAGGGATTCCTTTATTACCCTGTACAGAGTGTTGAGGGATTCCTTTATTACCCTCATCGTTGTCAACTTTTGACTGCTGTTGAGTCATCTGAGTCTCCGAGGTTGCGCCCAAGAGCACGACTGGATGCGTAGCTACGGATGGATATGGTGCCGCAACAGGTGCGGCGTTACAATTCGGTTCCACCTCTCGGTGCTCTGGCTGGTATTGAGGCTCATTCGAAATAGCAAGCAGGCGCTGACTCTTGTCTAGCCCTGTGTCCACCCTCCGTTCAGTGGATTTGATGGACACGGATCTTACGTCGTCACCTTCAGACCATTCAGATGGGTCTATGACGGCGAGTCTAACTATTGCTAGCTCAAGTTTCAGTCTTGCTACCTCTTCTTTAGCCAGAGCTATGCGGCGCGCTCGTTGACTCTTTGTTGACTTATTTCCCCTGATGGTGCTGCGTTCGATTCGGTCATCAGGGGCCTGTCTTTGATCGGTTCCGGTTTCCTCTTCGGTAGTAGTAGTCGTAAACCCTGAGGTTAGGGTAGCTTCAGTAGCAGTGGCAGTACGACTCGACGATGGTGCTACTGTAGGGGCAGTACTCCCCGTTGGGGCGGCATCTGTGGCCAGATCGTCTGCAGGTGCTGGCGGCGGTGCGTCGCCATCGCAACTCTGCGATCTGCCTCTTGCGGTAGTTGATCTGGTACCAACCATGGCTGTGGCCGTTCAGTATCTTGGATAATCCGGCTCGAAGGACCAAATGTACGGGCGGCCGGGGACCTCGTGTAATAAGACGCCGCTTAGGACGAATGCGCGAATCGTGAGATCCCTTTTCCCGTACTTTATTTTATTTGCTGGATTGCCAAGGGCGTCATGAAAAGCCGTATGGTTGGTATATAAACGATTTATTTATTGAACTTTAACACTTCTGTGACAATCTGTCTGAATACAATAATTAACAAACTTTTTAAATTACATAGATGATTTACACAAATATACGTAGACAATGGGTGCCTGATGCTACACTGATATTTTTACTTAGCCGCTACTATGGCATCTGCCTTACTGTTTACCGATGGGGTAACTAACTAGCCGCTACTGTGGCATCTGCCTGACGTTATACTACTTGATGGTAATCTCAACTTGGCATCTGCCTTACTTGGTACTGTCCCGGTACTGTCCTACTACTGTGACATCTGTCTGACTACTACTACTACTATACTTAGTAGATACTTGCTGTCCTGGAATCGATTAATGGAATCCGACACTAAATGAGAAAAATGTACTGATTATATGCAAATTATAAACGCTGTGTATACGACTCTCGCGGTGAGCGAGTAACTTTTTTACGAGAGAAAACATATCTTTTTCTTGTCTAATTTAAGTGCATTTAAGTAACCTCTCTATCTTGCATATAGCGCTAACCTTGTCTAAAAGTTCTAGAAGGATCTAATCCAAAAAGTGTAGTCCGGTTACCACATCTCCAAAGGTTCTCCGATACATTTTGTCTCCCTTTCGCATATATAAGGAAATTTTATTGTTGATATTTATAGTTCCGGGTAAAATCACGTAAATTTCAAAATATGATCAGGGTTTCATTCAGGGCTTGTAGTAAAACTTATTATCTAGGTCTTACGTTAGGTAATGCGAGTTTAAACAGTAAATACATAGTAAGTAGTTGGTGTGCACATATGGTGCTTATGAAACAATTTCAACTAGATTACTATGCCTAATCGAGTGTTTTGTTGACATGTTAACACTTTTTTGTTAACTTAGGTTTCAATATGAATACTAACTTTATCGTGTAACAAGTTTTACATTTGTAGAGGGTTATTCACGATTCTAAAAGTACATTGTAAATCTTAGTTCTACCTAGACTTTGTCTAGACTTTTACCTATGTTTAGGGTTCAAGTACTGTTTATTTACTATACAATTTATGTTGATACGTATTCTAAGGGTAATCATTGTACACTCGGGAGTAAACTCTTTAATATTTCTTATTTCTAAACATTTTAATTTTAACAAAATATTACGTAATCATAAAAAATAACAATAAATGTCCTGAACACAACAAGTGTCCCGAACAACAAAAACTGAGACAAAGTTCATACATAAATATATACCTAGGTAGGTTTATATTTATGTATGGCACTTCAGTCTTAATACCTATAGTCTAGGCAGGTACCTATTGTCTTTAAATTATATGAATAAAGAATTTACCACAGGAATCAACACATATTTTTATTTATTACCTTTTGTCAGGAATGCTACTGTAGTTGCAGGTCATACAATGAAACATTATGTGTATTTAGGTATATAAACGTTTATGAATACAGTACAATCACAGTAAAGCTTAATCTATACGATATTAAATATTTACAACAAATAAATGAAATACAATCTAGCACTCGTATATAAATTTTCCTCTAGGCTGCCGTAGATTATCGGCAAGGTTCCCAACAGGCTAGCCAAGCTAATGCGTTGGCGGAAAAAGCTCCCCGCCCGAGGCCTCGATTATTTTGGTGACAATATGCGAGCGACTCGGTGAGCTTCAAACCCATACGGTCGTATGGTTTCGATAGCAAATGGCATTTTGGTCCATTGCATGCGAAAGTGTTGATTCCTCACGTAGCATAGATGCATACCACGTCGCTTTCGTGTATCTATTATTGGCTTCTTTGGTATTTGCTTCCAAAAACACAAATAGTTCATATTCATTTGCAATCTTGAAATGCTAGATGGCAAAAGCTAGAAGGCTAGAGATACACAATTAATTCGATAAGTTAAATAAATACGATCTACTGACTTTATATCACTATAATAATAGATATTTTTATCATAAATTTGGATAATTCGTCGCGTATATAATGTTATATTTTGATTGATATATGCAATTGACATAAAAACCATAATGCTAGTTGTCAAAAGACACATCATGGTACGATTTGAATGAACGATTAGAGGTGACGTCATCAAACCTGCTAACAAAACAATATTGTTTTATGCCTATAATAAGCTTATTTTTAAGGATGTCATGGTACGAAAACGCAAAATAAGGTTATTTTAACCTTGTTTTAAGAGCTTGTGGTAGGCCCCCAGGACATTGAATGATTGCGTGTCACATTTTCAACCAAACAATTAATCATATTATTCTTAATATTACAAAACAGCCAGTACTAAAAGACTGTGGCCAGTATGTACATGAAATAGTCAATAAATAGGTGGCGCGCAAGTCGCCACATCAGTTAGTGACGAAAAAATAAATGAAAAAGGTATTGATTGCTATAAATTTTAAAATATTCTGTTGCGCCTACTAGTAATTGTATAGCATAATTGCATCGTAAGTAAAGTTAACTGCAAGGAACCTGCGCGCACTTGCGTCCGACTCGGACTATGACAGAAGGTTGTCTGGCAAGCACACTGTCAGGATAGTCTGCTTGCTAGTTACCTACTTATAAAGGCTTATTATGGTGGCCACTCAAATTCAGAGAGGCATGCTCAATTAACTATAAGACAACATACCTTAAAAATCGTTTCATATACCAAATCAATTTAAAACATTCAAATAATTCGAACACAAAATCAAATCTCTATTTATAAACACAGCCGACACAAGTAATCTATTTCCATTCAATCGAAGCCGTGAAATGCAGATGTCTTCAAATCAAACATTTGCAATGGAAGCGTCGGCGTCGGCGTCGTTCAGTGCGACTGAAGAAAGCGCTTTTTTTCTCCCCAAGGCGCTGCCGCTGTTATCCCGTGGTGCAATAAAACGCAGCCTGATTGCATGCTTCGCGTGTTAGGGAGCCTTCACACTGAAAGCTGGAGTCCTACGTGACGAGCGATACGTAGAATTAGAATTAGGACTAGTGTCGGGTCAATGATTTGACTTGTTTTTTTTATTATGTCGATAATTATTTATTTATATTTTAGAGGATTCTAGGTATCTTTTTTTTTCCTTTTCTAAATCAAATTGATATCACGTAGGGCTCAACCCGCAGGAATTAGCCACTAAGGAAGAGATTAGTCCTTTTATCAATAGGGGACAGAATCTCGTGGCGGGAAGCTATTTCAGTATACCTAAAAGTCCTAAAACGAATCAATCAAGTAATCTAAAAACAAATCGGGATATTGTACACACGGCAACACATCAAGCTATACATTTCCAATATAAGCTGATCTCGCATTGCATGGGATTTCCGTACAATGAGAGGTCAGCTTATACTGGAAATGTATAGCTTGATGTGTAGCCGTGTGTACTAACCTAGATTAGGTTATGTTTGTACACAAAACAACATTCATAAATAAACTTTTTTGTTTGTATTTTCTTATCGACAAGGTCCTTTCTCCAGACCCAGTCAGTTAACTGAAGGGGCAACTAACCTAAACATAGGAATTACTCGTCAAGAGCTCACGACCGCGCATTGCAAATGAGCTGCTGTAACCAGTCGGTTCTTATCTTATGCATAATCCATAATATTAGCACGATATTTTCTGATACTGTTGTGTTAAAGATTTTTGTATTTAGAAAAACATTTTTGTTTTTAGTTGACGAATTAGATTGATCAATTTTTTTTTACCTTGGCGAGCATCGTGTCGATTCTTCTGAGTTGAGGGTAGACTTTTCAGTAAAATCTCTATTAAGGATCAGATGATGGCTGTATGTGTAGGAATATTATTATTAATAATACCTGGCATTCCTGTTTTTTTTTTCATACACGGCCATCTGACTCCAAAATTAGCAGAACTTTGTACTATGTAAACTAGGAACTAGGTCTGTCTCGACGCCTATAACCTAGATGTATTCAAGGCCCGAGCCTATTCAGGCTTTTTCTGGGTAAGCGTGCTGTAAGGCCAAACGCAATAAGCCCATAAAACTTTAAAAAAATACTATAGATACTACATATAAAAATATAGTAGGTATGTACCCAGACTCGGAATAAATAGACAGATAGAAAATGACTATGTCCAGGGTGGGATCAAACCTTCGACCTACCATATTATTATGATTAATAAATCGATCCTACATTAAACAGTATGAAAGACCCCTAACAAGAACAGTGAAGAGGCGTGCCACGACATAAGATCTGAGAGGCAGTCGCTGATTGCAGCAAAATGCATCGCAATCCCGCTAAGACCACTCCAGCTTCAAGCTCCCACTGTCTGGATATAAAGGATGGTACAAAGTGGCACACTGAGAGAAGCCTACTGAAGCTCTTTAGGTTTTATGTGGAGAGGTTAGTGGTGATCATTTAAGGAACTTACGTCAGTTTTATTTGACGACGTCGTTAAATAAGCGTACACGGCCCGCCTGATGGTAAGCGACTACCGTAGCCATATGGACGCATGCAACACGCGGGGGGATTACCGACCCGCGCCCACTCCCCAATGAGCTCTGGCAACCTTACTCACGCGCAGGAACACGACATAAAGTTTTTTGGCTGCGGTATTCTGTAACGTCTTCACCATACCGGATAATCTTTCAGCGGAATAGCGTTCATCATCATCATCATTAGCCTATAATGTCCCACTGCTGACCATAGGCCTCCTTTCGCAAATGAGGGTGAAAGGGACTGGGCGATACTCCACCACGCGAGCCCACTGCGGATTGGTGGAGGTAGGCTAGTGGTCAACCTACTGTTGGAATTTTTCAAGCCGTCTAGGAGGCATCCAGCTAGCTTAACGACTATCACACCGGGACCAACGGCTTTACGTGCCTTCCGAAGCACGAAAACGCTCGATTTGAAATACCACTAGGCGGTCACCCATCCAGGTACCGACCACGACAGACGTAGCTTAATTTTGCCGATCGATTAAGAACGGCTAATCATGCTACACCACGAGCGCTTCCACGAGTGCACAGCGTTCCACGTTATTCCTCTAATTATTTAATTAATATATAAATAATTATTTTTCGAACTTTATGCCAAATCTCAAACTCACACGTACAGGACGGTCTATGACTGATGACAAAATATTGCAATTGTGGATGGTTACAGACACAGCTGTAAGTTTAACTCTACTCTATGTAAACTAAATTAATGTACCGTAAATAGTAAACGGTGTAAATAATTGTCAGTTAAATTGCTTGGTAATTCGTTAATTTACATGAGATGAATTGATTAAACAACAATTAGACACTTGGTAATTGTTGGAGCGGGAGACAGGGGGCGATGCCGATCTTTGTGGAGCTTCGTTTAGTTTGAAGGAATCCATAAAACTTGAGACTTTAAACTTAAAACTTACTTACCCCTGTACCGATTTTGATACGGTTTTTAGTAATATAGGTGGATCCTTTTACCCTTTTAAAACGTAGAGTGAAGATACCTTTCTCTGTCTACGGCTTTAGTCTCTGTCTATGCCTTTTAGGGTCGGCACGGCGCGAGTGAGACCCCTGGTGTTGCAAGTGTCCAGTACGTAGATAATAGTTCTAACGAAAATACTAAGGAGAGGTAGGTACCTACCTACTTGTTGCCTTCCCACACACGAGCGCGACGCGTGATATCTCGAGTATAATCAAGTCGGTACAACATTTATTTATAGCCACCAATCCAACGTGCTCACTCACACAGACTCATTTCCAATGCCCCACAACCCACACAGATATCTCGTTCGACCGCTCGCCAGTAAACACACGCCGAGATAACACAATACAAGCGCGACCTTGATGCTGTCCCGTACTGTTTGATGTCTGATGACAAGGATGGCGATACTACTTCGAGGTGATCGGGCCGACTCGCGCGACGTGCGGGGGGACTCGTGACGGCGCGAAGTGGCGCGCCATCGTTCCATTCCGTGATCGTACTTTTGTGAAAACGTACGCGCTGAGTTCGTAACTTCACACGAAATGGAGTGGCCAAATGAAGTAATTTTCGAGTTCCTAAAATTATACAAAGTTGAACCTACTCTATGGAACACAAGATCCCCTGAACATAAAAACCAGAAAGATCTCTACGATGCGTGGTATAGAATCAAATCGAAACTCATGGATGGAAATATTGCGATAAAAGAAATAAAAAAGAAAAGAGACCATTTAATGGCTACCTATCGGAAGGCGCGAAGTAAAGTTATAGATTCCAAAATGGCGGGCAAACCTGGAAGCCACGCACATAAGCCTGATTGGCCATTTTATGAAGAAATGTCAAAGTTTTTGGATGACATCTATACCCCGAGGAAAATTAAGAATGCTAAAGGCAATGTAAGTAGGTGCCTACTTTTTTAATAGTTTGTATAATATAGGTACCTACTGCAAAGAAATTGGACTAAAGCAGACCTACTGCCACAGCAGTGTAGTCTTTGCGCACTTTCTGACTGACTGAGCGCAGTCCAGGCACAGGCAGCTGCAGTGATAGAGAGGGACAGCGCCATATCTCCGTCTCTAGTGTTGATCTAGCAGAAACTTATGTAGGTATCCTTACTTTTTATGAAATCTGGATCGATCTGATGTCAGTTCTAATAGTATTAATACACCATCGAACCTGATGCCGACCGAACCACCGAACCAGTATTAATAAGAACCAATAACTTAGTTCGGTGGCTTTGACGGTGCGGTGCGATGCATCAACAGACCACCGAACGCCCGTGCGCCGAACGACCGAACTTGCTTGGAGCGGACCACAGACATTGATATACCTAGATAACGCAACAGCACCTATATCGTTGGCAAATTAGTGGTTCCGTATTTTAGATTAGCCAAAGTTAAAAAATCATTTCTTGGAAATAATGTACGTTTTTATAAACCAAAATGACTGATTTTAAATTCAAATCACATATAAAGAAAGTCTTGAAAGCAAGAGCTTACTACAAGGTAGCCTATATTATATTGAAGATAGAGATATCTGGAAGTAGCTTGACTCTGCACAATTGCACAATGTATTAGCCAGTAGATTACCCACATAATTATGAACTTGTTTAGGTTATTATTTTTTATTTATGTTTTAAGTAGGTAGTTGGTTTATGTTTTTATGCTTATGTATTTTACTTTGTAAAACAAAAAGTAACTTTGAATAAAAAAGCCAATAAAGTCAGATTGTCCAAAAAAATTCTCAGTTGAAGGCCGATTTACGAACTGGTGGTAACTTCAGTAGCTTTGATCATAAGTGCCCTACTAGGGCCTACATTAAATAAAAATGGCTTGTACTTTGACTTCGCGTGCCAGATTTGGTGCCCATTTAGCATAAAATGCTTAACGTGGCCACGCTCACATTGCATCGGTGTACTTGAATTGATTTGGTATTTCCATCACTAAATAGTGTTTGTGACGTCATAGTAGGTAGTCAAAAAATGGCACACTTGATTTTCATATCGTGATCTTGCGTTATCTAGGTAATATCTATATCTATGTAGCTGACCGAGCTATCGCACCAGTATTAATGATAATAATGTTCGATGCGGCGGCGCACAGCTCGCCACACGATCGAACAAAGTTCGACACCGAACCTGTGACCGAACTCCGTTCGTTGCACCGCACTCTTTTTACCCGACTGACCCGGAAGGAGGGTTATGTTTTTCGAGTGTATGTATGTATGTATGTATGTATGTATGTATGTATGTCTATTTCTTTGGCACGCTCTGCAGCCTAAACGGCTTGATGGATTTAAGCATATGAGGTGTCGTTAGATTCGTCTTGACTGTGGGAGTGTCATAGGGTATATTATTTTTATATGGCGTCTACGGATATGAAAAGAGGGGGGGTATTAAAAACAAAAATTTCGTTATTATAACAATATGGGTATCAAATGAAAGCTTGTGAACAGCCCATTCCATATATGTATATATTGTAATACTTTTATGCTACCATTTTGACGTAAACTGCAAAAAACCACGTTTAATGCAAGGACAGTAGGTAAGTACTGAGACTCTGAGCGGTTACAGTACGTAACTCACAGAGTTGCGATGATGGTTAGCCTACAACTCATTCTGTATAATACTAAAAAGTCTGAAATAAATAAAATTATTAAAAGAAACAAAAAACCCGACTGCGTAAAACAAAAATATTGAATATAACTTGAATGCTATAAGGTATTGCAGTCGGGGATAAACAAATATTACAAAAAAACATACTTAGGTTATTGGTTTGTCCTCGACTACAATACCTTATAGCATTCAAGTTATATTCAAAATTCTATAGATTAAAGAGCTTGTTTTTCTCTTTTCAGTTAATTTTTGTTTTACGCAGTCGGGTTTTTTGTTTCTTTTAATAATTTTTTAAGTTATAGCGCTGTCTTCCTCTGTTCGGCGCACCAAGTTCGATGGTGTGTTAATACTTAATACTATAAAAAATGCCCTCAAAAATAATTCTCAGTAGATAGAATGGTAGTGCGTTAGTGTTCGCAATCGCATTTTGTGACCATTGATAATATACTGAGTGAACAATGTACCTATACTACACATAAGTGCGCGAGTGCGTACTTTACCACCTCATTGTTTATGGAATTGCTTAGAATGAGATTTCTTACCGACAAATTCCGATTTATTACTGCCCACACGTAACCGCTCGTTCAATAATTCTTACCGCCCATTTAATTTTTTCCTGCTCAATTAAGTGTCTAACTGATCCATTTCATAATTTTTTATTACTAATTTTTGTTTACTTTACTGCTTAGTTTTAACTGCTGAACTAGTTATTAAACGTGCCATTTATAATTTTTAACTTACCAAAACCGCTATTTACAACTGCCTCTTTAAATCAGTGTCTATTATTTTTTGTGTGCTCTGAACAAGCACGGCCCGTGACGTCCGTCGCCGTTCTCAGGTCTAGGTAGGTAGGTATACTTACCTAAATGTAAACGTTGAACAAAAATGTTTCTTCACTCAAATAAACAGAATAAAACTTATTCATGTCTTCTTTGTTTCACAGCATCAAGTAACCTCAAAGCAGCGAAAAAAAAGTACACTTGAAAAGAAAGGTGTTGATACAGCAGCTGAACCAGTGTCCACAGAAGAAGACGATTGCGCCGCATTTTGTACAAATCTGAAAGTCCAAATGCGCTTCTTAGAAGTCGAACAGAAATACATTTGCCAGAAACTCATATCAGATGCCATATTCCTGGCAAGGACCTGTCAATTGAACTTGACTTCCAGGATCCATACGGAGATAGGAGCATCTGATAGAATTCCAAGTACATCAAATTCCTCTTTTCAAATTCAATTTGTGCCAGATTCTTCTACGTTAAGAAACGAAAGATCTTCAATACCTTCGACAGTTCAAAGAACTGTTTCAGTGCCAGCTACACTACAAGGGTATTCTTACGATGATCCATTGCGTGAAAGCTACAGTGAAGACGTGAACCCACAAGACAGTGATAGTGAGGATACAAAGGAGGGTATAATTATTAGTTCTTCATAAAGTAATTCATACTGGGAGTAACGTTATGATGTTGATTTAAGTCTGAATAAATAAACGTTAAGTAGGTACCTATTTTTAATTAAAAAAAAACTACTTTCGTATGTAGGACCATGGGTAGGACCTACCCCTGTGTTTGATTGATCCTTAAGTCTCGCCATGGTGTGGCTCAAGGTACCTACCTAGAAGCAAACAAAAAAAAGGTTGTACAATTTCTCAAATCTTTATCCGACAAACAATAACATTAGCACATTTATCTAGCTGCTTGCCATGAGCATGTGCTCAAGTGATTGAAAATAAAAACATCAAAAAATGTGGAACGCTTCACGATTTTGCGTGTCATCCTTGCGCAGGGGCCATGCTAATCTTCTCTGTATCGTTCCAATTTTAGTATATGTACTGCCGAAGCAAGTACACTTGTAATGCTAACGAAACTTTATATATACTTACTTGGCAAAAAAGAAACGTTAGCGCGATGTAGGTTTATTTTGAATATTTAATAGTATTAAGAGTATTAATAATGTTTAATTACATTTTTAAAATGAAAAATTATTCATGCTATATTCGAATATATTAGTTTATCAATCAATTTCATTAAATAATAAAACTTCAGCATGTTTTCGGATACACCACTTGAAATGGATTACTAGCGCCATCTAGGTACTTTATTTTGAAGTCTTTTCATCTTTTGCCTGCCCTGTTCCCTATTTTTTAGGGTCGGTGGTGTAATATGCTTGTGTGTATGCTTCTTCCATTCGGCGATTCGGCACTATATCCCTCCTTTGTTTTGAAATTTCCATTTCAAAACACCGAGGATGCAGTCACTATTCGCAAAGAAATTAATTCAAATATAATTTACTAGATGGCGCTTAAATAATATATTTGACCGATGTGCTACAGCGCCATCTACTATAAAAACATAGAAGCTCTTGAACTATGATACAATGAAAAGTTCAAAACTGTTCTCATAGAAGGCTGTTTCATATATTTTTTCTTTAGTACATAAACAGCAAAACACTCGTTAAGCTTTATAAATCCACGATGTTCAAAATGGGCAATAAGTTTGTTCATCACGGAATGTACAGAACATTTTATGTGCTGTAATAACTCTAGACAAATCCCAGCAATTATTCATTACGACAGTACTTGAGATACCATAAACAACAATGATAAATAAGATGAGTTAGAAGATAATGTAATGGTAGCGTGAGGAAAATACAAATGCATGGAACATTTTGCTTCTCAAAATGAAATACGGGAATCTCTTAATGTTGTAGGCGTTACACCAGCTTTCAGACTTTTCACATGGCCTCATAGGATTAAAATCCTAACAGGCCATGAACCTAAGTCTAAAACAATCATAATCACATTGTGAACCTATATTTATTTTACAAAATTCTGTACGTGACTTAATCCCTCCCCCAGGGAACTCTATTGGATTATTGTAATTAAATAAACAAACATACTAATAAACTTGTTTGTTCGTTGTTATTATTTTGTTTTCGTATAGACACGTGCCGTGTACGCCGACGTATTGAAACCCATGATGCTTCTCAGGGGACCATCATAATTATGATATGGGGATTCAGTGGAAAATACATAGATATCTAGAGCACGATTTATAAAATGAAAGGAGTGTGGTGACTCAGATGTAAAATGTTAAGGTAAGAATTATAGGAACAGAAATAAGTTCATTGTGATGAGGAGAGAAAGGGCACGTAGTAAAAAAAAACCGGCCAAGTGCGAGTCAGACTCGCGCACCGAGGGTTCCGTACAAACCTGTAGGTATATAAGTAAATGGTAGTAGGTATAGACCTGAGTATTTGATATTAATTTCAATTTATGACGTATTAAAAAAAAACTACTTACTAGATCTCGTTCAAACCAATTTTCGGTGGAATTTTGCACCGTAATGTACATCATATATTTTTTATAGATTTATCATTCTCTTATTTTAGAAGTTACAGGGGGGGGTACAAACATTTTACCACTTTGGAAGTGTCTCTCGCGCAAACTATTCAGTTTAGAAAAAAATGATATTAGAAACCTCAATATCATTTTTGAAGATCTATCCATAGACACCCCACACTTATGGGTTTGATGAAAAAAAAAATTTTGAGTTTCAGTTCTAAGTATGGGGAACCCCCAAAATTTATTGTTTTTTTTCTATTTTTGTGTGAAAATCTTAATGCGGTTCACAGAATACATCTACTTACCAAGTTTCAACATTATAGTTCTTATAGTTTCGGAAATAAATGGCTGTGACATACGGACGGACAGACAGACATGACGAATCTATAAGGGTTCCGTTTTTTGCCATTTGGCTACGGAACCCTAAAAACCTGCATCTTAAACCTGACGGCCATTGTCAAATGGGAAGGCCAAAAAATAACAGTTTGACTGTGTGAATGATGTGGAAATGATCCGAGAGTGTGGTGTAAATGATGTATGTGCGTATGGCCGAGAATGAGAATTTGACTGGTGACTGCATTAAATCGAGTAGGATTACTTTGGAAAAAGCTGTGGCAATCCCAATGTAATAAAGAAAAATACTTAAAATCCGGTTAAACTTCGGGTTGAAGTAAGTTATCAC
This sequence comes from Achlya flavicornis, assembly GCA_947623365.1. Lineage (NCBI taxonomy): Eukaryota > Metazoa > Arthropoda > Insecta > Lepidoptera > Drepanidae > Achlya > Achlya flavicornis. Next base: position 14,907,971 of record OX392478.1, read on the forward strand.
AACGTAGTCCGGTCCATAATTGGATATTCTCTTTCATACGGTCCATAAAAAAATATCCAATATCATATTCCGTTAACGGCCGGGCGACGGGTCACTCGGGTAATTTTATTGACACGTTACCATGGACCGGGTGGTGGACACGGCAGAGCAATGGCCCGGCAAATTTGTCTCTGTTCGAGAAACAAGACGGAAGACTGATTCGCAGATGTATTTGTAAGTCTTTTTCATAGTCCATATTCAAATTCAAAATTCAAAAATTCAAATTTCAAAAATCATTTATTCAAATAGACCTTCGCAGGCACTTATGAAAAGTCTGACTCTAATACTCTAATACCGGTTCGGAAGGTTGCATTTGCTGAGAAGAGCCGGCAATAAACTCAGCAATTACTCTTTTCAAAACAGGCTTAGATTAATTACATAATATTTACATTCTAATCGCACTGAAAACAATTGCGTGCCCCGGCGCGGCGGCAAAATTACAAAGTAGACTGAAAAATATTTAATAAGTAAATAAATAGCAAACTTAAGCAGACCAGCCCCCACAAGCAGCACCTGTTCACAAGTATGACGCGTGTGGCAGCCATCGCCCTCCTCGCCATATTGGAGGGAAGTGAGCGACCCGTCACACGACGCCGCCGCAAGCAAAGGCCTTAAAGTGAGCATGACTTACTTAAGTCTGCCTTAGAAATAAAAAATAACTAAAGGGAAACACTAAACACACAATTTGTTATCACTGTGACTATTGACAAGCTTAGACTAAATATCACAAAATAAAAAAATATAACAATTAGACATAATATATCATCCTAACTATCCTAATATTGTATCCTATCCTAATCCTAATCCTGATCCTTATCCTGATTATTATATAAATGCAAAAGTGTGTTTGTTTGTTACGCCTTCAAGCCTCAACGGATCATCATGAAATTTTGCATGCAGAAAGCCTATGGTATGGAGAAGGACATACGCTACTTTTTATCCCGGGAATGCGGGCCACGAGGGTCAGCTAGTAATATTATAAATGCGAAAGTGACTTTGTTTGTTTGTTACGCCTTCACGCCCATGAAATATGACTAAACCAAATCGAATAGAAACAGCACCAGTAACTTGAAAACTTTTCCAAGTTTTCTATCGATCTCTCGGTTATCTTTCGATCTTCCGATCGAAAAGCATTGCAATAACTATTATTATCTAGCTGGCGGCTGTCATAGCAAAAACAGTGTATAATCTATGCGAGGACTTTGAAAGTAAACAAAAGTGTATGACGTGGTAGTAAATATTACAGAACTCTAGACTGCTTGCTGTGTGCACATTTTTTTTTTTTTTTTATTTTTTATTTATCCTAAGTTACACCTTCTTTAGTGTTCCCTATTCATATACAATAGTGATCGCGGAACGCGGGTGAATGCAGAACTCTAGAACTCTCTCAGTGGGATCGGGGCGCCTAAGTAAGCAGAACTGTAAGCCTGTCGACTGCCGAATGCCAAGCAGAAAGCATGGTGCTTATTTGACTATATTTCATAGAAATCCTAAAACAGATAAAAATAGTACGTGTATCTATGTCTACAAAATAAAATTTAACATAAAATTAGCTATATTTTATATACTCTGAGGCTATATTGACCAGCGGGCGGGGAGCTTTTTTCGCCAACGCGTCAGCTTGGCTAGCCAGCCTCCTGGGAACCTTGCCGTTAATCGGAAGCAGCGGCAGACTAGAGGAAATTTTCTATATACTTATAGATTGTATTTTGTACATATTTGTAGTAAATAAAGTTTATCTAAGTTAAAAAAAAAACATTATCTATACCTACCCATTTAAAAACGGTAGGATAGCTAATAAAAGAATCCTAATTTAAATTATAAACAGGCACGGAGGACCCTGTCCACCATTTTTTTTTACCGGAACGTATCACTGATGCGGAAGCAATAGTTAATAGGTATATTATAAAACACACCTTTCGATTACAAACATAATGGAATATCGCCAATCACTCAATTTAAAAAGCTGTTACCCATCATTTGATGGGAATACATTAATGGTCATTTTATGGGTGAATAAAGTCACCTGTCGACGCGGTCACCATGAAATCGACCGCGACTCGGGGCCCATTAAAGTGGGTTTCTTTAGTCCATCAAATGATGTGGAATATTAAACTTATAGGTAAATGGAGTGAAGAGCAACGCCTAATTGTAAGACCGTTTTAAAATCAATGAAGATTTAAATTAAGATGATTGTCTGGAGGTCCTTATTTTCGATACGCATATTGTTATAAGTAAATTAGTTGAGACATCTGATACCGAACTAAGTAGAGATTAGTTCGGGACCAATATAGACAGATTGTGTCTGTTATATCAGTAACTGAAAAATAACTATAAAATATGAGTTGTATTTCGAACCGGGGTGTAGTCATTTTTGGTAACGTTTATAAGTTCCTTATTAGAAGATTTTTAATTGATTTTATATCTAATGGTGCGTCCATGCTACGCAAATCGAGCACGAGCCGAGCCACGAACGAACCTACAACGAGCTTACAATGAGCACGAAGCGAAAAACTGACGATCGGGCTCGCAAGCCCGTCCACGCTACGCGAATCGTGCTCGCAGTGTGCTCGTTCGTGGCTCGGCTCGTGCTCGGTACGCCAAGCATGGACGCACCATCAAGATAAAATAAATGCAAAGAGTATGCCAAAATTACATGACAGAATTACGCGTGCTTCATCTGCCTGAAATGGTAGAATAGGTATTGACAAAGTTATGCAACTAACTGACCCAACATGACAATATAAACATTTTATATTTAAGAAAATCATTAATATCAACTTTGAAGACATAAAACAGTCATTATAAGACATAAATCTCGAAGTATGAACTAGAAAACTGTCGAAACTTCTTTGTCGGGTGAAATTATGCCCAAGGCGGGAGTAATGAGGTCTTACAGACACCTGGGGGCCTACCACAAGCTTTTAAAACAAGGTTAAAATAACCTTATTTGTGTTTTGTCTTGTTTTGACGCCGGATGTCAAAGAGGGACAAAAGACAAATAAGGTTATTTTAACCTTGTTTTAAGAGCTTGTGGTAGGCCCCCTGACGTGATTCAACTTTAGATCCCATCTGTTCACTTTCGGGGAAGTAAAATCTTTTGAGGTTACTAAAAGAGGAGTCTGATGCAAAGCTGAGATGACGACGCGACGTCTGGATTATTTTATTCCTAGTATTTTTAACTACTTGCGACGTCATAGTAGTCTTGTTCATAGAAAAAATAAGCCACTGAAGCTAGGTGTAGCTTGGGATAATCTTGGGATAAACCCCAAAACAAAATTTCCATTTAATTTTGAGCCTCCAATTTTATTCAATTTATACAAACTGCTGTTGAATAAAAAATAAATATTCGAAATTTAATATTTTAATAAAATATTCCAAAACATCTATCTGAATTTGAAAAGCAAATAAGTATTCCCCGCGTTCGTATAAAATTCGATTCTTTCGTATTCTACAATCGATTCAACGATTTTAATTCGATTAATTCAATGGCACCGCCGGCTTCACAATCAAAAGCACCTAGTTTTGGATTCGAACTCATAAATATGTAGGGTTTGCGTGGATTGCTGAGGGCAATCGCATTTATGAATCTCTAGAGAGTTTAAATATTCAACCTCGTGTGCGCTCTCCTGTTTTCTATTCGATTATGTTTCATATAAAAGTTGGAATGTATCGAGAGGGCTGTTTTGATATATTTATTGGCGATTTGAAGCACATGGTGGCAAGATAAGCCTCGATTGAAATATTGTATAAGTAACTTATAATAATATAAATATTTTATAAAAAAACAGAATACTCTTACCGAGGTTTATGTCAAAATGTGTAGTCTCAGTGGAATAACTATTTTACCGCAGGATTGATCGTCTTATGGTGCGTCCATGCTTGGCGAACCGAGCACGAGCCGAGCCTCGAACGAGCACACTGCGAGCACGATTCGCGTAGAGTGGACGGGCTTGCGAGCCTCGAACGAGCGCGATTGTCAGTTTTTTCACGTACAAAGTTGGTACAAAGGGATTCGCATCGTGCTCGTTGTAGGTTCGTTCGTGGCTCGGCTCGTGCTCGATTCGCGTAGCATGGACGCACCATTTAGAATTGACAAATCAAAGCTAAGACACGTCAGTTTCGATCAATACTCATCAAAAGTATTAATTTAAAGTATTTATTAAAACGAATGCGGCAGTTTTCATATTTTTGATCATAAAGTAAGACTATAAAAATTCAAAATTTAAAAAATTCCACAAAAAGTCAATTATGTATAAATCAAACGAATATTTATAATAATTTTCACATTTTCTGTCCATAAATCACCAGTATATTCAAGCCATTATATACATTGAAGGTATTAACATAGAGTATAAATTAGGTTGAGTATGTTAGGTGAGGAGAAGTAAGGAATAAGGAAATGTTATTAGAATATTAAATTATGACGGAGAGACCGCTTTCCCTAAACCTACTTTCAGAAAAGTAGGTTTTCGAAATTATAAACTTGTTGACAATTTTCTTTCAATGTCTGATAATGTTTTTAATAAACCGGAAAATTATTATTCGTTTTAATTAGGATAGAAATTTTGAATGCATGTGTAAATTGGATTACAATGCAATACTATTATACCATGGAGCTGATCTGATAATGGAGCCGAAAGATCGCCAATTTTTTTTTTATGTCTAGTGATTGACTATAGGCAGACGGGCCTGCTGATGGAAAGTGGTCACCGTCGCCTACAGACATTTGTAATACCAGTGGATTACCAATGTGTTGCCGACCTTGTAGAGATCTTAAACGCCTCTTTTGAAGTATACCATACCTTAGCGTTGGGGGAAAACCTTAATAAGGCCATGGGAACTCATGGGGAGACTGTAGTAAAACGACGTAACCTCATCGAGTTTGGGCTCGTCGCATCGTTTGATTCATCTTGATGGTTCTATGGTCCGATGATTAAGAATACTATAAGAAGACTATTATTCAAAAACTCAAGTAATAAATAATTGAATTTTATGTTATTGTGTTTTATCAAGGGCCATCAAACAGCTGATCTACCAGTACACCATACCATACACTGTATTTGAACATAACATTCTGACATCGTCTTTCATAATGTAGTTTCTTACATAATTATTTATGAAAACGTTTTCGTATATAATATGTATTACTAGCTGTCCCCCGCGGTTTCACCCGCGTTCCCGGGATAAAAAGTAGCCTATCTCCTTCTCCATACCATAGGCTATCTGCAAGCCAAATTTCATGATGATCCGTTGAGTAGTTGAGGCGTGAAGGTAACAAACAAACAAACTCACTTTCGTATTTATAATATTAGTTATGTAAGATTTTATTTGAAGCGCTCGTTGTGTAGCATGATTAGCCGTTCTTAATCGATCGGCAAAGTTAAGCTTCGTCTGTCGTGGTCGGTACCTGGATGGGTGACCGCCTAGTGGTATTTCAAATCGAGCGTTTCCGTGCTTCGGAAGGCACGTAAAGCCGTTGGTCCCGGTTATCACTAGTCGTTAAGCTAGTTGGATGCCTCCTAGGCGGCTCGAAGAATTCCAACAGTACGTTGACCACTAGCCTACCTCCACCAATCCGGAGTGGGCACGCGTGGTGGAGTATCGCCCAGTGCCTTTCACCCTCAAGGAAAGGCCTCTTGAAAGGAGGCCTGTGCTCAGCAGTAGGATATTATAGGTTAGTATAAGATTTTATTTATAACGGGCTTGTTTTATCTCTCCATAAAGAGTTACAATTTGTCACATATCCGAAGGCGTGGTACTTACATTACATAAAGCGTCAGGAGTTGCAGAACTTCTTATAAATCAACTCATTCATACGCATCAAAGGGAAACTACAAGTACAAAAATAATAAGAATACATTCTACTTAAAATACAATAGTACTATTCATACAATAGAACACAAGTGTGCTATGACGAATCACCAATTGTGAGTGCACTTCATTCAACCAACGATCTATAGATCGATACAGATCTGGTGTGAAACGATGGGTAATTTATGTCATCGTGTGACTAATTCGTTGCTTTTGTTAATGTGGGCTTACGGTTTTTAATATGGGGCTGGTGTAGGTTATCAATAATCCATAAGTAACAACCTTAAGTGATTAGCAATGTATGTCTAAATATAGCGACAAATTTTACTCTGTGGTTAAACCAAAGACCAAAGTTGGACCAATTTTTACTCTGTGGTTAAACCAAAGACCAAAGATGGACCAATGTTTAAAATGAAAGCCAAGTATGCGCTCATCATCATCATGGTTCATCATCATCATTACTGTTGTTAATGGTGATGATGAATGTGGTTCGATATATTTCACGATTCACTTCCCAAATTCAAAAGTAGGGTTCTGAAATCAATTCAACTAAAATAACTGTATTTTAGTTGTGTTTCAGTTTTATTATTGCGACGGGCCAGCTGGCACGGTTGGGCCGCAGGTCGTCAGTTCGATTCCCAGTTTCCTCACAGGACATACATACATGCAGTGTGCATGAACATGTTTGTATGTCTCGAGTCTGGGTGTAATTATGTATATTAAGTATGTATTTACAAACAAAAAGTAGTATATGTATTATATCAGTTATCTGGTTTCCATAGTACAAGCTCTGCCTAGTTTGGGATCAGATGACCGTGTGTGAGGAATGTCCCAGGATATTTATTATTTATTTATTATTGCCTCATTTTTTTATCATCGTGTTCAGTTTTTAATTTTATATTTTTAGATTATAAATTTTATTTTATACAGGATACTTTTAAATATTCGTACATATACGTTCCAAATGGTTCCAAATATGGCGAATGCTGTACACATCTATAATTGGTGTACATATCAGAATATTGTGACATTAATTTATAGTGTTATACTGAGTTGCTGACCAATTTTGATGTCAATTAACTCTGTTATTCACGTTTTGTGAACTTTTTTATTTTTATATTTTGTGTGTAATTGTGGTATTGTGTGTATCTTCAAAATAAACTTATTTTCTTACTTTCTAATAATAAATATATCAGACATTTTGTTGTCAACACCGCGGCACCGTGTCATTTAATTGAAAACTTTGTTTTGCAAACAAAAAGATTTTAATTCACATTTATCATGTATCAAACCAGTTTTATTCGTCACGCCAACAATATATTGCATTGCATTGTAATATTCATACGGGAGTGATCCGTAAGAACACAAACAAAAACCAACCTTATCATCAAAGCGATTCCAATCAAATTCAATCAAATTATTTTAATGAAATTTCAAACAAGCCTACTAACCAAATGAAACCTTAAATTCAAACGTAGAAGTTTACAATTCAAACAACGATAGTGGAGACCGAAAGCAACAAATAAAAACACAAATATCAATCTAACAGCAACCGCTGAAGATTTAAATTCATTTGCAGGTGGTAATTCCATACTATTTGAATTAAGAATAGTCGTAACAGGCAATTTTAGTTACAATGTGAATTAAGTTTTAAATGTATTAAGTAGTGAGTTGAAAAATCAGTAAATAAACTTTTTAATAGCCGTGACCTATTAGCAGTGACATAACATACGGTTGTCAACATGAAATTAGATTTATTGAAGGGTGAATCTATTTATTAATGAGCTGTATTATAAGCGGGTAAGATTTAAATTGCTTCGCTTGTTCTACGAAATAATTAGGGAGCGTAACGAGACACTCGACAGTGAGTTTGTTTGTTGTTACATATGACATGCAGCTTTTGTGATTTTGTTAAGTAATTATGCTTTTTGATATTGATAAATCTACAGAAAGAAGTCCGCAATTTAAAAAAGTTATGTTTGAAAAAGAAAACTTACTTTCTGCACTCCTTATTATATGTAACCCTTTAACCATAGAGTTAGTTTGTTCCCGTAGTATTTTTATATTACCTAGATTATTTTGGTTGAACAATGAAATAACTCACAAAAACTCAAAATAATACTATTTAAAAAAAGTGTACATTGTTAAGGGAGAAAATCAGTAAACCAAAATTAATGATCGATACAAACTCAACGACTTCCCACCCCACTAATTGATGACCGAAAAAATCACATCAGCAAATAAATCAAAAGCGACAATAGAGAACACACTTTAATGACAGTCCAATCGTAAATAAGAACAGGCTGATGAAAAACAAATTCCAAATCTGGATGGGTTCCTAATTCAAATAGATACCAATGAAATGATGACGCGTGGCGTTCTATACACCCACCAATTTAAATATACACCCCTGCAAATAGTAATTGAACTTTATGTCAATCGCAATAAGGCGCAAACATCAGATGGTTGGCAGTAGCGTAAAGTTTTCACTAGTACGGCTGCCACGCGGCAGCGCGTCTCTCCATAGATAATAAATGCTTTTGGCAAATAATTACTTTATTTGATTTTCGATGGATGATGGTCGTTGGGCAAATATTCGGTTGGAAGCCATTCGTGGGAGAGATTTATGGAGTGGCTTACATTGCATATCTTGTTTACGGCAAATTAGTATCGACAAAGAGCTGGAAAATTATCAGATGAGACAATGTGAGAATTCTGGAATGAAAATGGTATGTCAAAAGTGACCTATTAAGGTACCGCACACTTATCAGAGCCGAACGCATCGAACGAAACGAATTTTAGAATTCTACTTATGAAATCTCATCCAGATTCGGACGATTCGACGCGGGCAAGTGTGCTTTCATAAAACTTCATATTATACAGAATTCTTAAATTCGTTTCGTTCGATGCGTTCGACGCGTTCGGCTCGGATAAGTGTGCGTTCGCCTTTAAGGTGTTCTTAGTTTAGTGGGCACATTTTCGGGGGTGAATTAAATGTGTAACGTAGCGTAGAGGAAGACTTCATGAAAATCTAGCTAATAAACAAACAACATACAATTATTATTAAATAATTCCAATTTCCAATCACAAACTTCCGAGGCAATTTCTGATCCCAAGTATAACTAAGTACAAAGAAACACTACGGGCTACGGGACAAATCGGTCGCACTCAATTCGGGATTACGTCAGATCCCCAGATATACTACCGATCCGGAACTCAGAGGAACTTTGCTTATTTCAGTTTGTAAGTAGTGTTGTTAATGCTGGGAAAATGAATTCGTACCTGAACAAAAGAACAAATAATATGGAGTTGGTACGATGGAACTGTGCTTATAGCTTATTCTCAGCATCCGTGCAGCAGCATCAGCAGCAGTGTTTAGGCTGACGGACGTAATAAAGAAAGATAAAGGACCAATAGATAGATATAACAGGTGGAGATTTCGAGATGGCATATTTTCGAAACCTATGTTGGGTTAGTCATTCTGAACAACTTTTACTATGGGACCAATAGTGAATTCTCAAAATTTTTCTTACAAAATGAAAAGTATCAATTTTTTTTGAAAATCCAAAATAGGTTTCGGAAATATGCCATCTCGAAATCTCCACCCAGTATAATACTCTAACCTTTCCAAAACAGTATCAATTAAATTTAGCCTAAAATCAACAAAAGCCTTCTTTGAAATCTCAGGTTTATACACCCACGTAACCTGCCAAATCCGCAAAAAGTAATTAGTTTTAACTAAGTCAGATGAAGCTCTTGTGATTTCAATAAATTGGTTAGTTTGATTTTTTCAATTATTCGTAGGCATACGATACAAGGTGGAAATTTTAGAAGGGTCAGTGAGGGCAGCTACCTTAAGGGTTGTATCCACGCGAATATGGTCTTAGGAGACTATATATCCCTTATCCTATGATTGTTTGTCGAGAGGATTTGTTAGATTAACCCCAAGTCAAGGGATTAATGTTTGGGTTATTATCGGTAACTAAGTAGTATAAAAAAAAACTAAAGATTTCAAAAAAAAAAATACAGTCGAAACTACGATTTTCCACTCCACTATGAGCTCTGGCGACCTTACTCTCGCGCAGGAACACAACTTTACACAACATAAAGATATTTGGCTGCGGTATTCTGTAAGGTGGGAGGTACTTTCCCAGTGGAGTTGCTCTTTGAGCGAATTAACGGTATGCTCTACCTCTCTAAAATTAGCTTAATCAAAGCTTATATAATAAACAATGTGAAAATTATTTTTTCAAATTCTGAAAATGTCGTTAGATAGTAGTAATAACTCAAAACGTTAGGGATATTCTTCTGAAACCATATTCGTTTGGCTTCAACGTGGTGGTAATTTGCCCTTACTGACCCGTCTAAAATTTCGATCCTGTATACAGAAAATACCTATATTATTTTTCCTATTTTTTTTTTGATAATAGCGATTGAAACTTCTTGAATAATATGTTCCGTGAAATACCGAACACTTGGCAGCACTATTTGTGTAAGTAATTGTATGCCAGTCTGTGGCTCGGGTAAGAAACTTTGTCTGACTATTGATGATGATGATGATTAGCACTGTCTCAGCCAGTACAACGACCGACCCATGTCCTATACAACCATTCAAGCATCAACCACCATGTAACTAACTTAGTTTATAATGACTGGTACCTGAATAGTTGTATCGGAGTAACCATGGATAAACCGAGGAGTGCGTGGTATATAGGAGTGACACGCTCTGGGATGGGAGAGGACGGCCAGCCAACCGCAACCAGCTGACCACAATCGACCGACTGTTCAGCCTATAGCCAATATTGGAAAGTGGGAAGACGGGTATCATAGAGAGGGATGAGCGTTGGTGTATGTTGTCTTCTTTCTTCTCTCTTTGGTATTTAGTTCCTGGGTTGAGTTTGGTTATTTCTTTGTTGTTCATTTGATTAACTTCCTCCATGCTGGACCTCGATTTCGGAGAGCATAGCTTCTGTGGTTGAGATAGACAAATTCTGACTCTGCGAAACACTAAAATGGTTTTTTAATGAGAAATAGTGGCTTGTTAGTCGTAGTTTCTGAAAGAAATCTGAAGAATTATTGAAAGATCCTCTACTAAGAAGGTTGGTTAGTCATATGGTGCGTCCATGTTTGGCGAACCGAGCACGAGCCGAGCTACGAACGAGCACACTGCGAGCACGATTCGCGTAGCGTGGACGGGCTTGCGAGCCTCGAACGAGCATTCGTAGCGTGCTCGACTGCGCTCCGCCCGATTGTCAGTTTTTCACGAACACAGGGATTCGCATCGCGCTCGTTGTAGGCTCGTTGAAGGCTCGTTAAGTACGTACACGCTTGAAATCGCGAGCAACGAACGAGTCCTGTTCGTTCGAGGCTCGGCTCGTGCTCGCTTCACGTAGCATGGACGCACCATTAAGTTTCCTTCCATGTAGAAATTAAGCTTGCCCGTTTTTAGGGTTCCGTAGCCAAATGGCAAAAAACGGAACCCTTATAGATTCGTCATGTCTGTCTGTCCGTGTATGTCACAGCCATTTATTTCCGAAACTATAAGAACTATAATGTTGAAACTTGGTAAGTAGATGTATTCTGTGAACCGCATTAAGATTTTTACACAAAAATTGAAAAAAAACCATAAATTTTGGGGGTTCCCCATACTTAGAACTGAAACTCACATTTTTTTTTTTCATCAAACCCATAAGTGTGGGGTGTCTATGGATAGGTCTTCAAAAATGATATTGAGGTTTCTAATATCATTTTTTTCTAAACTGAATAGTTTGCGCGAGAGACACTTCCAAAGTGGTAAAATGTGTGTCCCCCCCCCTGTAACTTCTAAAATAAGAGAATGATAAATCTATAAAAAATATATGATGTACATTACGGTGCAAACTTCCACTGAAAATTGGTTTGAACGAGATCTAGTAAGTAGTTTTTTTTTAATAGGTCATAAATTGAAATTAATATCAAATACTCAGGTCTATACTACCATTTACTTATATACCTACAGGTTTGTACGGAACCCTCGGTGCGCGAGTCTGACTCGCACTTGGCCGGTTTTTTTAATTACCTTTTAATGCATTGACCATAATTAATGTTTCTAAAACAGGCCACTTGTAATAAAAATAAAAAAAAACAAATTGCGACATTTGAAAATGGAAATCTCTGGGAGTACTTATTTTTATAACCGTGGAGCGTTGTTTTAAAAATAATGCTAGTATTTCTTAAAAAATAAACGTATGTGATAGACGGACGAATGGACACTAGAGTGATTTTATAAGGGTTCCGTTTCTTAAGATCCGGTACTATAAAAAGGCGATATTTAATATACATATTTATATATTAAAGGCGATGATAGCTCAGTGGTAGTGACGTCGGATATCGAGACGAAGGTCCCGGGTTCGAATCCTACAATGAGCTTGAGCTTTCGGTGAAGGAAAACATCGTGAGGAAACCATAGCACGGTGGTAGGGTACTTTATAGTACCCGTCTGGCTGGCTACCACCCTCAAGTTGAAAATCTGTCGCCAAGCACCTATCGGTGTGTTCCGTCAGCTGCACTTGAGAGCCAGTTCCTTCTAGGCTTTGTGTGCTTATCACCTTCGACCACATCATCACTTACCATAGTGAGATTGTGGTCAAACACAGGCCTATACAAAGTAAAAAAAAAAATAAGATCCAAAATAGCGATTTCCGAGATTATCACAATCAGAGTAAAAGTGATTTATATTATTGTTTATCTTCAACTCTTATAAAATGAATTAAGTATATAATATTATATTAGCATTGTAGATTTAACAGAGAATGCAACTAAATCTGTGGTAATATGCAATTTGAACAAAGCAAATTGGTTCAGTACAAACCAATTAGTAGTGTAAATGTAAACTAATTTACAACATGGTTGTGCGTAGCTTGTTGCAATGTCTGCGGCTTTATTTCATAATTCATTCCAAATAGAGTACGGAAAATTAAAAAATAATAATAAACTCTATGCTATATACCTCTAGGTTTATTCTCATAATCGTGAATTCTACATGTCATACGTTTCTTTGAAGGCCTATTCGAACAAATCTAATTATCATTACCAGCATAAAATTTGGTGATGAAAAAACGACCCTTAATCAAATAGGTTTAAATAAATATAGACTAATACTTTGATTAAGGATACATCCAACTCTTAGGGGCTAAAACAAATAAAAATAAATAAAATTGCAAAATAATGTTTAATATTTAAATTTCTTCCGATTTTTATTAGAATATTTCAACAACTGCTATCATTATGAACGTCACTATGACAAAGAGAATGACGCAGAGGGAGCGTAAAACGTAGCTGTTACGCGCAGCAGCCTATAAAAGTTGGCCTGTTTTATATATTCGTGAAGTATGGCGACGTTCTTTCTAGGTATATTTATTTCTATGCCTCTGTGCATTCTACATGTCATACGTTTCTTTGAAGGACTATTCGAACAAATCTAATTATCATTACCAACATAAAATTTGGTGATTTAAAAACGGCCCTTAATCAAATAGGTTTAAATAAACAGACAGACTAATAAAAAAAACTATATTAAAATTCCAATCTACATTTGCAAGTTGTCAATAAAACATTATTACTGGATAGCACGCATCATAGCTTATGTCCCCCGAATTCCTAGCAGCACTTGAAATTCTTCGGCCTGTAATGAAATTACTCGTACTAGACGATATTTTATTGAGCAACCCTACGGACTCGTGTAATTAGTATGTGTGTTTGTCACTGCGTATATTTTCTAAGAAGTGAATTCAAGGGCGTCGCCAAGGGGGGGCAAGGAGGGGCAGCTGCCCCCCCCTAGAGATTCTAAAAAAATTGCCAAATATAATGCAACCAAAGTCCTAAGTCTTTTAGTTGATTTGCTTGAAGTTCAAGCCTTGAACAATCATTCCCTTGAATAAAAAAAAAAAAAAAAAAAAACCCGTTCTTCGAAACTCGAATGAATTCACCAATTCCACTCTTAATATTCCGTGTATGTATATAGTACTAAGATACTGTTGTTATTACAATCGCTGTAGATGTAAGGCTCGTAGTACAAGTGAAAAGCTTCATGTGCTGTCGACTTTACCTACAATTCATACCTACTTTTCTCAAAAGTATGAATTGTAGTAGGTAAAGTCAACTTGCCCCCCCCTGCGCCATCGGCTGGCGACGCCCTTGAGTGAATTTATTATGGATATATACCCGCCGTTTCATCCGATTCCCGGGATGAACAGCGGCATATTTATCCATGCCATAGTATCTGCTTGTAAAATTTAATTACGATTGATTGTTAATCATCATCATCATCAGCCTATAATGTCCCACTGCTGAGCACAGGCCTCCTTTAACAAATCAGGGTGAAAGGGAATGGGCAGATACTCCACCACGTGTGTCCACTGCGGATCGGTAGAGGTAGCTAGTGCTCAACCTACTGTTGGAGTTTTCTAGATAACCGGGAATAACGGCTTTACTTGCTTTCCGAAACGCACGATTTGAAACACCACTAGGCGGTCACCCATCCAAGTACCGACCGCGACGGTGGTAGCTTAACTTGACGATCGATTAAGAACGGCACGAGCGTTTCATTTGATTGCCTTATCCGTATAATAATATCCTTATGCGATTGTGAGTTTTGTTTGTTACGCTTTCACGCCACCGATAGTAAAATTTAGCATGCAGTTTGCAGATAGCCTCTGGTATAGAGAAGAACATAGGCTGCTTTTTTATTCCGGGAATGCGGGTAAAACCGCGGGGGACAGCTAGTTTATTATAGATTAGAAAGAGAATAAGAAAAGTCTTCGTAAAAAAACTACTTTTAAAAGAACTTTACAATAAAATATCGTAATATAATTTAGTTTTTTAATATTGTTCTCAAAGAATTGATTGTTTTATTTCAGAAGGTCGGAGCTTTGGTTAGTTAGGTTACCTTGACTTTCAGTCCACAGGTCTGATTCTCTGATAATGATCGAAAATAGACTCTACCTTGTTACCATGCTGCACCCTAACAGTATGAAGATAAAACAATAAAAAATATGTCTATAGACAATCCCAAGCGCGCTATAACCTTAGATAATATCAATTTAATCTTTAATCAGGCTTCAAAATTCATCCAATTAAATCAAACAAATAACATTCATGTTTTAAAATTTTATTATGGCTAATTGTAAACTTGTAAGAAAATATATTCATTTGTTCTTAAAACTACTACAATACGCTCGAGAGGCTTTCATAAATTATTATTTACATTATTAACAATATACCAATATAAATACATTCTGTATTTTAGACGTAAGATAATAAACAACTTCTTACTTACTCCTTTAATAAATTACGTTCATTACTCATCACAAAGTCCAAGGTAACACAAATTTTGAAAGGTCAAGGGTATTGAGAGAGATTTTGGGGTTCATAAGTGTCATTGTCACTGACCACGTCAATTTGTTCCTGATCATTATCACATGAAGACTCCGATTGATTTTTAGAAGAACATGACGTTTTTGAGCAGCAGCATTTCTTGGCGCGGCCCTCGTTTGAGCTCATCGGGGATTCTTCCTTCTTCAGCTTCACGCGGCGGTTCTGGAACCAAATCTTCACTTGCTTCTCAGAAAGCTTCAATCTCGAAGCGATCTCGATTCTTCTCAATCTCGACAAATACATGTTCATAGAGAATTCTCTCTCGAGTTCCAATAGCTGGGTACCAGTGAATGCAGTTCTGATACGCTTGCTTGAGTCCTCTTTTAGAGGAACGCGTTTCAGTTCCTTGGAATATCCCGGGAGTAATTCTTCAGGGTGAGCTAAAGGTGGGCTTGGAGTTCCATTTCTGCTTTCACTAGATAACGATGGTGAACGTTGGCCTTGACTCTTCGATGGAGACGTAGCAGTCGATTTATACGGATGGTGCAAGTATGGAGAAACTGACTTCTTTCTTCTATTTACAAAATTACTTGGTTCTTCTTCCGTTTTCACATAGGTTTCAAAAGCTCTCGGTTCTTGCGTTTGCTCGAAAAAGTCCGGCTGACGAGGCAGCTGATGAAACAAGGGATGACGAAAATTCAGATGCTCCAGAAACGGTCTGAATAGTTCCGGTGATCTTTGAGGATGTTGCAGTCCAAGAGATAGTAGATTATTCAAGTTTCCCGGATAAGGGTACGGCAGAAACTTAGGTCGCGCATCCAGATGATGTCCCATAAATGTGTAGGGATGTAACGGGTCACTAGACATTTCTGTCTTCTTACAATCTTTACTGTCACTAATAAGAGTATCGACTAAAAACGACCGGGACATTTTGTTTGTTTGGCTCTAGTTATCGCTTCGACGTTTGCTTCACAACTGATCTCTTGGGGTGAGCTCTTCTAAGTAACAATTATAAAAACTACCCCCACTTAGGGCACCCCATTGTAAATAAACACAATAGGTCTCACTCGAAGCGTTTTGGCAATTATTTGGCCCGTCCCACCCTTTTGTCGGTGAGCCGTCAACCCCAATGCTATCGAAAAAAAAACTGTATTGTTATGAATGGAAGCATTTTAGTAGCAATGAATAATTTTGTATAGGACGCTAACATCCCTAATATCTATCTCATTAAATCCAATTTGGTTACTGTTTTCGGTGCATTTATAATTTTAATCTTTTTAACTTTTTTTATTTATTAAAAAACGGTTTCTGTGGCCTAACAGTAACTGAGTGTGGCAAATTTTAGTTTTAAACATATAAAATTATTGGTGTCGATAGAATTTTATACGACTAGATTAAAATATTGCAATTTTTTTGTGAAACTAGCAAATATTACCAAAAATTTTCAACAAACACCTTCAACTACCAAAACATGTCGATCCCAACACAATACACACTATTAATTAAGTATGAATACCTTATAATACAAGCCGTATGGTACACGCGTGATCCTTGCAAAAAGAAGCCCTTGCAAGGGAGGGCATACATTAGCCCCGCCCTTTCAAATCCGAACCCTTAGCTACGAAACTAGTTTATGAAATATTAAAAGGGACTGCTAATATTGTTTGGTAGCATAATAATTGTGAATCAATTCATGTTATTATCATGTCAGTACTAATTTTATACTAACCTTACCGGCCTTTCATCGTAAGTGGTTTGAAATGGGATTCTTGATATAAAAGCTATGTGAATAATATCAACCCTTTTATCTCGTAAATGATTTTAGGGGATATTGTAATTTTATTCTGCATTAAGCTTTTCATACAGCTCTTATGAGGTGAGAAAAATCTAAAAGTTAATGTTTCTTTGCGATTTTTAACTGTTTTTTTTATGATTTAGAAATGAAACGAGGCGGTTTACCTTAAATACATCAATCTATATCGCTTCTCAAGTTGACCATATGATTGAAAGTATGTATAGTGGAGAGAAGAAAAGGATGAGGACTCCCCAAGTTCATGGTCATCATCATCATCAGCCTATAATGTCCCACTGCTGAGCACAGGCCTCCTTTAACAAATCTGGGTGAAAGGGAATGAGCAGATACTCCACCACGCGTGCCCACTGCGAATGTAAGCTAGTGATCAACCTACTGTTGGAGTTTTCAAGCAACCTATAAGGCCTCCAACTAGCTTAACGATTATCACAATTAAGTGATAACCGGGACCAACGGCTTTACGTGCCTTCCGAAGCACGGAAGCGCTTGATTTGAAATATCACTAGGCGGTCATCCATCCAGGTACAGACCACGACGGTGGTAGCTTCACTTGCCGATCGATTACGAACGGCTCATTATGCTAAACCACGAGCGCTTCCTACACCACGAGCGCTTCATGGTCATATACGATTAAAAGTTACCTAAAAGTCGAACACATGAGCACCGACAGGCTAACAGAGCGTTGTGCTCATTTCTTTTAATGACATTGAATAAGGTCAGGAAAATTATGAATCGTAGAACCTTAAGTAGTATTTTGCTATCTTTCAACAATACATTTAATACGTTAATCGTTGGATCAGCGCCACAAGATGTGACAAAGCTCCCGATACGTGGTAACGTTATTTCACATATATTCAAATTTATTGACCTGCGTCCTGGGGATGGGCATCATGGACTAAACAGAAGCTAACGTAATAAGATTTCGGCAATTTGGTTTCATGAATTTGTTAAAAATATTCGATTCCTCACAAAGCATAAACTTTTTTTCACGAAGTATCTTAAAGCTACAGAAGAATTTCTTATAATGTTTATCTACCGTCTTACAAACGAATCCGTCAAAGGGTTTCTGTCAATCGAGTATCGTTATCGCGAACAATTTTTTGCCAATTCTTTTTGCCATTGTTACAAAATCTGACAAACCCGAAAATGATCACGAAATCACAACGTACGCACAGAAGCGCAAACAAAGCGAAAATAACAATGTTACAGCAAATATTGCCGCTTGGATACATACGGGTATCATATCTGATTATAGTCAAAACTTTGCTTTACGAGTAACTCTTAATGCGAAGTCTTAGGAACTAGATTTCTTTGTAGATTGTCGATCCACCCTCGCTAACCATGGACAAACAGGCGGATGATAAAGGGTTATTATCGATGGCATCGAGCGAATACACAGATAATTGTATACGTGTCATGGTATCCCAGGTGGGATGTGAGATGGTAATGATTATTCCAAAAAAATATCCGGAGGTAATGATTTTGTATATCTGTACTTTTTACTAATGGGGTCTAACACGCTTGAATTATCCGCTAGAGGTGCTAGTATAGCACCATCCCAGAGGGCCAGCCACAAACTTTTCTTTTGTCCTTCTTTGATATCCGACGTCAAAACAGGACAAGACACAAGTAAGGGTAAATAATAATATTGTTTTAAGAGCTTGTGGTTGGCCCCCTGATAAATTATGGCAGACATATCTTCAAATCGCTACAAATCACTATTTTAGGCGAGTTTTGTCTTTTGGAAACGTATTTCCTCCATTGTTTTCGAAAAAAAGCGAGATTCCGCAACACTGGAGCATACATTTTATTTGTTTGGTTATTATTTTCAATTATATTGGCCCTGACGTGCTAAAAATACTTTAGACAGCGATAGGACCCACTTGTTAGCGGCGCCAACTGGTGGCCACAGAAACGTTAGTCCTCATTGAATAGGTTAGTTAAGGAGTCGAGATCCCAATCAAGTTTGTATAACGGAAAAACACCTCAATTTGATATTGTTAAAGTTGGAAGTTGAATATCCCAGCACAATTTTATATAAGGTAATCTGGGACATTTGAATCTACTCATAGCTCATAGCATATACATAATTGGACTGTTTTACAAAAAACTTCAAAGTACACTAAAAAGTTATCAAATCCTGATCTGATGACAATGGGACAAAACGGGAAGTATACCCTTCCAGATAAAAAAAGGATTTTCCATATCGGTTAATAAATGACGGAGTTATGAGGTAACAAACAAAAAAAAATACAACCAAAAAAAAGGATCTCAACCTCCTCCTTTTTTTGAAGTCGGTTAAAAAAGGAGGGTACGTTATAATTGGTACGTTACAGAGATAACATGGTGTAGGTACTCAGAGTTGTTTTAAAATCCAAATCGTATCTTATATTATCTAAAATGTATATTATAGATCTAATAAAGTAACTGTTATGTCGGTCCCGGTTATCACTTAATTGTGATAGTCGTTAAGCTAGTTGGATGCCTCCTAGGCGGCATGAAAAATTCCAACAGTAGGTTGACCACTAGCCTACCTCCACCAATCCGCAGTGGGCACGCGGGGTGAGCATCACCCTGATTTGTGAAAGGAGGCCTGTGCTCAGCAGTGGGACATTATAGACTGATGATGATGATGAACTGTTATGTTTAATAAATTCTGTGAAAATTCAAATTATGCAAAAAGCAAATTATGTATTGCGTATGCCAATTAAAGTTTAAGTAAACCTGCGTACGACATATCAAGTTGAAAAAAACCGAAACGCCTAAAATAACAATTGATACATTCAAATGCAATCAAAAGCAGAACGGAAATGACTCCAGAAAAGTCATTTAATGACCACCTGCACATTGTCCACTTAGAAATCAAGAATGGATAGTTTCTGAGAATGGGTATTACTTTTAAATGATTTAACAATGCTGACGCCTGCATGTCTGAGGCTGGACTACACGGGGTCCACTTGTTCGAATCATTCATACATTTTTACGTTCATTCATATCCTTAGCTACGGTGTCCATGAATGAAGTATCGACTCTATTGTATATCTAATCTATTGTATTTTCTTGAGAGGCTTGTTTGTGGTACAGGTACGTGTTTATTGCAATTTTATTTTGATTTATCTTAAAATTTATTTAAGTCTGTATTGCAACGTCATAAATGTTATTATTGCGTATAACTTAAGTTAAATAATTGTTAAAATAAGTATGTGGAAGTCGGGATTGTATTTCAAAAGCGTGGCGATCCTCTGGTCCATTTTTCGCACTATTGTGGATGTTTTAAGTTCATTAAAGTTACAATACAGATTAAGTTAATGCTATTTATGTAAACTAGATTTCGAACGGATATCCGAAGCTTTTTTTTTTCAATTATTGTACACTATTCTGTTTGTAGGTAGTGTCCTAGTTGTAATTTCTTATATTTCGAAGGAATCATTTCCAATATATTTTATAGAAAAGATGCGACTTCTTCGCCAATTAAATCTGCTAAAAGTATGCTTAATGTGTATTAATTGAATTATTCAGTTATCTGGTTGGACAGAACCCCGGTTCAGTTAGTAAATAAAAAAGTATTACTTCGATAATATTTTCTACGTATTTGCAAATTTTCGTGTAGATTAGTTGAGTGCTAGCTCAGACATAAAAGCAGATTATACAATGTGTTTGTACATTCGTTTTCATAAATAAATATCAGCTGAAAAATATAATAAAAAATATACGTTTATCTATTCGTCCATGATAAAGGTAAAAATATTTATAGAAAATATAGTAAAAGGTAATTAACTTTGACTGTATAAGAGGGGTGTAAGAGGGGGAGAGGGGTATGGGTAAAAAAAAATGAAAGTCACCGAACTAGTGTTAACTTTCAGTAACATCAAAGCATCAAATTAATGGACGCGAGTGGGCAGCGCCAAGGCAACTGAGCTGTGAAACCGTATAAGTACAATTTCATATAAATTGTAATTCTAGTGCAGAATATATCGGTGATTTTTATCAGTAAAAAATGTTTATGGGTTTACTATCGTTTTCCTATCTATCAACACATTAATAGATCAAAATCGGTTGATAAACAAAATTCGTTGATAGAGATAATTTTATGTCTAGACATTTTTTTATAAACTAGTTGGCCCTCACGGTTTTACCAGTATTCAGGAATAAAAAAGTAACCATGCCTCTCTCCATACGATAAACTATCTGAGCGCCAAATTTCACTGATACCGGTTCACATAATTAGTTGTGAAAACATAAAATAAATGGAGATACAGAGTTAAACATTTTTATTATTTATTTATTTATTATTAAAAGAATACAAAAAACTTTATATATAAAGTATAAGTGTAATTATCATTATTTATTTATCTACCTTTTCAATTGAGTAGTACATTTAGAAGAACCTTTTAATTTTATTTTGAAAACTTCATTAACACGGGTAAGGGGTAAGGAGAAGGAAGCGAAGATTAACTCTTGCAAAATCTCGTCTCAGCATTTGCCTAATTGAGATCTTCATGAATAATTTAATTTATCCTACAAAGATATATTAATTGTAAAGTACAGCTTTAGAAATGTTCATTTCGTTTCATTGTGAACTTTGAATACTTAGTAATTTGGTTGAAATGAAGGAAACAAGATACGACTTTAATTTATTTTGCTTTAGCGAGACTAATATCTACTGACAATAGAAGTTTCCAAGTTAGGTATCATAAAAAAAATACTTTTATAATAATAAGTATTCATTTAATTTTACGTTAAACAGAACTCATTTATTTGTACAATCTTTTATAAAAAAAAATACTAAGAGAAATATTAATAACAAAAAATAAACTTACACTATTTAACAACACAGCTCATCGTTTTAGAGTTAATAAAGCACGTTAGGAATGCTTTTAAAGCTGCATCGAACCTGAGACCCGTTGGGAGGGTGCACGTGTTTTGCTAACTACTGAGTCGGAGGGGTATTTATATTGGCGCGAAATCGCCAGCTAAATAAGGGTGAATTTTTTGTTTAGTATTTATTAATGAAGCTTTTTAATGTTTCGTTAAGTAATGGAAACATTGCATTCTATAATTTATTCATAATTTGAGAAAAAAAAAGTGTTTTGGAAGAAAAAAAAAAATTATAATTTTATACGAGTAGGTAGAATAAGATTATCAAAGTATTAGAATATATAACGTTTAAATATAAATTAATATCCTGGGACATTCCTCACACACGGTCATCTGATCCCAAACTAAGCAGGGCTTGTACTATGGAAACCAGATAACTGATATAATACATATACTACTTTTTGTTTGTAAATACATACTTAATATAAATAATTACACCCAGACTCAGGACATACAGACATGTTCATGCACACAAATGCATGTCCAGTGTGGGAATCGAACCCACGACCTGCGGCGCGTAAGGTGAATCTTAACCAACTGCGCCATCTGGCCCGTCAAATAATACCAACAATCATATTATGTAACAAAGTGATATATCTATCTATCTATACCAATATCTATGTACTTTCCTTCAATATCTAGGCCCCCAATTCTCGCATCTTCGACATCAATATCGCATTAGACATAAATTACATAATGCCCAAAACCATAGCGGATCTCTTAAGAACTCTTTACATTTTGACAGAAGCCCGCCATGCTTTTGTTCAATCTATAATAATTTGACATCGATGGTAAAATATGAATGGCCATGGAGTAGTCATGGAATAGTGTCAGAATAACAATGGTTTAATGAATAATGAAGCGCTCGTGGTGTAGTATGATAAGCCGTTCTTAATCGATCGGCAAGTTGTGGTCGGTGAGGCCTGGATGAGTGACCACCTAG
Organism: Achlya flavicornis; assembly: GCA_947623365.1. Lineage (NCBI taxonomy): Eukaryota > Metazoa > Arthropoda > Insecta > Lepidoptera > Drepanidae > Achlya > Achlya flavicornis. Next base: position 14,930,812 of record OX392478.1, read on the forward strand.
TGGTATTTCAAATCGAGCGTTTCCGTGCTTCGGAAGGCACGTAAAGCTATATATAAAGGTTATGCTGTTGGCGTTTGTTCCATAAAAACGTAATCCTTAGTTTCCTCTCTGGATAATGACACTAGAGCAATGATTATTCTACCATGCAATCTGTAGGTACCACTGTATGTTCCTCGGTTGTGTTTTCTCCATACTTTAATTATTGTAAGAATTAGGAACCTTCTGAAATCACAAAAACTTACCATTTTTAACGCCATTATCAGACGTCCAGCGAACAAAATTGACGAATATAAAACAAGAAACGAAAACCGACAGACATAGCCAAAGCCCTTTTTATATTTGATTCTTGTTTTTTTTTTTATCGATCCAGTTTTGGTGGAGAAAACCGGGGATTACGAAATAGTGATTTCGTCTAATTTAAATAGGTATAATCGGTCCAAGCTGTAGTTGTCTCTATCGCCCTCGGGCGGGATAGCTCGGGCACAGCGCGACAGCAATAGATATGTTTTAAACCTATTTTCCAAATTTCAGCCGTCATCCTCATCATCTTAAGTGTGATAGTCGTTAAGCTAGTTGGAGGCCTTCTAAGCGGCTTGAAAACTCCAACAGTAGATTGACCACTAGCCTACCTCCACCGATCCGCAGTGGGCACGCGTGGTGGAGTATCTGCCCATTCTCTTTCACCCTGACTTGTGAAAGGAGGCCTGTGCTCAGCAGTGGGACATTATAGGCTGATGATGATGATGAATGAATAATTATCTTGGTGCACTCTTCACACTAGGTAGGTCCAACTTCGATAAGGTCAATTGAAGAATCCAACTCGGCTGGGCAGCGTTCGGGAACAATCCTCAACCTTCAAGACCTATTTCTTACCTGTTTTTTAAGGAGTTGGAAGACTGTTCCACTTCAGAACATTCCCATGTCATTTAAAGGCTCAAGTACCATATTAATAGCTGTACAATGTACAAACCAGGTTCTTTGGCACCAAGTGGCACTTGAGAGATTGACAAATCGTAGGGAAAAGAATAGGGTGCGGTATAAGTGTAAACGATGAGCGTGTTGCATGTACACACGGCTACAGGTCAAGCTATACATTTCTAGTATAAGCTGACCTGATTGTACGGAAATCGTATACAATGCGAGTTCAGCTTATACTGGAAATGTATAGCTTGATCGGTAGCCGTGTGTACATAGTATGTTACTCTGCAAGGCAACCTGTTGTACGATGTTTGCTGCCAGTTTTAAGGTTAAAACTTCGATCATCTCTATAATGAAATATTTTCCTGAGAATCGCATGTTTAAATGCAACTTTATTATCTGGTTGCAGGGTGAAGGCCAACTAAGAAGCTATATCTTTATAATTACCTTTCACTGAAGAGACTGGTTCGCTAAAACTCTATTATGCTTCTAATTCAAATGCCTCCTGCCTCTAATAACTTGCACCACAGTACAATTTTGCACAACGTCACCCTTACCACAAAATGCAATCACAAATACTATTTGCCATTGTACTTTTTACCAATAAAATACATGAATCGCTTTTACCGCCGCTTTGTGACGCCGGCTCAGTTTTTTATTTATTTTTCGGGGTCCCGTAGCTGTGCTCAAAAAGCACAACATAAAATTGTAACACGAATAAATTACATAATATCGCACGTTGTTAAAAAACTGAAATTATTGTAATATTTTTTATATTTAACTAGCTGCCCGGCACGACTTTGTTCGCGTGGTGACCTACTAACCTATACCCTACCCTACCCTAGCCTAATACCCTACCCTACCCTACCTTACCCCTACCCTACCCTACCCTCGCATATTTCTTAATTTTTTCTTTCATAAGAACCTTCTCCTGACAATAAAAAACACAACAAAAAAAGAATTTGATAAATCGGTCCAGCCGTTCATTCGTGATGGTGTGACCAAGGGAAATAGGGATTCATTTTTATATAATATAGATTAGATACTTCTGTATACTTGTGATGATTTAATTGGATGATTTGAATTTAATGAAAAGTTCTTGATAAAATAATCCAATTTCATGTTAAATAATATTATTTTCTTTTTTATACTTCCTGTCACTTTATTATAATAATAAATAAGTCTATGTAAGTTAATAGCTCCAGGCTCCAACTCAATGACGTGGCGACCACAAAGTTGATACCAAGAAAAAGGGTCGAAGCTACCCGGAAAAGCTACATTGTTTTGATCCCCACAACAAACTTAATCAAAAGAAACTTAACTGGAGTTAGAAATTCACTTCCAGACTTCACTTCAAAGGAGTTACCTTGTTATATTATTACCTGTATTACATTTTTAGATGTATAAATAGATAAAAAGAGACGTCTGTTTTCATTCTAGTTGTTAAATTATTGAATTAATTATTTACAAACATTTGAGTTATATTTAAAGTCTACCAGCATCAGTCAAATTTTTAACAGACTTAAAATAATAGGAGGTTCTCATTTCGTCTGTATTTTTTTTTCAAATGTTATCTTACAAAAATCTTTAATTCACTACGGAACCTTTCCTAACTCGAACGCAACATATACTTTGCCATTGTTTTTTTTACTATACATTCTTAAGCTTTGTCGTCAATCCCTTGTAGTTCTTTGTTACTATTCTTTGATTGAGTGCCGTTTGTTTGAAAGAATAGCAAATTGAGCTTTGTGTTCAATTCATTGGTTCGCTTTATACTCAAATAACACTCTGTTAATGTTGATTAAAAGTTGAAACTATTGACTCGACAAATGACCTCAGAGAAACAATAATGGCGTAATTAAATAATGGCTTATGTAAACATTACTTGAGGTATTTTAAAGGGTATTGTAATTGATACCGAAGGGAACACTCTTCGGATTTTAGAAGACATAATTTTGCACTAGGATACTATTATGAACATTTATTCATTTCCTTCATTGATAAGTCAAAGTGATCACCACAAATATAAATTTAAAAAATCTAAAAAAACTGGGACATTCCTCACACACGGTCATCCGATCCCAAACTAAGCAGAGCTTGTAGTATGGAAACCAAATAACAGATATAATACATATACTACTTTTTTTTTGTAAATACTTAATATACATAATTACACCCAGACTCAGGATATACAGACATGTTCATGCACATCCTGCATGTCCTGTGTGGGAATCGAACCCACGACCTGACGGTGGAATCTTAACCAGAGTCCCAAACACGCCAGCTGTCCCGTCAAATATTAAAATATGTGGAATTTCGCGCTTCCAGGGCTAAACAAATGGAGTTTCAATTATCCACAAAATGTTGTTCAACCACAAGTATTTAGCGGCTTATATTATCGAGCCAAAGTTTTATCAGAATATAAGAAGCGATTTATATAACAAATAGCAGTTGATTTACAAATGTCACAAGCTTACAAATTATTGCGAGTTTGGAAGTCAAAAAAGCGAAACCGGAAAGGATCGCACCCATCAATATCTACCCTTACATGAGTAACCCTTTCGTTATTTATATTTTTATCGGATCGTTGGCGAAAGATGCCGGATGGCAAATGGCCGGAGGACATTCTTACTATCTTGTAAACAGCTTTTCATTTTGCGAATTTTGATCTATGAAATAGTGTTTGTTTTTGCGACAAAAAGTACAAGCGAAATTTTAAGTAGGAGGATGTTTGTGTTTGGATTTGTCAATTTATCAACTGGCAGTTGTTTGTACCTTAGCGAAAACCGTGTGACACTCATTCTGGATGGATTTATGATGTAGTTGGGGATGTGGCGATAAGAGAAAAAACAAAAGCGAGAGATGTAATCGAACAAATCCTTAAACTAAAGTGGAAATGGTCAGGACACTTACAAAGAGTAGAAGCAAACCGATGGGCGCAGGTTGTGACAAACTGGATCCCAAGAGGAAAGAAACGCAAACGAGGCAGACCTTTTAAAAGATGGCATGATGACATAGTATGCGTCGCTGGGAAACTATGGACAAGAATTGCCAGACACAGACAGGAATGGAAAAACTTGGAGGAGGCTTTTACCGCTTCTGGCGGTCCTTATACTAATAACAATAAACTAACAAAAAATATATAAAAACTATTTCTACTAACAATAACATTAAATTAAATACATTTCTTAGCTATTTTTTGTATATGTAAATTTCTTTAACTTTTTTAATTAATCTGTGTAAGTAAGTATAAGGAATCTAAATAAAAGCTTTTTTATTTTATTTATTTATTTATTGGGGATGTGGCCTGATTGCCCATCGCCCCCTGTGATAAAAAGACACCTAGGTTTTAAACTCATAAGCACCAGTACTTACAGCATTGAATGCTACAAAGGCTTCCGGTAAGACCAAAGGATCTCACTCTATGGTGAAGGTTTGTCCTTTTGAACCATTATTATCAGGCCTTTCCAAAAGTAACCTTAACTTTCTGCATCTGTCAATTCAGTCATCCAAACAGTTAGCGGTACCTATCTTGGCTTGAGATGTGAGATGAAAATCTAGGACAAGTTATAAAATTAACAAGGACATTTAAAGGTTTTACCTAGCAAGGAATCTATTTCAAGAAACTTTATTCAGAACTCGGGAAGTAACCACGCTCAGTTATTGTAAATCAGAGGTGAAACTGCCTTCAGTCTCCCCACAATAGATCGATTTCCGTATAATACTAGATTCTGCTCTAATTTTTAAACTCTTGAACATTGATTTAGTGTCTTGTGCATTTGGACGAAGGTTTGACTGAAAAAATCTAAATCTTAAGGAAAATGGAAGAATATTCCTGAACGTTGTAACGCAATAGATCCGGTAAAAAGGACTATCTTTAAAAATGATAATTACTAATCTTTAGAGATTAGTATTTTTGAATATACTACAAAATCAGGAGTCCAAGGTTTGATGGATAATTCAGGAATTTTTAGTAGTTTGATATTCATACGTATCCTAGCACCTAAACTGAACAAATTTAATATAGAAATAGCAAAAGATCATGTTTCTTGAACATATTAAATTTCAAACCAGCTTTTCAACGATTTTGAATGTATCATTGCCAAGCTGAGGGGAGGACATAACGAGCGAAATGACATAGCAGTATTAAACGGCAGTCGGTACGAGTGCGCGAAACTAATTATGTTTTGGCGTAACACATCGGAAATTTCATTTGAGACCATCACCCCAGCAATATGTTGCATGTGCAATACAAGCTTGCATTCGTTACGGCATTCGATTTGTCTGACAAACAAATGATAGTCATTGAATGTATTATGGAACATTGAAAGGACAGTTTTGATTAGCGTTGGATATGATTTGTGATATATTTCATGTGAATTGTGTTTAGAACGGTCTTTCTGTGAATAAAGATTTGCTGGATAATATAGATCAAACAATGAAGGAGATAGAGGACCTTGAAATAGCGTGAGAAAGGACCTATGACCCGTTTCATATTACTTACTAAAGAATCAAACCTTAAATCTTTAGTCACATCTAGATTTTAATGATAGAAAAAATAACCTAAAAGTCCGGGATATATAAATTAATCTTCAATTGATTCCTCTTAGACTTTTATGGTATTTTGATATGTAGAAATAGAGAGAACTCTTTGTAGACGCGAATAGTGATGAAGGTATGTGAGAACAGCTTTAGTTCTCTAGCTAAGTTAGCTATATGTACCTATACCAAAATTACCTTCACTTTGATCTCCAGTGTTATAAGCCAAAAGAGGTAATGCACCTAGGGCCTAGGGTAATCAATAAAGGGTCAATATTATCATCATTCTTCTGTCACGGCATAATTCTTTGAACGAAACGAATCTCCACAGAACAAGTGCTAATTCTAATAGGCATAGTTACCCTTTCGTTTTATATTTTCTAACACGTGTGGACTCCCTGTTACTAGTGACATTCGAAGCTAATGTGATGTGTATAATCTGTTTTACAGTTTACAAACTGTTCGATCAAGTTTTTTAATGAACTACGCAAAGGGATGTAGATATTTGGTGTATTTAAAGATACTTTCTTTCTTTATAAATGTTTACAGTTTATCTATACATATAAAATGCTTTGTCCTGAATGACTGACTGACAATCAACGCACAGCCTAAACCGCTGATCGTAGAGACCTGAAACTTGGAGGGTGTGTTCTTTGTATGACGTAGGCATCAGATAAGAAGGGATTTTCCGAAATTCTACCCCTAAGGGGGTGAAAAATTGGGGCAAAGTTTGTATGGGACAACGTGATTCCTTGATCCGATCTACTTCAAATTTTGCATAAACATTCTTTAACCTAATTGACGGAAGTGTTGTTTCATATTTTATTGAAACTCATCGCCAAACGGGGTTAAAAAGGGGTAGAAAGTTATTTTAGGGGTGATTTGCATCGAATTTGGTATCAATACTCATTAGTACTTTTGATTTAAATAACATTTTTTATTTTGACACATGTTTGAAATTTCAATCCGATTTTCACAGATTACAGAATAAGGCAGATGGAGTGAACGGAACACGGGAGTGAGCCCAAAAAAGCACATACCAGAGGGGCGATTACGTAACTAAATTTCAATCATTTTCGAATTGAAATCGGTTCAATATAGCGGTTTTCTGATATCTTTTTTACGTTCTGATAAATACAAATAGTGGTTCATTAGAAATGGAACCATTTCCGATTTTGTAATATTTCTACCGATTCAGAGGTTATTTCAATCGGAATTTCATTGCAATAAAGTTACGTAATCCACGTACCGGTATTCGCTTTTGAATTTTTTATTTGCTTTGTTTAAAAATCTTTATTTAACGAAAACACTTTCTTTTTAACAAATTCAAAAGCGAAGACCAGGTATATGTTTTTCAATTTGTACCTAATTGCTTTTTTTGGCTTCACTCCCGAGTTTAACACGCTCTATCTGCCTTTTGTTCTGGAAACTGAAATGCTCTTTAAAATTGGAATGTCAAATATTAAAGAATATTTCAATCGGATTAGGATTCGTAATTTGTTTGGAAGTTCCTTTTCTCGGACTTTTGAGGGGATCGTTGCGTTTTCATTTTTCTTTTCATAAATTCGTGTATTTTGAGTTTTGGACGGTAACTGACTGCATGAGGACTATGTGAAAGAGATTTATTGTGACTAGAACTTATATAATATAACTGGAAATTGGCAAAATACACACACCGTGTGACCCCAATGAAAAAGAAAAAGTTCATTTTCTCTATTTCATTAGAATATTTTGATTGTAGTTAATTTAATTTCTTTCTCATTTGTTGTTATAATAATTAAATAAGATTCTTTGAGTTCGATTTTTTAGTGTAGGTATAAAACAGGTTTTTAGTTTTAATTGTAAAAATATCTGTGTTTGATTTGTTGGGTCTAATAATCAGTGGCGTGCATTGGTTTTCGAAGGAGAAAATTCAAACCGTAGGTACGCGGGTGAAACCGCGGGGGTCTGCTAGTCGATCAATATGTGTAATAGTATTAATACTAACATCATCGTTGTTAGCCGGTGTCCATCAACTGCTTGCTTCTTCTTACACTTACGCCAGTCATCTCAGATGATGTTACAATCGTCTTTAGGCATATACTTATTTGCCACGTTTGTTGTAGTGTCTATCAATGTCGTCACGGTAGGATAGTCTGACTGACCTCCTTTCCCTGTTTCCAGTAATACGGTTACTGTCCTATCATATCACATGTCAATGCACAGCTTCCGGATCATCGAGTCAGTTACATGGTCTGTTACTTAAAACTACTACTGTACTGGTCTGGTACTGTAAGAAGGATGCTTTGGTTTAGTTTCAGATACGATGCAATTGATTTGGAACTGATCTGGTATCCATTTAAGAACAGTAAGATTATCTTTATTTTGGTAGCATGTATTTAATATGAAAGTATTTAGATACTTCAATATAAAATATATACATATAATACATCTTTTAAACCATAATTTCAATATTAGAATAAATATTAGTAAGTTCAATAGACTGTTAAATAATAGCGTAATCGTTCAATATGGCGCCAAATTGAACTGTGACGATACATCCGGCGGCCGCGTGCCGGACACGTTCGACGTCACTTCCGGTTGTTTATAACAGGAAGCGGGAATACTACTAGCTATTAAATGAGATTATTTGATGGTCATATTTATAATTGAAGGAGGAAAATTCCCATTCATAATAAATACAGATAAATATGAGACAAATAATATTATATTGTTTCTTTTTTTATACCACTAAGGTGGCTAACAAGCATACGGCCCGCCTGATTGTAAGCAGTTACCTACCGTAGCCTATGGACGCTAGCAACACCAGGGGTATCACTCGCGCGTTGCCGAACCTACATACACACACTTGTTGTTGTTTGCCACATTAGTGATATAAAAGGTCGAAGTAATCTTGCCGAGTTTCGTGACGGTTCTTCTTAGTTAAAGGCCGAATTCCGATCCGGTCGCGGTGGTAGTTGTGTTCAATAACTTGACATTTGATAAGTCTTCTTAGTATCTAAATTAAATAAATGACTTTGACTTGGTACTTAGTCAAAATACCCCAGAGTCTGAAGACAAAGGTCTTCAATTATTGCGTGTTACCAGTGATGAAATACGGGACAGAGACGTGGTCTTTCACTGCTGGCCGCATAAATAAGCTCAGTCACTCAGCGAGCTATGGAACGAGCTATGCTCGGAATTTCTCTACGTGACAGGGTCCGAAATGAGGACATTCGTAGGAGAACAAAAACGACGGATAAAGCTCGTAGAGTTAGTAAGCTGAAGTGGCAATGGGCAGGCCACATCGCTCGAAGGTCCGATAACCGATGGGGAAGAAAGGTTCTTGAGTGGCGACCACTTACTGGAAAGCGCCGAGCGGGACGACCTCCCACTAGGTGGACCGACGACCTGGTCAGAGTCGCTGGGCAAGCGGCCCAGAATCGTTCGAAGTGGAAATCAATGGGGGAGGCCTATGTTCACCAGTGGACATCCATGGGCTGATATGATGATGATGATGGTGATATTTAGATACACGGTAGCAAAAACTCTGAGAGAGGTAGAGCATAGCGTTAATTCGCTCAAAGAGCAGCTCGACTGGGGAAGTACCTCCACCTTACAGAATACCGCAGCCAAATAACTTTTTGATGTGTAAAGTTGGGTTCCTGCGTGTGAGTAAGGTCGCCAGAGCTCATAGGGGAGGGGGGAAAGGTCGTGAGCGATGCCTCGTGTTGCAAGCGTCCATATGGCTACGGTAATCGCTTACCATTAGGCAGACCGTATGCTTGTTTACCGAACTAGTCGTATAAAAAAAACTCAACTTACACCGCTTCAACACAATTACATACTACAGTTACAATACATAAATACAAATCGATAACCATTAACATAACTTCAATACCATAGTACATTTTACCATTCGCTACGGACACTCGAGATTTGTGAAATTTCATTCATAAAGTAGACAAGAATTTCACTTACTTATTCTGAACTTATGTATGAATGAATGGAGAATACAATGTGTAAAATATGTGAACCATTCGGGTGTGAAATGTCACCTTGTTTAAGTAGCGGCTTCTTTGACTCGTGTGAGATGCGTTTTACACGCTCATGGTAGGGCCATGCAAGAAGCGGGTGTTTATAAGCGGCAGCGATTTGGTAAGCGTATTTGATTAGGATTTTTAGCGATGATAGCTCAGTGGTTGTGATGTGACCAAGGTGGTGGGAATCCTACAATGAGCTTGAGAGTTCGGTGAAGCAAAACATCGTGACAAATATAGCACGGTGGTACACACTTTGTAGTATTCATCTGATTGGCTATTGCCGACTGCCAAACCTAATAAAATTCAAGTTATATTCAAAATTCTATACATATTTAAAAGGTTAATAATTTTTTGCTTTTCAGTTTTTTCGGTGGTATTTTTTTTTTGTTAAAAAGTTTTTAATTTATAATTTTTTGTGGCTATAATGTACTAATTACTACATGCTTAATGTTTGATTACTTTTATAATGTAATACACAAGTCACCATTAAAATCTGTGAGTGAACAATAAATCACCCCTATTTTCCCACCCTTAGGGTAGGTATTTTTATCCAAATTAATATGAGACTAACTTCGAGGTATACCCTATCCATTAAAAATTATCAAAATCGGACTACTCTGTAAAACGTTATGAGTGATCATAAATAAAAAAAATAAAAAAAATACGCGTTGACTTGTAAACCTCCTCCGTTTTTTCGTCGGTTATAAAGTACACTACCTCTGGTACGTGGCGCATGGAAGAGAAAATTTTATAATAATATTAGCAAGTGAAAGATAATGACCCTCATAGAGCGGTGACATATTAGTTATGATTTCATTCAATAAAATTGGAAGCAAAAATGTTGTATGCATTTTTGTGTATTATTTTGAGCTGAAACTTTTTAAAGAGAGTCTATATCTGATGTAGTCTTCCTTCACCCCTTTCCGACAGATATAATCTTTCTGCTACACGTTGCAGGTTGGTAACTCATTGGCAATCCCCCGGTATCCACGGGCGACGGAAGCAACTTACCATCAAGAAGACAATCTGCCTGCTAACAAAAAAAGTAGAAATATTACGTGAAAATCAGCGCTGTAATCTGCAGCACATGCTAAGCTGGGGCCTTTTAGACCCAACTTAGTATAATGTCGCATACTAATGTATAAATGTGTCTTTCTTTATAACGTCCATAACACACTTTTGGCTACTTAACTATAGTTAAATTCAATACTATTGTGTAAAAAATATCAACAGAACAATCAAGAAATCAATCAAGTACGAACATTTATAATAATTTACGTACCTACCCAAAAGTACCTTTTAGTTCTAAAATTAATATTACTTCGTAACGAACTCCCCGACTCACAAAATTAACTGAATCTGTCAAATCGATACTAAGCCTGCCTTTAAGTTTGACGCGTAATTAGATATTTAAATGACCAAAATTATAAAGTACGGCAAAACTTTTCCCATCAAAAAAGCTTTTCGTGGACCCAAACATAAGTTGTATCCCATTTCAAAGGGCCTTTCTGGACCGCCCCCTCTAATTGATTGCATAACTGCCGACTTTACCTTTTCATTCAGACGTACATTCATTCATTCGGGAGTCATTTGACATGCGGCGACAAATCGGCTCGCAAGACACTATTGTCATTTCGACTTTCTTATACTTTGAACCTTATACTCCTAACTTTAAGTACCTTTATATATTTGAAGATGATTTGGAAAATATCAGGAGTATCGAACAATAGATTGGAACTTCCAACCGTATGATCTGATTATGAAGATTGATTTTCGATAAAATCGTTGTATTTTGAAAATGGATACGCAGTTATCTTATTATAGTTATAATGTATTATAGAAAAGAATTTCATGCATGCCCTCAATTCTTTTTTTTGCAAATTTCAGACCGTAAAGTCAGACATATTGTCACTGTGAGTGCTACTTATGATTGTATGTTATGAATGGAATAAAATTTGTTATGGTGACTGATTATCTATGAGTTAGCGACTCATATTGGGCGTTTAGTGAATCTCATGTCATAAAAGTGATAGGTATTAAAGGACAGATGTTTAATAGTTTACGGAAACATTCTTTAGAGTTTTAGTGATCGTTTGTGTGAGATGAGTATTTATAGTAAGTTTATTGCTTCGATAAATTATATCTTCGGTGTTTGCTATATTTGGAGGAATAACTGACTAGTACCTAGAAGTGACTTTAGAAACACACCTAGAGCTCTTTGGTGTACCAATAGCAGGATTAATTGCTATCCTAGGACATTTGGTATACACGGTTATGTGATACCAAATTAAGCAGAGCTTATGGTACTTTATAAAACCAAATCAATGATATACTATATATACCTAACTACTGCTTGTAATTATTAGGTATATAAATATTACCTAATTAGTTGATCATTAGATAAATAGATAATATGTTTTAATAAATAAATCACATAATAATAAAATGTATCACTATAATCAAATAAAAATCACTAAACGACTCGTGTGCAACATCTGTCCTTTTTTGTACAAACCAGCCAGCTCCCATTTGTCGGATCATTAAATAGCTCTGCGTCACGCTTTCCACTTATTATCCATTTTTATATCATTTCTATAATAAATTTTATGCCAAATAAAATTCCTTGCCCCGCCTCTTTCCAATAAATAACCGTAAGTAAAAGACAATTTTAGAGACAAAAAATACGCTCGCTGTCGGACCCCCTTTGCGTAAAATTGTTGTAAATCTATTGTCATCATAAATGGACGTTCTTTTAGTGATAAAATTGTGGTAAATGCACGGTTTTATTTGGTTTTGTGGGGTAGGAGCAGTTTTAATGGTGTTTTTTTAGCTACATGTACTTTGGTGTATGACATTAAGTACCGATGGTTGATGAGTACTTGATATAATTGATAGTTTTGGAGTGTGTTTTTGTTATTATTTGAGTGGTGACAGGATAGGGATTTGGAAAATAACACTGAAAATGAGCACTACATTAAATGATTTGGTTGTGGTTGGGAAAATCTTACTATAGGTAAAAAAAACTAAACTAATCTCATAACTACGGTTAAATTTTATCATTTTCGCAACGAATTTAATGCAATTGTTTTATAATTTATAATATTATTTCTGTTACTATTTATATGTGAATAAAATCCTTATAATATGTAAAAAAATAGGTAAGTTTTTTAAATATTCGCAATATTTAAAAAAACTACCAAACCAGTATTCCTCCTCCTCGCGTCGTGTAACCTCATGTCTGAGGGTCGTGATTCCCCCGTGAACTCATTTTATTCCGTATAATGTCGCGCCAGTTGAGTCTGTCCTTGGCGGCATGAAGAGCGTCGTGGAAGCTCGTCTCCAGGGATGTGCGTATCTGGTCCGACCATCTGATTGGGCTGCGCCCTCTTGGACGTTTTCCGTCAACCTTCCCGGTCACCATCAGCTGCTCGAGGTTGTCTCCAGTCTTTCTGGCTATGTGACCAAAGAACGCCAGGACTTTGCGCAGGCACACGGAGGATAATCTCGTCTCCACTTTAAGCTCCCGTAATATGGACACGTTGGTGCGGAAAGCGGTCCAGGGAATTTTCAGCATCTTCCTCCAGCACCACATTTCAAAAGCGTCTATACGGTCACGGTCAGCCTTTTTGAGGGTCCATGTTTCCGCTCCGTAGCTAAAAATGGAGAATATGAGAGTCTTGACGAGTTTCACTTTGGTGTTGCGTGAAATACTGCGATCGCTCCATATTTTTTGTAACTGTGCCATTGCATTTTTAGCCATGGCAATACGCCTTCTTACCTCCCTTTCACAAGAACCCGTGTTGCTAATGGAAGAGCCACAACCTTCACCATCCACACTCATCCACAACCTCTAGGTTGAGCTGGCCGGTTAGATGTAGTTTAGACGCGCGGTCAACCACCATTAGTTTGGTCTTTGTGTGGTTTATCTTCAGTCCCAAATCATTACTGATTCGCTCCATTCTTTCAAGGAGGCAGGCCATTTCATTTTCCGTTGCTGCTAGGAGTGTGGTGTCATCAGCATAACGTAAATTCGTTAACCTTGTGCCGCCTATTGTGATCCCACCCTCCCAGTCTTCACAAGTACGCCTGATGATGTATTCTCCGTAGACATTGAACAGAATGGGCGAAAGGATGCAACCTTGTCTCACTCCTTTACCAAACTTAAACTGATCTGGAATGCGTTATCTATCCTCACATTTAAACCAGTATTAGAGTCAGTCAAATCATAACATTTTAAGAACAATAGAAATATCTAATAATTTAAAAATACTGGTTCAAAAAAGTGACTAGTAAATCTCTGAGTAAATGGACCACATAAAACTAAAATAAACGAAATATAGATAAATGATAGAAAAGTTATCTGCACAGAAAAAAAAACAATGAAAAACATTTCACCGTTATCCGCTTACTTTAAAACCCCACCACGCTCGAAGCAACGCTAGAGGCCTAATGGACGTACTGTGTTCGACACGTGGCCTTTGTCTGCAAAATGGATTACTGCTAATTATATTGTTTGTTTGTTTGTGTAATTTTGTTCATTATGATGAAGCCTTATGGGAGAGTCAGTGAGCTTTAGAACAAAATATTGTTTGTGTCTTTCATACAGACATGAAAAATATTGTAGCTAACATTATTAACGTGGTGTTGTGTTCCCGCGGTGAGTCTCGGTGAGCCTCGGCATTTACCTTGCCATGCAAGTGAGGGCTTTAAATATTTTACAATAACTAGATAAAATAGTTAACGCCTCGCGGCGCACGCGCTTGCCGCTACGCGCCACTAGTCCTGCTGACCACACGCTTCCAGCGAGCGGTCCGCTCCCTTGCTGCGTGACGCCAGCAACAGAATCTTGCCAAAGCCGCGCCACCAATTTCACCGGCGCCGCGCCGCCCGCGAGCCGCCTCTTCGCGGGCGGCGCGCTGGCAGCTAGTTGTTCGGTGCCGGGCCGCTGTTGCGATGAAGCGGTGCTGATATAGTGAGCGATGACCCTAAGGTCGGAAGAGCTCCATGAGGAGGCGCTCTGTGCTGCCAGTGTGCGGGACCAAGCGGTGTGGGACCAAATGAGGCTTTTTATCCCTTCCACGTTTGGTTCCAACTCTCAAACTCTTTTCTAGAAGGGTGTAATGAATCTCAGCAATGCGGGGGAGATAATGTGTAATGAGTATCCGTAGCCAAATGGCAAAAAACGGAACCCTTATAGATTCGTCTTGTCTGTCTGTCTGTCTGTCCGTCCGTATGTCACAGCCATTTATTTCCGAAACTATAAGAACTATAATGTTGAAACTTGGTAAGTAGATGTATTCTATGAACCGCATTAAGATTTTCACACAAAAATAGAAAAATAACAATAAATTTTGGGGGTTCCCCATACTTAGTACTGAAACTCAATTTTTTTTTTTCATCAAACCCATAAGTGTGGGGTGTCTATGGATAGGTCTTCAAAAATGATATTCAAAATTCAAAATTCAAAATCATTTATTCAAATAGACCTTCGCAGGCACTTATGAAAAGTCTGACTCTAATACTCTAATACCGGTTCGGAAGGTTGCATTTGCTGAGAAGAGCCGGCAATAAACTCAGCAATTACTCTTTTCAAAACAGGCTTAGATTAATTACATAATATTTACATTCTAATCGCACTGAAAACAATTGCGTGCCCCGGCGCGGCGGCAAAATTACAAAGTAGACTGAAAAAATATTTAATAAGTAAATAAATAGCAAACTTAAGCAGACCAGCCCCCACAAGCAGCACCTGTTCACAAGTATGACGCGTGTGGCAGCCATCGCCCTCCTCGCCATATTGGAGGGAAGTGAGCGACCCGTCACACGACGCCGCCGCAAGCAAAGGCCTTAAAGTGAGCATGACTTACTTAAGTCTGCCTTAGAAATAAAAAATAACTAAAGGGAAACACTAAACACACAATTTGTTATCACTGTGACTATTGACAAGCTTAGACTAAATATCACAAAATAAAAAAATATAACAATTTTATTGAGGTTTCTAATATCATTTTTTTCTAAACTGAATAGTTTGCGCGAGAGACACTTCCAAAGTGGTAAAATGTGTGTCCCCCCCTGTAACTTCTAAAATAAGAGAATGATAAATCTATAAAAAATATATGATGTACATTACGGTGCAAACTTCCACCGAAAATTGGTTTGAACGAGATCTAGTAAGTGGTTTTTTTTTAATACGTCATAAATTGAAATTAATATCAAATACTCAGGTCTATACTACCATTTACTTATATACCTACAGGTTTGTACGGAACCCTCGGTGCGCGAGTCTGACTCGTACTTGGCCGGTTTTTTGAATTTACTATCTGTAACAGTACAGTCAAAATATTTCTTGTCTTTTTCTTTCCTTATTATTCTAAAAAATAACAAACATACAGTGTCATTTAGTCAAACAATAGACAAATTTGTAAGTACTCGCCGCAATCACACTCAATTATTTGTATTCACGAATACAGAATACTAAGGGTGTATTTTTATAAAGCATTTTCATTACACGATAAGTATTACACATATGTTTCTTCAATTCATTTGTTAGTGGTGCTATTTTATTTAAAGGTCACTTTTAATTAAATCCAATTTTATCAACATCAGAATAAAGCTCATTTTGTAATAAAAAAATACGTGTTTTAGTATCTTTAGAAACCAAAGAAGAGAACCCTTGGTTAACCATAGGTTCTATATCATTTAAAGCTTTATGATGTATAGACATAGGGTCATGTTTTCTATACTTTCGATCATATTTTTATTTAGAAACTTGCCCCTCAAAAATTCAATTCAATTTATGTTATTACTGTTGTTAAAATAAAAAGTATTTGAATTTAGACTCTACCATGCGTGATATAAGACCATTAAATGCGTTAGTTAGGTGCAAACAATAACATTAGAATAAAACGACAATTTGACAAAGCGCGTCGAATGAAGCCAGTTGGTGTTTTTGAATTAAACATTTAATTTGTTTTCTTTATATCGTTTTGAATTTATTAAGTGTTTATGAATGATGACAAAAGTTGCAATTCGATGTGCCAACATCATTATTATAATTAGCGGAACTTTTGCTAAATATTGCGATTGTTGCATTGTCGCAATGAATGTGCATTTATTTTGGGAAGTAACTTAACGGTTACAAAGACACCGATTTAGATAAAGCTATAATTAATTAAATTACTAAGAAGTATTACAGCAATCTCATATTTCCAACTTGGATTGTATTCGTCATTATTTCTGTAAGTTTTTGCTTCCGTAACTCAGGATTGGGCTTTGCCTAACTCAGTTTAGACACAAGTCTAAGCTGATAAAAATCTAAGCACTCAGCCTCTAAGTCCTCAAACTGACAAAATCGAATTAATGTTCGAAGAAACATAATTAACTTTCATCGAACAATTAACCCAAAGAAGCGCAATGACGTTCATTTTGGTTGAAATTTATTCCGCCAATTTCCCACCGTCGACAACGCGCTCTGATTGGCTAAGTCAAGCACGCATGCACTCTGATTGGCCTAGTCAAAAATACTCGATGCAGTGATTGGTGCTTACTGTTCAAATTCAGTGACAAATCACTGACGAGTTTCGGAATTTGATTGTTCATTATTACTACTCTACCTAGGAACAGCGACACTATAGTTTAAACACTAGAAATAAGCACCCACTTTCTGTAGCCATAACTTGGCTCAATATAGACTCCTTCGAGGAACTCTGCTGGAATAATATAATGCTCAGGGCCAGTAGAAAAGATAGTTATCGACAATCGTCATCGATAGTAAACGATCAACCTCTGTATGGGATTGACATTTCAAATCGAATGATTGTAATGACGTGTTTTTAGGGTTCCGTAGCCAAATGGCAAAAAACGGAACCCTTATAGATTCGTCATGTCTGTCTGTCCGTGTATGTCACAGCCATTTATTTCCGAAACTATAAGAACTATAATGTTGAAACTTGGTAAGTAGATGTATTCTGTGAACCGCATTAAGATTTTTACACAAAAATAGAAAAAAAACAATAAATTTTGGGGGTTCCCCATACTTAGAACTGAAACTCAAATTTTTTTTTTCATCAAACCCATAAGTGTGGGGTGTCTATGGATAGGTCTTCAAAAATGATATTGAGGTTTCTAATATCATTTTTTTCTAAACTGAATAGTTTGCGCGAGAGACACTTCCAAAGTGGTAAAATGTGTGTCCCCCCCCCTGTAACTTCTAAAATAAGAGAATGATAAATCTATAAAAAATATATGATGTACATTACGGTACAAACTTCCACTGAAAATTGGTTTGAACGAGATCTAGTAAGTAGTTTTTTTTTAATAGGTCATAAATTGAAATTAATATCAAATACACTACCATTTACTTATATACCTACAGGTTTGTACGGAACCCTCGGTGCGCGAGTCTGACTCGCACTTGGCCGGTTTTTTTAACAATCTCTTATGTCAATCCCATACAAAGGTTGATCGTTTACTAACGATGACGATTGTCGACAGCCATCTTGTCTAGGGGGGCAAGAAAGGTAGGACCTTTCAGAGCCTGTCAAAAGATCTGTTGGTGTGGCTAACTGTGCCAAAACCTCAAGTGACGCCGATATAGTAACCCCTCGGTGGACCCTATATCATCATCATCAGCTTATAATGTCCCACTGCTGAGCACAGGCCTCCTGCACACAAATAAGGGTGAAAGGGAATGGGTAGATACTCAACCACGCGTGCCCACTGCGGATCGGTGAATGTAGGCTATTGGTCAACCTACTCTGTTGGAGTTTTCAAGCCGCCTCGAAGGCCTCCATCACTTAACGACAATCACAATTAAGTGATAACCGGGACCAAAGGCTTTACGTGCCTTCCGAAGCACGAAACGCTCGATTTGAGATACCACTAGGCAGTCCATCATCCAGGTATCGACCACGACGGTTGCCGATCGATTAAGAATGGCTTATCATGCTACACCACGAGCGCTTCAGCCTATATATTTAGATATAATTGGGCTTGCTTAATTTGGGATCAGATAGCCGATACATAGAATGTCACCGGATATTATTATATTGATGGTAAATACAGGCCACAAGAATAGCCTCAACTAAATTGGCAATAGCTAACTATCTACACAATAGTACGTACAGTAAGGTTGGTTCAATCGTACCGCAGGCAGACCAGCGCTATCAATTGTACCACTTGATTAGAGTCGGTTCACGGTCGGCGTAAATTCACTACGCACTGTCAAGATTAGGAACACAGATGAAGGAAAAGGTGTAGGGCATTTGGATGCGGCATAAGTTGGTACTATGTTGTGAGTACCTCCTTGCTTTTCTGTGTCATTAGTTGTAGATAGAATGTATAACGTTAATAAGTGCCTCATCAAACTTTTGAAGGAAAACATCACCTCTTAAAAAACTTTAAAAACAAAAAAAAGAGCCGCAACCGACCTACTACTGGTTTCTATGTATTACTATGAAATGCCTTCCGTAGCTGGCGATACGTACCGTGGCGTTGCGGAGTCGCCTCCATATAAATACATAGGCACGAAAGAGAAAGAGTTGTATCGCGGCGTCAGTGTCGCCTGCTGCTGTACCTGCGGTCAGCTGCGAACCATAACCTTAATGACGTGACAGTACCTACCTACTCGTGACAGTATTGCCGCCTATCTACTTATTACCTCACCGTTCGCTGCGTGTATAATATGTGGTGAGATTATTAAATTACTTAATACACTTGAAGTGCCTAGGGTATGACGTACCCACAGTGCACAGAAATACTAGACGTACCGTAATGAACTGGTTTTTACGCCTTCTTTGGAGGCTCGTATTACGTGTTCGTATTTTAGGATCACCAAGCCTTTTTACTACCACATCCATTTTAATTTTCATTCATAACTGAAGGTGCAATTTGTTTCAGTTTTAGTGTACCAATTCTAACAATTAAGTACTAAGGTTTTTCGTCCCTTTACTACCCTCTATCTACTCGAGTTTAACTATGTATATATATGCGGTACTTTACCTTATTTATTGGTCTGTACTTAATTTTACGAAGTTACTAGTGTACCTAAGTATAAAAGTATGTAGTAAGACTTGCTGAGTTTTTTACCGGAGTATTCTCAGTTCAAGTTGTATTTCAAATCGTTGTAGAGTCATTTTGTTAACGTTCATAAGTGCCTTATCAGGGCCTAAATTGAATAAATACTTCTTGAATTTGAATTTGTAGTACGAACTTACTAGTATAGTATCTATATAGAGTGACTGGTAATTAGTAAACGATACTTAGACACATTATTGTACTCATGATAACTTTCTCAAAGAAACAAATAGGGATAAGTACTAAAATAAATAAAAGCTGATGGTGATTCTTATTCTTGTAAGGAACTAAATATTATCGGCTCATGTGCTAAGTAAATTAAAAAAAAATGGTTATTTGGGAAAGTTGTTTGTCATGAGTACAATCATGTATTTAAGTATCGTTTACTAATTATCAGTCACCCTATATATTTAGGTAGGGAAGGTATTTGATCTTTATTCCATGGATATTTTAAATTAATATTGAAAAAATACAATAATTGAAGCTATTTTTTGTCAAAGTTAGTTCAATAAGATACGATTACTTTAACATGCCTCTGATGATGTATATGTCTGGGAGATCATCATTTTTCGCTCGCTATGAATTTGTGAAACTCCTTTCAACCCGATCTGTGAATTGAGGCCTGTGTTCAGCAGTGGGACATTATAGGCTGATGATGATGATGAATTTGTGGTGCAATTTCGAGTAACTGCATCATTGCACGTTCTAGTATAATAATGGACAGAAATGCAAGAAATATTTGGCGTGTCTTCTTTTTAACCGACTTAAAAAAGGAGTCTTGCACATGCTGTTTGGTTGTTGAAAAAGAGCGGATTCCGAGGGATAATTTTTGCAGATTGTATTCAATCGCTCGCAAGTCCCTAGTAGGTATGTGTTCTAGCCTAAGCTGAGAAGTGAGTGAGCTCAAAAAATAACTGAGTATATTTTTGTACTCGTTTCTATTTCTTTTTAAAAGTAAATAATTCTTCAAATATGATTATTTGTTCTCTTATTGACAATTCGCGTGCTCTCCACAAATAAAATGGTCGGTAGGTGTGAACCTCATCTGAGAGTTGAATAAAAAGCGTGAAAGCGATCTATCATACGTGTGTACATTACTTTTTTAGCGTTACGTAATCGCTGATAGACACGCGAAACGGTTTTCGAAAAGTGCTTTATGCTAAAACGATTCATTGAGTCGATTTATAGTAAGAATCTTATTTTTTTTTTAAGAAAAGTAAGTAGATAATTGATAAATGTGATTTTGTTCTTAACCTAAGTAGTCTAATCGTTTTGTTTCTTTGGAATAGGATCGTATAGCCCACGCGGCTTCGCGAAAAGCTACCTCATAGTATAATGTTAATAAATATGCCCGTGCAGCAATTAGGCTACTGTAACCGCTTACCATCAGGCGGGCTGTATGATTATTAGCTCCTTAGTAAAAATACAAACAGTATTTATCATTCATAAATTCGTTATTTTCGTTCCAACTTGATGTGGTATAGTCTATCTCATATAATGGTCCATCCATGCTGCGCGAAGCGAGCACGAGCCGAGCCTCGAACGAACAGGATTCGTTCGTTGCTCGCGATTTCAAGCGTGGACGTACTTAACGAGCCTACTCGTGTATTCGTGAAAAAACTGACAATCGGGCGGAGCGCAGTCGAGCACGCTACGAATGCTCGTTCGAGGCTCGCGAGCCCGTCCACGCTACGCGAATACTGCTCGCAGTGTGCTCGTTCGTGGCTCGGCTCGTGCTCGGTTCGCGAAGCATGGACGCACCATAAAATTATAATTAAATTGTATAAAATCCAATGTCCCTTTAATCTCGTCGGTAACTAGATCAGATAACTTTGCCACGATCCATACTAATGTAAAAGGTTGCGAACATTTCAAACGCACTTATTATTCAATAGAGAGCTCTTTTCGTCTCTTGTTATTTTGATTAAATCCATTGTAGGAATATTGCCTACTTCTTTTCATGCTACTTGCATTTAAAAAATAAGATTTTTCTTTATAAAAATTATACTGGGTGGAGATTTCGAGATGGCATATTTTCAATTTTTTTTTGGATTAGTCATACTGAACAACTTTTACTATGGTACCAACACTGAATTCTCAAAAAAAAAAATTACTTTTCATACATTATGATCGAGCAAGGTTGACATTTTGTAAGAAAAGTTAAAAAATAATTGAGAATTCACTATTGGTCCCATAGTAAAAGTTGTTCAGAATGACTAACCCAACATAGGTTTCGAAAATATGCCATCTCGAAATCTCCACCTGTTATATAGATGTCTACAGGCTTATAGCCTATGGTATGGAGAAGGATACAGGCTAAATAACATCCCATGAACACGGGTAAAACCGCGAAGGACAGCTAGTATAATATACCTATCCTTACTTATAAACGCGAAAGTTTGTATTTATTAATGTTTGTTACACTTTCACGCAAAAACTACTGAAAAGATTTTGATGAAATTTGGCAGAAAAATAGAATATGTTCTGTATTAAAACATAGGATACTTTTTATCCCGGGAAAATATAAGAATCCTCGGGATTGCGGATGAAACCGCGCGCGACAGCTAGTTTGCGAAAGTGAGTTTGTTTGTTATGCCTTCATGCCTCAACTAATCAACGGATCATCATGAAATTTGGCATGCAGATAGCCTATGGTATGGAGAAGGACACATTTTTATCCCGGGAACGCGGGTGAAACAGCGGGGGCAGCTAGTAGAAAAAAGAAATTGAAAATATTCATTTCGATAATTCATCATCCAGGTACAAAAATAATATCATGCATTGGGGTCTCCTTTTATGTAAAATAAATATCTGTGCTAGGAGGATCCGAAATATCGGGAAAGGGCAGATACTCCACCACGTATGCCCACTGCGGATCGGTGGAGGTAGGCTAGTGGTCAACCTACTGTTGGAGTTTTTCAGCCGCCTAGAAGGCCTGCAACTAGCCTAACGAGTATCACAGCTAAGTATTGGATAGAAATCTACATTTCTTTAAAAAAACACTAATGTTATCTAAAAATAAACGAAGCAGACGTTTTCATGCACGTGTAGCTATCGAGATCTGTTACCTTTTCCCTTATTCTCAGAGTGGGCGTGGCATTTAAGGTTAATTTACGTTTATTAATAGCGTTTTGTTGCGAGAATCGCCAGGTGGCAGACACGAGTCAAGGAAAAAACTGTCACAAAAAAAGGTCTTGTAAAAATATCAACGCCATACTTGTGTCAACAGGCAGATGAGATTTTTTTATCTGTATATCATAGTTGCTCGCCTCGAGATTATACCTTCTGGGCTTGGTATAAGGTCGACAACACTTCGGCAATCGCTTTGCAAATATCCATAGGTGGCGGTGAATATTACCATCAGATCACGTAAACCAATCTCTTGTCAACCTGAAGACCTGTCTAAGAAAAAAGGAAAAACTTTTTGCCGTTATTATATCATGCCGAAAAGGTCGCGGGTTCGAATACTTTTTTTTTACTACTAAGGTAGCAAACAAGCATGCATCCCGCCTGATGGTAAGCGATTACAATAGCCTATGGACGCTTGCATCACCAGGGGTATCACTCGCGCGTAGCCGACCCTAGCTCACATCCTCCAATATGATAAGGCTTTCGGTGAAGGAAAATAATCTTGGATGGAACCATAGCACGGTTGTAACCAGCCAGGCGGGTACCACAAAGCACCCTTGTGGTACCCGCCTGCCTGGTTACAACTCTCAAGTTGAGAATCTGCCAAGCACCTAACAGTGTGTTCCGACAGTTGCACTTGAGAGTCAGTTCCTTGTCTAGGCTATGTATGCTTACCACCTTGGTGACATCATAACTAGCCACGAGTTTTGTTCCGTTTACGTCACGTGTTGCTCTAAGTCGTGTTCCGTCGAGTATCACTACGGTGCGTGTACTCGCTTATGACGTCATTGTGTACAGTAAGCCTGCGAAACATCGTTTTTTCAGTTTTATTCAAGAAAATATGTTTTATTTTTATGATTTCTTCATACTCGCCTTCGGTCAAAAACATACAAGCATTTTTTTTATATTAAAAAAAATCCGTATTTCCTTAGTGACATATCAAGGACTACTAGAAACTAGAACTATAAAGATTATTAATAATATCCTACCAATAATGTGACAGGACCAGTTACACATAGGTGTAAAGGAAGGCTTTGCCAAGAATCCCGGTGGAATCCAATACCACGGCTCACACGTGGTTTAACCAACACAGTGCGCTTGATAAGTTCTTTAGCGGTTAGTTAGAGAAGGATGGATAGCATATCAATCAAGGTTCAGCATTAATTTCGTATCACACTATGTATGCTCCAGGTGTCGTAGGCAGTAGGGTAAAAAGTGTAGCTCCTGAAATATTCTGATAAGCGCTTGACGACAGGTTTTCAGCTTGATTGTGATATCTAGGCAGGTAGATCACCTAGGTAGGTAGACCTTTTATATTCTCACTTCTATTTTGAGTGTGACTATCAAAAAGGAAGAATTTGAAGGAAGATTTCACATTCAGCCTTCACGGCTCTACAGCTCAGAGTAGTTCCTCTGAGCATAACAGAACATAACATTACATCACAACAAAAAACGCGGTAAATTAAGACTGCGTCTAGCATCTGCATAAAAATGGAATAAAATTGTTCCAACCGAGTCTCAATGAAGGTTATTCTGCAAACAGTACCAGTTATCATAAAGTGGGGCGCCCCCCTACGGGTGTATAGATTGCCGGCGGCGCGCCGCGGCCCAAGCGCAATAATATAATCAAACTACCTCACCACAGCCACAGTAGATATATGAAACAGTAAAGTGACTCGACCCTTTTCTTGATTATAATTGCCTACAGCAGCACGGTACGTGAACACGCGAAAGGGCTGCCCACCTATAGTATTTTAATTTCATCTACCTACTTGTCTAGTTTTGTGATTTTAATCATATTTTTTATTTGATAAAATGTTTTTTTTTGTGAATGAAATAGGAAGTGTTCAATAAAATGTAAGAAACAGACGAGTAATATATATTTTTTTATGACCCCATTACCTACAGCACGGAGATACTCGAATACTCTATACTCTAAATCGAAATAACAATTTTTTTGGTCACCCATCCGATGTCGAACCGTTGCAAACTTTACTTAATATCAACCATTACATCGCGTGTGCGTTACCTACAGCAATCAAAACCTCTAACTACCTACTGCAAAATCTTACTTAAAAGGTAAATTATTATGTAAATCTTACTAGGTACAGGTACCTACCATTTATTACTCTCACAATCATTTTATAATAATATTTCGTCTAATTCAATAAATATATGTAAATAGCTAAGTACATACATAAGTAGTAAGTAGAAAGCCTAGCCTAGGAACTACTACTTTTTTTTAACCTGACCGTAGGTAGTCACTTTTTTCACCCAAGCCAGCCATCCACTTATTTATTTATGAATTCAGGTAGGTATTATGTTATTGACGAAGTCAAGCAACCAAAAAAGCACAATATAGTCTACTATAATTTCTCTTTGT
Organism: Achlya flavicornis; assembly: GCA_947623365.1. NCBI lineage: Eukaryota > Metazoa > Arthropoda > Insecta > Lepidoptera > Drepanidae > Achlya > Achlya flavicornis. The sequence continues at coordinate 14,955,877 of OX392478.1, forward strand.
CATATTAAGTAATTGTACTTACTTGTAATTATTTTAATTATTTCAATGAATATTTGTCATAAATCGCACGCTTACTGCTTACAAACCCATCACACCGTTCGTTCGTCACTGCAGCGCATTCGCGACTGTTTGCCAACCGAAAGCGAACCGAAATCGTGGCGCGTAGGTATGACTCGCGTTCAGGCCGTTTGTATGAAGAGCTAGTACTGATAGATATATCTACTGTGCCACAGCTCTTGTTAGAACATGGTTCATATAAGTTTGTAGTGGTACGCGATTGCATTTGAGAATAGGCTATCGGTCTTAGAATTATTGGTGATGCCTTGCGGGTATTGCCATTAAAAGTATATGTTATTTCATTCTACGGAATCATCTTATTTAGCGCCTAGTCCAGAACATTCAGAAAATACCGTACGATTGGGTTTCAAACATAACTAACTTCCACTCCGCGTAATATTGGATCTAATGTTTACACAAAATAAAAAATATTATTCAATATTCTCATAGATAGCGTGATAGGGTTACCAACGTTACTTAGAGTACTTTCCATATAGATGCTGAGATATAGATATATACACAAGTTTTTTTTTATGCAATTAAAGTGGCAAACAAGCATACGGCAGCAAGCAACAAGCATATGGTAAGCAGTTACCGTAGGCTATGGACGCTTGCAACACCAGGGGTATCACTCGCTCGTTGCCGACCCTGAAGAAATCTTTTCATACCCTTTTTGAAGAACCCCATGCATTCATTGGGAAAACCACGGCGGGGAGCTCATTCCACAGTCCGAGCGTCCGCGGAAGAAAACTCCTTTTAGCCCGTACAGTTAGAAACGAAATCTGGTTTCAATGTGTGAGGATTGACTCCCCGTCGATGGCGAGAGTTGCGAGATTTCTCCAGGGTCGGTAACGCACGAGTGATACCCCTGGTGTTGCAAGCGTCCATAGGCTACGGTAACTGCTTACCAACAGGCGGGCCGTATGCTTGTTTGCCAACTTAGTTGTATAAAAAAAACATGCATTCATAGGTATATCGTTCACTAGTTGATTTCTAGTCGGAGAAAACGTCGATACCTATACCTTTCTTGTCCAAGTAGTTCTTGGTAAAAGGTAAAAGTATCGATAAAAAACGATAAATTGACATTCATTGTATGTATCTTAGTTGTTCAAACTATGTATGCGCACTTCGTTTTAAGGCATTTTACCCATACCCGTGCTCACGGCCCGTATAGTATTCTGACTCTATGCTAATATTTTATTATATTCTAATCAAAGGTTTATAGAGACAGATAAAAGAGCCAAATTATGAGTTCTTTTTTTTTAATACCGCTTAGGTGGCAAACAATCATACGGCCCGCCTGGTGGTAAGCGGTTACCGTAGCGTACCTACTGGTACCGTATGGTATGGTAGTAATTTGGATAATTTGGTCATGGGTGATCTTGAAGACCTTAGAAATGTCTATTACGACGTTCTCAAAACCGATCTTTAGTGTGTAAATTTTGTTTCAGCAACTCGAGTCGAGAAACTTACTTCGTTCGTATTTTTCTTGAAAAGTTATGAACAAACTTGTACAACTCGTCGAAGTACTTACGTGAACTTCGATCCCCAGTCAGTTGCAGATAAATATTGGCGGATGTTGTTATGTCATCTGTTTGTCTAGTTATAGTAGGTAGAAAAGTATATAGTTATAATATATAGGGTGACTGGTAGTTAGAAAACACACCGGTTCTTGGCGCCAGATGTTTAACTTGAGCCTGCTAGCAAGTCAGATACTACAAAGTACCGTACCACCATGCTATGGTTAGGACTTCATCGTAAGGATATTTTTACCCCACCAAAACCTCAAGTTCAATTTTTTGGTTCGGGCTGTAATAGAATTCGACGTCATCCACTGGGATGACGTCGAATTCTATTACAAAAAACCGGCCAAGTGCGAGTCAGACTCGCGCACCGAGGGTTCCGTACAAACCTGTAGGTATATAAGTAAATGGTAGTATAGACCTGAGTATTTGATATTAATTTCAATTTATGACGTATTAAAAAAAAACTACTTACTAGATCTCGTTCAAACCAATTTTCGGTGGAAGTTTCCACCGTAATGTACATCATATATTTTTTATAGATTTATCATTCTCTTATTTTAGAAGTTACAGGGGGGGGGACACACATTTTACCACTTTGGAAGTGTCTCTCGCGCAAACTATTCAGTTTAGAAAAAAATGATATTAGAAACCTCAATATCATTTTTGAAGACCTATCCATAGACACCCCACACTTATGAGTTTGATGAAAAAAAAAATTTTGAGTTTTAGTTCTAAGTATGGGGAACCCCCAAAAATTATTGTTTTTTTTCTATTTTTGTGTGAAAATCTTAATGCGGTTCACAGAATACATCTACTTACCAAGTTTCAACATTATAGTTCTTATAGTTTCGGAAATAAATGGCTGTGACATACGGACAGACAGACAGACAGACAGACAGACATGACGAATCTATAAGGGTTCCGTTTTTTGCCATTTGGCTACGGAACCCTAAAAATCGTGGGCTTATTACAATAAGGCGACGATAGCTCAGTTGCTATCGTCGCCTTATTGTATCTATATATAGGTGTGGTAATTAGTCACATGTTAACAAACAACTTTCCCATGATGGCAAGAGACCGGATGGTATGTCTTTGATTCCTTGGAGTGTCGGCAAGTCGCTGGTGTGGGATGCCACATGTGTCGATACACTCGCGCCATCTCACTTACCGGCTACTTGTAAAGCTGCAGGGGCAGCGGCGGCCAGTGCGGAAAATTCAAAATTCAAAAAATATGCATCGATTGGACTCAATTATATTTTTATGCCTTTTGCGGTCGAGACCTTGGGACCATGGGGGTCAGAAGCTCGCCGTTTTGCTCGCACCTTGTCTTCAAAATTGATCGAGACCTCCGGAGACCAGCGGGCGGGGAGCTTTTTCCGCCAACGCGTCAGCTTGGCTATCCAAAGAGGAAACGCTGCCAGCCTTCTGGGAACCTTGCCGTTAATCGGAAGCAGCGGCAGGCTTGAGGAAATTTTCTATATATAGATTATATTTTGTAAATATAGATTGTATTTTGTACATATTTGTTGTAAATAAAACTTAAATTCTGTTCACTTTCCCATATAAACAAATAGGGATAATAAATAAATAAAAGCTGATGGTGTATTCTTATTCTGCTAATTAATTAAAAAAAAAACTTTGTGAAAGTTGTTTTTTATCATGAGTACAATCATATGTCTAAGTATAGTTTACGAATTAACAGGTGGAGATTTCGAGATGGCATATTTTCGAAACCTATGTTGGATTAGTCATGCTGAACAACTTTTACTATGGGACCAATACCGAATATATAAATATATTAAAATGAATTACTGTTCGTTAGTCAGTCTGTCTAAAAATCGAGAACGGCTGGATTTGGCAAATTTTTGTGGAAATCCAGGGAAGGTTTAAATGTAGGGTAGGGTAGGGCACTACGCGAACGAAGTCACACCGGGCAGCTAGTCTCTTATAGATATCAAATTATATCGCTTTCATCGCAAATCGCAAAAGGCATAATTATAAACTAGAGATGATCATTATTCGAAATTCAGTTTGAGTCAGTGCTAAACTCGTTAATTTCAGTAAATTGTATTTAGAAATAACAAAGAGTAAGAATTTAATGTCAAAAACAAATCTAATTATGTTATTGAATTGTGAACTCGATTACTTGCCGATAAAGGGACAATAAGAGCCATAATTTGATAGCAATTGCACAATATAAGGTTACAGACCTGCCCAGCAATAAAATATTACCACCCCATATAATTTGGTTCTCCTTTGAAAAGTTTGTGTAACGTGTTTAATGAATTTGAATCGCGTTAGATTCTATTTTGGAATGTTTATTTTAAAGATGCATGAAAAAAATTTTGCTTGATATATTTTTAAATTATATTGAAAATCAAGACGGTTTTACTGTTGGTAGGTACTGTACGGTACCTACTGTTTGAGTAATGCTATTCGAATCCAATGTAAAGTGATCCCAAAATCATAAAGCGATTGCTAATATCTAACCCCCTTATTAATAAATAAGGTGTAAGTCAGTCTTGTATTACCCAGGTATTAAGATAGCCTCATCCCTTTTTGTTTATATGACATAAGAAAGTGACGGATATAGTTTAAACCTAGGTATTACTATACTTGACTTAAACCTTATTTATCAATAAGGGGGTAAGTGTTTTGAGGTTGTACCTATTATTATAAATATTCAATGAAATTGAAAATTATTGTATAAAAATAATGTTCTCAAAGTAATACTTAGCCTATACCATAGATATCGACCTACACAATTACATATCAAATCAAATTGATTTGCTGACAGAAAACATGTTACACCTTATTTTTTAACCCATATACTCTGAACTAGTGCAAACTGTGTTTCTGTAGCTAGTGCCTTCTTCATAGATGACATAAACACTACATTTAGAAAGTAGTGTTTTTTAAATCACACCGCTTAAGGCAAATCTAAAAAAAAACAGAATAAAGAACAGCAAAATACCGCGTTTTAACAAAACTCCAAGCGCTACGTTTTCACCACTCAATTTACATCAAACATCAAAATGGTGACGTTTCACACCTCTCCAATAGTTTCATGTTACAAATATTGTGCCGACATTTTAAACGTATGGCCAAATTGTATGAGAATCAAATTTCCATTGCATTGTGCCTGCGCTTTGTGTTCGAACTGTAATCGCCACTTTAATGCTATTTAAGCGATCGCAGATAGCTTTCATACTGAGATTTTTATCTGTCGATTTATTATATACCAGTTTGCTTGAAAAATGCTACCATTCCAGACATCTTGAGGAGTGATTGACTGACTCGGGACAAATTATAAATAGTGAAGCTGTTTTGATAATTAGTAAATGAAATCAAAAGATATAGATTCTTATGAAGTCTTTATTTGTACGCCAGTAATACATAGACTGAATTACTGTATAATGGGCCATTTTATTGCTAAGAAGCCATTGTGTGACACTGTTACAGAAAGGAATGGGTACAAGCTTAATTTTCTTTTACCTTGTATAGGCCTGTGTTTGACTACAATCTCATCATGGTAAGTGATGATGTGGCCGAAGGTGGTAAGCACACAAAGCCTAGATGGAACTGGCTCTCAAATGCAGCTGTCGGAACCTACCGATAGGTGCATGGCGACAGATTTTCAACTTAAGGGTGGAAGCCAGCCAGATGGGTACTACAATGTACCCTACCACAATGCTATGGCTTCCTGATGTTTTCCTTCACCGAAAGCTCAAGCTCATTGTAGGATTCGAACCGGTTACCTTTGTCTCGGTATCCGACGTCACTACCACCTCAGAGTATATAAATACTAGCTAGGTACCACTAAGCTATCATCGCTTTAAACCTCAATAGTTAGACATGGACAGGATTCATATGTGTCAGATTTTCACAAGATTTGTTCAATTCCCTCCCACCACAAGTCGCCGGGAAAATTTCCAAATACACGTAGTCGAAATCCCGCTTATACGGAAACACCGCTCTTCATATTTCCTTATGTAAACAGAAGGAATGGTACTCATATCCGGAGTCTGTATTTCCTGACACCAATGACCTAGTAACCTAGATCTTTAAGACTAAAATGAATAGGAATTTTCGGCAAATGTGCTATAACCTCGCTTCTTCAAACCTTTTGCCTTTTTTGTACTACGAAGTCGGTAAACAAGTATACGGCGTCCTGATGGTAAGGGGTTACCATAGCCATTTGTACGCTTACAACACACTAGGTATCACTAACGCGTTACCGACCCTTTCCTCCATCCTAATGAGCTCTGGCGACCTTACTCACGCGCAGGAACACAACATAATGTTATTTGGCTGCATTCTGTAAGGTGGAGGTACGTCCTAAGTCGAGCTGCTCTTTGAGCGAATAAAAGTTATGCTCTCTCTTCTTCTTAGTCGTGCACTCTTGGCAGAGCGGTCGTGGTCATGATAAGATAAAGATAAATTTTTTATTTGCATAACACATGGTATTAAAGATGTCAGGTACAAAATTCATAGAGCATACATGTGTTGCTACTATATATAGCATGCAACTTATTCTACATATTTATTACTATTCAACTTTTCAAACTATATTATTAAAACATCAGAACACAACATATTAAATTATCAATGTCAAATAAATTCAAATTATAATGTCATGAGATCCTTCAGATCATAAATTATTATTATTTTATCAAAGTAGGTATTATTATTTATTGTAAGTCAACAAGTCTTTGACAGAATAAAAATTTTGTTCATGTAGCCATGTCTTGAGTCCAGTTTGGAAAGACCTGATAGGTAAACTAGTTATATGAGTTGGCAAGGAATTGAATACCTCTATACACATGGCGTAACAATTTTTGGAAAACATAGCCGTTCTTGTTTTAAAGGGAACGACTAGTCTATTGGGGTTTCTAGTGTTCCTTGGATATATATCACTAGCTTTACTAAACAGATCACTGTTCTGTTTCACAAACATCCCTACTTCAAGAATGTACATACAAGGTAGTGGCAGTATTTTTAGTGTTTTAAACAGAGGTTTGCATGATTCAAAGTTTGGAACGCCACATATTGCCCTGACACATTTTTTCTGACATATGAATGCTCTGTTTATATCAGTAGAATTTCCCCAAAGTAGAAGTCCATATCTTAGAATAGACGCGACGTACCCATGATATGCCATAAGTGTTGTCTCTCGAGTTGAAATATTGCGTAATTTATTTAAGACATATACAAATGTATTTATTTTGTTGCACACTTTATTAACCTGGGATTTCCAATCACATTGCTCATCAATAATTAAGCCCAGGAATGTCGTTTCATTTTTTGCATCAATGTTAATGTTATCATATTTAATATTAATAGATCTTATTAAACTACCTCTATTGTGGAATTGTATGTATTTGGTTTTATTTATATTGACACTAAGATTATTACAATATAACCACAATATAACATGGATTGTCCCTTTCGCGCATGACCGTTGGATTTGCAATGTTCCTCCATTTTTGTCTGTTTGTGGCGTTTCGGGAAAAATTCAAAATCATTTTATTCAAATAGACCTTCGCAGGCACAGGACAAGTCTGACTATAATACTCTAATACCGGTTCGGAAGTTTGCATTTGCTGAGAAGAGCGGCAATAAACTCAGCAATTTTGCTCAGAAAATTCGGTAATCGTAAGTTGCGTGACAGATTTTATTAGGTCAAGCCACCTGGTTGGAGACCGACCACGTGAACGTTTGCCTTCAACTCGACCTTGGATGACCAACCTCTCCATAGAATCATGTTTACGGGTGACATGTCCGAAATTTTTTTGGATTCGTACCTAAACAATCGACGAATCGCTCTACAAAAAAATGAGTAGAAACCTTCAAAACACAACCATTTATACCCATTTCCTAATACTGTGCTACATACATGACAAAAACGCTCATAGTGACAAGTTGATACATAGGAAGCTACAACATACACATGCATCGTAAGAGTAGTAGGTACGTAGTGTACAAATGGTTTTGGCCCCCAGTAACTAGTCCGCCGGGATTTGGTACAAACCTGCGGTTTGCTCGTTAGTGTTGTACTCCGGGATCTAGCGGCGGCAAACAGCTGTAAAGCAGCTCTTAGTTTACTTAGATTGATTGTACTCATCAAGTTTGTGGGTTGCATTATTAAATACAAATAATGTTAGTAGTGTAATACTTTTTAAAGAAATGAAGTCATAGCCTGGTGAAGCAAATGTTAGTTCAAAAGAGAACATTTACGGTAGCCCTCATTGTAAGCTTTTCCTAAATAAAATTAAAATGACTTCAAAAATTATAAAAAAAATCTTCTGTCAATATCTATAACCACAGTAATACACTCAAATAAAAAGAATAAAACCTCTCTCGAAATACTCTTATCTCTGACATATCGAGAGAGCTTTCGACACAACAGTATTACGTCGACTCACGCGCATCTGCCCGCACCCCTTCCGCTCGAAAGGGGCGTAGCCGTTGTCACGGCAACCGTTAGTCCCACCCAACTGCATATTTAAAACAAGTTATTCGTGCTAGGGATTTGATTTGAGATCTGTTTTAGTTGGTGCGATTCGTAGAAATATATTTTGCTCATTATTTTTAAATATCACTAAAATAAGAGATATTTAATTTGAAATGGGGGTAAAGGTATAAACGAGTAACTAATTAAATAGCTTGAAATTTCTTTTGAACTCTAGTTTCAGGTTTTTGATATACTACTAAGGTGGCAAACAAGCATACGGCCCGCCTGATGGTAAGCAGTTACCGTAGCCTATGGACGCTTGCAACACCAGGGGTATCACGCGCGCGTTACCGACCCTAATAATAAACTATGGAAATATATAATTGGGTTATTGAAAAAAAAAAAAAAACATTTTTTTATTATGTATTTTAAAACTTTATTAGAACAATTTTGAAAGTCAATTCAAAAAAACCAAAATATATTTATTATCAATTTATTATAAATTATTTAAAATGGACCAAAGTTGAAAAATAGTCACGTGACTCAAAACGGGTCGGCTGGCCGGGCGCCCTGCTTGAAACGTCACAATGTTAAAGTAACTCTACGTGAGTACACGGTCGAACGGTTTCTACTATACAGTTGGTTAAGATTCCATCTATCGCACCGCAGCTCGCAGGTCGTGGGTTCGATTCCCACACAGGACGCACATTTGTGTGCATGAACATGTCTGTATGTCCCAAGTCTGGGTGTAATTATGTATGTTAAGTATGTATTTACAAACAAAAAGTTGTAGGTATTTGTATTATATCAGTTATCTGTTTCCACATTACAAGCTCTGCTTAATTTGGGATTGACATGACAAATGACATGATTTTGGTGATGATGTGGCCGTTGGTAAGCACACAAAGCCTACAAGGAACTGGCTCTCAAGTGCAGCTGTCGGAACACACCGACAGGTGCTTGGTGGTAGCCAGCCAGATGGGTATTGGGTATTACAAATTACTCTCCCACCTAGCTAAGATTTCCTCACGTTGTTTTCCTTCACCGAAAGCTCAAGCTCATTGTAGAATTCGAACCCGGGACCTTCGTCTCGGTGTCCGACGTCATTACCACTGAGCTATCATCGACTTAAGATCATAAAAGTTTCCCATAAATTGGGAAAATTGATGCGGTTAGCAATTTTTATTATTAATCACATACAATATTAAAAGTGAAATGTTATGAGTCACTATCCATTTTGAGAGAAATTGGAAAAACAACTAAATAGATGAAAATGGTGGCAATAAAAAAAATGATGAAGGGAAATTAAATTTTAATAAAACATGGCGTCTTCCCGGCCAGCAAAGATTACGTGATTATTTGCTCAGTAGTCCCTAAAGTGGTGGCATTAAAATTTCATGCTTTGGTGAATTGGACTATCCTACTACCCATCTGAAGCGCTCGTGGCTTAGCATGATTAGCCGTTCTTAATCGATCGGCAAAGTTAAGATACGTTTGTCGTGGTCGGTACCTGGATGGGTGACCGCCTAGTGGTATTTCAAATCGAGCGTTTCCGTGCTTCGGAAGGCACGTAAAGTCGTTGGTCCCGGTTATCACTTAATTGTGATAGTCGTTAAGCTAGTTGGATGCCTCCTAGGCGGCTTGAAAAATTCCAACAGTAGGTTGACCACTAGCCTACCTCCACCAATCCGCAGTGGGCACGCGTGGTGGAGTATCGCCCAGTCCCTTTCACCCTCATTTGTGAAAGGAGGCCTGTTCTCAGCAGTGGGACATTATAAGTGGGACATTATATATGATGATGATGATGACTATCCATCTGATTAGAGGCACGTTGCCCTATGTTTCTATGGTTTCAACTTTTAGACATTTTGTAGCAAATTTAAAATCATTTTTTTGGGAGTTATTTGTGAATTATTTGTACACGATGGTACGAAATAAAGACGGTAATCTTTAAAATTTACTTTCTGTGATAAATTTATAAATATATTGACGATAATAACAAGATTTAATTGATGAAAACGTAAAAAACTGTATCAATTGTATGTAATGGTGAGTAACAATTAACATTGTGACGTCACGCGCCCTCATCGGGGTAGTTCGGTATATGTCGGTTCGTTTTCGGTACACAGTTCAAAAAAATATTTTCAATTGGTTATAACTTTTTAATAACAACGAAAAAAATAAAACTAAAAATAGTTTTGTATAATAACTTATATATGATCTTCCGATTTATGACAAAAAAAAAAACACTTCAAATTCCCAATTATAGGTTCACTAACAATAAACTATGAAAAACATCGATTCAGCAATGTTGATGGATTTTTCATTGGATAGACATCCAATAATAGGATGATATTGGTAAGCCAGGACACAAAGCTAAGAGAGAAGTCTTTTGAGAGTAGCTGCAAGATCATGCTTAGCTTTTATAATGGGCGGTAGCCAACCAGGTGGGTACTCCAAACATACCAAACTACTCGACCACTGACTTCGTTCTCAGACCCTCAACAGGTGGTGGGGTAAAAATGCCTTGCTGAGTTTCTTCCCGGAGTCATTCAGTTTAAGTGTATTCCGAACCGGTGTGGTGGTAGATTCAACTGTATTCCGTTTAGGTTATAAGGAACTTATGGAATGAAATGAAATGTATTTATTTGTCACAATTTTGCGTAATAAATGATGAGGTGTTACATGCGGAATAAAGTATCAGCAAAATATACCGCTCAAAACGGCGTACAAATATTATCATCACCAGCCTATAATGTCCCACTGCTGAGTAGAGGCCTCCTTTCAATGGGCAGATACTCCACCACGCGTGCCCACTGCGGATCGGTGGAGGTAGGCAAGTGGTCAATCTACTGTTGGAGTTTTCGAGCCACCTCGGAGGCCTCCAACTAGCTTATGGACTATCACAATTAAGTGATAACCGGGACCAATGGCTTTACGTGCCTTCCGAAGTACGGAAACGCTCGATCTGAAATACCACTAGGCGGTCACCTATCCAGGTCCCGACCACGACGTTGGTAGCTTAACTTTGCCGATCAATTCAGAACGTCTAATTATGCTTCAACACGAGCGCTTCAACATGCTGATGAAGAAGGCGCTTATTTATTAACATACGGAATAAATGTCTTTTTTATTTTGTCCGTCAACTTGCTTGTCATAAAAACAAAGATTTTTTTTAATGGGTTGATCGTGCGTATGTCTTCAGACTCGCTCTCGAACGAGCAAAGTTGCAGCAAAAATTCAAAGAAGTCGTGTTGAGTCTAGCCTTGAAAATATCCAAATCATAGGTCTAAAAAGTAAGATAGTCTAACTAATTGATAATAATAGATCAACGCAGATTTAACTTCTAGTCATAAAACCATGAAATTTGAAGGGTTACTTAAGTTTAGAGGAGTATACTTATAGAAATGAAACACCGAACTTTGAGGAATGCGTACAGAAAGCAACATTCCGTTCCAAAAATCAAAGGGCGACTGAAAACGTCTGAAAACTACCTACATACAAAAGATGCTGCTTGCTACACGTACCCACAATAAAATTATATTTTTTAATCTCTAAAAAGTGATAACAGGTGGCGATTTTTCGTATAAAAATAGAATTTCTCTAAAATCAACAACAAAAGTATAAAAACTAACTATAAATGTATAAAATCAATGCGTCGCCTACAATACTAATAAATAGGTGGTAACTTAGCCAATTGCCATTCTAAATAATCTTAAGCTAAAAACATGTTCTGAAATAAACCAAAAAAAAACTAAACAGGTTCTGGTAGATATGGAACATTAAATCCCTTTAAGTATATTGTAAAAAACAAAATAACACAGTCAACATGCCTATAAAACTAATAGATTTGATTGAAGATGGAGAGCCCAGCTTGAACATAATTATGCCCCTTATCTCAGTAAACTGGGGACAGACACTAATAGTTTCAGTAACTGGAGACGCAACTGTATCGTATCATCCGCAGACAACCTTATTCTCAGTACAGACGGCAGATTGTGATCTGAATAACAATGCGGGATTATTGAGGCGAGCTTCTACAGTTACCTAGTATTATTAGATAAAAAAGCTTCGTTTCACTCCCTGTCTGTGCACGTGGAAGACATTACTCTAACTGTTATTTATGTAAGGTAACGTTGTTTGTTTTGTTTATTAGAATATGTTACATTACAGGGGGCCAAGTCTGCTAAAATGTCCTACTGACACGATACTATTGCAATTCCATTATCATTGAGCCGATTTGCGCAGTCTACTTATTCATAATGGTCTCATAATGAACGAAAAGAACCCCCCAAAGGGGGGATAATTAGGAAATCGCAGGTTTAAAAAAGATGTTACGGCCTCTATCGTCCAGACAAGCAACGGTTCATTCCGGATATGGAATGATCTTCCCATTACGGTTTTCCTTACGATCATAAAGTCGTAAAAAGAGCTCTTCAAAGAAGGCAATATATTCGGCAATATAAGTACCTATTTACTTAATTAACTATGTTTTGAATGTAACAACACCAGGGCGGAGTAAATATCTATAGGCGGCGTGGACCACATACCACCAGTCCGGATCATCTACTAGATGTCAACTTTCTAACATAAATATAGTCTATACAAAGTAAAAAAGTTTTGAGAGAGGTAGAGCATAGCGTTTATTCGCTCAAAGAGCAGCTCGACGGGGGAAGTACCTCCACCTTACAGAATACCGCAGCCAAATAACTTTATGTTGTGTCAAGTTGTGTTCCTGCGCGTGAGTAAGGTCGCCAGAGCTCATAGGGGAGGGGGGAAAGGTCGGTAACGCGTGAGCGATGCTTCTTGTGTTGCAAGCGTCCATATGGCTACGGTAACCGATTACCATCAGGCGGGCCGTATGCTTGTTTATGGACTTAGTTGAATAAAAAAAGAAAATGCCTTCCCCTAAAGGGGGAATAATTAAGAAATTTAAAGGTTTAAAAAATATGTTACCGCCTCTATCGTCCAGACAAGCAACGGTTCAATCGGATATTCTACTAAGGACCATTAGGATATGGAACGTACTTCCCATTTCGGTTTTCCTTACAATCGTAATGTCGTTAAAACAGCTCTTCAAAGAAGGCAATATATTTGGAAATATAGGTACCTATTTACTTAATGAATTATGTTTTAAATGTAAAAACACCAGGGGGGGGGGGGGGGGGGTAAATATCTATAGGCCGCGTGGACCACATACCATCAGTCAACATAAATATAAAATATTTAATTTTTGCGCGCCATTCGAGGCACATAGAATTAACTAAAACATAGATAGGTAAGTATTAACATTAGGTACATTTATACACAGACATATAATAAGCTTTTATACTACCTATTTCATGATTATATACACTATTGGCTACTATTATTGCTACCAAGAGAATTACAGGTGGCAACACCGCATAAGCCTTCCGCCATCTTTGTTTATGCCAACTTCCAATATCTACGCTTCCAATATAATATATCTATATATATATAATTTCAATGCCACTTTTCGTTGTAATTTTATAACTCAAAAACGGGCTCACCTATCCAAACCAAATTTTTAGGCTTTGTTCGGACTATTAGTAGATGGTTTATGTGAAGTTTTCACAAAATCGGTCTAGCGGCTTCATTTATCACATTTTTTGTAACAAATTAATTCAATAAATGGCGGATCATTTTGTTAATGGGGATTTTGCTATCAGGGTAGGGTAGGGTAGGGTATAGTAGGGTAGGGTAGGATAGGGTGGCGTAGGGTAGCACCACGCGAACGAAGTCGCGCCGGGCAGCTAGTAGTATATAAAGTAAAAATAAATTACATTCAATACATAATTCATTAACTACATACGCACTATATTTATGACTAAGGTTCACTTTCTTTACGACATCATAGTTAATATTAAAGTTCCAACAACTGTCATACCTATAAGTATTAACATATTAGATGTCCTAAGTTTAGCTCTATGTAGGGCATAAGTTTCATAAGTCTAGATTTGAAATAGCCTCCGGGGAAATTTCGCGTCCGCAGTTCACAGCTAATACTGCGTCCGAGAGAAAAGAAAATGTCTCGAAGATATTAACGTTGGTGGGTCATGATAGGTTGTTTGATGCCTGGTTTCTATAAACAAAAACGAATCGTTTTTCTCACCAATTGTTGGGGCTGTCCAACCTCTATGGCCATGACACGACTGACTGACTGGTTGATTAGAAATTGATTAGACGAAACATACATAACTTGAATTTGAATAAGACTGACGTGGAAGAAAAACAAAGGTGACTTGACAGACGGAAACCAGACCCTGGAGTGTAACGACGACGAGACAAGTACACAGACCTTTGGAAGACGTCCAAGACCGTTCAAGTGGTCCTTCGAGCCGGATGTACTAGCACCTATGATTACAAGAAGTAAATCGAAAGCAGAAAAAATGGAAAATATGACATCGACTGGCGCCGCTGCGGACGGAGGTCATGACCGACCGCCCTCCCGACACAGCCGCGTACCTTCACCGACTTCATCCATCGCTTCTGCTCGTAGTACGACGTCCACGGTAAGACGACAACAAATTTTGGCATTAAAACTTGAAGCCGCCGAGCAGGCCGCACAAGTTGAAAAGCGGCTCATACTAGAAAAATTAAGACTGCAGACCGAAGCATTGTGTGATGTAAATGACGACATCCTATCAAACGTTGGAAGTGTGCGTGCCGCGACTGTACGGCCGACAGCAGTGAGGGCAATCCCCACGACGAGCGCCTTCCATGCTCCTATCCAGACACACACTACTGACAATAATGACTTAAACAAGTTCCTAGCCAGACAAACCTCGATAAAGGAACTGCCCACTTTCTCGGGTGAGCCTGAAGAGTGGCCCATGTTCTTCAGTCAGTTCAAAACTACATCGAGACTATGTCAATATAGCGATGACGAGAACATTGCAAGACTTACTAAGTGCCTCAAAGGAAAGGCTCGCGACGCCGTATCAGCCCTTTTGGTGAGTGCCACAAATTTACATAAGATTATTGACACCCTGAAACTTCGCTTTGGCAGACCAGAGTACCTTATTGAGATTATGCTCTCTAAGATAAGAGCCATGCGTGACATAAGGCACGACGACGTCAATGCACTCATAGAATTCTCGACCTCTGTACAGAATGTAGTGGCTGCCATGACTGCGACAGACGAAGCAGGGCACTTATCTAACACGACACTGATAAGAGAGATTATAGGAAAACTGCCATCTTTCCTTAAGTTCCAGTGGAGTATGCATGCCAGTGAGAAGGTCGGAAGACACGTCACGCTGATTGACATTTCTGAGTGGCTCATGACAATTGCCAACGCTGTCACATACATCATG
Source organism: Achlya flavicornis (assembly GCA_947623365.1). NCBI lineage: Eukaryota > Metazoa > Arthropoda > Insecta > Lepidoptera > Drepanidae > Achlya > Achlya flavicornis. The sequence continues at coordinate 14,971,251 of OX392478.1, forward strand.
CCAATGGCGAAACCGAGCGAAACTGCACCCGAAACGTACCGGCATCGGCATCAGAATACAATGCATGTGAGACACCCTGTTTTAACTACAAAAAAACCGGCCAAGTGCGAGTCAGACTCGCGCACCGAGGGTTCCGTACAAACCTGTAGGTATATAAGTTAATGGTAGTATAGACCTGAGTATTTGATATTAATTTCAATTTATGACCTATTAAAAAAAAACTACTTACTAGATCTCGTTCAAACCAATTTTCAGTGGAAGTTTGCACCGTAATGTACATCATATATTTTTTATAGATTTATCATTCTCTTATTTTAGAAGTTACAGGGGGGGGGACACACATTTTACCACTTTGGAAGGGTCTCTCGCGCAAACTATTCAGTTTAGAAAAAAATGATATTAGAAACCTCAATATCATTTTTGAAGACCTATCCATAGACACCCCAAACTTATGGGTTTGATGAAAAAAAAAAAATTGAGTTTCAGTTCTAAGTATGGGGAACCCCCAAAATTTATTGTTTTTTTTCTATTTTTGTGTAAAAATCTTAATGCGGTTCACAGAATACATCTACTTACCAAGTTTCAACATTATAGTTCTTATAGTTTCGGAAATAAATGGCTGTGACATACACGGACAGACAGACAGACAGACAGACAGACAGACAGACAGACAGACAGACAGACAGACAGACATGACGAATCTATAAGGGTTCCGTTTTTTGCCATTTGGCTACGGAACCCTAAAAAAGACGTACTTTCCTGTAGGCTCTGTAAAGGTGACCACAGCCTTGATTCCTGTTCCAATTTTGAACATATGACAGTTGACGAACGCTGGCACTACGTATCTGAAAATAAGCTCTGTTTCTCATGTTTATCGACGACACACCAGCTGAAACAATGTAAGCGTAAGAAGAAGTGTACATCATGCGACCGCGTACATCATTCGCTGCTGCACGCCGAGCCTCACTATAAATCTTTGGCTGTCAACCACGTCTCGGATCCTGACTGTATCGTGCTACTGAAAGTTCTACGAGTTTTCATCAGCGGACCCGATGGTGAAGTGGAAGCTCTAGCACTTCTAGACGAAGGTTCGACGATTAGTCTGATAGACGGGCACCTCGCGAGACGAATAGGCGTGTATGGACCGGTGAACGCTTTACGCATACAAGGAGCTTCGGGCATGACATCTATTGAAAATTCGTCGCAACGTGTTTCATTTTCTATTCGTGGTGTAAATAGTGAAGAAATTTTTAAGTTACATAATGTAAGATCTGTAAATAATTTAGGTTTACCTTTGTACAAATGTAATTATGACCGGCTTGTAAATAATTGGACCTACCTTTCCGACTATGTAAATATTGACCGCATGACTGTACATGAACGACCCCTACTACTCATCGGACATGACAACATAGATTTGATAGTGAGTCGACAGGTAATCCAGGGACCGAAGAATGCACCCATAGTCTCCGCCACGAAACTAGGGTACGTTATTCACGGTAAGCTACCATCTACCGCTCCTGACAACGCAGCGGTTCTTCATCTATGTGCTTGTGAGGAACCCGACGCTGCAATTCGCAGATCTTTCTCTACCGAAGGTTTCGGGACTAGACTAGACTGGACAAGACCGACCATTGACACTCCGCGCTCTCGGGAGGATATTAGAGGACTGGATATAATAGAGAAACGACTTGTAGGCAACGACGACTTGATATGGGAGACCGGCTTACTTTGGCGAGATGACAATCGTGACCTACATGACAGCTACGCCGTCGCCCATATGCGCTTAGATAGTATCCAGCAGAGGATGCAACGGTCGCCAGACTTTCCGGTGCAATACATCTCCAAATTGAACGACTTTTTACTCAGTGGGCCGGATTTGCTTACTTTTTTACATGCATTTCTTTTAGGGTTCCGCTGTAGTAGTGGCTTCTGGGTGCTTGATGGGCGAACTGCTGTCAAGAACAAGTGCTCTTGACAGCGGTCTTGGCATGTACTCCAAGTGGATAACATGCCAAGACTGCTGCATCGAGGGAATGACGACATCCGAGTAGGTAGCTGACATAAAGACTTGACATAGAATGTAAGACCGACAGACACGACCAGTAACGAAGCTGTGTAGGTTGGACATCCGCTCCTCATCATGAGTATCAGCCTTCTGATACTGGAGGTGGGGATGTTGGGGCTGTCCAACCTCTATGGCCATGACACGACTGACTGACTGGTTGATTAGAAATTGATTAGACGAAACATACATAACTTGAATTTGAATAAGACTGACGTGGAAGAAAAACAAAGGTGACTTGACAGACGGAAACCAGACCCTGGAGTGTAACGACGACGAGACAAGTACACAGACCTTTGGAAGACGTCCAAGACCGTTCACCAATGGTAGGTTTTTTTAATTGCCAAACTGGGCATATAGATCATTTCGTAAGCTAATTTTACATGTGATAGCTACTTCCAAATTGGAGGGTCTGCTATGCAAAGCTTTGAGGTCTTTGCTTGATTATCAGTAAAGATATAAGAGTCTTATTTTTAACCGATAACGGTCCGTAAATTATAGGAATCGGCTATAAGTCGTAATTATACGGTTTGTAGCACAATACATTGAGATATCTACATACACTAAAATGTGCGTTCATATTTTTTTTAATCAAATACATTGTCTTTGTAAGGTGGTTAAGCTAAACTGCATGGTGCGACTCCAACCGTCTGTCTGTCTGTCCGTCTGCTAATCTGTATATCAATCTGTCACAATAACTACTACTAATGCTATCGATTTGAAATGTTGAATAGTTTAAATATTGCTTACCCAACCTTTTTGCAAATGAAAAAAAAGACTGTTTTCATAAACATCGTTGTCATGCGTTGAATTAAAAAGAATAAAATTACGATTCATTACAATATATCCGAAACAATGCAGGGTTGATTACGTACCCACTGCTCATTCAGGTGTGGTACGAGTTATAAACGCGAGTTGAAGCGATTTTCAAAAGCGCAAAGGCGATGAAAGTCTGGAAAAACTGATCATAGTTGGGAACACGGAAGGAAAACGACTACATGGTCGTTCGCCAACTAGATGGTCCGATCAAGTAAAAGACTCATCGTCCTCCAAATTTTACACGGTCGTAAGGGACGCGTTGGACAGAACCCGGTGGAGGCAGATCATCCGCTCTAGAAGCAAACCCGATGCTGACCACGATCCTCAGACATGAGGGAACGACCATAGAGAGAAGCGATTTTCAAAATGTTTTTATTCTCGCGTAGTGAAATTGTAGTGTGTTTTATATTCGATGATTTCATAAAATAGTTTAATCCTTTGACTGTTTGGTGATCCGCGCGGGCGAGTAAAACAATATAAATCAATTGTTATTTTTTAACCGCATATCAAGAGATAATAGTACAAATAAATGATCTCTTTGATTTTTATCACCTTTAGCCTATTTTTAACAGACCAATCAAAGTAATTTTACCATCAAAACTCTCTAACAGTTATTGACAGGTGTAACTTTTTTACTCACAGTTTAACATTTAGCATTGACTCAATTATGGTATATCAAAAAGATTCATAGCAACTGAAATACTGAAGATATTTATTTAGAAATGTCATTTTTATTAACATGTAAATGCAAAATTGTCATGGTATAAATAGATCTGAGTACCTATACATTTTATTCAAATATTTGATTATTAGTCGGCGCTCATCGCTATCGCTGGTACCCTTAGACATGTACCACACCCAAACACTAATTTGAATAATTCAACGTCACGCGTAACAGCCAATTGGTTTGCTGTCTGTACCTGGCGTAATTGCAATTTATAGCCTTTTTGCGATTTATACTTATTACGAAATTTAACTTTATTGTCTACACAATAAATCACATTATTATTAAGCAATTTATTTTGCTGAGTTGTCTAATTGCAATTATTTGTTCATATGTTCTGTATTGTGATATTACTGTGATTTAGATTTACGATTGTAATAACTCATTTAGGATTTTATTATTATATAATAAACGCTGTGGTTCTTTTATTACTAAGGACTGATTCTCAGATAGTTCTAGATGGCACTGAACCAGAAAAACATTCTAGCGGGGTACTGAAACAACTATTCTTCTCGTTTCTCCGTGCACGTAACGTAGTGTCAGAAAGAGACAGCATGTAGCTGATATCGATTTCATTGTTATTTAGTTTACGAAGCTAGTTAATGTAATGCATATCGTACTCATCCATTTTGCTTCTTCAAGAGCAAAAGTTTGTAATGTAATTAATATTCGATGTAATTATTAAACGCAAAATTGTGTTTGTTGGTTTGTTAGTTCATCACTGTAGGCAGCCTTTGCTACTCTTCATGGAGAGTTTAAGCTACTTTTAATCCCGGAGATACGGGTGAACCCGCGAGGGGAAGCTAGTATACCGTCAGAATAAAGATGCGATTATAGTTCAGTGGTAGTGATGTTGGATGCCGAGACGAAGGTCCCGGGTTCGAATCCTTAATTGAGTTAAGAAATAGCTCGGTGATAGTGTACCTTTTAGTACCCACCTAACTGACTACCACCCTCAAGTTAAAGTCTATCGCCAAGCACCTATCGGTGTGTTCCGACAGCTGCACTTGAGAGCCAGTTCCTTCTAGGCTTATTGTGCTTACCACCTTCGGCCACATCATCACTTACCACAGTGTCAGTGGTCAAACACAGGCCTGTACGCAGTAGAAAAAAACATAAATAAATAAATATCCTAGGACATTCCTCACACACAGTCATCTGATCCCAAACTAAGCAGAGCTTGTACTATGGAAACCAGATAACTTATATAATACATATACTACTTTTTGTTTGTAAATACATAGGTACTTAATATACGTAATTACACCCGGATACCAGGACATACAGACAAATGCATGTCCTGAGTGGGGATCGAACCCACAACCTGCAGCGCGATAGATGGAATCTTTACCAGAGTCTTAACCAATTGCGCCAGCTGACCCGTCAAATCATTGAAGTTTTGAGTTCAACCAGAAACACACCCTAAGCCTAAAGTTCTGGCTCTCAAGTAAATGCTGTTACACCGGTCGGTGCTTGCCAACAGATTTCCCACTTGACTATTCATCGCTTACAACATTTTGACTATTCATAAGTCACGTCGTTTCTCAAAGCCTAGCCCGATAAAAATGTCTACTTGAAATGTTTTCATACTTTATGAATTTTGCAAGGATTTCTGTGCTGCAGGTAAAAAATATTTTATTCTGATGGCGACCTCAGTTGAAGCGTTTTTCTTTCCCGAACGCAGTGAGGTATTTTATTTTTAAATGTTCCGTGAAGGAAATTAATTTTATTCGCTACTTTGCTTTCCATTCCATTTTATTTATATTACATCTACTTATAGATTGTGGACGTGTAATACTTACCATGCTGAGTTGAATGGTAAAAAAAACTGTTAAATTAAATACTATTAATATATAAACCGAGGGTGGGCACTGGTGCCTATCATACAGGATAGCAACTATCCTAGTTTAGATTTTTTTTTTTTTATACAACTTAGTCGATAAACAAGCATACGGCCCGCCTGATGTTAAGCCGTTACCGTAGCGATATAGACGCTTGCAGCACACGAAGCATCGCTCACGCGTTATCGACCTATCCCCCCTCCCCTATGAGCTCTGGCAACCTTACTCACGCGCAGGAACACAACTTTACACAACATAAAGTTATTTGGCTGCGGTATTCTGTAAGGTCGAGCTGCTCTTTGAGCGAATAAACGCTATGCTCTACCTCTCTTAACAGTATTAGGTATCAGTAGTTACACTAAAACTGTACTTATTCTACCTTTAAGCTATCTGTGTATATACAAAAATGTTTTTATTTGTATTTTTTGTATTAAGGTGCCAATAAACATTAAATAACTTCATAATGGTGACCTGAGGATTGTTATAACAGGTGGAGATTTCGAGATGGCATATATTTGAATCCTATGTTGGGTTAGTCATGCTGAACAACTTTTAATATCGGACTAATAGAGAACTCTCAAAAAAAAAACTTTTCTTACAAAATGTCAACTTTGGTCGATCATAATGTATGAAAAGTAAAAAAAATTGAGAATTCTGTGTTGTTCCCATAGTAAAAGTTTTTCAGAAGGACTAATCCAACATTCAAAAATATGCCATCTCGAAATCTCCACCCAGTATAGGTGATGGGTCAGTTGGCTCCACCTATCGCGCCGGCCAAGCCACATATTTTGACTAAGGTGTTGAGTTTGTGAAGTCAGGGCTTGTAGAGTTAGGGCGTGTAGAGTTATAAGCTTGGCTCTACATGAGATCTCATAGCTTTTTTACGGTGTTATTCATAGTAAGGAGTCCCTATATCAATTTTTAGACCTCTATACCATCAAAGTGGGTAAAAGTTCCAAGTTTAAGATTTTTTTTGGTGTTTGTGTAGTAATACAAGCTTACATACCCGCTTTCTAATCGGGGTTCTTTAGATAATAAATAGAATATAAGATGTATATAATTGAAACTGTATATGTTTACATCATATCCCGAGAATTTTGTTTATCTGGTTTAATCCAAACCCATGTTATGAGGGTTAAAAAAATGATGAAGCGCTTCGAGAAAAGGTAGGTAGCGCCCTTGCGCTTCGCTTGGCTCGTCTTGGCGGGGGGGCACTCCCGTGACCCCAGATATTCTCTATATTACTAAAGAACTTTTTCACTAGACCATCCGCCGCTAGGTACTACAAAGAGTACTACAAAGAGATGTTCCGAATAACTCGTATCTCGGATGAATCGATCATCAAGTGTGATCGATTAAGCGATTACCCTTTTCGGTACTTCTTCAAATCGGCAGTCGGCAGTTTCTGAAGATTTTGTTGCATTTTTTTGGTTATTTAGGATTTGTCAAGTTAATTTTGAAAGGGTAGTTAGTATAGGATACATTTTATTGCGAGGTGTGTGAGAAAGAAACCTCAAAATTGTGACATTATAAGCTCTGCTTAGTTTGGGATCAGATGACCGTGTGTGAGGATTGTCCCAGGATATTTATTTAATTATTCAATAACATTTTGTGTGTTTTATGACCATTTGCTATATTATCTATGTGTTTTGTTTTCCAATAATATCACCACTATCCCATTACCAGTATAAGACCACTACAAGCGAGATTATGGTAAAAATAAGTTATCCAAAAAAAAAAGGAATTGTTAACAAACATTGTTTGAACAAACGTAACAACTTCAAAGCCTTATTTGACAACAAAACAACATACTGGATACTGGAAAAAAATACAGAAAACTGGAAAACACCTGTTTGTGGGAAATTGGAGGAAAACCGTTGTAAACACTTTTCTACGATTCAAAGGGAAGCGATATATTTGCAATCCCGGCTTTACACCAAAGGAGTGTAACAAATGTTACGGATAAAGGTAAACAAAGGGTTAATAATTTGTTTTTTTTTGTTTGTTTGCAAAATTGAAGGAAATTGAAATTGAATCTTCCATTAAACTTGTCAATTGCTAAACCGTTCTTGAAAGTTGACTTCAGTATTGAATCTTGCTCTATGATCCTGGCATATTTACTTTCTATGTACAGGGTGTAACGGAAAGTGTATATACATAACAGTAATCAACTTTTTTGGTAATAGGCACAGATCACGGACGCAAAATGATAATTACCCTCATTGACCGGTGACATGTTGTTTTTTTTTTATACTAATTAGGTAGCAAACAAGCATACGGCCCACCTGATGGTAAGCGGTTACCGTAGCCTAAGGACGCTTGCAACACCAGGGGTGTTACTCGCGCGTTGCCGACCCTGCAGAAATCTCTTCAAAGCCTTTTTGAAGAACCCCATGCTGTACTCCATTGGGAAAACCACGGGGAGCTCATTCCACAATCTGAGCGTCCGCAGAAGGAAGCTCCTTTGAGCCCGCACAGTACGAAACAATTCAGGTTTCAATATGTGAGGATGGACTCCCCGTCGATGGCGAGAGTTGCGATGGTAGAAGGTAGCCGTAGGCATCATCTTAAACAATTCTTCAGGTTATGATTTTAATTCAATAATCTAGAATGCAAAAAATTGGTTTGAATTTTTAGGTAGGTACAGTATGAGGCACGACTGGTGAGCACAGATAGGCAGTAGTGGGGGCAAGCTCTCGCAAGTGCACTTTTGGCCAAATCACAATCAAATGACATGTGAGAATCCAATAGACGACACGCATTGACTGGCGAACCAATCGTGTACAACTCAGCGCATTCTCTCTTCATTCCGCCAAAGAGACCGAAAGATTAACTACTGCGCAGGTGTCAATCTATGCTCACCACTCGTGCCCCTTACTATACCTAATTTATTTTGAGCTAAAACTTTTTAAAGTTAGTACAATCGCCGGCAAACAACTTGAGCCATGACCTTGAGTGCGCAGTAGACGATTTTAAGGTGTCGTTGGTGGAAAGAGAGGTGCGCGGGGGCATTCTGTCGGCACGCGTCCACGCTATTGGCCGAGCATGAGTGTACATGCGCGAACTTACCCCCACTACGTCGACTTTGGCTCAAGTTGTTTGCCGGCCTCTGTATGTACTGATGTAGTCTTCATCCCCTTCGGATGTATATACACTTTCCGTTACACTCAGTATATTATTAAAATTTAAAAAAGGTATATTCAAGAATATATATTTTAATCTTTGGTTAAGGATACATCCAGATTGAGTGTCAAAGTTGTGCGTCGAAAAAAATTGCCCCTAACTGTTAGGGGCTAAATCAAATAAAAATAAATAAAATTGCAAAATAATGTTTAATATTTAAATTTCTCCCGATTTTAATTGGAATATTTCAACAACTGCTATGATTATGAACGTCATTATGACAAGCAGAATGACGCAGAGTGAGCGTAAAACGTAGCTGTTACGCGCAGCAGCCTATAAAAGTTGGCCTGTTTTATTTATTCGTGTAGTATGGCAACGTTCTTTCTAGGTATATTTATTTCTATGATTTTAATAGGTAATGCATATTTTATTCGAATTTAGAACTTTCGCTATTCTTATAAAATACAATAGCCAGCCTTCGGCTTATCAAACAAAATCGCCGTGCACTTGGCAGGTAAATGAAAAAAGCACACCAGACACAAAAAAAAACTTTCAAATGACAAAATAAACGACGCCAGAGAGTCTGTTACATTCACTTGTGTGTTCATTCATTCATTTTTACGTTCATTCATATATTTTTTGTCACAAGAAATGCTTTTGCATTCACTAAATGGTCAATTCATTGTTAAATTTGAGGACCAAAGCCTGTTTGTGGCAAATCGACTTAGGTAATTTATTACACCTTATTCACATATTGGCCTTTTATACAGTGCTTTTTTGCAAGTAGCCTTTGCATCAAAAGAAAAAAAGATGGACGGTAAATGTTTTATTTGGCGCCAATTTGAATACTTCGATTTTTACAAGATTATGTGAGACCAACCACATGTGAGACATGATACTATTACAATTTAATTTATTATGATTGAGCCGATGTACGCAGTCTACTAATTCGTAATGGTATCATAATGAACGAAAAGAATTTTAGTACAAAATATTGTGGCATACTTAAGCAGACTTGGCCCCCTTCTAGGTACTTGTAAGCTGCGCAGTGACAGTTTTAGTGTCACAATTCTGATACAACTAGGTACTGCAGGTTTTGTGTAAACTAGTGTTCACCCTGCGGTTGCACACGGGTTCCTGGGGGATAAAAGTATCCTATACTGGGTGGAGATTTCGAGATGGCATATTTTCGAATCCTATGTTGGGTTAGTCATGCTGAACAACTTTTACTATGGGACCAACACTGAATTCGCAATTTTTTTTTTTTACTTTTCATATATTATGATCGAGAAAGGTTGTCATTTTGTAAGAAAAGTAAAAAAAAATGAGAATTCACTATTGGTAAAAGTCGTTCAGCATGACTAACCCAACATAGGTTTCGAAAATATGCCATCTTGAAATCTCCAGCCTGTATAAGCCAGGTTATGGGCTACCTGAGTGCCATAATAATTTATGCTGGTGAAACAACAATCAAATTCTTTTTCGGATCTAAATATACTACATATCCATAATATTATAGTTCTATCAAAATTCATAGACTGTCAAGAGCAAATATGTCATGATGAGGAAATTGAATATGATTTCGATTTAAATATGGAATGGAAAGGACCCCGCGCGCGCGTGCTCTACCGTTGAACATTATACGCAATTTTATATCATTATTCACTGAGAAAAAACTAGACTTTAAAATTAAATAGACAGGAAAGCACTGTAAAAAATACCTATGAAAAGTCCGTTTGATTTTATCTTGTAAATAAATCTGTAAACTTAACACCCAGTAGAGTAACTTCAGAGTCCGAAATTACTTAAAATAACCGTGTGATTATGTATCTGTTGAATATACGTAAGTGTTACAATTAAATAAAAAAAAAAACTTGATACGGTGCGATTGCATTCAAAAAAGAAGCTGAAACCTGCAGCAGCTAACAGTTTTATTTCACTAATTATCTATCTTTAAGTTAATTAACACAACATCCACATAAACGTGGTGGTTCTATAATTTACAAAGTCTATGGTTGCACGCGTTGACCCCTCCCACATCATCAACAGCTTCTGTTCGCGACAGTACCCTGCGAAAGAAAAGTGACTGTTATCGAACGGTCACATTGTGCACGTAATTGTTATGAAATTTAAACCATTTTTAAAATGTTCGTATAATATGTAGGTACGTACGAAACGAATATGGGATTTAAATCCGATGTTTGTTTTAAAACTCTCCCAATTTAGCAGAAGGTCAAACAGTAGGCTAGTTAGCTGCTGATTATTTTTATGTATGACTTGTGACTTTTTTTGGATTGTCGGAATTGTGACGCAATGTGTAAAAAAACGTTATTTATAAACGATTTTGGAGGTGATAGACATCTTTATCTCTAAATAAATTACGTATCATTTAGTCAAAGTCAAAGAATTTATTTTGTACTAACAATATATGAATGAATATTATCTGATTTAAATGATACATAAATAAATATTTTACGAGCAAGCTCGATCGCCATTTTACAATTAATTTTTAAATGAATTCAAAAACATACTGAAAATATTTTACCGGACGTTAATCTTTTATACATTGCATTCCGGAAATACGGATAATCCGGATCGGCCTTTCCAAATATATGAAGCGTGAACTTTTCATTGTTGAAACATGTATGTATTTTAATCAGATTAATTATTGACAAAAGAACCCGATGTTGTTTATTGATGAGTTTTACAATTTGGTGGTTTGTATTTTTTTGTTTCTATTTTCTCATTGTCTTGTTTTAAATGTGTACATTGTTTTATTATTTACTTATTAACAAATTGCATTCAAGAGTAAAGATATATGACTTGATGTGCGGCCACGCTACGCGAACCGAGCACGTGTGGAGCAAGGATTCGCGTAGCGTGAACGGACGAAGCCTCGAACTACTAAGTGTGGGTACTTCAAGTACACACTGCCCAAGACAGGTGGACATTTCGAGATGGCATATATTCGAAACCTGGGTTAGTCATGCTGAACAACTTTTACTACGGGACCAATAGAGAATTCTCTAAAAAAAATATTTTACTTCTCTTACAAAATGTCAACCTTGCTCGATCATAATGTATGAAAAGTAAAAAAAATATTTTTTGGGAATTCAGTGTTGGTCCCTGTTTGGTTGGTTTTGGAAATTCAGTAAAAGTTGTTCAGCAGGTCTAATCCAACATAGATTTCGAAAATATGCCGTCTCGAAATCTCCACCCAGTATACTCAAAATGTTAAAATGATTAATCCTATCAAAAAGTATATGCTGGGAATGGAAGGGGATGAATTTAGATATTTGTATCTGTAGCATAAGTCCCGCAACATAAACTATAATAATATAGTCAATATGTATAATGAACTCTCACCGGACACATAAGCCTTTCAGGCTTTCGTCAGGTGGTAATGTAAAATGTACCTATCATGTAATTTTGGTCAATTAAATAAATAAATAAATAAACGAGCTTTTGGCTCGCGCTTGACTGCGCTCCACCGATTGTCAGTTTTGTCAAGAACACAGGGATTCGCATCACGCTCGTGTTGTAGGCTCGTTGTACGTCCAAACTTGACATCGCAAGCAACGAACGAATAGAGGCTCGGTTCGAGCTGGGCTCGCGTAGCGTGGATGCACAAACAAAAGCAGTTATTTTTTTCCAATTATCAAGGAGTTCACTTTAATGCTTTTAATCTTCTACAGAACTTATACCTAGTAGGGGTTTTATTTTTGAAAGTATATAAAATGCTCCTGGATCCGCGGCTTCTGGTTAATGGCACGTTATATAGGTCAACAGGGTCAACAGTCCTAGATTTCTGTGCCCTTTCCATTGTAGGTCTCATTTGTCAAAGCAGCTTTAAATTTGTACTGAGTTGGGCAATTCTCGTTGCGAGAGTTGTATTTTATGTTGTTGAATAATTGAATTTGGGAATGGTTTTGTCTGGTCTTTCCATTATGGTCATTTAAGGGGTTAGCATCTTTGGATGTATGAAAGCCAGCGGTCTCTTGCATTTCATGTAATTATTAGAAAAAAAAGCATCTTTAAACAGGCTGTGGAATGAGCTCCCCGCAGTGCTTTTCCCAAGAGAATACAGCATGGGGTTCTTCAAAAAAGGTATGAAGAGATTTTTGCAGGGTCTGCAACGCGCGAGTGATAGTTGTGTTGCAAGCGTTCATAGGCTACGGTGACCGCTTACCATCAGGTGGGCCGTAAGTTTGTTTGCTACATTAGTACTTAGTAAAAAAACACGCTCGTTCGCAAGCAATGTCCCAGGCAAAGATTTTCATAGGGCATCGTGCCTCTACCCAGATGGATAATCCGCCTTACTAAAGCATGACATTTAATTTCACTCCGCTTGAGGGGCTCCCTGAGCAAATCGCTCTCAGTTCGTACTGCGCACGGCTGTCAAATACTGTCAATTCTGGCTTGTTTATTTCATGTTGCCATAGAGGCGACTATCCTTCTGGACGTTTTAAATTCTTTGGTCCCAGGATAATATTACCAAACATTTAAAAACACAACTATAATACCTACTTCAATTATAAATACCAGTTCGCAAATGTCATCAAGTGGACAGATACAAAATGGAATTAACAATGACTAGTCATTGTGTACTCGATTGTACTTGCGAATAATTAATAATTGAATAGTGACAGCACGTTAACCACTTTTGACTGCAAGTGTCTGTGAGTGGATGTGCGTGACCAAAACGCCACTAGATTTTCGATCGGATCGATCGGTCGACTGGTTGGATGCAGTTCTAGTTTATTAACGGTAATCCACCGACTGGTTGAATAGATTGATAAATTGCATTAGACTAAAGGCTCAACAATAGGAATTTGTGATTAATTTCTAATTCAAACTCTTGAGTAATTATTGATGTACAATGGAAGCAAATACTAGGGACATTTCCAAACTACCTATTGCCGGTATTCAAAACATTTTATTATGTATAGACCTCTATTTGACTACAATCCCACCATGGTAAGTAATGAAGATTACACACCGATGGGTTCTTGGCGACAGATTACCATCTTGAGTGTGATAGCCAGTCAGGAGAGTACTACACAGGACCCTACCACTACATATGCTATGGTCTCCCAGTAATGGTTTTTAATTATATTTATTTATCAGGCGCCGATCCCACAGAGAGAGTTCTAGAGTTCTGCAAAATTCGCTACCGATCACACGTCATACAAGGCGCCGCATATATTTATATGGTATATTGTATATTTGGGAAAAAACTGTAATATGATAAAAACTTTTTAACAAAAAATAAACCACCGAAAAAACTGAAAAGCAAAAAATAATTTTGAATATAACTTGAATTTTATAAGGTTTTGCAGTCGGGGACAAACCAATAACATAAGCTATTACGACAATACGACATTAAATGAAACCACGTAAAGTACTCATGTATACGATCAACTTAAACTATGGGACCGGGGGGCTCTACCGCGTAACTTTGGTGTTAATCGTAACGAACACCATTAATGAATTTCATCCAATCAGGGCCCACGAATGGTCATCATTTCTTTTGATGTAATACACAACTCAGCATTAAAATCTGTGAGTGAACAATAAATCATCCCTATTTTCCCGTCCTTAGGGTAGGTATTTTTTATCCATATTTATATGGGACCACCTTCGAGGTATACCCTATCCAATAAAAAAAGAATTATCAAAATCGGACTACTGTGTCAAAAGTTATGCGTGATCATACATAAAAAAAAAAAAAAAAAAAAAAATATACGCGTCGACTTGTAAACCTCCTCCGTTTTTTCGTCGGTTAAAAAGATCTTCCAAGACTGAAAAAAAAAAAAAAAAAAGCGTTGCTGTGTTTCTTGCCGGAGTCTTCTCAGTTTAAGTGTATTTCGAACCGGTGGTAAATTTAACTGTATGTACCAATTTAACGTTCATAAGCGCCTTACCAGGGCCTAAATTGAATAAAAAACTTTTTGATTTGATTTGATTTGAACGCGAAACGCAGAACTCTAGAACTCTCTCATATAGGTATATATTTTTCACCGAAATCTCTATCTCATTGTAGAATCGAACCCACGACCTGCGTCTCGGCGTTCGACGTCACTGCTTAGCTATCATCGACTTTCATCATCATCATCAGAATTTTTAGTCCAATACCAATATCTTTTTTCCGGTTTAATGGCTTTTTCATTAAAAAAATACAAAAATCATCGTATTGAATATCTCTCATTGAGTGAACAAAATATTATTACTTTATTTTATTTTATTTTATTTATTAGGTCTACCAACAGTTTGTAAATTAATACGAGTTACACAATATATAATACGAAAATCTTAAATCTAATGCACTAAACTAATAAAAGGTAAACACAACATGTTAAAAACGAAAAACAAAGGAAACTAATTAAAAAAAAAACAAGCTTTGATTACTACATGATCTAAACTATTCTATACATGATCGAGTAGTATACAACTGCGAAATGAGGCAAGCGATTGGAAATTTATATCCAGACCGCTGTTATTATTGAGCAACTTGCATAGCCGTGGTATTGGTGAGTTGATACCAAGTTTTGTTCTGCGTAATGGTGGGCAAAGTAGCTTGATTTTATAACGAGGGCATCGACGAGGTACTCTGAGATTAAATTTTTGCAAAAGCTGAGGGCAATCTATTTTGTTACAAAAAAGTTTATATAAAAACTGTAGATCAATGAGATCCCTACGTTTAAGTAATGAGTGCATATTAAAATTATTAAGTCTATCAATATAAGAGGAATACCTTATCGAATACCCTGACGAACGCGCCAAGTGCCACAGAAAGCGTTTTTGTACTCTTTCCAGCCTAAGAGTGTGTACGGCAAAGTGCGGTCGCCACACTACACTACAGTATTCAAGATTACTGCGCACAAGAGTATTGTATAATAGTATTTTTGTTTTTGCTTTACGAAAGACTTTCCCATTTCTAATTATAAAACCAAGCATTTTGGACGCTTTCCTGATTACAAACTCTATATGCGGTCTAAATGTAAGTTTCCTGTCATACAAAACACCCAAATCCCTAATAGTATCAACTTCCTGCACGCATTCACCGGAAATTTTATATGCTGAGGGAAAGAGATTATGTTTGCGCGAAAACTTAACATGGGAACATTTTAAAGGGTTAAGGGTCATACCGTTATCGTTACACCATTTAGTTAATCTATCAAGATCGGACTGAAGTAGTACCATGTCAGCAGTGGAGTCAATGCGCTTACAGAACTTGAGATCATCAGCATAGAGGAATGGGATAGAATTTATGAAACAAGATGGAATGTCATTCATAAATATGTTAAATAGAACCGGGCCTAAATGTGACCCTTGTGGAACACCTGATGTTATTTTTTCTAGTCCTGAACTGAAGCCATTAACGACAACATAGAAAGCACGATTATTTAAATAAGATTGCAGCCACTTCAAAATTGATCCAGCAAACCCGCAATCCGATAGTTTCTGTATTAGCATATTATGGGAAACACGATCAAAGGCCTTGCTGAAGTCTGTGTATATAACATCTATTTGTTTATGAGCATCAATTGCTTCCACCAAGACTTCAGTGAAAGAGACAAGATTGGTTGTCGTCGACCTAGCAGCAATAAATCCATGCTGATGATTAGAAACCATCTGTTTAAAATGAAGTTGGATAACGGGGCAGACTAAGGACTCGAAGATTTTTGCTAGACAAGAAAGTATAGATATAGGCCTGTAGTTACTAACCAGGGTGTTGTCTCCGTCCTTGTGAATTGGAACCACTTTTGCTAGTTTCCACGCATTAGGAAATATTCCAGAGCTGAGCGAGTTATTGAAAATAATGTAGAGCGGAACAACGAGGCCTGTGGCGCATTCTCTGATGAAATGGGCCGGGATACCATCTGGTCCAGCGCCCTTGCTTACATCCAAACCTGTCAACTTGTACAATTTCAATTTGTATCACTGATATTTCAACTATAGGATTATTTGGAACAAAATGGCAAATTATAGGATAAATGTAGATGCTAACGCAATTTTCGGGTCGACTTCACTGCTTTCGCCTTTTCCAACCAAATTATACTGCGAGAATACAAGAACTGTTCTATAAAAACAATAATATTGATAGTTGTGATCTATGACTATTTTTCGAAGATTTAATATATCTAAGGCTCTTTAAATTCAATTAAAATTTCTTTGCAAGTTGGTGATTTTTTCATTCGTTAACTTCAATTTCTGAAAATTGTTATCTATCAATCATATACCTGTCTATCGAATGTTTTAATATATTTTTACTTACAACAAATATGTACAAAATACAATCTATATATAGAAAATTGGCTGCCGCTGCTTCCGATTAACGGCAAGGTTCCCAGAAGGTTGGATAGCCAAGCTGACGCGTTGGCGGAAAAAGCTCCCCGTCTATCTCTGTTTTATGAATGCGTCAGACACATGCGTATTTTAATTTGGAAAGGTCTATAAACATAACATTTTGCACACCACAGGTTCAAATAACGTAGACCGATGCTTTCTTAGTACTGTGGATACCGTATGTGGGCCGTATGCTTGTTTGCCACTTTCTTGGTTTAAAAAAAGAAAACCTTGTAAAAAAATTATATAAAAAGTACGTTTATAAAATCACAAAAAAGTTTCAATATCAGGCATTATAAAAATCTTGAGGGTTCTTTATTGATCAGTCATTATAAGTTCATCGCACTGAGCCTTTGTGCCCTAAGCCCTGGTTTCAACTGAATCCCTTTAATAGCATTTATTGGTCGTTATTGTCTAGACAACAGTATTAGATGAAATATTGTTTCGAGCACAAAACCTTCTGTGCCTCCAAATAGCTGCTTACTTTCTTTAATAAAGTTTAATTTGAGTTCAAAATTCTTCTAAGACAGAGGCAATCTTATTTTAATTTTGTTGTCAATTTTTAAGCACTAAAATCATCGATATATTATCTTCTGTCTAGATTAAGGGTTACATACAAGACAACATCGTGAAAGTGGTCGCTTGGAGACTCAATAAAACAAAATTATGTCGCTCATGAATGAATGTTCTACGTTCAAACGTGGACCTACTGAAACTGAATTAGCGACACCGTGGTCTTAATTTTCTTCGGCCGTTTTTACAGCTGCCCCTTATTCTAGGGTAATACAATTTCGATGACTAAAATAAATGATGTCGAAGGCAATGTTGCAAATTACAATAAAATCCAAGTCAAATTCAATAGAATTTATTCAGTTTTGATCCTAGTGGGCCACTTATGACGGTTAAGGCTACTGCTACCACTGTTCGGAAGTCGGCCTTCAACTGAGAAGAACTGGCAAGAATCTCAGCAAGGTAACATTTTTATGGTTTTTTCTAAAGGTATGCTAGACTGATTTAATTGCTTTTTTAATCTGAATCGATCTATGTAAATAAAGTTATAAGACATCACTTCCTTTTTTAACCTTTTTGCGTTGAAACCATAAATCAAATGTACAGAATACACGAACAATTTTGTTACAAAGCCAATAAGTGCAAAAACTTGGCCAAAGGGCATGATCCTTGCTCTGCGAAAAAAAATTGCAACAACAGACAAAGGTGCAAACATCCGCCCGACTTTATATATATATTTCGCTCCCTATTTATGATCGAATCAATTCATAATTTTGTTTAATGTTCTCACAGATGATGTTGCTCTAGTATTCTGAGCGTATTTTTTGTGTA
This sequence comes from Achlya flavicornis, assembly GCA_947623365.1. Classification (NCBI taxonomy): domain Eukaryota; kingdom Metazoa; phylum Arthropoda; class Insecta; order Lepidoptera; family Drepanidae; genus Achlya; species Achlya flavicornis. The sequence continues at coordinate 14,989,513 of OX392478.1, forward strand.
GGGGTCTGAAATTAGCGTTTTTATAAGCGAAAGCGAAAGCGAGAGCGAGCGCGATTTTATTGATGATCTCTCATGATGTTCGACGTTTTATGACATTACAATAATGTACATAGTAAATCGACGAAAGTATGAATAAGCAATGCATTATGTTTATATTTTCTCCTGATGATAAGTTTGTGTTTGATAATAATCTTACCGTGGAAAGTGATTATGTAACCGAAGGTGGTAAGCACTCAATGCCTATGAAAGCAAAACTCATTTTACAACAGTCAGATAAATCTTGGCATATTCTTCTCACACAGCTATCTGATTCCAAACTGAGACGTGCTTGGACTTCCGAAGAAAATGGCTACGGTAACCGCTTACCATCAATAAAATAAAAAACTATACAATTATACTACAATGTAAATTTCATAATGTATTTTGATTTGCAATCAAATCATTTATACACACACTTGATCGTCCTTAAATAGAACTATCAGAATCGCTATTTCTATAGCCCTACCAGTTTATATGAGGCACATATTTTAAAGTGAACATTTCAATTGTGACCCTATGTTTGTATTAGCGATATAATATCCTTTGAATTATTACAAGTATTTTATAAAATGATAATTCAGTGAAATATTGCTCTGCAAACATAGGGATTACTGCGATTCGTATTATAACTCATAATGTTGGTTTATAGCTCTTTTTAATCTCTATCTAATGAACATAATGAAAAGACGGTTTGAAATATATTTTCATGTAAAAAAGGGAAGTTTAGAAAGATTTTATATGGGACTAGCTATTCCGCGGTGTTTTTATTAGAAATCAGATGCATGTTAAAGGAAAGGAAACTTTAAAAACAGGTAAAGGAACAAACATTTTTTTAATACTTATTTTTCTTCTGTTGGTCAAATAGGTAGGCCTCAAAATGAATATGGACAAGACACAAATGATGTCTAAGGTTCATATAGGTACCGCCAATGCTGGTGATTGTTGGAAGCACTGTTCTCGAAGTTGTAGACCAAGTTGTTTACCTAAGACAAATTGTCCAACTAGGTAGGTCCAACTTCAACAAAGAGGTCAATTGAAGAATCCAACTCGGCTGGGCAGCGTTCGGGAAGCTCAGGCAAATCACGCCAGAATACCTCAGAGTCTGAAGACAAAGGTCTTCAATCAGTGCGTGTTACCAGTGATGACATACGGAACAGAGACGTGGTCTTTTACAGCTGCCCACACTATTAAGCTCAGAGTTAGAATTTCTCTTATGACATTCGTAGGAGAACAAAAATTACAGACATTGCTCTTAATGTAATAACATTAAGAGCAAATTAATTAAGCTTAATAAAGCTGAATTGGAAATGGGCAGGCCCCATCGTTCGAAGATCCGATAACCGATGGAGAAGGAAGGTTCTCGATTGGCAACCACGAACTGGAAAGTGCGTGCGGGACGATCTCCCATGACCGACGGCCTGATCAGAGTCACTGGGCGCCGCTAGATTCAAGCGGCCTAAAACCGTACGAAGTGGAAGTTAATGTGGGAGGCCTATGTTCAGCAGTGGACATCCTTGGGCTGATGATGATGATGATTTTTCTTCTGCGGAAAACAATCAGCAAAACAAAAATTACATTCGAAATGTTATCCAACAATCTAAGTTCAAATCAGTAAATTGCTCAAACACTGCAGCTATTGTTGACCCTACCGCTCGTTTCCCTAATTGTGTACACGTAAAGGATTGCGTTTTTTGGCAACCCTCCCAGACGTGATGCGAATCTCTGGGGTCTGCACAAAAAACCGTACATGTTTTTTGAGCAACGCACCTTTCCAGCAAATGGGTACATTATAAATGACAGTGCTTCGCTTGTGAGCGTTTTTTTGCGTTTTGCTTGATTACTCCTGAATTATTTAATATAATGTGACGATTTAGTCTATGTTTTTATTTCAATTTCTTTATTGTGGGTGTGGAGTAAATATTTAATATATTAATTTGTATAATATTTCTTATACCATCGTGGCTCGTTATGGTGATCAACTTTTTCACTTATTTCCTGGGTTTAAGGACAGTCCTATCGATATGCTCCATCAGCTCAACTTGAGAGTGCCATTCTATTCTATCTAGGCTTTGTCTGCTATTGCCTAAGGTCCACTAACCATAGTATAATTGTGGTCTTGCACTATTTTTATCTTTAGGAAGAATAAAATTTGAGCGAGCACTATTCAAATATGCTAGTTATTTTATCAACGTACACTTATGTTCCAAATAACTTAAATACCAAGCAAAGTAATGTTCCATGCTTTTAATGTTAAATATTCTAGTACATCTTAATAATCTAAGCGCTTAGACATTTTAGTTAAACGTCTGCCAACTGTTTTGTACGTCTACCAAAAGTTTGTAACTTCTACTCTGGAATATTGGGCGAACTTTGTCTCAGTTTTGGAAATCTGTTAATTGGAAAATGGAATGTTAGCTACGTGATATAGTTACAAGAGCACTGAAAGTGTATTGAATTTTAATTAATTGTCTTTTATTAAGTTCGTGATCAAATTATTAGCACGAATTTAGTGATCTTCTAATATTTTTCTGGAGAAATGTTAGCGCATGAATAATAATCTTACCGTCTTACTAATAAAAATATGGAACACGGTTGTTTAACAGCTGTATAGTTATGCAGTGTGTAAGCCTTACACAGTTGCTATACACTCCCTTTACTAATAATCAGTGTGTAAGCGTTGTATAGTTATCTATTTGTTAAAACAAAAACGACTGGCAACTTCTTAGGAACGTTTTGAAACTAAAACTATCTAACTTCAAAATACGGGAGAAAATATGGGAAAAAATGTGAAAACACCAAAAGATACTGAAAAATAATTATATAAAATATTAATCATATCATAAAAATCAGGTTTCTTTTTCTTAAGACTATTTTTATTTTAATAATTAAACAATAAAATTACTTTTAAAAAGCTTCAAATAGCTAATGGTGGTTTTGAACGAAACTGTCTTGTACAGTAGCCATTTAACCAAAGAAGAAGAAGAAAGAAGAACGTCATTGTCAAATTACAAATGTTACGTCAACAAACGAAGCAAATGGCTGTGCCAATGACTTCAAAACTAAGGTTACACCTACCGGAACATTTTGCATAAAGTTATCAAAATCAAATAAATTGTCAATTTTTGTTTTATTTTATCCATAACTCCAGTATAAAACACAAGCCTTTCACTACGCAACTAGGCATTTTTATGGCAATTATAAGCAAACAATGAACGAATGAACTGTTCCGTGGACCGCAGTATGACCGCAGTCGACTGAGTCGCGTTGGCCCTAAAATGACTTTTTAGGGCCAGCGCGTTGGTGTCATTTTGTTTCGCGGTTGGCCTGGTCCGTAGTAAATGGACACAATACTTGATTGTCAGACACAGCTGATCTATTGAAATCCGCCATAATGTTCTTATACAAACACTAAACAAGGGTCCTGGCCCGTGTAAGCCCTGTGTAAATTTCCTAGGTAACTAAAACACGTGTATACAGGCTTTGTGTCAAAAATGTTTTTATTAGTAGCAATTATCCTATAACAGATGTGTACACCGCGTGTAACTTTTTATTAGTAAGGCTGTTAATATATAAAATGATAAACTGATTGTTGATATATCAACGCACAGCCCAAACCGCTGGACCTAGAGATTTGAAATTTTGCACACAGATACCTTATACAGTGGAGGCATCCACTAAGGAAGGATTTTTGGAAATTCCACCCTTAAGAGGGTAAAATAGGGGATGACAGTTTGTATGCAAGTCCGTCAGTTTTGAAGTTAGGATTTTCAAATTTTGTGTTTAGGCTGACGATTGAAAATTAATGTATAGTTATCTCAGCATTTGTGATAATTCCACCCCTGAAGGGAGGAAAAGGGGGATGAAGTTGGGTATGCAAGGCCTTCAATTTCAAAGTAAACTTCATGAAATGTATTATTATATGGTGTAGGCATCCACTATGGAAGGATTTTCGGAAATTCCACCCCTAAGGGGGTAAAATAAGGGATGAAAGTTTGTATGCAAGTCCGTCAGTTTTGAAGTTAGGATCTTAAAATTTTGTGTTTAGGCTGACGATTGAAAATTAATGTTTAGTTATCTCAGCGTTTGTGATAATTCCACCACCGAAGGGAGGAAAAGGGGGATGAAGTGGTTTATGCAAGTCTTTCAATTTCAAAGTAAACTTCACTAAATATATTATTATATAGTGTAGGCATCCACAAAAGAAGGATTTTTAAAAATTCCACCCCTAACAGGGTAAAATAAGGGATGAAAGTTTGTAAGCAATATATCAACGCATAGCCCAAATCGCTGGACCTAGAGATTTGAAATTTTGCACAAAGATACCTTATACAGTGTAGGCATCCACTAAGGAAGGATTTTCGGAAATTCTACCCCTAAGGGGGTAAAATAGGGGATGAAAGTTTGTATGCAAGTCCGTCAGTTTTGAAGTTAGGATCTTCAAATTTTGTATTTAGGCTGACGATTGAAAATCAATGTATAGTTATCTCAGCGATTGTGATAATTCCACCACCGAAGGGAGGAAAAGGGGGATGAAGTTGTGTATGCAAGTCCTTCAATTTGAAAGTAAACTTCACTAAATGTATTATTATACGGTGTAGGCATCCACTAAGGAAGGTTTTTTTGGAAATTCCACCCCTAAGGGGGTAAAATAAGGGATGAAAGTTTGTACGCAAGTCCGTCAGTTTTGAAGTTAGGATCTTCAAATTTTGTATTTACGCTGACGATTGAAAATTAATGTAAAGTTATCTCAGCATTTATGATAATTCCACCCCCGAAAGGGGAAAAAGGGGAATGAAGTTGCCTTCAATTTCACGATAAACTTCACTAAATTTATTATTATACAGTGTAGGTATCCAGTAAAGAAGATTTTTGGAAATTCCACCCCTAAGGGGGTAAAATAGGCCATGAAATTTTGTATGGAAGTCCGTCAGTTTTGAAGATAAGATCTTCAAATTTTGTGTTTAGGCTGACGATTAAAAATTAAAGTAAAGTTGTCACAGCGTTTGTGATAATTCCACCCCCGAAGAGGGAAAAGGGGGATTAAGTTGTATACGAAAATCTTTCATTTCCATAGTAAACATCACTAAAGGAGAGTGGGTAAAAACGTCCCCAGACTGTAGCACGATGAGCTATAGTGGTAATTGTAGGTCTCGTCGAGCACATTATTTTATTCTATGACAGTTAGTCTGAATTCCATGGGAGAAAAAAGATATTCACATTTGAAGTTACAAAAATGTTCCTTTGGTAATGATTGTTTTTTGTTATTATTATCTCTGCCCTGCGGCATAGAATACTCAATACCAGCGATACCAACCGCGTTTTCAAGACAAAAAGAACTGTATGTCAATTTCCAGGTTCCATGCTATCTGTCTGCTAATATTTATCGATATGGGTCCAGTAATGTAGCTGTGAAAACATAACAAACGGACAGATTTACTCTCGCATTTATCATATTACTAGCTGTGTATTGCATATCCATCTGTAGGCAGTCTCAGGAAAACGTAACATAAGACATACTAACCCGAAGGAAACCCCTATAGTGTGGCCTTACAATTCCAGAACACTTCCTTAAATATCAGTCAAAGCATCGGGATCCCTGGCGTCGATATTTCTAACGGCACTTGCTGTTCCGTATATAGTCACTTGGATAAGCTGGCATCCAAAAGGCTCGGAGTGCTCAATAGAGCCAGGCAGTACTTCAAATCGGGGCAAAGGCTGCAACTTTATACGTCGCAAGTCCGGCCTCATATGGAGTACTGCTGTCATCTATGGGCCGGATACCAGCTTGGGCCTTTGGACTCTGTTCAGCGATGACCCATTACAATTGTCGACGATCCCGAGCTCACAAGCTGTTAAGAGCCCGTTAGTCTGAGGAGAGACTCTGCCTCCTTATGTGTGTTCTACCACTTGTACAACGTTGACAGTGTTCTAAAGAATGTTTTGACCTGATGCCCACGGCTACCTTCTACCACCACAACTCTCCCCATCGACGGGGAGTCCAACCTCACACATTGCAACCGAAATAGTTTCGTACTGTGCGGTTGCAATGGAGCTGACTACCGCGGACGCTCAGGTTGTAGAATGAGCGCCCCACCGACGTTTTCCAAAGGGAGTATAGCATGGGATTCTTCAAAAAAGGTGTGATGAGATTTTTGCAGGGTCAGCAACGCGCGAGTGGCACCCTAGGTGTTACAAGCATCAATATAGGCTACAGTAACCGCTTACCATCAGGCGGGGCGTATGCTTGTTTGCTGCCTTAGTGGTATAAAAAAAAACTATCTTTCATAACGTTAAAATACTATTTGTACCTAGGGATTTTACATGTGTTTCCGGGGTACAACGTATTTACCTTCTTCGGTTATCATTAAGATATGGAACATAAAAAAATAATACTTTCACAAACAAAATAAACCTGTTCACAAGTATGACGCTTATGGCAGCGGCAGCCATCTTCCTCCTCGCCATATTGGAGGGAAGTGAGCGACCTGACGCCGCAACAAGCAAAGGCCCTAAAGTGAGCATGACTTACTTAAGTCTACCTTAGAAATAAAAAAAATAACTAAAGGAAAACTACTAAACACCGATCTTTACCTTATCCTAGTAATGTAAGTCAAAATGTTTATGTTTTTATCGACTTTTGTTATTAAATTACACCGAAATGGCTTATCAGATGTGGGTGAAACTTAGCATAATGATAGATTAAACTCTGGATTAGCATATACAATAATTTTAAACCAGAAAAGTTATACATATACTGCGGGACGGTAACAAAGTTACACAGTATTTTGTTTGCTTTAACCGTGAATATCTTTTTTTTCCCATGGACTCCAGACTTGGTGTCATACAATGAAATGATGCCTTCGATGTGGCCAACAATCTCCACCATAGCTCATAGTGCTACATTCTGGGGACGCGTTTCATATAACATGACCCATTGTTCTTTATAATTATAAAGTGTAGGTATCCACTAACGAAGGATTGTTCAATATGGGGATGAAAGTTTGTATGAAAGTCCATCAGTTTGGAAGTTAGGACCTTCAAATTTGGTGTTTAGGTTGATGATTGAAAATTAATTTATATGTGCCTCAGCGTTTTCGATAATTCCGACCCCGAAGGGGTAAAAAAGTGATGAAGTTGTGTATGGAAGTATACTAAATTTATTATATAAGTTTGGAATATAATTAAAATTTGGAAACTAACGCAAAGAATATCGGTGTTGTTGGAATTTGATGCATTAATGAGTGAACAGGGGGATTAAATTTTGTATTTAAGCTGTTCATTCACATAATTTTGTATTCAAGTGAAATAATGTACACGTGTATCATGTTATTAAGAAGCCTACTGCCGCCCATCTATCTGTCTGTCTGCCAAGAGAAAAATTCTCAGCTGTCTGGTTGAGGAACTTTTGGATAGATCTCCGCCGGTGTCGATCCGTCTGTCTGTCTGTCATCTACGGGTAATTTTTAAATTATTATTATTATTTAAATTTAATACTAAGGTGTCAAACAAGCATACGGCCGGCCTGATGGTAAGCGGTCACCGTATGTATCACTCGTGCGTTGCCGACCATACAGAAATATCTTCACACCCTGGCGCCATGGCGGGGAGCTCATTCCACAGCCTGAGTTTACGCGCTAGAAAACTCCTTTGAAACTGCACAGTAGAAACCATTTCGGTTCCAATATATGAGTATGGACTCCCCGTCGATGGCGAGAGTTGCGATGGTAGAAGGTAGCCCGTGGGCATCAAGTCAAACAATTCTTCAGAGAACTGTCCGTTGTACAAGCGGTACACACATAAGGAGGCAAATTCTCTCCTCAGACTGACAGACAGACAGAAACATCTCAGCTGTCTGGAAATTATTGAGGAACTTGTGGATATAGGTGTATTCGTCTGTCTGTCCGTGTGCCATGAGCAAATATCTCAGCTGTCATGAAATGGTTGAGGAATTTGTGGATAGGTCTCATGGCGTAATTTTAGATAAATAATCCCGATCACGACACCTCCCAAAAAAACATATTTCTTCTTCAGCTAATCGGACAGTGTATGTATGCATATTTCTGCCGGTAGATTTTCAGATCTTCTTCTTCAAATCGGGCAGGACTGTTTCAGTTCTATGTGGCATGTTCGCATGTAAGCTCTCAATCTTCCTGAACTTTTGTCAAATATCACACGTAGTGGCGGGCTGTAGCCAAGAACAAAGCTCTATATTGTTACAATGATTAATGTCTAGAAAAAAGAAATAATCTACGCGGACGAAGTCGCGGGCTAAAGCTAGTTTTATTATAATAGACTAGCTGCTCGGCGCGACTTCGTTCGCGTGTTGCTACCCTACCCTACCCTATCCTACCCCACCATACCCTACCCTACCCTACCCTACCCTACCCTGACTGCAAAATCCCCATTAACAAAATGATCCACCATTTGGTTTATAAAGAAATCTTTATAAACCATCTACTAAATAATCCGAACAAAGCCTAAACATTTGGTTTGGATAGGTGAGCCAGTTCTTGAGTTATAAAATTACAACGAAAAGTGGCATTGATTTTTATATATATAGATATAGCATTGAAAATCATCGGACAATTAATTCAAAGATGCGCAATGACGTTCTTTTTATTAGAAATCTTTTCTTCCAATTCCCCACCACTTACAATGCGCTCTGATTGGCTAAGGCAAGAACACATAAACATTTAGATGCAAGGATTCATTCAAAATAATTTTTTTTTCTAGTGAGTATAGGCAACTTCTGAACGACTACTTTATTTTCGTATTTACTTACTTTATTATTTTTATTTACTTTATTAGAGATTTTTCTCTAATACCTGAATTTTGAAGAAAATAAAAACACCATAAAAAAAGGGTTTTTAAGGGGACGTAGTGTCGGCCTATAAATAGAGTGAAGCACCAAAAGGAAGCCGGCGTTCTTGTAAATACATGGCCTCACACACACATTATACACTATAAGCCGATCGGTTGTCAATCCACATTGAGACGTTGACAGTGACAATAAGGCTCACTATCATTTGTGCCTACTTTGGCCAGTACTTATTTTAGTTACGCATACGTAGGAAATTTTCGGCGTCACTTTGTTTTCTCTTGACACTCCGTCTTGATTTTTTTATACGTCTATGATAGGCGTACGGTAATAATTTCACATGGCATTTGAAGACACTGTAACTAGCTATCTAGCTATATATATATATTTTCTTACAATCTTTATTTGCCCATTACTCGACCCTTGAATCAGATGCATTAATGCTGCCTAAGCGACTGCTATAACGTTAGGCTACAAAGCTGAAGAGTTATAAGCATTTCACTCAAAGAAACCATCTGAAACGTTAATAAATCAGGAAACCTTTGGCTAAAACGCTCAGCCTGTTACGAATGACCGCCATTATTCGAACCTCAACCCTTAGACTGCCACTTTATAGACGTGTAAGCAACCCTATGACCTTTACATTACGACCTTTGAAGCAGTAATAGAATTTGAAGTAACTGACTATTCTTTGGTATGGCTTGCAGATGGTTCACCATGCAGTGTAGCCGCAAGAGATATAGGATATACATATTTTTTACTGTTTATTTTAATAAAAAATATCATGCACTAGTGACTTACTATTGTCTCAGTGCCTCAGGTTGCGTTGACCATACTTGTGTCACGGGCTCACGGCATAATCACTCTACTATTTTTTTATATCTATGGTCACCCCACATAGAAGTTTCCACATTCCACATTCTCAGTTCAAGTTGTATTTGGAACCGGTGTAGAGTCATTTGTTGACATTCACAAGAGCCTAACTTGAATAAATGAATTTTGATTTGATTTGATTTGATTTAGAACATAACAGGAGGATAGGTAAGGCTCCCTATCTTTTAAAATATTTCCGGGAAATATTCTTCTCAGTTGTATTGCTTGTATCTAGAAGACAGTGGATTCACGCTCCAGTTGGCCCACTCACAAAACTATGCAAATAATCGTGATTATTCAATATTTGGTATCCTGCTATCCTATCATTTTGCTGTCTTATGTTATAAATGCGAAAGTGAATTTGTTTAGTACCAATTCATGCCTCGAGAGCTCGTGTGTAATACAATTAGATCGGCAAAGTCAAGGTATCGACCGACGGTGAGGCCGGTACCGATATTTTAACATGAGTACTTTCCGTGCTCCGTACAGCACGTAAAGCCGACGGTCCTGGTGATAGCGTTAAGCTAGTTGGAGGTCTCCTAAGCGGCTTGAAGACTCCAATAGTAGGTTGACCACCAGCCTGCCTCTACAGTGGGCAAGCGTGGTGGAGTATTTTCTAGAGAAAATAGAGAACTTATTATTCAGATGAAACAGCGGGGGACGGTCAGCATCTAATGGTGCGTCCATGCTACGCGAAGCGAGCACGAGCCGAGCTTTGAACGAACAGGATTCGTTCGTTGCTCGCGATTTCAAGCGTGGACGTACTTAGCGAGCCTTCAACGAGCCTACAACGAGCGCGATGCGAATCTCTGTGTTCGTGAAAAATCTGACAATCGGGCGGAGCGCAGTCGAGCACGCTACGGATGCTCGTGGCTCGGCCGTGCTCGGTTCGCCAAGCATGGACGCACCATTATGATGACAAAGTAATTTAAAATTTAAATAATCAAATCAATAGCAATAATTCTAAGCTAATAACTAAAATTCTTTTGAAGAACAAATTTTGCTAATTTATTAAATTATTTTAGACTTTGTCTATAAATTATCGTAACAGCTGGGTTTTTATTTAATATAAGTTTTCAGCACTTAAGTTTTTAAATAGAAGCATAAAATTTCTCAAAGTTTTGTGATTTTTGGGTGATATTGCCAGATATTAGGTACATACTACATACATACTACGTACATACTTTTAAACAAATCCTTCATTAGTTCTGGGGCCAAATTATCAAACATTTCAAGACTACATTTCTGGCACCATCTCATTACAAATCGATTGCCACTGAGCCAATGTCATTTTCTACTAAATTCATAATTATTCTCGAAACTATTGAATGAGTGTACTAAAGCCATCGATATATTATCTTCTGTCTAGATTAAGGGTTACGTACAAGACAACATCGTGAAAGTGGCCGCTTGGAGACTCAATAAAACAAAATTATGTCACTCATGAATGAATGTTCTATGTTCAAACGTGGACCTACTGGAACTGAAATAGCGACACCGTGGTCTTATTTCTTCGGCCGTTTTTACAGCTATCACCTTTATTCTAGGGTAATACTATTTCGATGACTAAAACCTATCAAATCTCAGACTTATGACTGGTGAAATCGTGGGAGAGAGCCAAGTAGTTGGTCCAGACCGGACAAAAAAAACAGAATAATTAATATTACTTTATTCTGATTCGAGCGTGCAAAATAGCTTGATAATTTTATATTTTATCAGAAATAATATATTATTATTTAATCGACGGATTATTGCAAACCCTGCCTCATAATTTATCAATTTACCAATTTCCGTAACCAGCTTTTGTCAATCCGCACGCTCGTAATAATGAGAATCGCTAAATAATTCGCTTATTACAATAACAGTATGAGTGACAGTTCCATTATCCATCGTACTGAACGTCTCATTATCGGATAATAGTCGACATGACGTACCGGGAGACAATACGGCGCGAGCCGATTTTGGGGTGGTTCAACCATTTTTAGGGAATCGAAATAATTCCGCTTTTGTTGGCCTTTTTGGGGCCTTTTTTGTAACATTAATGCGATTTCTATAAAAGTATTGTCCTATATTTAGGTTTTTTTTTAAAGATAGACTAGGAAATTCCTTCACCCGGGCCATTAGTTCTTCGGACTGTTCTTTATCTTTTCTAAATTGATGACCTAGCTTTCAGTTCCGTGGTTTAATCCGGGATTCTTTACTAGACTCTCTTATGGTGCGTCCATGCTACGCGAATCAAGCCTACAACGAGCACGATGCGAATGAAAAAACTGACAATCGCGCTCGTTCGAGGCTCGCGAGCCCGTCCACGCTACGCGAATCGTGCTCGCTCGATCGGAATCGAACGACCAGCGGCACGATAGACCAGAGTCTTAACCAACCGCGCCAGCTGGCTCGCCTAAACACTGTACGCGGGGCCGAAATTAAAATCGTTTTTTTTTTATGTTTATTTAATGATACCAAGCATCCTCATGAAATTCTTAGTTATTCATTTAAAACCTTTTATAAACAAGGCCTGGCTAATAAATCTCAATCAAATCAATGGCCGAAATATGGCTGAGCGAGCACCTCAAATTAAAATAACTTCTTTACTAACGCGTAGGTACCTTGCATCACTTATTAGGTGCCAGGCCCCTTGGAAAAAAACCTAGATACGCCAATATTATAGATCAAGTCTATCTTTTTTTTTTATACCACTAAGGTGGCAAACATGCATACGGCCCGCCTGATGGTAAGTAGTTACCGTAGCCTATGGACGCTTGCAACACCAGGGGTATCACTCGCGCGTTGCCGACCCTGAAGAAATATCTTCACGCCCTTTTGGAAGAACCCCATGCTGTACTCCACTGGGAAAACCACAGCGGGGAGCTCATTCCACAACCTGAGCGTCCGCGGAAGAAAGCTCCTTTGAGCCCGCACAGTTCGAAAAAATTCTGGTTTCAATGTGTGAGGATGGATTCCCCGTCGATGGCGTGAGTTGCGATGGTGGAAGGTAGCCGTGGGCAACAAGTCGATCTGCACAGGGCTATCTGCCTGTCTACTGACAGTTTGTCTATCATTTATGGCTAGACCGGGGGATAAATTATGTAGTTTGTAACCCATGATGGCTATATAGAATACTTATTATTTATATCAGGAAAGTGATAACATCTTTACACGAGATATACATTCTGGAAACTCATTTTAGGCTAATGAAATTGAAAGTTACCATGAAATAACAGATTCAACAGAATATTAATGATGTTATTCTGAGAACGGTTTTAATAACAAATGCTTTCATAGAAATCGAGTAGGAAGACAATAATATTTATACTGAACCCAGAAATGAAGGCATGGACGTATAAAAAAATCAGGACGGAGCACCGCCTTATACGAAAGTGAAACACTGCTAGTACTGGCCCAAGCAGGCATGGCATAAGTTATACTGAGCTGAAATGACAACCAATCGGCTTACTGTGGTATACATGTGTGTGTGTGGCTTGTATTTACGAGACGGCCCAGCACACTTGGGGTGCTTCACTTCGTATAAGACGACACTCCGTCCTGATTTTTTTATACGTCCATGATAACAGGATACTGATAAATGAATAATTTATATTAGTTACATTCAATTCAAAGTCAAAATCGAAGCTACTGAAGTTACCCGTTTGGAAATCGCAGCCATTGACTGAGAAAATCCTTAATTTTTACTGAGGTTGTACACACGGCTACAGATCAAGCTATACATTTCCAGAATAAGCTGACCTCTCATTGTACGGAAATCCTATACAATGCGAGATCAGCTTATACTGGAATTGTATAGCTTGATGTGTTGCCGTGTGTACCTGCTACTCTCAAGTAAAACATACGTCGCCATACTCGCCATGCATCTACGAGTGTGTTACGATAGTTTCTTTTACGAATGATGACTTAATTAAATTTTTAACTTGGGACAAAAATAATTGGACTGTTTTACAAAAAACTTAAACCAACTTCAAAGTACACTAAGAAGTAATCAAATCCTGACCTGATGACAATGGGACCAAACGGGAAGTTTACCCTTTAAAAAAAATGTATCCAAATCGGTTAATAAATGACGGAGTTATGAGGTACCTAACAAACATAAAAAAAACATTCAACCGAATTGAGAACCTCCTCCTTTTTTGAAGTCGGTTAAATATTATTATTAATGATAGTAAGTAAGTTAGTAAGTAAGAAATATTTATTAACAACACAAATAAGAGTAAAACAAAAGAGCAAGAAACATACAGGAAGATTTAAAAGTAGGTAAAATTGCAAACACAAAATGATAGCATAGGTAACACTCGTGTACCTACTTCTTCGTGTGTATTCTACTTTGATTATAATTTCACTGAAATTTGATATCTTACTTTCATTATCCTTCAATCCATGTTCACACACCGACAACATATTGACTGATGTTTTACCTATATATTGGTTTTCAACAAAATCCAATTAAAGTACCAAATGATTGATGTTCAGCTTCATCACAAAGTTATTAACTCTGACAAACATGATCACATTACAAAAGGTAAATTAAAACATGTTAATAAGAAATGCCAGTCATTTTAAACATTATCCTCATTAAAATAAAGTTTACTTTGTTCCAACGAAATACTTAGAAATTGATAACTTAGTCTGGATATTCCTCACACACGGCTATATTCTGATCGCAAACAAAGCAGAGTTTGCAATATGAGAACCAGACAACTGATATACTACATAAAACTACTTTTTATTTGTAAATACATACATAATTACAGTCCATGTGGTTATCGAACCTGCGGCGCGATAGGTGGAATCCGCGCCAACTGGCCCGAAAAAGTTAGTTAGGTCAGGCTGGACTCGGGAGAGTCTGCCGCCCACCAACATCGGGCCCGAGTAGTGGAGCGTGTGTTCCCGCACGCTACTCAGGAGGAGACAAGAGCTTCGGTATCTGCCGTCGACGAAGAGGAGGCCTCCGATCAGGCCGTCGCTGCTGGATACGCGGACGAATGCTTCGGCGCCCCCGTATATCCAGCCGGCAGCGACAGGTAGGAACACCGTGGGGTTTTAGTCAGTAGGAGTCTGACATAACCCGGCCGCTCCCCCCGGAGTGCCCGGGTATCCATGATAATTCCCCACATACAAAAAAAAGAAAAAAAAGTTAGTTGGAGGTACCGTCTGACACTACAGCCAAATTCTATAAATTAGAAACTTACTTCCCGATAGACCAGCATTTTCTGATCTATCAATGTCATTTTAAAATGTACGTATAATTAAAATACTTTTGGGTCGCATGAAAATCTTGTTAGAAAATTCTAGAACATTATAGAGTGATAGCGTTAACAACGGTACCTGGTGCGAAGCGTGAGCAGTTTCCACATAGATGCATTCACAGATATATCGTACACTAGTGGATCTACAGCCAGACAAAATGTCAATATGGATTGCTTGTAAAAAAAAATTGATAAAATTATCGATTAAAAACGAGAGATTGGAATGTATTATACGTATTTTTGTCGTTCAAACTCTGTACGCGCACTTCGATTCAAGGCATTTAGACCGTAACCGTGCTCACAGACCTCTCGTACTGTCACTCTATACTATTCTAACTCTATGGAAAATTCTAATTAGTTTTATTATGTCCGTATTAATATTCTTTCTAGAGTCATCAGACCTGCTCCCAATTATTTGTAGTTGACACAATGTGTGCTTCTTTCATTTGGTAAGTATATCAGTCATGTCAGCATTCTCTTTTTCGGTCTTCCTCTTTCCGTATATCCATTCACTTTCATATTCATAGCTCTTGTAGTCTTCATCTTTTTCATAAGATGTCCATACAATGGCAAACGGTTCCCTTAACTTTTTAGTCACTTTACTTCCTAGCTTCCTCAAAAGAACTCATTCAAAACCAACAAATATCTCTAGTTTAGGCCCTGGTAAGGTATATACAGTTGAATCTACCACTCCGGTTCGGAATACACTTAAAATGAGAAGATTCCGGACAGAAACTTGGCAAGACATGTTTTTGTGGATCTTACTTTTAGTAAGGTCGCCCACTTCCCTCCAATGTGGCGAGGAGGGCGATGGCTGCCACACGCGTCATACTTGTGAACAGGTGCTGCTTGTGGGGGCTGCTCTGCTAAAGTTTGCTAGTTACTTATTCAGTCTTCTTTGTAGTTTTGCCACCGCGCCGGGGCACGCAATTGTTGTCAGTGCGATTATTATGTAAATATAATCTAAGCTTGTTTTGAAAAGAGTAATTGCTGAGTTTATTGCCGGCTCTTCTCAGCAAATGCAACCTTCCGAACCGGTATTAGAGTCAGACTTTTTATAAGTGCCTGCGAAGGTATATTTGAATAAATGACTTTGAATTTGCATATTATAGTTTTTTTCCAAATATTATATACAAATACTTATTCATATATTCCTAATTATCTTCTTTGTTCTCTCTACATCTACACTGATAAACTCAATTAACTATTCGTTATGATATATTTGTACATGTGTTTCAAATCCCGTCGGGTCTCATTTCTGTGCGCGATGTGTGATATTTGATAAATGAGCTTTTGACGATCTATTAATGATAGTGCTAATAACAGAACTATTCTAATAGGATACTTGTTACTGTCGGCAGTGTCGGCACAGAATAGATAATAGTAACTTCTAAATAATTTGTATGTACAAGAATAACATAGCCAGTTATAAGACGAGATGAAAATTAATGTTAGGGATTTGTATGGGAAAAGTAAAAACTTTAGTGGCATACTTTTATTTTTTGAGATGTGGTAAAAACTGATTTTGGATAAACATTCCAATGAAAAAATACCTATTTCCCTGTGAAACGTTTAGTCACAGAACAAGTGACACTGTCTATAACATATACTTTTCTAGTTTTATTTGCACGATCGTAATTAATTTCAATTAAATACGAAATCATACATAAGTGCCCGGGCTGATATGGGTTGATATTCGAAAAAGTCTTACATCAAAATTATGAATAAGTCTCTTTCTCTCTCGTAAAGTGTCATAAGGATTGTCATATATATTTTCTATGCTATGAACGTCTGCTTAACGTACCGAAATCCTGTCTATGTTACTGACGTACTGTCGGTCTTATTGGACTGAAACTAGATTGGGTATCTAATAAGAATGTTACATATTTTGCGTACTACTACTGTAATGTAAATCTTATTGGAAGATCAAAATTATTCAGATTCTTACTCCTTCTTATACTGTAAATACACGACTCGAGCCGTTCGTTGCTCGCGATTTCAAGCGTGACGTACCCTAAAACAAGTGCGATGCAAATCCCTGTGTTCGTGAAAAAACTGACAATCGGGCTTAGCGCAGTCGAACACGCTACGAATGCTCGTTCGAGGCTCGCAAGCCCGTCCACGCTACGCGAATCGTGCTCGCAGTGTGCTCGTTCGTGGCTCGGCTCGTGCTCGGTTCACCAAGCATGGACGCACCATAATGCATATAAGTAGATAGATGGTGCAGTAAAGCGAAATATACCTTTTATCCCGCGTTTTTAATGTGAGATAACACACGAAGCAGAATAAGAGAACTATGAAGAAGTAAGAGTGGTAGAGCATAGCGTTATTTCGGTCAAAGAGCATATCGACTGGAGAAGTACCTCCACGTCCAGAATACCGCAGCCGTATTACTGAATGTTGTGTTTCTGCGCATGAGTAAGGTCGCCAGAGCTCTTCAAGGAGGGGGTAGGGTGGGTAACGCTTGATGCCTCATGTGTTACAAGCGTCCATATGGCTACGGTAACTGCTTACCACCAGGCGGGCCGTATGCTTGTTTGCCGACTACAAAATACCTAACCAATAGTTTCTTGGTGTTCAAATTAGAATCCAATAAACACCATCCTTATTATGACTCATAGTCTCCCGGGTAATGGACTCACGAACCTACATATATGACAGCAAGCGGTAAATAACAGAGCCTTCTTGAATATAGGTACATGTCCCAGGACACGTGTCTAAATTCCAAATACTTCGCACATAAATTAGCACACGTTTGCATCACCCTTCATTTATCATTGTGGATTTATACGGTCGTAATACTTCTTCTTGCCATGGTCCCGTTATTTGAGGTCGGGTCTCCTCACATTCCTGCGCTAAGTCAGACGATCTTGGGTTGTCAGTTCGGGCAATTGGGCTTTCTATGTTGCCCCACCAGGTCAATGGGGGGCGGCCTCTACCTCTCTTTTATTCCAGTAGGTTTAATGCGATATGGCCTTCGCTAAGACTTTTGACATGTCGTTCGTAATACTATGGTTTTTATGAAAGATTTACGAATAATATAACGTAGTTATATTGTTAGATATTAGGTTAATGTTTTTTTTTTTCAAATCGAAACTCGTTTATTCAGAGCCCTTAAGGCACTTATTAAAGTTACAGTTAAGTCTACCACCGATTCGGAATATATTTGAACTGAGAAGATTACGGCAAGAATCTCAGCAAGGCATTTTTCAATTACCTACTTATTAAAACTAGACATGCAATATCAAGTTTTTTTTAATACTTTGGATGGGCTTCCATTTCCGCAATCATACAGTACTAAATTGCAAAAGGTCATCAAGAATTCTGTACATTTCGCCAAACGGAAATAATAGATATTTTCCATTGAAATCCTCAACTTATCAGCGTAGATCCTGACGCTTCTCCTGGAATTAAAACAACTTTCGGGCACTTGACAGCCGGCATTCAATTCTGACACAATGGCTGTCCAACAACGCCAGATATTACGGTTTAAGTAGACCTTGCCTTTACGAGGAACTCAAACTAAAATGAGACCATCGGTTCCTGATATTTGAGGTATCCATCATTTTGTTTCATGAGTATACAGCACTGTTTGACCTACATATCCATCCACCTTAGACAATACTGAAGCCAGATAATTTTGTTGTGCTTGCCTGCGCGTGGGAAAGGTCGCCAGACCTCATTGCAGAGAGGAGAAGGGTCTGTAACGCGTGAGCGATACCTTGTGTGTTGCAAGCATCCATATGGCTACGGTAAGCAAGCATACGGCCTGATGGTAACCGCTTACCATCAGGCCGTATGCTTGTATACCGACTCCGTCGTATAAAAAAAAGTGCGAGTCACCCTCACCCCTAATTCTTGTAATTAAATGTAAAATAACTTTAAAACGAAAAGTAAAAGTGAATTTATTAGAGAAGCAGTCTAGAATTCTATATTATGTTCATTTTTTATGTTAAGTACTAGACTAGTATAATATATGTATAATGCATGGGTTCTTTTAAATTAAAAATGTAAATAATGTACGTAAAAACCAACAAAACTGTGAAAGAGTGCACGCCTACAAACTGCAATTGTAGTTTTGCGACTATTAAATAAACAAAATAAACTAAAAAAAATATGTGTGAGGCCCATTAACATTTAATTAATACATTAAAATCCCTTTTAACTATTTTTTTTATTATTTGTTGTTATAGCGATATAAATTTAACTGTCTACCTATTACGGTTCATGAGATATAACCCTCTGAAGGATAGATGGTTGGACGAACAGCAGAAGCTTTGTAATAGGGTCCCTTTGGGTACGGAACGGAACCATAAAAATAAAAATAAACATAGAGCAAAAATAAGCCATTTAAGAAAATATTTAAGCAGGTGACAAAAGCGAATATACTCCAATTCCTAACAAAATAACATTAGGTACAACTTTAGATTTTGATCTTTCACAGGTATTTATTTGAATTGGTCACAAAACGTAATTGAATACAACTCCTGAACGGATAGGTATCGCCCGAAACTTTGGTCACACATTGTGTGTCAATTTATTAGATTGTTTTGTGACACAATTCACTTTTGTCCTCTGAGAACTAGAGTTTTCTTTTGTCGACATTGTTTCCTATTCATTCGAGTAAGATATTTGGAAAATGAGCTTTTGAGGTGTTTTTATTTCTCTACTTATACAATATGTAACGGAAAGGCTATTTATGTCTACATATATAAAATTCGAAGCGCTCGTGGTGTAGCATGAATAGCCGTTCTTAATCGATCGGCAAAGTTAAGCTACGTCTGTCGTGGTCGGTACCTGGATGTGTGACCGTCTGGTGGTATTTCATATCGAGCGTTTCCGTGCTTCGGAAGGCACGTAAAGCCGTTGGTCCCGGTTATCACTTAATTGTGATCGTCGTTAAGCTAGTTGGATGCCTCCTAGGTGGCTTGAAAAATTCCAACAGTAGGTTGACCACTAGCCTACCTCCACCAATCCGCAGTGGGCACGCGTGGTGGAGTATCTGCCCATTCCCTTTCACCCTGATTTGTGAAAGGAGGCCTGTGCTCAGCAGTGAGACATTATAGGCTGATGATGATGATATAAAATTCAAAGTCCTGACTGACTGACTGAATGATATATGAACGCAAAGCCTAATCCACTGGTCCTAGAGACATGAAAATTTGGTATATTCTTTGTGCAAACAAAAGTTCAAACTTTCAGCCCCTATTTTACCAACTTAGGGATGGAATTTAGAAAAAACCCTTGCTTAGTGGATACCGACTCTTCACAAAGAATATACCCTCTAAGTTGTATGTCTCTAGGACCAGCGGTTTAGGCTGTGCATTGGTATATCAGTCAGTCAGTCAATCAGTCAGTCAGGACTTTGAAATTTTTATTTTAAAGAATGTTGGCTGCTCCACTACCAAAAAAGTTCCCTATTTGGATATGGCTACTGCGAATTTAGATTCTGTTACTTTGCCAATAAGACTTATTTTAATGTAGTCATCAATATCATAAATCTACACCAGACCTATAAGAATCCCATACAAATTAGCCATTGATATAGTTTGCATCATCAAACCCTACTACAAATACAAATCCAAATAAAACGGGTAAGTTTCCACAGATTGCTAGATAGAAAGTAATGCGAGTTAACTGAAAACAATTTCATAAAAGCTTATATTTTTATAAAGGAAAACAATTGTAAAAATAACTCAGTGTGCCGCTGTTTTTGTTATGCCTTCTCTTTCGTAAACATCGTTTGTCTCAACGCTCCAGGCATCTTACATTTACATATTTTGCCACTTGTCCTTTAATATTTCTGGATAAACTGACTTCAAAATAAATAAATATCAATATCATCATCAGCCTATAATGTCCCACTTCTGAGCACAGGCCTCCTCCACACACGGTCATCTGATCCCAAACTAAGCAGAGCTTGTCCTATAGGAACCAGATAACTGATATAATACATAATACTACTTTTTGTTTGTAAATACATACTTAATATACTCCGTGACTTTTCGTCTTAGTAACGCAGCCCACATAAAGTACACAGAGAACTAATCATAAAAAATTGGTATTTTCTACCATTTTATGCGTAAACTTTAATTATTAACTCGATTTTTCATATTTCCAATGAATTTTTATTTATTTTTGTGTTTTGTTTTTTTTTTAATTAATGATTCGTACCTTTTCATTGGGTACATTAAGTGGGCTGCGTTTCTAAGACGAAGAAAAGTCACGGAGTAATATAATTACGCCGCCGGGTCGATCACGGTTTGTATCGTAACCGTTGGCTGGCTGGACATGCGGCTTCGTTCAGCTGTTTCTCGTTTTGTGTGGCATCCTGATTCTGTTAATTTCCATCGTACCTATATAGTAAAGCAGCATAGGTAGGTACACCGTTCGTGCATCCGTTGACGTCAACAAGCACTTATAAACTGTCATAGTCGACCGGTCAGAGGTCGTGAAAAGGTTACAATCAGACAAACAGACTCTTCTAGCTTTTGTGTACCTTCGGCCTTGCATATCATCACTATCATTGGTGACATTGTGGTGAGATAGATATAGTTCGAAACGAAGACATTCGTAGGAGAACGAAAACTGAAGCTGAAGTGCCAATGGGTAGGCCACATCACCCGAAGAGCCGATAACCGACGGGGGAAAAAGGTTCTCGAGTGGCGACCACGTACTGGAAAGCGCCGAGTGGGACGACCTCCCACCAGGTGGTCCGAAGACCTGGTTAGAGTCGCTGGGCGCCGCTAGATGCAAGCGGCCCAAAACCATTCAGCAGTGGAAATCCTATGTCTGATATGATGATAATGATAATACAAGTGTGATAATGATGTAACTTATATCTTTTTTTTTTTTACTTTTCATATTTCCAATGAATTTTTATTTATTTTTGTGTTTTGTTTTTTTTTTAATTAATGATTCGTACCTTTTCATTGGGTACATTAAGTGGGCTGCGTTTCTAAGACGAAGAAAAGTCACGGAGTAATATAATTACGCCGCCGGGTCGATCACGGTTTGTATCGTAACCGTTGGCTGGCTGGACATGCGGCTTCGTTCAGCTGTTTCTCGTTTTGTGTGGCATCCTGATTCTGTTAATTTCCATCGTACCTATATAGTAAAGCAGCATAGGTAGGTACACCGTTCGTGCATCCGTTGACGTCAACAAGCACTTATAAACTGTCATAGTCGACCGGTCAGAGGTCGTGAAAAGGTTACAATCAGACAAACAGACTCTTCTAGCTTTTGTGTACCTTCGGCCTTGCATATCATCACTATCATTGGTGACATTGTGGTGAGATAGATATAGTTCGAAACGAAGACATTCGTAGGAGAACGAAAACTGAAGCTGAAGTGCCAATGGGTAGGCCACATCACCCGAAGAGCCGATAACCGACGGGGGAAAAAGGTTCTCGAGTGGCGACCACGTACTGGAAAGCGCCGAGTGGGACGACCTCCCACCAGGTGGTCCGAAGACCTGGTTAGAGTCGCTGGGCGCCGCTAGATGCAAGCGGCCCAAAACCATTCAGCAGTGGAAATCCTATGTCTGATATGATGATAATGATAATACAAGTGTGATAATGATGTAACTTATATCTTTTTTTTTTTTACTTAGTCGGTAAACAATCATACGGCCCGCCTGATGGTAAGCGGTTACCGTAGCCATATGGACGCTTGCAAAACACGAAGCATCGCTCACGCGTTACCGACCTTTCCCCCCTCCCCAATGAGCTCTGGCGACCTTACTCACGCGCAGAAATACAACTTTACACAACATAAAGTTATTTGGCTGCGGTATTCTGTGAGGTGGAGGTACTTCCCCAATCGAGCTACTTGAGCAAATAAACGCTATGCTCTACCTCTCTTAAAAATATATTTTCTCAAGATATTTTTTCAATTTTTCATGAAATGAATATTTTATTCGAATAATAAACATCCTAACCAACAAAAATAACTATTTTAGCTTCTATTTCGTCATGCAATATACATAAACACATACGACAACCTGCAGGCTATTCACCAAGGCAGTAATGGAATCGATCGATAAGGCTATAAATGGACGGTCATAATGATATTGATTTAGTATCGAGTTTGATGGCCGCACACCACTAGCACACTAGTGTGTCCTGGCCCTTAATGACGTTTGTTTTTGAAATATTTTAAACCAATCCAAGTCTCTAATGAACCTCATTCTAGAAACAAACTTCGTGTATTTTGAGTTTTATTGCATATTATCGGTGTTTTTTTTTTTTATGTCATTATGTTGACAAACAGGCAGACGGTCCACCTGGTGGTAAGTGGTCACCGCCGCCTGTGGACATTTGCAATACCAGGGGGATTGCCGATGTGTTGCCGACCTTGAAGAGCTCTTAAGTCCCTTTTGATGAACCCCATATTGTAGCGAAAAGTATCGTATCCAGTAAAGATCAATCCATGATGAGAACGCACGTAGAATTCTGACCGCAGAACTCTAGACCGCTCGCTGTGGGATCGGTGCCATAGATCTCCTTTGTAATTTTGCTGCTCGGCTGTTGTCACTGAGACTTGAATCTAAATACTGTGTAATTAATCTTAGCTTGTTTTGAAAACACTAATTGCTGTGTTTATTTTCACAACAAATTCTATTTTCTGAACCTGTGTGCATTCGTGATGCAACGCTACGGGTAGTGTGTTCTATTTTCATCCAGGATAAATATTTGTGTGCATGGACTTATTTTTTCATTTGAGTCTGAGTGGCATAGAAGTTTTTATAAGTAGTATGTACCTATATCTGTTTATCTTGTTCTCAATACTCTGCTTATTTTATTTTGTCGGATGTGTATGATAATTGGAGTACAGCATGGGGTTCTTCAAAAAGGGTGTGAACAGGTTTTTTCAGGGTGACGCGCGAGTGATACCCCTGGTGTTGCAAGCGTCCATAGGCTACGGTAACTGCTTACCATCAGGCGGGCCGTATGCTTGTTTGCCACCTTAGTGGTATAAAAAAATTACCCAGGATATTTTAATAAAAATGTAAACATTAGGTACTCCAATACCTTATGTCACAGATATGTGGTTAAACACAGTAAGTAAGAAATATGTCAAATAAAGATTTTTCTCGTAAAATATGAACATACTCAAAATTCTTGTGTCGTACTCATAATACCGTATTGTACTCGCATTTTCTCCAAAACACTCGAGCTATGCTTCAGCTGCGAGCTGTCTCAGCACAATTTGTACGTTTAATTGCGTTCTCCGGGAAGACGTGCTTGGCGTATCTAGTACAGTCTTTGTAACGTTTAAATAAAAGGAATTCTTCAGTTCTGGCACTAAATTATAAGTACAGAACGACCGGTCCAGACAGATATGCTTCAAAACTGTGCAATCATACTATTGCCCTTTGTGTTTATTTGTTTGCCACGTATTTCTACAGTGGAAAGAGTAGGCTTCTTCTTCCAAAAGCGTAGTATATCTATACACTAAAACCAGGCCTGGCCCATACAGTGATTCTATTACTTATACTGTGCTAATATTATAAAATTTAGACACGTTAAAATTGTGTTTAAAAAAATCCAAAACCCATGTCACACAAGACGTCACTTCATTTATTTAACATCTTAAAAAAAAGGCTTTTACTTCTGTGGTATATCTATTTTGTGGTTACAGTCATCTATCTATTTAGAGGGACTTTTGGTTGCAGTTGCTTGAAATGTGTTTTAAATTAGAAGTTACAATACAACTTACACTGAATGGTAGTAATTGGTACATCAACAGGGTAGATAAACTTGATTATAGTTAACAGTTTCAACCGTAGTACAGTTTTTATGTATAAACAATGTTTCTTTCTTTATTTGTGATTTTTAATTGTAAATGAATGCGGCGGGCGACGGATTTTATCTACCTACTAATATATTAAATGCGAAAATACTACCTACAAAAAATGTTAAAACATAAAATCCTTTTAATCTATATATTATGTTACTCTAGATAAGAAATAAACTAAATAAAAAAAACGTTGTCAGAGGGCACAACATTCCCAGAATGCTGGCGGCATTGCCACGTTGGATGGCAATGCTGATTCTCTGACCGACGTATATGCCAGCATTCTCGTCAAGAGATGCTTCAAATAGACGTTTATGCAATATGCATTATCTTGATCAAAAGTCACAGGCCAAACTAAAAAAAAATATAATATTAAAAGAGCACATTTATTTGTTTAACTTGTTTGTTTGTTTTAAAAGTTTTTATTTATTTATTTTTAGTTATTTTTTTGTCATTAAAATTGAATTACTAAAAGCCAAATTGAAACACATTTGAGACGCTTATGCCTTGGATACAAACTATTCTTATTTTTAAGCTTATGTCTACAGAGACTCTTATCTACGCTTTTTGAAAGAATTGAATGTTACTTACACATAATTATTTTCCATAATCGACCAAGTCCTTACCAAGATACATCGAAAAAAAAATTCATGTTAAAAAGATATTACAGCACAACCCTCCCATAGCTAACCCTTGTCGACAGGTCGGCCCACATCGATCGGTACTTGATTGATGTGTAGCTTAAGAAATACTCCTCCAAAGCCTGCGGTGTAATTATCCACGAAGTAGGCTTTCACTGGTTTTTAGGGCAGTTTCGAGTCGTTTGTCAAATGGATGATAAGAGAGTAAATAGTATTTGAGCTTGTTTTTAGTGATCGCTTAACTTCCTCATAATTATTCATAGTCTCTGCAGCGATTAATGAAAGAAAGTAAATTTTTGACATTAATAATTATGAGGACACACTTTATTTTTTAATTGCAATTTATTTATTTGCTTCATGTAGTATGTACATTATGTAAGGTGTTACAATAAGGTTAGTCCAAAACATGAGCCCTGCAAGGGCATTCCAACATTAAATGGTGATTAGCTAGTTAAATAAGTATTTTTGATTAATTATTTATAATTATATTAGTACCGGTTACTTATTTTAGACATTATAATTGTATTTATTATTTAATTTACTTGATTATGAAGAAAATGTGAAACAGTATAAAAATCTCTATGAGAAATTTTATTTATCGATGGTTTGCTTTACTTATGCCCATTTTTATCAACTAAACTTTAGAAAACTCCTAAGCTATTTTGACCCCTAGCAGAAATGTCGTTTTGACCATACATTAAAAATACTTGAGGCCTTTTAGGAAACCATTATATATAGAGCTTCTATCTTCTAGTGTCTCTAAGATACTTTAAGATTCACCCAGTACCTATATACAGATATTATTATTCGTTTTCAATTAGGTATATGCCGGTAAAAATCTGCCTCGAAAACTATATATAAATAAATAAATATTAATGATGATCTTTGAAAAATTTCACACATTACATATAGAATTTCATGAATTTACATTTTATTTTATACATTCATATAAATAAAAGAGTGTCCTTAATCGAATCATTACACTGTACACTCGTTCATAACGCCCCTAACAGCTGACATTCGTCATATTCAATAACACATCATCGATGTCTCATGATAAAATGTATCATTTTTCTACACAATATATAAAATATCGTGGGATATTCACATACTGATCGCGTAATACACTCTGTATGATTGGAATGTATAATTTAGTTTTTTACGGTAAGCGGTTACCGAGCAACACACGAAGCATCGCTCACGCGTTACCGACCTTTCCCCCCTCCCCTATGAGCTCTGGCGACCTTACTCACGTACGTAGTACTATTAAATATTCTGTGCTCACGCGCAGGAACACAACTTTACACAACATAAAGTTATTTGGCTGCGGAATTCTGTAAGGTGGAGGTACAGGTCGGTTAACGAAAGCTGGCACGTTCACAGTACTCATAAATTTGCAATCAGTCAAGTCTAATGGACGAATGCAAAAATAGACCACTCTATATTTATGAGCAGTAGCAAAAGCAAAACAATAACTGTCTCCTTCATACTCATAAGCTTGACTTTGCGCGAGAGAGACGGTGTAAATGTGTTGAAACGTGCCAGCTTTAGTTAACCGACCTGTACTTCCCCAGTCGAGCTGCTCTTTGAGCGAATAAACGCAACCTCTAATTTATTTTTATTATATTCTTCTTTTCTTTTCATCTATCTTTGAATTTTGAATACCTTAGCACGATGGTAAGAAAGTAATACTCGCATGGCTAGCTACCAAATGTCACATCGAAAATCTGTCGTTGAGGACATGTCGGTGTTGAGTGCGTTAGAAATAGGATATTTTGTTAAATATATTCACTTGGTATTAAAAAGTATTCATAATGAAATTCAGTAACGGAATATACCGGATTTCATATTAATAAAAAATGTTCTAGGCTAAAAACTTCAGCATTGAAATATCCTAGGTATCTAATCTAGATTCCTGCCTACTTTTGCTTTCTTACATTCGTATTAAACCTCTGTCGAAGGTGTTATCTGTCAAAGGGATTGATGTATTGTGCCGGAGGATCTTCCGAGCTTACTTTTTAAGGATAAAAGAAAATTCAAGGACGAGAGGACCCTTATATAAATGTGGGCATAATAATGAAGTGAGCCTGGAGACATTTTGTAAAGAAAAATTTGGTAATCTTGTTTGACCTCAGAAAAAAAAGAATAAAGACGCAGGACATCCTTATAAATGTCTCTTCATTAACTCATGTAACTCGCTTGTTACTTTTAGCGATGGGTAACTAGCCGAAATTTCAATAGCTTAGCTAGCCAGCTATATGAGGTCTAAAAGCCAGCTAGCTAGTCAGCTATTTTGGCTATTTGGCTATTAGGCTTGAGCGGCGGCGCAGCTTGATGAATAACGTTCAACTGCGATCTGAGTTCGATCCTCGCCGCTGCAACTAGTCTAGTCTAGATGATAATGTAATAAATTAATGTAATGATTTTGTTTTTCATTTACTTTTTATTTTGTTGTATACTTTTGAAAATAAATGATTTTCCCTAATAGGTCGTACGTATTACTAAAAAAAACATCGAAAATCAACAATAACGTCATCTCTATTTATGGATATGAACTAAAAGCTTTCACAGTACATCAACTCAGTCGTTAGTTGTAGGCAAGTAAACCATAGATGTCGCGCTACTTCAGATGATTTTAACGATTTATGTAATAAATAATAATATTACAGAATAATTTAATTTAATTAAAAAACAATAGGTTTAAATTCGTATAATTAGTACCTTTCAAATTCGAATTAATAATAACGACATGCACTCGAATTTCACTCTTTCGGAACTTACACAACTCAGCTATCGGCTACGCGGCTACGCGGCTACGCGGCTACTCGGCTACTCGGCTAGAATGGCTTTGGCTAGCCGGCCAGCTACCGGCTAGTGGCGGCTACAGTGGCTATTAACCTTTGGCGGCTAGGCGGCTACCCGCTGTGTGTGACGTTAACTTCTCGTAATGAGGAGGATTTTTTATGTTACAAAAGGTTAAAATACCTGAAAATCGTGCACTTAAGGTTCAAATTGGTTCGAGTTATCAATAGTTACACAGGTATTTTCAGCATAGAGGTATCTTAAGAAAACTCCTCATTTTAGCTAGCCATAGCCAGTAGCCATCCAGTAGCCAGTAGCCATCCAGTAGCCAGTAGCTAATTATCGTGTTGACAGATAACGTAGCCGTGGCTATTTTGTGTATAGCCGTTTTTTGGCTAGTTATATGAATAGCTACCCATCTCTAGTTACTTTCTATAACAATAGTTTTTTTTTTATAGAGCAATCCCATTTTTAAACATTTTGAGGAGATATTTTAGGTCTTTAGTCAGTATGTCCCACTCGCGAATGGCCCGCGGGCCATAACGCCTATGTTGAGGTTCGTCGGTGCAAACAGTGAAATAAAATGCAGGAGCACGTTTGATCGGTTTAATGGTTGGAGAACGAAGAGGCCGGTGTTGCCATGCACAATAAAAATATTATGTTTCCAAAATAACTCCCAACAGAACAAAACAGATAGAAATCTTCGAAAATGGACTGTATAAACATATCCGGCTCGATGGACCATGTTGAGGTTCGTCGGTGCAAAAAGTGAAATAAAATGCAGGAGCACGTTTGATATGTTTAATGGTTGGAGAACGAAGAGGCCGGTGTTGCCATGCACAATAAAAATATTATGTTTCCAACAGACTATTCTATTTCATTTTAAAATTTTGCATTAGTCATTATGGCCCGCTGTCAAAACAAACAAAATACTATCCTTATTTTGATACAGATGAGTGGAAAAGTGTTATGATAGAAATAATAAATAAATTATTTCACATAGAAAATGAAAAATAAAAATGTTTTTTTTTTCATACAACTAGGTCGGTTATAAGCTAGGGTTTATCTCTTCATTCAATTTTTTTAATATCTAAAATTTGCAATTATTGAGGCAATTACCCTGTGTGACATTGGAAAGTGGGACATAATGACTAAAGTCCCAAATATAAAGCAACCTAAGAAACACTATGGAGTGGTTTTTAAAACTGTTACTTTAAAGGGGGTAGAAAAAACCGCAGGGAGGATTCCTAATACGCTGTAAAATATCATCAGCACTGTAAATACTGCTTAATCTGGATGATACCTTTGGGCAGTGCATAGTCATTAATCCCGATATAATCGAATTAGCAACAGACTAAAATAGTTTTCATAGAGTCTACAGCAAGCTTACACAATTAGTTTGCCGCGGGCTTTAATTACGAGGTGACCTTTCCAGCGACAGGGTTAGGGCCACCGCTCATTATAGCAGCACGGCTACGCCACGGCATTTACCTTGCCATGCAAGTGAGGCCTTTAAATCGTATGTGTTAAAGACAATTTTACAATGACTAGATAAAATAGGTGGCATCTCGCGGCAAGCGCGCTTGCCGCTACAAACCACTAGTCCTGCTGACCACACGCTTCCAGCGAGCGGTCCGCTCGCTTGCTGCGCGACGCCAGCAAGCGGTATCTTGCCAAGCGGCACTAACAATTTCACCGGTGCCGCACCGCCCGCGAGGTACCACGTCGCAGGCGGCGCGCTGGAAGCTAGTGGTTGGATTGAGTTGAGGCGGTGCCGGGCCGTTGCTGAGATGGAGCGGTTCTGACATAGTGAGCGATGACCCTTACAGTTCAGTTGGCCAATTGGCTATCAACCTATACAGTAATTATCTTTTAAGGCTGCTAGACCATGAAATATTAACATAAGTCTAATGAAGCTTACAGATGGAATAATATAATTGATTTAAGTGATAAGTATCTTGAAAAAACGTTCGCTGAATATTGTTCTCACACTTGAGTTTTGGAATAAACTTTCAGGAAATATTTCTGAAATTAAGAGAAACGTAACTTCTTCCTTAGGAAATCAATTTCCTGAGTAACATACAATAACATGAACGGTGATAAAATCTCTCTCTTTTCGCCCTGTCAAAAGGAGTTTTAATAGAGTCTACAGAGTTTAAAATTATATTAATAAACACAGATAAAAAATAGGATTAAACTAAGACTTTACATTGGTAATAATCTCGTTGTAAAAAATTGTGTGTATCTAATAGTTTCCCTCTAGTTTCATTTGTTATTTTAAGGCAGACTTATGTAAGTCATACTCACTTGCTTGCGGCGGCTCGGCGTCGTGTGACGGGTCGCTCCCTGCCCAATATGGCGAGGAGGGCGATGGCTGCCACGCGCTTCATACTTGTGAACAATGCTGCTTGTGGGGCTGGTCTGCTTAAGGCGAGGTTCTCCGACGAGCTGTAGGTATTTTACGCTATCGTACCCCGCCATTTGAGCGCGCTACGTATTCATCTACGCACGATGCAGCTATTCGCGCCAAAATTCACCGCGGCGCACCATTTGAAATTCCATTATGGCGTCCGATTTTATTTTGCCACAGTACAGAAAATAAAGCAGTAGATACTTACGTATTTAGATAATAATTAAGGTTCTAATTATCGATTTGGTTTTATTGCAATACTAATATAATATTGTGAATGGAAAGACTGTAGGAATATTTGTTTATTTTATTTGTTGAAGCGATGTAGCTTGATTAGCCGTTCTTCATCAATCAACAAAGTTAAGTAATTACCGGTGTGGACGGTATCCAGAGTTCCAGACGGGTGACCGCCTAGTGGGCCTTTTTTTACAATCTTTTTACTAACTTGCAATGTATGTTTGTATGTATGTATCTTCATACAAATCAAATCAAATCTTGCAAGTCGAATTTCACCTACTTCCAGTGGTCGGATTGACTTGATATTTGGTATATTAGAAGACAATGCATGCACAATCAACAAAATGTACAGTCACCAAAAAAAGCTTGAATTAAAAATATTTTTTTAACTAAAACTTATATTTTTGTTCCTCGAACATAGTTCCTGAAAAAAGCCGGCACTGCTAACTTCACACAAAGTTAGCGGGACCATACGCTATAGTGAACAGGTACAGGTACAGAAATATTGAAAATTAAATTTGAACCTTGTGATAAAACGACGCAAACCCATCGATTTGGGACTCGTTTGATTCTTCGGATCTTGACTACTCTGATCTGATGATTAAGTTAGTCGACTTAAGATTGATTGAGTATATAAAAAAACGTATATTTTACCTACTTACTCTGCTAAAAAGAACCTAATAAGTCGGTATATAGGCGGACGAGTCGGAGTAAATCGGTTTCGCGCGGACGGGTTATTCATATCACTAAAACGTTTGTGTAACGTCACAGTAGTTGGTAAAAAAGTTACACGCTTGGTTTCCATACAGATTGAGCGACAGGCGGTATCTATTTAGATATTAATGTCTGTGGTTATACCAATGATAAATGTAATTGTTGGTTTTGGGAACAAACAATGTAATATGATAGCAATAGCATAGCAATGTTATGAGTATTTAAAATATTTAAAAAACCTATGTAAAATATTTTTGAAATACTTTAAATTAAATAAATTAAAATGTTCCTGTGACAAACAATATCTACATTATGAACTTTTTCTGATTTCGCCTGGTGGTCTTGCTCTTTTCATTGGCTGGATGAATTTTCAAACTGGTTCTTTTTCACATCATCATATCAGCCTAACGATGTCCACTGCTGAACATAGACCTTCCCCATTAACTTCGACCTGGAACGGTTTTGGGCCACTTGCAGTGACACCCAGCGACTCTGATCAGCTCGTCGGTCCACCTGGTGGGAGGCCGTCCCGCTCGGCGCTTTCCACTACGTGGTCGCCACTTAAGAACCTTCCTTCCCCATCGGTTATCTATTCTTCGAGCGATGTGGCCTGCCCATTGCCACTACAGCTTGCTAACTCCACGAGCTATATCGGTAATTTTTGTCCACGTTTCGTCACGTAGAGAAATTCCGAGCATAGCTCGTTCCATAGCTCGCTGAGAGACTCTGAGATTATTTATGCGGCCAGCAGTAAAAGACCACGTGTCTGTTTCGTGTGTCATAACTGGTAACACGCACTGATTGAAGACCTTTGTCTTCAGACTCTGAGGTATTCTGGACGTGAAGATATGCCGTAGCTTCCCGAACGCTGCCAAGCCGAGTTGGATTCTTCGATTGACCTCTTTATCGAAGTTGGACCTTCCTAGTTAGACAATTTGTCCTAGGTAAACATACTCGTCTACAACTTCGAGAATAGTGTTCCCAACAATCACAGGTATTGGCGGAATATGAACATTAGACATAATATTTATCTTGTCCATATTGAGCTGCCCCCACCTGGATTTCGTACTTTACAATATTATGATATGCGTAAACTTTTTAAAAAACGCTGCGTGTCCGGTCAAATTGCATTCATGCATAACGTGACCTTATATTTTTTTTCGTTGAGCGGGAAGCCTGCTGAATTATTTTAAAAAAGTGATTAAGTGATTAAGGGCAGACTTAAGTAAGTCATGCTCACTTTAAGGCCTTTGCTTGCGGCGGCGTCGTGTGACGGGTCGCTCACTTCCCTCCAATATGGCGAGGAGGGCGATGGCTGCCACACGCGTCATACTTGTGAACAGGTGCTGCTTGTGGGGGCTGGTCTGCTTAAGTTTGCTATTTATTTACTTATTAAATATTTTTTCAGTCTATTTTGTAATTTTGCCGCCGCGCCGGGGCACGCAATTGTTTTCAGTGCGATTAGAATGTAAATATTATGTAATTAATCTAAGCCTGTTTTGAAAAGAGTAATTGCTGAGTTTATTGCCGGCTCTTCTAAGCAAATGCAACCTTCCGAACCGGTATTAGAGTATTAGAGTCAGACTTTTCATAAGTGCCTGCGAAGGTCTATTTGAATAAATGATTTTTTATTTTATTTTTATTTTATTTTATTTTACTAGATTATTTTGGAAAATTAAGAATTATTTCTTCATTTTCACGCTATAAGTACTTATTTATTATACGTTAGCCGTAGTGACATGATTTCTGAATTCTAACGTCTAAGCGGTTGTATGCAGAAAAAATGAGTTTCAAAATAACGGGTCAATTCGGGTCTAGTTTTAAAGTAAAGTACGAACGGACCTCATTATTTCTTTACATGATTTGTTAGTTTGAAATTACTTTCAATCTTTCAATGCTGCGTTTGGTCTTTGTAAATATTTTATTAATTAGTGGAAAATCTTCTTCGAACCGAACCTATCTAGGCACCTAAGCTATTGAAAATAACCTAAACCGAAGTTTTTGAAAACGAGACATTTTTCCCTCACCGGGGCCTGAAAGCGGGACTGTCATAGCTGTCGTAACCATACGGTATGGTTACGTAAGTAATACAAAACATATTAGCTAAGTTCAGCAGTGGACATCCATGGGCTGATATGATGATTAGCTAAGTTACTAAACTTTAGTGACATGACTTCTAACGTCCGTGTGATGTTTCGAATTTGTCGGCAGAACAAATCAGTTTCAAAATATCGGGTCTAGTTTTCAAGTAGGAATGGTGCTCATTACAAGATTTGTTAATGTTGGTAATCAAAAAGGGTTTCAGTACCTACTGCCACACTTGCTGCGATCTGTCTCTTATATATATTTTATTCATAACAGAAAAAAAACTCATTCGACGCTTACCGCAAATTATGTTATCGTTTGTTCTGTTTGCGGTTTGACAGTGGGGCAGACAACCTGAAAGCGGGATAGTCCCGCCTAGGGATTGCAATCCGGATACTTCGAAATTATAAATCCGAATATTGATAATAAAATCCGGTTTTTTCGAATTTTAGTCATAATTTAACTAAAAATTTTCATTTAATATCTAGTAGATGTAGGACAGTATTACTCTGAAATCTATACACCGCTCGGCTCACAAGCGGCTAGCTGCTACCGCTCGTCCATCTAGCTAATAGCTCGGTCTAAGTCGGCCAGTGAGTGTTAGATGGAGGCGATGCGCCCGCGGCGCGAAAAAACAACTCTTTGCACAACATAATATCACAGTCTATTAAACCATACAGTCGTTCGACGAAGCCGTCTAGACAGGGCAATCGTGCGGGGTGTGAGAGGCGAGACGCGGGAAAGCCGTTACCGACCTGCGAACAAAACGATGTTAGTAGCTCGGTAAACAGCATTCAGGGCTAACGCGTGTTTGTGTCTGTAATTATTTTATATTAATTTGTTTATTTAAAATGGTGCAAACGACGTGTGCTGTGAGAGACTGCAAGTCTTCATCCTATTTAAATAAAGATCTGCGGTTTCATCAGCTTCCACACACAGAAGAAAGGTAAATAAATCATGGTTTGTTATCGTAGAGTGCATACAATAATAATTTTATATTTGTCATGTCGTGTCTTGTTAATAACGCCAACAAAATGGCATGAGTATTTGGAAATCTTTTTTTTTTTCAATAGGTCTGATGATGGAGTAGGAGGTTAAGCACTGGAACTCCATAGT
Organism: Achlya flavicornis; assembly: GCA_947623365.1. Taxonomy (NCBI): domain Eukaryota; kingdom Metazoa; phylum Arthropoda; class Insecta; order Lepidoptera; family Drepanidae; genus Achlya; species Achlya flavicornis. Next base: position 15,024,304 of record OX392478.1, read on the forward strand.
GGAACATCGTATCCTAGCCGTGTTTGGGGTTGTTGGAATCGTCGTGAGATGAACTTTGACCATGTATGGTTTTCAGGGTCTGCTGATGGAGTAGGAGGGTAAGCACTGGAACTCCAAAGTGGAACATCGTATCCTAGCCGTGTTTGGGGTTGTTGGAATTGTCGTGAGATGAACTTTGACCATGTATGGTTTCAGGGTCTGATGATGAAGTAGGAGGGTAAGCACTGGAACTCCATAGTGGAACTTCGTATCCTAGCCGTGTTTGGGGTTGTTGGAATTGTCGTGAGATAAACTTTGACCATGTATGGTTTTCAGGGTCTGATGATGGAGTAGGAGGGTAAGCACTAGAACTCAATAGTCGAACATCGTATCCTAGCCATGTTTGGGGTTGTTGGAATTGTCGTGAGATAAACTTTGACCATGTATGGTTTTCAGGGTCTGATGATGGAGTAGTTATTATAATATTGTTTAAATTATAATAATGCTAACAATGTTGTATTTTTATCTGCAATAAATAAATAATTTTATAAATATTGTTTAATTGTGACAACCCTGGCCGTCGCGATACTGTCTAGACGTTGTCGGCATTTTTCACTAGATCAAAGGCGTCGGACGACTGTATGGTTTAATAGACGGTGGTAATATCAAGACTGATAGTTATATTTAGTCGGGTTACCGCCGAAAGCATTTTGTACATCGGCTGATCTCAGAAAATTTTTACTTTTGAAAGGGTCTGACACACCAGCCTTCTAAGCAAGCTTACTTGATATGAAATCTCTGGTGGTCTGTGCGCTTGGATTTCCAATTTCCTGAGTGAACGGTCTATTCATGTAGTCATAGACGGGTGTTCGTCGGACCTTTTCGTAATCAATGCCACAGAGTTCAGTTCTCTCTGCAACCTTATTTCTGCTGCATATTAACGATCTGGTGAAGCCCGGTATCTTTGGGTACGTAGACGATAGCACCGTTGTCATATTTCCAGCGCGCGAGCCACCAGTGACTAGATCCAATTGTTGCGAGAGGCCATGGTAGTGCGTTTGAACGTAACTTTACAGGCAGTCTCCGATTAGGGCAATGCCATCTGGTCACTTTTAATGCCACCAAGACGCAAGTGTGTCTTTTCACCACCAAACGGAGTCCTTTCCACCAGGCTCTCGCCCTCGACTCAATAAACCGCCGAGCCAGAAGACTCATCGAATATGAGATTAATTATGACGAAACTCACGAGCCTCGACCACCTTTCTTCGAAAGGTTGTTTGCCCTATCGGTTTTCTACAGGATATATTTTTGAGAGTGTGTGCAGGAATTGCTCAACCTTATTCCCACCACAATCCCTATTTTTACTCCGAACCACATCATCATCATCATATCAGCCTAAGGATGTCCACTGCTGAACATAGGCCTCTCCCATTAACTTCCACTTGGAACGGTTTTGGGCCGCTTGCATCCAACGGTGCCCAGCGACTCTGACCAAGTCATCGGTCCACCTGGTGGGTGGTCGTCCCACACGGCGCTTTCCAGTACGTGGTCGCCACTCGAGAACCTTCCTACCCCATCGGTTATCGGTTCGCCGAGCGATGTGGCCTGCCCATTGCCACTTCAGTTTACTAACTCTACGAGCTATATCGGTAATTTTTGTTCTCCTACGAATGTCCTCGTTTCGGACCATGTCTCGTAGAGAAATTCCGAGCATAGCTCGTTCCATAGCTCGCTGAGTGACTTTGAGCTTATTTATGCGGCCAGCAGTAAAAGACCACGTCTCTGTCCCGTATGTCATCACTGGCAACACGCACTGATTGAAGACCTTTGTCTTCAGACTCTGAGGTATTCTGGACGTGAAGATATGCCGTAGCTTCCCGAACGCTGCCCAGCCGAGTTGGATTCTTCGGTTGACCTCTTTGTCAAAGTTGGACCTACCTAGTTGGACAATTTGTCCTAGGTAAACATACTCGTCTACAACTTCGAGAGCAGTATTCCCAATAATCACCGGCATTGGCGGAATATGAACATTAGACATAATTTTTGTCTTGTCCATATTCATCTTGAGGCCTACCTGTTGGGAAACTCTGTTGAGGTCATTGAGCATGATGTTCAAAGCTTCTAGCGATTCCGCCATTATGACTATATCGTCGGCAAATCGAAGGTGAGTGATGTGTTCGCCATTGATGTTGATGCCATATCCTTCTTCTCCGAACCACAAGACACAGGGAAAACATTTCTTTTGCATTCTTAATTATAATGCGTAAAGCAAGGGTGTGGAACTTGCTTCCGGCGACTGTATTTCCTGACTTTTAGAATCTAGGGACTTTCACGGCCAGAATGAATAGGTTTAATTTGGGTTAGCGTGCTCCACCTTAGGCTTCGTCATTATCCTTTATAGCTCTTAAGATTTGTGTATCTATTTACTAACAATCTATGGACCCTGTTGTCTGAGAATAAATGCATTTTATTTATTTTATTTTATTTTATGGACGGCTCAGTGGCCAAATACAAGCCCATTTTTTTTTAATATTACGTGCAGTTTAATTGAATTTTTATTCAAAAGCAAGCAATGGAAATACAATAAAATAGAACACCTCTCTTCAAACTACTAATAATTAAGCATAAACTACGCGTACAATTTAAAATTACAAAAGATTGCAAAAAAATACAAAAATTCGAAAAATCCGGATAATCCGGATTTGTCATGGACGTGGGCCTCGAGTGAAAACCAGCGCGCGGTTTAGTCTTTCTTACTAACCTGAGCAAATTCGAGACCTATCCCTGGCATCACGCAACATTGCATTTTTGTGTAGTTTTTAAATTGGTTCTGTTTGTTTTTTTTTAATTCTTGTTTTTTTGTAATTTCTACAGTCTTTAATGTAATGTTGTGTGTTGTCCAGAATAAATCTTTTTTCTTTCTTTCTTTCTTTATATGTGATGATAAACTTTGAATCCGGATTTGAAAAAAATCCGGATTTTGCAATCCCTAGTCCTCATATCCTGTGTAAGGCAAAACAAGTGCGGGGAACCTAGAAAAATCTGATATGCCCCCCCGCCCCCCTGGGTCAGAAGCTGGGTACACCCATGTATCCACTTCATCTAAATGGTAGAAAACTCAGTATTTTGCACATAATACCCCATCATAACCCATACTACTTACGGAAAAGAAACTACTATACTATTTAGACTACTATACTATTTAGTTACTGGTTCGATTACTCTCAAAATTGATATTTGAGAGATCTTGGGTTCACAAAACATGAAACTTTTGTGTTGAAAAAGTGTTCGCCATTTTGAACTTTTTAGATACTGGTTCGATCGTATGATATGTAAGATACCTTGGGATCACAAAACAAGAATATTTAAACAAAAATAAATAAACCGCCATATTGAACTATTTGGTTACTGGTCCGATTGCTCTCAAAATTAATATTTGAGACACCTTGGGATCACAAAATATGAAACATTTGCCAAACTTCAAGGAAGTGTCCATCGGACAAGTAACTAAAAAGTTCAACATGGCGGACACTTTTTCAAAATTTTGATAAAAGATTCTTGTTTTGTGACCCCAAGGTCTCTCAGATATCGATTTTGAGTGCAATCGGACCATTAACTAAAAAGTTCAAAATGGCGAACACTTTTACAAAATTTTGAGAAAAGATTCTTGTTTTGTGAACCCAAAGTCTCTCAGATATCGATTTTGAGAGCAATCGGACAAGTAACTAAAAATTATCTCAAAAGTTCAACATGGCGGAAACTTTTTCAAAATTTTGAGAAAAGATTCTTGTTTTGTGACCCCACGGTCTCTCATATATCGATTTTGAGAGCAATCGGACCATTATCTGAAAAGTTCAACATGGCGGACACTTTTTCAAAATTTTGATAAAAGATTCTGGTTTTGTGACCCCAAGGTCTCTCAGATATCGATTTTGAGCGCAATCGGACAAGTAACTAAAAAGTTCAACATGGCGGACACTTTTTCAAAATTTTGAGAAAAGATTCTTGTTTTGTGACCCCCAGGACTCTCAAATATCGATTTTGACAGCAATCGGACAAGTAACAAAAAAGTTCAACATGGCGGACACTTTTTCAAAATTTTGATAAAAGATTCTTGTTTTGTGACCCCAAGGTCTCTCAGATATCGATTTTGAGCGCAATCGGACCATTATCTAAAAAGTTCAACATGGCGGACACTTTTTCAAAATTTTGATAATAGATTCTTGTTTTGTGACCCCAAGGTCTCTCAGATATCGATTTTGAGCGCAATCGGACCATTATCTAAAAAGTTCAAAATGGCGGACACTTTTTCAAAATGTTGAGTAAAGATTCTTGTTTTGTGACCCCAAGGTCTCTCAGATATCGATTTTGAGAGCAATCGGACAAGTAACTAAAAAGTTCAATATGGCGGACACTTTTTCAAAATTTTGAGAAAAGATTCTTGTTTTGTGAACCCCAGGACTCTCAAATATCGATTTTGACAGCAATCGGACCATTTTCTAAAAAGTTCAACATGGCGGACACTTTTTAAAAATTTTGAGAAAAGATTCTTGTTTTGTGACCCCAAGGTCTCTCAGATATCGATTTTGAGCGCAATCGGACCATTATCTAAAAAGTTCAAAATGGCGGACACTTTTTCAAAATTTTGAGAAAAGATTCTTGTTTTGTGACCCCAAGGTCTCTCAGATATCGATTTTGAGAGCAATCGGACAAGTAACTAAAAAGTTCAACATGGCGGACACTTTTTCAAAATTTTGAGAAAAGATTCTTGTTTTGTGACCCCCAGGACTCACAAATATCGATTTTGAGAGCAATCGGACATGTAACTAAAAAGTTCAAAATGGCGGATACTTTTTCAAAATTTTGATAAAAGATTCTTGTTTTGTGACCCCCAGGACTCTCAAATATCGATTTTGACAGCAATCGGACCATTATCTAAAAAGTTCAAAAAGGGGGACACTTTTTAAAAATTTTGAGTAAAGATTCTTGTTTTGTGACCCCAAGGTCTCTCAGATATCGATTTTGAGAGCAATCGGACAAGTAACTAAAAAGTTCAACAAGGCGGACACTTTTTCAAAATTTTGATAAAAGATTCTTGTTTTGTGACCCCAAGGTCTCTCAGATATCGATTTTGAGCGCAATCGGACCATTATCTAAAAAGTTCAACATGGCGGACACTTTTTCAAAATTTTGATAAAAGATTCTTGTTTTGTGACCCCAAGGTCTCTCAGATATCGATTTTGAGCGCAATCGGACCATTATCTAAAAAGTTCAAAATGGCGGACACTTTTTCAAAATTTTGAGTAAAGATTCTTGTTTTGTGACCCCAAGGTCTCTCAGATATCGATTTTGAGCGCAATCGGACCATTATCTAAAAAGTTCAAAATGGCGGACACTTTTTCAAAATTTTGAGTAAAGATTCTTGTTTTGTGACCCCCAGGACTCTCAAATATCGATTTTGACAGCAATCGGACCAATACCTAAAAAGTTCAAAATGGCGGACACTTTTTCAAAATTTTGAGAAAAGATTCTTGTTTTGTGACCCCAAGGTCTCTCAGATATCGATTTTGAGAGCAATCGGACAAGTAACTAAAAAGTTCAAAATGGCGGATACTTTTTCAAAATTTTGAGAAAAGATTCTTGTTTTGTGACCCCCATGACTCTCAAATATCGATTTTGACAGCAATCTGACCATTATCTAAAAAGTTCAACATGGCGGACACTTTTTCAAAATTTCACAAATTCAAAATTGAAAAGAAAATGTATCCGCCATCTTGGAGCGGCGGGCGGCCATATTTAAACAAACAAAACAAACTTCCGCTTTATAATATTAGTATAATAAGGGATTTTAGGAAATTATATGTAATATACAGAGTTTAGATAATACTTATGAAATGGAATAGTCATACTGTCACAATTCTATACTGTGGCACTTTTTGTATTATGGTCATGTTGCTAGACCAAATAAAATATTCTGTTTCGTGCAAAATCTAAAACTACTAAAATGTCGTGCTAAAATTGTACGCATATGCTAAACACGTAAAACTAAATATTGCACAGAGTTTTCAGATTTTATATGCCATGTTTTGAGATCTAAGAATAAAATATAACTGATTGAGCAATTCTTTGTATAATACTAAGCAATACTGGGCAATAAGGCAGAAGCTCTAAACATTTGGGTTTTTTAATACAAGGTAATTAATTTTCATTTTTTTTTTGTTCATTTAGATACTGGAGGTTGTCGTTATTTAATGTTCTTTTTTCGATTTATCGGTGTATTGTTGAGTTTTTAGTTTTTTAGACATTCTATCACCGCCTAAAAAGAGACAACGGACAGCTTTGTCTGCGTCTGAAAAATTCATGATAATGAATGCCTACCATGCACGTGTACAAGAATAAGCCTATACATATATATCAGTTTATAATAAGAGTTTACTGATTCCGATTCTTCATCACCTTCACGAATCAGAGAGTAATTAATTTTTTTAGATTTTTGTAATGAAGCCATATTTTATGTTCGATAACAATTGAAATTTAATAAGTTATCAAATGAAGACAAATGAACAACTTGATACTAAAAATTTAAATATTTTATTTTCATTATGAATAATATTATAAATACGACTGTCTAGGCAAATGTTGACTATCCCTGAGTCATCACTCAGGGGGTGGAGTATATCTAGAAAAAACTGGCATACGTCCGACCTCCAACACGTTCCGCTCGGGACTGAGGGACACGGCGAGGGAGTTGTAGCGCGAACAGCGTTTGAAAAAACCTTATTTTTGGATTTAGGAGGATGGAATTTTACATAATTCAAAATATGAGGGCCGTCATATAATGCATTTTTCATGTACTTTTTTATGGTATAAGTTTCATTACCCAAAAACTTATATAATTCAAATTAAATGAGAACCATTAGACCATTTAGACCTGTCTTTGCGATTTAATTCGATGCAGCAAAGTGCTCGTAATCGTGTATCGAAAGGCCGAAATAGGAAGCTTATATAGTCTAAAATAACATATATTTTTTTCAAAATTTTAATCACTGCTATTTACTAATGAAATGAGAACCAATACTCCGGTTTTGGGAGAACCCCGCCTTAAGTTTGCTATTTACTTAAAATATCGATTAAATCTACTTAGTAGTTTTTCCGCCGCGCCGGGGCACGCAATTATTGTCAGCGCGATTTGAATGTAAATATTATGTATTTGCCCCGGCGCGGCGGCAAAATTACAAAGTAGACTGAATAAATATTTAATAAGTAAATAAATAGCAAACTTAATCAGACCAGCCCCCACATATAGATTATAAACTAATGACCTATACATTCATCCCTCAAGAGGTAATTCACTAATTAATTAGGACCTTATATTGTAAGCAGTATGATACAGTTCACAATTCATCGGGGAGTTTATAATCTCGCTAGGTATATTATGAACTAACGGTTTTCACAAAAAAACGGTGACATATACAACAAAGTTATCAGTGAACTACACCAGCGGCTATATTCATTGACCTACATCCGCTGTTATCCGATATAAGCAAATGTCAATGACCGTTCGAGCCTCCGACCCAATAACCCGGCTCTCATACCCTTCGGAGAGCCCCTTATGTATACCGTCCAATTATGTTAACTTTATGGTAACAGCGTTTTGTGTTTCATTTTTAAGAGACTAGAGACTTCAGATGTTATGTGATAGGCAAATATGTTTTTTTTGTTAAAAAAAAAATTATACAAGCTTTTTTGGTGACTGTACTTTTTGTTGACTGTACATGTATTGTCAACCAATATACTAATGTATAACAAATATCAAGTTAATCCGACCACTGGAAGTCGGTAAAATTCGAATTGCAAAATTCCACCCAAATAAAATTACATAGGTACATACATTGCAAGTTCATATATACGATAAACTTTATTTACAACAAATATGTACAAATAACAATCTATATATATAAAACTAGCTGCCCGGCGCGACTTCGTTCGCGTGGTGCTACCCTACCCTACCCTACCTTACCCTACCCTACCCTACCTTACCCTACCCTACCCTACCCACCTACAGCTAATAGGTAATATATATACCGGCGCAGTATGAGTAGTATTTATTTATTTTCTAACAGTATCTATTTTAGTTAAACAGAATTTTATGTGTAAGGCTGATAAATTTATCATTGCGAGAAGTATGTTTTAAAGTATATTCAACTGTATATCTTTTGAGAATACTCTGAAAAATTTGCATTTCAAAACTCTCATGGCGACGTTCGTTGCAAGGGGTTAAAACTTTAATGCCCACAGTTGCGAATTCAGTTTGTGAATGGGTGTCGCAGTCAGTATTATAAAAGGTTGTCTCGAATAATATTTTTTTCAAGAACTTTAATAATAGGACATAAAAACCATTAGTTCCTAATAATTAGTTTTAATGCAAACTAAAATATATTTGAAACAAAGAAATATTGAATTGAAATAATTATAAAATAGGATAAGTATAATACGTTTTGTTCCGGCCAAAGATCTTATATGTACACAGATATACAGAAACAAGTCGAAACACGAGAAAGATAAGTGTTAGGGATTTGTATTGGAACAATAAAAAATGTGTTTTATTAATTACATACAAGTTATATTTTAATATATCTTACAGTAAGAAACTGAACAACATATCTAGCTCGATTCCTGTGACAATACCCTAACGATGATTTCAATTTTTTTCTTTCTTAATGAAGACTCCCACTCCACTGAACAAGCTTTCATTAAAAGTACTGTACGCATTATTTGAGAATATTACTACTGGAATGAAGCGCTCGTGGTGTATGAAGCGGTCGTGGTGTTGCATGATTAGCCGTTCTTAATCGATCGGCAAAGTTAAGCTACGTCTGTCGTGGTCGGTACCTGGCTGGGTGACCGCCTAGCGGTATTTCAAATCGAGCGTTTTAGTGCTTCGGAAGGCACGTAAAGCTGTTGGTCCCGGTTGGCGGCTAGAAAAATTCCAACAGTAGGTTGACCACTAGCCTACCTCCACCAATCCGCAGTGGGCACGCGTGGTGGAGTATCGCTCAGTCCCTTTCACCCTCATTTGTGAAAGGAGGCCTGTTCTCAGCAGTGGGACATTATAGGCTGATGATGATGATGACTACTGGAATAGGCATTACTCACTAAACCAAATTCCGCCAACATAACCACAACATGAACACATGAAAGCAAACCCGCGTGGCGTGTGCTTCGAATACACAGTTTTATTATATTTCACATTTCTGAATAAGTATAAGCCTTTTGTGTTTTGAGTTTTGTTTGGACGAGAGGATCTGTGAGATACGGTTCAGTCCGTGCCTCAGCAATCTGAACCTTTTGAATATATTCAATAGAAATTTGCGAGGATATACCAAAATAATATCTTTGACGTGCATTGTTTTTAAGGCTTTACTCGTTTGTATTTTTAGGGGCTTACTAAATATATTATTTGGATGTATGTGCAATGTTTGATATTTTTACCGCTAAGATTAAATAGCTTTTCACTAATGCTTACACTGATTTCAGTTTAATTGTGCTTGTGTGACAATCTCACACCTTTCTACAGCTACTTAAGCTACTTTCAAGTCATACTTGTGAACAGGTGCTGCTTGTGGGGGCTGGTCTGCTTAAGTTTGCTATTTATTTACTTATTAAATATTTATTCAGTCTTCTTTGTAATTTTGCCGCCGCGCCGGGGCACGCAATTTTTTTCAGTGCGATTAGAATGTAAATATTATGTAATGAATCTAAGCTTGTTTTGAAAAGATGCTGCGTTTATTATTGCTGAGTTTTTTGCCGGCTCTTCTCAGCAAATGCAACCTTCCGAACCGGTATTAGAGTATTAGAGTCAGACTTTTCATAAGTGCCTGCGAAGGTCTATTTAATAAATGATTTTGAATTTTGTTTTTTTTTTAATTTTGAATGGTTGAACGAATTCATTAGCAAAAAAAGAAGGACGAAGAAGACATCGAGAAGCCATAACGCGGTGGAAGAGTACTTTGTAGAACCTGTCTAGCTGGAATCCACCCTCCAGTTGAAAATCTGATGTCAAGCACCTAACAATGTGTATCTACAGGCCGGCAGCACATTGGCCATTCCTCTGGTACAGCTAATGTTAATAAGTGACGGTATTCACTTACCATCAGGACCACCTCCGCCCGCTTTTCAACCCTCATCAAAAAGAATATTTACATGAGACGTCGAGAGTCAGTTGGCGTGGTTGGTTATGATTCCACCTATCACGCCGCAGGTCATGGTTTTGATTGATTGATGGGCATGAATTTGTGTGCATGCACATGCACTTAATGTCTGCATGACCTGATTCTGGGTGTAATTATGTGTAGGGCGATGGCTGCCACACGCGTCATACTTGTGAACAGGTGCTGCTTGTGGGGGCTGGTCTGCTTAAGTTTGCCATTTATTTACTTATTAAATATAGATTCCGTCTACTTTGTAGTTATGCCGCCGTGCCGGGACACGGAATTTTTGTCAGTGCGATTAGAATGTAAATATTATGTAATGAATCTAAGCTTGTTTTGAAAAGAATAATTGCTGAGTTTATTGCCGGCTCTTCTCAGCAAATGCAACCTTCCGAACTGGTATTAGTGTATTAGACTAGATTATATACTCTAAAACCAGCACTTAGTATAGGATTAATGTATATATTGTACTATGCACTTGTCGACTCAACAATTAGTTACGGGTTGGCTACGTATGGTCTCACGTTTACTAAATACCTAAACAAAATTAAGACATTGCAAATAAGAATTTTAAAATTATTAATTAGTCAAAACTAAAAGAAATCTCTAAATGGACACTATGAAAAGATATTTAAAACATGTAACATATTACCCGTGGATTTGAAAGTAAAAATGATGATTATATTGGAACAATTTGAGGTGTATGAAAACAAAAAAGAAAAAGAACATAAGTATCCAACCCGACTGTCAAAACAAAAGAAACTATATGTACCTAGAATTCATAACTATTTTGGTAAACGTGCAAGCAAATGGATAACACCAACACTCATTAATGAGTTGCCGAAAAACTTAACAAATAATGTTATTACAAAGCCGCAATTAAAAAAGGTCCTCAGGAACACTACCTGTCACTATGTCCATAAATCAATGACAGTTGATATTATCTTTTTGGGCAGTCTCTCCAGGATTTATATTATTATATTATGTACCTACTCAGATTATCTCTAACATACACTTATGTAGATAAATGTAACATGAGAACACACTTGCCGACAAACTGCAATGCAGTTTGGCAGATATTTAAAATGTAAAAGTGTATTTTTTATTAAGTAAATAAATAATTTTTAAAAAAGAAAGAGTCAGACTTTTCATTTTTTTTTTTTTTTTTTTACTGTGTATAGGCCTGTGTTTGACCACAATCTCACTATGGTAAGTGATGATGTGGTCGAAGGTGGTAAGCACACAAAGCCTAGAAGGAACTGTGCCTCATAAGTGCCTGCGAAGGTCTATTTGAATAAATGTTTTTTTTTATTAAATATGTATTTGCAAACAAAAAGGGAAAAGATAGAAAGCACACGGCACCATTACATTACATTCAATGTAACACATACCTACATGTTGTAATAAGAAGCAAGAGTTTAACCACAGTAGATATCTACTGTGGTTACAGGTAAAGTACGTAACTTGATTACAAAGTGAGCACGTTTTCATGTAAGTACCTACTCAGTAAAAATACTTGGAGTATTACCTACCCACGCAACTTGGTGGGACGATGTAATAATCTGATGTTACTCAACCCACTTTACATGTTTAGTTTTAATTATTTTATTAACGGATCCAAAAAAAGGAGGAGGTTTGTTTCCTCATATCTCCGTCATTTCTGAACCGATTTGGAAAATTCTTTGTATGTTTGGAAGGGTGCAGTTTTCGTTTGGTCCCATCGTCATCAGATTGAGATTTCATGACTTCTTAGTGTACTTTGACGTCGGTTTAAGTTTTTTGTAAAATAGTTAAATTATTTATCATGGATAGGATTGTCTCATTATGCTTGTGACCACAACAGATGGAGCGCGCGGAACACGAAAGTGAAGCCAAAAAAGCAAATACAAATTGAAAATCTGATACCTGGTATTCGTTTTCCAGTTTGTATTTGCATTGTTTAACCACAGTTTCTTAATAAAGGAGTGTTTTTTGCTACATAAAGTTTGTTAAACAAAGCATATACACATTCAAAAGCGAATACCAGGTACGTGTTTTTCAATTTGTATTTGCTTTTTTGGCCTCACTCCCATGTTCCGCGCGCTCCATCTGAATCTGTGCTTGTGACGATTTATTTTTATTTTTGACCACTGACCCACCCATAAAGGACTATGACAAAGCCTATATAAGGTGGGGCAAACTTACCCAGAAGAAACCTATTCACTCTGGCCTTGATAGTCCCTAGATAGTAAGAGTCAGAAAACAGATGCCGAAAGCAAGTTCCAATCCCTTGCTGTCCGCATTATGCAAAACGCAGTGTCCGTATTTTCGGTATATAAACAACGTACAGGAGAAAATGGTCAAATTTTATATTTAATACTACTAAAGTCAAAAAATCTCGCTAGGTTGGAGCTGCTCCTAAACATTAGCTTAACATCGAACTAACTCTGAAATGGCAAAAAATAATAAGCTGCTCTGATTAAAAGTAGTAGAATAAATAAAATGTGAGTGCCATCCCTGTCATTTTGTCGACTCAAAACAAAATCACCTCTATAATAGTTTTTCTTTTTACGGAGCATTTTGATAACTCTGAACCTATAAGAGATCAAAACAAATTATTTATAATATTTTATCATAACTTTCACCAAAAGAGATTTTCGTCTCATCAATAATATATCGGCAGTATTTCTAATTTCCCGTAACAAAATATTTTCAGGAACAAATCGCTTTGACAACAAAACTAATTTATTTTCCTTAGCATTTCTATTTATGGGTGATTTAAGCATGTTTTCCTTATCATGAAAATACTGGTTCATCAACTTCTTAAGAGGAAAGGATGGCTGCAAGAAATGTGAAAAATATGTTTTTAACATAATAATTGCTGTCGCGCTGTGCCCGAGCTATCCCGCCTATACAGCTTGGACCTACCTACTTAAACCTCTCGGTTGTATTTTTCTCCATAAATTAATTATAATAAGAATTAGGAGCCTTCTAAAATCACAAAAACTTACCATTTTTAACGCCCTTATCAGACAACAAGCGAACAAATTTCAAGAATCATAATAAGAAGGACTTTGGCTATGTCTGTCGGTTTTCCTTTGTTTTATTATATTCGTCAAAGTTCTGGACGTCTGATAAGTGCGTTAAAAATGATAAGTTTTTGTGATTTTAGAAGGCTCCTAGTTCTTATAATAATTAATTTATGGAGAAAAATACCACCGAGGGACATACAGTGGTACCTACACATTGCATGGTAAAATAATCATTACTCTAGTGTCATTATCCAGAGAGGAAACTGAGGATTACGCCCAAGTAGCATAACAAGCTGTTTAAAGGCTGTATTAAAGTTCGTTCTTATACTAAAAGCTGAATATTCAGGCTGTAAAAAGGCTGTATAAGCGCTTATACAGGCCTTATAAGTGTAAAAAGGGCCCACATTACACAGCTTATTTCGTTATTGGAGCTGTATAGAGGCTGTATAAACAAAAGACAAGTATAAAAGCTGTATTAGGGCTGTTATTAGGTGTATAGAGCAGCCTATACTCTACGGATATCCTCTTATAAGTATCTTGTAAGAATAATAGTTCTAAATAGGTTGTCGAAGAGAATTATGTGAGAATAAAATAAATAAAACTATTTACGATGCCATATTGAATGGCGACATAATATTGTTATTAAAATGGAAAGGATAAAATCTTGGACATGGATATCTAATGCTGTTTATTGATGAATTCAATGTGCAAATTTTAATTTATTGTGAACCTGTGTATGTTTTCCGTCAAAATATTCACGCGCCAACAAAATAATCAAGCCAAAATAAAGAAATTATACTAAATACAGTAAATAAGTGTTTGTTTTTAAGGTTAGGAAGTTAAAAAAAATAAAATAAAATAAAATAAAATAAAAAAAAATAAAAAAGCCTTTATTGCTGTACCTGAATGAATACATTCTTAATTAAAAACTATGCCTTAATATTAATTTATTTGGGTTCTTAGCACTTAGCGAAAACATATCGGCAAACGGTCGTTATTCTTGCACAGCTTGTCTCCCGACAAAGGCCTCCTCTAAAGATTTCCACTTATTCCTTTCCTTTGCTGTACGAGTCCATATAGGACCAGCTATTTTTTTTATTTCATCCTCCCACCTCTTATTCTGTCTACCTCTTTTCCTAGTACTGTTTCGTGGGTACCATTCGGTTACTATTCTAGTCCATTTTTCCTTCTTTTCTCTTATCATATGTCCAGTCCAACGCCATTTTAGTTGTTTGTAGGTTGTGTATGCATTCTTAAAATTTGTTTTGCTTTTTATATCTTTTAATTTTACTCGGTCCTGTCTTTTTACTCCTATTGTACTTCTCTCTATTCCATTCTGACAAATTTTTATTTTGTTTGCTAGTTGTTCTGTCAATGCCCAGGTTTGACATCCGTATAATAAGCATGGTAAAATACACGTATTATATACTTTCCTCTTTTCTTTTATATGCATGTCTTTGTTCTTCATCACTTCACTAAGTGACCAAAATCGTTTCCAAGTATTCGTTATTCTTCTGTCTATTTCTTTTTGCATGCAATTTTCTGTAGATATTAGTTGTCCTAAATATATATATTCCGATACATATTCCAGTGGCTCATTATTAACTTTTATGATCTCTGTAAATGTAGAGTTTGACATTATTTTGGTTTTTGTTAAGTTCATTGACAACCCTGCTTTATCACTTTCATCTGATAGTTGTTGCATCATTAATTCTAAGGTTTTCGGGCATTCAGAAAATAAAATTAAGTCGTCAGCGAAGCGTAGGTGACTTAAGTTTTCCCCATTTATATTCAGTCCATTTTTCGTCCATTCCAGGTTCCTAAATATCATTTCCAGGACGGCTGAAAAGAGTTTAGGTGAAATAGGGTCTCCTTGGCGTACACCTCTTTTAATAGGAAATTCATCGCCTGTTGCTTCTAGCTTTACTTGCGCAGTACTCTTTGTGTATACGTTCTTAAGTATTCGTATGTACTTTGCTTGTACCCCTTGTGTTTTTAATGCGTTCCAGATAAATTCGTGTTCTAATGTGTCGAATGCTTTTTTAAAGTCAACAAACCCCAGGAAGTAAGTTTTATTATATTCTTTAAATTTTTGTAGTATCTGCCTTAGGGTATGGATGTGATCTATAGTTGAAAAATTTCTACGGAATCCAGCTTGTTCTTTTGGTTGATTTTCTTCGAGGGTATTTGTAATTCTAGATAGTATAATTTTTGAAAATACCTTGTAAACATTAGACATTAGGCTAATGGGTCTATAATTTGCTATATCTCCTTTATCTCCTTTCTTGTGCAATAATATAATTGTTGATTTAGTCCAGTCCCCAGGAATCTTTTCCGTATACATAATTTCATTAAATATATCTGTAAGCTTAGAAGCAATCACTGGTAATGTAGTTTTTAGTAGCTCATTGGTAACGAGATCTGGTCCAGGTGCTTTATCAAACTTTTGTGTGATGATTGATTTTATTGTCTCTTCCGTTAATATTTCTGGTGTATACTCTTCGTTAATTGGTGTATCGTATTCTTTTGGCGCTTGTCCCACCTTTTGGCTTTGGTACAAATTTCTGTAGTAATCAGTAGCAATTTTAAGTATCTCGTATCTTTTACCTGTATTTATACCATCCTTCTTCTTCATACTTGGTATCCAATCTTTGTAGTGGTTTAATTCTTTAATCGCCTTTTTTATTCCTCCGGTTCTTTCTATATATTGTTTCATTGTATTAAGCCTTTTCTTTTTTCTTTCTTTCCTAAGTTGTTCGCTAATCTTTTTGCTTATTTCTGCAATTCTTTGACGGTTATCTTTACTTTTCCTTTGTTGCAATAATTCCTTGCGTTCTTGTAGCAATTTTATATTATTTTGCGAGATTTCTTTCTTATTATTTGTGTTTGTTTTTTTAGTTACGGTTTTTAATATGTTTAGTAATCTGTCATATTTTTCTTGAGTTACTGTACATTCCTTGTATTTCTCATTATTTAACGATGTCTGGAGGTTGTTAAGGAGTAAGTCCGTGTTACCGGTGTATGCAGCAATTGTATATTTATTATGGAATCTTCGTGTTTTCTTTGGACATGTTCCCGTCAATGTTGCCCGAATCATTCTATGGTCTGTGTTAAAGTTTAAATTATGTATAATAGATACGTCTTTAAAAACTTTTCTATTGTTAGACATTATATAGTCGATTTCGTTCTTATAAAGTCCATTAGGTGAGATCCATGTCCATTTTTTTGATTGTTTCTTTTTATAAAAGCTATTCAGTATACTTAGTTTGTGTTCTAATGCAAAATTTACCAATCTTGTTCCGTTTTTACTTCTTGTGCCAATTCCATAGTTTCCTATTGTATATTCTTCTCCTTTATTTTGTTGTATTCCGATCTGGCCATTAAAATCACCCATGACTATGATGTTTTTGTGTGTAGTTTCAATAGTATTCCGTAGCTCTTCATAAAATTTATCAATTTTTATCTGGTCTTCTTTTTTGTTCGATTCAGGTGGTGAGTACGCCTGGATAATAGACCATTTTCCTTCTTTTTCTCCGTTTATATCTAGTTTAATATTGAGGATTGCAATACGTTCTGAAATTCCTCTAAGTTCTTCTATGTTGTTTGTAAGCTCTCTTTTAACCATGAACCCAACTCCATACAGTCCAGGCGTCTCTCCTATATAATGTAATATATACTTTCCATAATCTTTTATACCTTCACCAAATCTTCTAATTTCACTAATTCCAATGATATCCCATTTAATTTTATCTATTGCCAGTTCTAGTTCTTGAAGTTTATCTGGGGTTCTAAGTGATCGACAGTTGATAGTCGCTATGTGAAAATCTTTCATTTTAATTTTTGTGAAAGTGTTATTTATTTTTTTTACCTTTAGAGGGTCGTGGTCATTTTCCCCCACGAGGACCGGTCGGCTTGGGGGAGTGTGGTGTTTTATTGTTCTTTTATCTTTTATGTTACAATTTGTTTTCCGTTTACCGATAGATAATTGTTATTGATTAACCTTTTCTGACTTGTTGAAGGAAAGAGAATTAGATCTAATTCTCAACATATCATAAGCATTTAACCTGTTGGTGTCTGATGGCATTAAGGTTTGTTGTTTCCTCGGTTGAGCACTATTTTTCGGTGATGATGACATTTCTCTTTTCCTTTTATCGTTGCTTGTATTATTATTATTTTCTTTGACTACAAGTTTGTCAAATTTCAAGTATGCGACATTTCCTTTCTTTCTCTCTTCTACAAGTTGTGCTTGCAACATTTTCCTTTTTTCTAAAACTTCTTTAGTATAGTCTTCTGAAATATACACATCTTTAAGGTTTTTCTTCATTTTCATAACTTCAATCTTCTTCCATTCATTGACAAAAGAAAATAGTATAGGTCTAGGCTTGCCGCTAGACTTCTCCTTTCCAATACGATAAATTTTGTTTACCTCGGTTCCATCTATATTTATCTTTAAGTCGGTTTTAAAGATTGCCTCCACTTTCTGTAATAACTCTTGTGTAGATTTTTCTTCCTCTTTCACTCCGAAAATTATAATATTGTTTCGTTTCTTTTCTCTTTTCAGGTTCTGTAACTCTTTCTCAAGGGTTTCTATTTTTGTTTTTAGGTTTTTATTCTCTTCTATGATAGGTTGCAGTTTTTCGTCCATTCTCTCCATTATTGTATCAGTTATAGAATCTTTTAGTTCCTTTGTTTGTTTCTCCATTTCACTTTTCATTTTGTCAAACAAAAGTTGAAATTGACTTTCCATATTATTTCCGTAAATTTAATCTGCGTATAATGGAACACAATAAGTAACAGATTTTTTATTTTCTTGTGTTGGCAACACAAATATGGTTATCACTGTCACCTGTCACTTGTCATGTGAAAACGTCAAATGTGACAAAGGAATTGTGACTCGACTCATGTAATGTAAATTCCGTGAAGATTTCTAACCTAGATCCAGTGGTTATTTTGAGAAATGTATTCCAATATCAGAATTTTCCACAAACTCGATAATTCCACAGCAATCACAGCACTTCAGTTATACTTTGTGACGTTGACAGGATTAAAAAGTGGTAGAAGTATTTTTAAAACACGATTTTATCAGGAGCCGAACAACAACGATGTTCACGGTTCAACCACCGGAAACGGAAGTTAAAAATATATTTATAAATAATAGATATGAGTATACAAGATCATTATTCAAGATGATAACCATGATACGGCTATAGTTATTATGAAATATTCCTTTAATTGTAATTTAAATGTTGTTATTGTAAATGTAAAATGTCGACAATTTGCTATACAGCCTAAACGATACTTGGAGTGTGTTATAAGTCTTAGTAGCTGTACTAAGTAAGTTATGAACGTTTATTGCTGTATTAAGTAAGTGAACACATGCTTAATACAGCCTGTATACAGCTTGAACGATAAAACCAGCTTGAAGTGTCAGAAAACACTTAACGCTGTATTATAGAGTTATAATATCTGTTTCAGAACCCTAAGCTGACGCGGATCCCTTTATACAGCCTGTATACAGCTTTAACGATAAAACCAGTTTGAAGTGTCAGAAAAAGCTTAACGCTGTATTATAGAGTTATAATATCTTTTTCAGAACCCTAAGCTGACGCGGATCCCTTTATACAGCCTATATACAGCTTTAAAGATAAAACCAGCTTGGAGTGTTATTAAATTCTTAACGCTGTATAGTAGAGTTTTGATATTCTGTTTAAGAACCCTAAGCTGACGCGGATCCCTTACTAAGAATGTTATACAGCTAGAGCTGTATAATATCTCATAAATCACTCTTATAAGTATTAAAACTATTCTTTACACTCTTGTAAGTCTCTAAAAGAACTCTAAGTTCTAAATGGGCTGGTTTATTGATGTAGAATATGCTTGCGTGCTGCTTGGGCGTTGGTATGGAACAAACGCCACCAGCATTTCCTCTTAAGAGTGTTTTTATCAGTAACTACGGTTACTAAGCAGGAAAGGTAGATCAGGAATGCTTACTTAGAATAATGGAAGTAGAAAAGTTATCTGGGCGAAATACACGTGTCTCGGCTATGTACGGACGCTTATAGTTTCCATACTACACACGAACGCTTGGTAGAGCCGCGTTTAATGTGTGCTTAGTTAATTAGTGTTTCTTGATTGTATGCAGTGCGTTTGTGGTAATTAACTAGAAGATAAGGGTCGACAGGGTCGGCAACGCGCGAGTGACACACTGATGTTGCAAGCGTCCATAGGCTACGGTAACTGCTTGCCATCAGGCGGGCCGTATGCTTGTTTGCCAAAAAAAGATAAGTAAAAAGACGAAAATTCAAAATTCTAAATCATTTATTCAAATAGACATTCGCAGGCACTTATGAAAAGTCCGACTCTAATACTTTAATACCGGTTCGGAAGGCTGCATTTGCTGAGAAGAGCTGGCAATAAACTCAGTAATTACTCTTTTCAAAATAAGCTTAGATTCATTACATAATATTTACATTCTAATCGCACTGAAAGCAATTGCGTGCCCCGGCGCGGCGGCAAAATTACAAAGTAGACTGAATAAATATTTAATAAGTAAATAAATAGCAAACTTAAGCAGACCAGCCCCCACAAGCAGCACCTGTTCACAAGTATGACGCGTA
The DNA here is from genome assembly GCA_947623365.1 of Achlya flavicornis. Lineage (NCBI taxonomy): Eukaryota > Metazoa > Arthropoda > Insecta > Lepidoptera > Drepanidae > Achlya > Achlya flavicornis. The sequence goes on from OX392478.1 coordinate 15,044,122, forward strand.
TGGCAGCCATCGCCCTCCTCGCCATATTGGAGGGAAGTGAGCGACCCAAAAGGCGAGCAAAAAATATGGCATCATCAGATTTAGAAGAAAGAGTTGCCCATAGCATTTCTTTGTTTACATAGAGTAAGTTAATTCATTCAAACTATGAACGCGCTGTTCTTTTCAAGGTATTTTGCACGTACTTGTTTTTTGCAGTAGTCGCTGCCCCCTCGTCGCCATCGAAGCCATAGTAATAACGCGCACGTCTCAAGCTCAAATGGCGGGGGACGAGGTAGCGTAAAATACTTATTATACAGCTCTCAGAAACCCTCGCCTTAAACTAAAGCTATACCCATATTCTAAGCCAGTAAATGTTATATTAACAACCTAACAGAATACCCTTGGGATTGGTCAGTGGACACTCGCCAAATAGGTGAATCTGCTGACTTGTAAAATGAAATCTGGGATTTGTTCAAATCCCAAAGTAAGTAAGCAAAATGTCTTCTTCAAAATGTCTGCGTCTGAATTTCGTTCAATACTACCAACCTAGTAAATACAGTCGAGGATTTCTACAGGATCTCTGGGGTCTGAATACAGATAGCTAAGGTGTTGTGTTTGACAAGAATCTCACCGTGTCAAGTAATATGGCCGAAGGTGGTAAACACACAAAGCTTAGAAAGAAACTGGCTCTCAAGTGCAACTGTCGGAACACACCAGTGGTGCTTAGCGACAGATTTTCAACTTAAGGGTGGTAGCCAGCCTGGTGGATACTACAAAGTATCCTAACACCATGCTAAGATTTCCTCACGATGTTTTCCTTCACCGAAAGCTCAAGCTCATTATACACCTTTCAAATACAATGTCTTGAAAGTAAAGTAAGTGAATTTGATACTGTTTATTTTTTCGGCTTTAATAATAATAATAATAACTTATTTATTGAGACAACGAGGCCCACTTGTAGGTATTACAATTTTCTTGAAAACTATGTTAGTAACAAATAAAAAATAAAACGACAAATTAAAATTTCTTCCTATTTACAATTTGGACTACCATATCTCTGGCATGCTTTAACAAAGGTGTGTCAAATTTACTCGATAAAGTCTTCAGGATACTATTGGGACTAGACCGCAATCTAGTGAATATGGAAGCGCTCTTTTTACGGATGATCGCGTAAAAGTCATCGGTTCTAGCCTGGCTGAACAAGTTTGAGGCACTACAATATCTTGGTAGTCCCAACATAATCCTGAAGCCATTGTTATATTGAACTCTCAGGGCACTGAGCGCCTTCTGCGCGAAAATCTTATCTTTAAATCGAGTTCCTTTAATCTAAAAGCATGTTGGTTCCGAAAATAGCTTTATTAATTATGTTGATACATTAATTTTCACGAAGCAACGCGCATGTTGTGAAGGCGACGGCCTAAACGTTAATTAATTCCGTACAATTTATGCTCACTTTATATTTTGATAAAATGCTCACAAGGCACCTACTCTGTATAAGGATCACTTTTGTGTTACGCTTATGTTTTTAGGGTTCCGTAGCCAAATGGCAAAAAACGGAACCCTTATGAATTCGTCAAGTCTGTCTGTCTGTCCGTCCGTATGTCACAGCCACTTTTTTCCGAAACTATATGAACTGTACTGTTGAAACTTGGTAAGTAGATGCACCTATTCTGTGAACCGCATTAAAATATACAAAAAATACAATAAATTTTGGGGGTTCCCCATACTTATAAATGAAACTCTTTTTTTTTTTTAAATAAAACCCGTAAGTGTGGGGTGTCTATGTAATAGGTCTTCAAAAATGATATTGAGGTTCTAATATATTTTTTTTATAAACTGAATAGTTTGCGCGAGAGAAACTTCCAAAGTGGTAAAATGTGTCCCCCCCCCAGTAACTTCTAAAATTACTCAAAACAAGGATTTTTGAGTTATACCATTCTTACCACTCTTCACTAAAGGTACAGAAATAAGAGAATGATAAAACTAAAAACTTCGCACTTGGCCGGTTTTTATGATTTGTTTCAAAATTTTGAGTAAGTAAATCAAAGTGAAAAATAATGTCTATCATATGTAGCTAAATAACTATCGAGCTAATGGTAATTTAATTTTTAAATTCATTAATATTTAATATACATTCACATAAAGAGTAAATTCAATAAGCTACCGAGGAGCTAATCAAACAACCGGCTATGGCCGATTCCTATAATTTACGAACCGGTTAAAATTAAGACTATCACATAAAATTAGCTCACGAAATGATCTATATGCCCAGTTTGGCCAAGAATAAAACCTACCATTGGTAAGCAAAACGATTCGTTTTTGTTTATAGTAACCGGACATAAAACGACTACGAATAAATCTCGTACAGTTAAAGAACATTATGTCAGTAAAATTCGTGTGATATTTACGATATAGTGTGTTCCAAGCAATTCGGAAACCTTGCCCATTTCTTTAAATTAGATATTCATTCAGTATCCGTAGAAAATAATAAAAAAGTTGGAATGTTATTGGCTGTGAATTTTATTAGGGTCACCTACAATAACAGTAAGAGGCGAATGTCTTCATTGTCACACCCGACACCGATTCACTTATGTAAAAACATTTGGCATGCCCCTATATAAAGGTTGGTTCATGATCAAGTGAAGTCCGTTGAATTTGTTTTCCTTTTTGTGATACAAATTAAAATTCAAAATCATTTATTCAAATAGACCTTCGCAAACACTTATGAAAAGTCTGACTCTAGTACTCTAATACCGGTTCGGAAGGTTGCATATGCTGAGAAGAGCCGGCAATAAACTAAGCAATTACTCTTTTCAAAACAAGCTTAGTTTTATACTTAGAACAATTGCATGCCCCGGCGCGGCGGCAAAATTACAAAGTAGACTGAATAAATATTTAATAAGTAAATAAATAGCAAACTTAAGCAGACCAGCCCCCGCAAGCAGCACCTGTTCACAAGTATGACGAGTGTGGCAGCCATCGCCCTCCTCGCCATATTGGAGGGAAGTGAGCGACCCTGTTGGTAACTAACTTTGCAGGTTATCGGATGAAAGGAGCTAAGTTAAGTCAGGGAAGTAACTAGATTAAATCTACCTTGAGGAAGGTACGTTCGTTTTTGACAGTTGCTAGGGATTACCAACACGGAAGGATGCTTCTTTCCGTTTGTATCTTTTTGTATTACTTATACAAGTGTAGTGACATCTATCAGCCATCAATCAGTAACACGGATATAGTTCACACCCAGAAAGATAGATGGCGTGGCGCCACATTATTGTGCTTCGCGCCTACATCCTGCATCGCGCTTGCGAAGATTTCTCGGCGATCTGCTTAGGTATATACGACTGTCCAACATGTACAGTTGGACCGCGGTCCCCAGGCACGATGACCCAGCCTGGCGGAAGACCTTCCCTTTTAAATGGAGGTGTCATCCACCTTGCACCTCCATACAAGCAACTATAATCTCTTTCGTTTTACATTTAAGTTACAAAATCAAAAAAAAACCTTTCTTTTCCTACATCCATAATCAATTATTAAAACTAATATAACGGAATGTCCTTTACACCATATAAAATGCCTGGCCCAATGTAAATCCAGTGAGGATTGCGACTATGTACCACCACCTTAATACTATTCCATCCTTCCCAATGAATAAGTCATGACCCTGATATCCGAAGTTGGTGGGAATAACAAATTGGGTTATGGTATACCTACCTACACGTACAAAGGTATTCATGGGTTTCAACGGCCTTTGAAGACCCTTGTAGGTTTTTTCACGTGCCTATTCAATGCTTTCGTTGTATAAATAGTGATTTTATACCTTTTTGAAGGTTAGGAACTTTCTATCACGTCTTATCTAATAGCGTTTCTTTATTTCTTTTTTGTTTGTTTCTTTATTTTCGTTTCTTTGTTTTTTTGTGATAGTATTGTGTTTTATTACAATTACCCTCTCATAATTATCGTTAGCCTATAATGTCCCATTTTCACAATTGAAGGTGAAAGAAAATAGGCAGACACTTTACCACGTATGCCCACTGCGGATTGGTGAAGGTAGCCTCGTGAAGGTGGTCAACCTACTGTTGGAGTTTTCAAGCCGCCTAGGAGGCCTCCAGCTAGCTTAACGTCTATCACAATTAAGTAATAACTGGGACCAATGGCTTTACGTGCCTTCCGAGTTGAAATAACTCTAGCCGGTCACCCGTCCAGTTTCCGTCATGCCCAGTGGTAGCTTAACTTTACCGATCGATTAAAAACAGCTCATTATGCTCAACTACATCACGAGCGCTTCAATCGCACCCTGGTAAGGGATAGCATAGAAATGACCTGGTAGCTGAATGTGGTATAAATACGAAAGCCTTTAAAGGAACCAAGCCCCCCTGCTAACGCAATTAATTTTTACGAATTTAAAGCAGATCTTATGCAATTCATCAATTCCAAATCTTTTAATGAATTGAATTGTATATAATGAGTAACTATTTTACCCAAAAAAAAATGGAATCACTTAGGATCTGCCGAGAAATCGAAAAAATGCTTCCTAGCTTCCTTTTTAGCCCCCCAGCTCTGGCATGTAACTGTTGGAACAGTGTTATGTAGGTAGTTTGGCGACAGACTTTCAATTTTAAGAAAGCCAGAAAGTTTGAATTCTAAGCAGATGAGGTAACTTTGAAGTTCGTCGTACAGCTAAACTAAACCAATGGCGTATACATTAAAAAATATGCTGAATCGGAAGGAACTGAGTCTTTTCTTAATAATTATACAGTAGAATGTTTATTGAAACTTCGGAAGTGATTAATATTTTTTTAGTGATTAGTTTGGGGACAATGTTGACGAATTTTCCTTTTAATTATACTCATTTAGAGCGGCTCTTCATTAAATTGACAATATTAATTAGTTAATTAATTACATAATAAATTCACAAAACGTTCCAGAGAATTATCAGATTGGTGTGCTGTCAATTAATATGATACATTAATTAAATTATAGAGAATATTTAATTATTTATTTGGAAATAAGCCAGGGACTAACTTTAAATATGTTCTGGCTGATATCTTGTATTTGTTTGTAGTCGGTTCAATTCCCACTAATTTTGTTGAAAGAAAACATGAGAAAAAAAAGGCTTTTTTAAGGCGATGATAGCTCAGTGGTAGTGACTTCGGATACCGAGACGGTGGTCCCGGATTCGAATCCTACAATGAGCTTGAGCTTTCAGTAAAGGAAAAGATCGTGAGGACACCATAGCACGGTGGTAGGGTACCACTACCACCCTCAAGTTGAAAATCTGTCGCCAAGCACCTTTCGGTGTGTTTCGACAGGTGCACTTGAGAGCCATCTTCGGCTACTTCATCACATACCATGGTGAGATTACGGTCAAAGACAGGCCTATAAACAGTAAAAAGAAAAAAAAATATTTCTGCATTAGTATATCTCAAATACTACTATATAATATATATAAAATAATACTATATATAACTATAAAAAAAAAAAAACTAATACTACAATTATTATTGTAGTATTTTCAAGTGTTCTTCTTATTTTTAATTTTGGCAACCAAGCCCAAATTAGGGCTCATTTCTGCCAGTGTCGAGTTATATTATAGTATCCAGTCACAAAATCACTTCACATTATAGTCCTCCGTCAGTCACCGTCCATAAAAGTCATGTTTTACTACAATGGTGGTCATTGTACTAAAGCTCTTCACGGACATTTTGAGACAACTTGAAAAGTAACGATACACATAATTCATTTCATTTCACTTCACTGGTGCACATGGATGATCTTTATTGGGTAAAATACCACCAATAAAACTCAAAATACACAAATTTATGAAAATAAAAATGAAAATGCTACGTCACTCTGCAAGTTCCCGCCAAAAAGTCTTTTCAAGTGTTAGTTTTGCATCCATATCACTCCTCTACAGATAAAACAGAATCGTGTACGGTTAACTTAATTTATTTAGTGGAGTTTTAACTCGGTGCGTTAGATTACTAACTTTTAATGGAAAAAGTTGCCAGCACATGCCTTGTTTACTAAGGTTAACACCTCATTTGCTTTGCCATTTTATTTATAGAAAAATATTATCGAAGGTACATGTAAGGTTCCAGGAATAAAAACACTCATTGAGTGAAAACGGCTAAGGCAATATTTATGCTGTGGCATTTGTAAAAACAGCCAAAAGGCGTTATGACGAAATATTCCCGTAAGAGCTCCTTCAAGGCTATGTTATCCTGGTACCATTTTTTAATATGGCTATATAATATGGGTACCTAGGTAATATCAACCAGTATGTATATTTGTTTTTTTTTTTTTTTTATACAATTTAGTCTATAAACAAGCATACGGCCCGCCTGATGGTAAGCAGTTACCGTAGCCATATAGACGCTTGCAACACACGAAGCATCGCTCACGCGTTATCGACCTATCCCCCCTCCCCTATGAGCTCTGGCAACCTTACTCACGCGCAGTAACACAACTTTACACAACATAAAGTTATTTGGCTGCGGTATTCTGTAAGGTGGAGGTACGTCCCCAGTCGAGCTGCTCTTTGAGCGAATAAACGCTATGCTCTACCTCTCATATAATATCTCTCTTATAGTAACTGAGAACCAACCAATAATAATCTATATTTTCGGTTGGTCTCTTTTGTTGCTCTAAAAATGACTAGCTCATAACAGACAAAGTAAAATTCACGTTATGTTTACCATAATACTTTCTAATGTTAGCTGATGCAGCCGGAGACACAGCACGGTTGATACAACCTACACAGGTTTATAGAAAACTAGCTGCCCGGCGCGACGTCGTTCGCGTGGTGCTACCCTACCCTATAGTGCTACCCTTTTTTTTTTTTTTTTTTTTTTTTACGTGGGGAAATCCTCATGGATACCCGGGCACGCCCGGGTTATGTCAGACTCCTACTGACTAAAACCCCACGGTGTTCCTACCTGTCGCTGCCGGCTAGATATACGGGGGCACCGAAGCATTCGTCCGCGTATCCAGCAGCGACGGCCTGATCGGAGGCCTCCTCTTCGTCGACGGCAGAGACCGGAGCTCTTGTCTCCGCCGTCTCCTCCTGAGTAGCGTGCGGAAACACACGCTCCACTACTCGGGCCCGATGTTGATGGGCGACAGACTCTATAGTGCTACCCTACCCTACCCTACACAACCCTACCCTACCCTACCGTACCCTACCCTACCCTACGTATAACTGCCCAAAATTAAAATATTGGTTTGTAGTACATGCTATGTATCAGAGATGGCGCTGTATGTGAAAAAAGATTTTCCCGCTTTTCTGTTGAAATTTTTCCCGAATTTTCTTTGCTATAAACCTCACGGAGCCCGAGACCTTTCCAACGAATGCAAAACCGTGGAAATCGGTTCGTGCGTTCTGGAGTTATAGCGTCAGGAAGGAAAACCCGACTTATTTTTATATAGTAGATAATAATAAATCAACCAAACAAGGAGAACGTTAAAAAATATGGCGCGCAAGTTTTTTTTTTTTACAGCTATTTGCTGTCAAGCTGTTGTACCCATTTAAATTAAGAATGCTTCGTCTACACACTATCACTTGCAGTGATGTACAAACTTAACATAATCTGGATTATACCTGTCATAAAACTGTGTGGTAATATAAAGTAAAAAGCACTAGTGCGTAATAAGCTGCATTAAGATACTAAAAACGGTGCAATAAATGTTACTTTACGAGCGAGTGTGTTGAAAAATTTATTATCTGCGTGATTGTAAGTATGATCACTCCCAAATAGATTATTTTAGCTCACCTGTTTAATTAAATAAAGTAGTGTCCTCTCTTTAAAGTGAATAAACACTCGCTTTTATATAATTACTGCTATGTAATCATTTTCCATTTTAAAAAGAGACATTTTAAAATACTTTAGCCTACATCAAATTGTTTCAGCGACTGAATTATTTTTATCACAAGCAAGTAGTGCCGTGATGGCGAGACTTGAGAGTGGAAGTGCTTAATAAATTAAATTCCTCGGCTCGCTGCCGACAGATTCCACTTTACCGTGATAAAAACAGAACAATTATGCCTTTGTGATAATATCACTGAAAGTATCAAGCGAGAAATATTTTTAATTAGTGTCTAAAAATGATTTATTAGATTTTGAAATGCGAGCTTAAAATCTTACAAATTTAAATATTGTGAAGATAAATTTAATTATTTTAGAGAAAGCTTTTTATGGATATAAATTGAGAGGTATTATAAAATTAAAACTAAATTAAAATAGTGTGCATCTTAATGTTTTTATGAGTATAATAAATTGTTGTTTAAAGAATGTCTCTCAGCTAATTCTGAAAATATTGATTTTAATTTTTAAAATATATTTCATTTTCTCACACTGTGTCATCAAAATTGATCGAGGCCTCCGGAGACCAGGGGGCTGGGAGCTTCTTCCACCAACGCATTAGCTTGGCTATTCATAGAGGATATACGCTACCAGCATGCTGGAACCTTGCCGTTAATGGGTGGCAGCGGCAGACTCGGAGGAATTTTCTATATTATAAAGATGGTATTTTGTAAATCTTTATATATAAAATTCTACTGTACGTGTGTATGTCACTGAACTACTCCTAAACGGCTTTTTTGTATTCGTTTGGGTGGCGCCCTGTATGGTTTAGATTCACAAATCAGCCCGGCAGATGTCGCTGCAGTCGATAATATAATCTAGATAACGCATAAAAAAAATTCATTCAAATCGGTCCAGCCGATTAGGAGGAATTCAGTGACATACACACGTACAGTAGAATTAACTCCCTGGATGGTTTAGATAGGGTAGAGTGGGGTAGGGTAGCACCACGCGAACAAAGTCGCGCCAGGCAGCTAGTATTAGTTGTAAATATATACACTGAAAAAAATACAATGTCAATATTAAAAAAAATACTTGAAAAATTGATGACAAAACTCCTGTCTATCACATAAAATGGTTACAAGTTTTCTCCCAAACTCGTATTAAGACTGAATATCGACTGGCTTGTCTCTCGGCGTACCCGGCTTTAGGTATGGCACGTAGAATTACATTCCTCCGACCACTGAAGATGGTGATAAGTACGTGTCGGAATTTTATCCCTTCCATTCGACATACTCCCACGAATATTTTGTGAACTTGAGACTGCTATGTTTTAAACATTCTTTTAGCAGTATTATAAAATTAAACAAAGCTTTAATAAAGCATATCACATTATTATAATGTGACGTTAATTACATGACCACGTGAGACAGAATATGCACTAAGTATTATGTAGGGAGTAAAACTGAAGCGAAAAATAAAATGCTTTTTTTTGCAAAAAAAAAACATTTTGTTTTCGTGATCTGAGAGTTGGTCTCATATTAAAATTGTTAGCACGATAAACCCAACCCACCATTTCAATATATCTCAATTTTAATACACACTGATGTATATACATAAATATTCAGGTGAAAATTGACCTGACCTGTTCAAACCTGTGAAAATAGCTTCTCTCTTACGCTTGAAGCAATTTTCTTGTATTGGAACTCATACTTTCCAAACGACAGTAAGTATGCAATTTTTATTTTATCGCTGTATAGACTCGTATACTTGAGCAACTTATTAAAGTAAACGACAGTTTTATTAAAACTTGTCGCGCGCAAGATTTTCTCTCTTAATTAATATTATGACGGCGACCGACGATGGTTAAGTCTAATAATGTTGCGGTCTAAGTGTTGAGCGTCTAGAAGATAAGATTAAATTGATATTGCAGTGAATTTGTGTGATAAAAATATAACTATTTATTGTACATAAGAATGCAGTATATAAAACACAAGATACCTACTATACTTACTATATAATGGGCGGTATATAACTAGCGGTCTAGAGTTCAAAACATGCAAGCATGCCCACATAAGAAGCCTCGACGGCTCAACCAATAGTGATATAATTTGGCACACGAGTAGATATCCCACAGATATACATCTAAATAGATGACGCGAGTGTATGTACTTCGCAAGTGAAAATCTGTGCAAAAAGGGAGAACAATGTTCTTCTTTTGAAGCTGTTTAGCGCGCACCAGAGATGTGTAGCGAGGGATATGTTTAGCTGACTAATAGGATCACTTCATTTTCACGTTAAAAATCGAATGCCAATTGTAACAACAACTCGTCTTCCTAAAGCCATGAAAATAAACATGTATATTTATTGTGTTGTATTATATAGATATAAATGTACTGTGATGACTGTCAAGTAATTTCTTGAAAGGAATAAAGAATAATTTATCATTATCCTTTATCACTTTAGTTTTTCTTTTATTATATAATATAAAAACTAAACGAGTATTACTTTCGATTGCTAGATAAATTTATACATATATTTTTTTAATCGCTGTCGCTCATACCTTAACGACGACCATATTAACGTAAAATTTAAGAAGCCACCATCCATCTAACTTACAGCTTTTGACTTTCAGGTAGTTCGTTAGGTTAATTAGTGTATCTTTTTGAAACTTATATTGGCACAAATTCAAGAATGGAAAAGAAAAAAATAGAAAATCACGCCTTAGAACCATTAGGCGCAAGATGGATAGAATGGGCGTGACATGCCGAGCAAAACAGGAACTACAATATTATGTCTGTCTGTGTCGCGCGGCGCGCCGCATCACTTAAAATATTCAACACAAACACCACAAACTAATTTCAGGCTATGGGTTCATTATGTAACATGTTGTAATAATTTATATGCAATTACTTTGTAGATGCGGTGCGCTTCTTCTGTCAGTTTTATGTTTTTTTTTCTGTTTTCTGGGCAGGATATTAATGAGGATTACTTTATATCACATACATAAGTTATCTAATAAGTTACTAATTATTTAAGAATTTTAATTTTAGCATGAGGTGCTTACTTGTAATAGGCTTTACGTTTTAGCTTAAAATAGTACGTAAGTTTTCTGTTGTATGTTTTGAATGTAAGCTGGTAGTGAGCCAAAAAATAAAATAAAATAAATAAATAAATTTGCTGGGATTACCCTTTTTTTTTTTTTTTTTTTTACGTGGGGAAATCCTCATGGATACCCGGGCACTCCGGGGGGAGCGGCCGGGTTATGTCAGACTCCTACTGACTAAAACCCCACGGCGTTCCTACCTGTCGCTGCCGGCTGGATATACGGGGGCGCCGAAGCATTCGTCCGCGTATCCAGCAGCGACGGCCTGATCGGAGGCCTCCTCTTCGTCGACGGCAGAGACCGGAGCTCTTGTCTCTGCCGTCTCCTCCTGAGTAGCGTGCGGGAACACACGCTCCACTACTCGGGCCCGATGTTGATGGGCGGCAGACTCCCCCGAGTCCGCCACCCTTGGGCCCATGTTGGGGGGAAGGTGGCTTAAAAAAGCCGCCCTCCGACGCCCGGTTCTCCTGCGGCGGATAGCCAGGGTGGTAGTATCCTCCCTGTCACGTTCCGCCGCCTCCTTTGCAAGCAAAACCCGCTCGCAGAAGGAGTGGAGTGCGTCCCACGATCTCTCGCTGTCAACCACAGCGCGAACCACGCTCGGCAGCGAGAGATCTGTCCCCACTTCGGCGCAGAGCTCGCTGCGCTCGCTTGCCCAGGCTGGGCACACCTCCAACGTGTGCTGGGCCTCCTCCTCGAGGCACCCGTCACAGTGGTGGCACTCGGCGGTCGGCTCCCTCCCGGCAATCCGACACAGATACCTCCCGAAACAACCGTGTCCCGAGAGGATCTGCGTCAACCGGAAGGTCAACACGCCGTGCCTCCGCTCCAGCCACTCATCCAACACTGGACGGATGGCCTCGATGGTCCTTAGACCCGCACTAGGGTGCTCCAGCCTGGACTTCCATTCCTGGATGGCGAGCGCGCGCAATTGCGCCCTGCGCCCCTCCACCTCGCGTGGTGCCGGCGTCTCGCCTAGGGCCAGCGCCTCCTCACGCCAGAAATAAACTGACGCGAGGGCTCTCGCCTCGAGGTCCCATGGCAAGGAACCGGCCAGCACACACGCAGCTTCGCAGGAGATCGTGCGATATCCCCGTATTGCCCTGATCGCCACCACCCTCTGCGGTCTCCGCAGGACGGCGATATTGCGGCGATTCATGGGATTACCCTGGACCAGGTATACCAACCTCGTCCAACAATTAACTCAAAGTAGCGCAATTACGTTCATTTTGGTGGAAAAATATTGGGCTAATTCCCCACCACGAACAATGCGCTCTGATTGGCCAAGTCACACACGATTCAGTGATTGATCCATACCTACTGTTCAAAATCAGTTCAAAATCACTGACTATTTGCGGAATTTTGTTAATATTACTACTCTAATGTAATTTTCCTCGATGACCAACCTAGTTTTAATCCTCGAGAGATTAAAAATATGAACGTAACTTTATTACCTCAATAAAATGAACAAAGTGCTCATAAGCAAGTAATGCTACGTGCACATCAAAAAAGGCATAAATAAAAGTTAAACCTTAAATCTCGACGAGAAGCGAAGCACTCAGAGCATTACACGTTCACATGATGCAAGCTATACGTAATTGCATTTTGACACACTGGCGTTTTGCTACGTTCTCTGTGTGGATCGGGCCTTTAAAACAGCATATAGGTGGTGATAGCCCTACTACTGGGCTAGAACTGACGTAGGACCCTACAATAATCTTGAGTTCCTGTGAAAATATCGTGAAGAAACTACATCACGGTGATTGGATGTTTTAGGCTAAGTCCGCACAGATAGGCGGTTTGCTTAGCGCCTAAAGCCTAGCGAGTCACCTAGCGAGTAGCTTACTAAAACGAACGTTCTAGAATGTTCGCGGCCGCACTGTGCGCTTCGCGCCGAGCTAGTCGCTTAGCGTGTCGCAGTGCGACTCTAGGCGCTAAGCAAGCCGCCTGTCTGTGCTTACGTAGCTTAGGTTGCCCTTGCTATGCAAGTGAGGCCTTTAAATAACTTTTACAACGACTACATAGTTGATGCCTCGCGGCAAGCGCACTTGCCGCTAGAAGCCATTAGTCCTGCTGACCACACGCTTCCAGCAAGCGGTCCGCTGCCTTGCTGCGTGACGCCAGCAAGCGGTATCTTGCCAAAGCCGCGCCACCAATGTCACCGGCGCCGCAACGCCCGCGAGCTGCCTCCTCGCAGGCGAAGCGCTGGCAGCTAGTGGTTGGATTGAGTTGAGGCGGGGCCGGGCCTTTGCTGCGATGGAGCGGTGCTGACATAGTGAGCGATGACCCTTATAGTCTCGTCGGACTCGGCTAAGTTTTAAGTTTAAATCACCTATAGTTTTGACAACCTACTATAATTGTACATGAGCTAAAAGAAAAGAGACAAGGAAAGACACCATGTAATACAAAAAAAAACAATCGTAGTGTACCATTGTCATATATTCCTGGTGTTTGTACAACTGCCTATAAGCTCCGGTAACCGCCTGACATCGTCCGGACCGTCTGTTTTACTACCTTAGTAGGTAAACAATATTTAGTACCATGGTTAGAAATAAAAAAGCAAAAAGAAAACACTTTATTGGACTCATAATTCATCAAAATAGGCAGCTGTTCCCGTGGCCGCGCCCTAATTGTAAGCCGTGCTTTGCCTCCACCGCCGAGTGCATGTGAGTTCCCTCATACACGTTTTATTGGATTTGTGTAGAGGCTCTGGGGAGATTAGCTTCGATTATGCTCGACGTTTTCCAGTAGATACTGTTTAAGCTGATATTGTGGCATGAAATGATTTTGGATTTGGGATTTGTTTTTTTTTTTCAATGGAACACATAGCTGAACCGCTCAAGTGCGATTCGGACTCACAACAAAAGGGTTATTAAAAAAACGTTTTCTTGAATTATTAATTTTGCACGTTTTTTATTAAATGTCGATATTCGGCAAAAAATTTTTTTTGAAGACGCAAAAATCGGGCCCTATAACTGTAAACATTTTGCCATGTTTTTAGCTACGTTGTTCGTGACGTCACCTTTGGCAGCGACTGAAAATCAGTGCTGTAGCTTGGTGCCTATACTGGGCTAACAGTTTACAGCTGAGTCGCTGCCATTTCTGTTGTCACACCACACAATTATTATGTTATTTTTATCATATATATTCTTTTTTTTTTTGCTCGCTGTACTGTTTTATGTTCGTGTAATTGTGTTGTGTGCTATCGCAGAATAAATGTATTTTCTTTCTTTTCTTTCTTCTTACTATATTTTATGACATTGCTATAAAAAAAAAGGAATTGGGCCTAATAACAATAAAGCTCTGAGTTTTAAACGGTCTTTAAGAGAGGTTGAGTGTAGCGTTTATTCGCTCAAAGGCAGCTCGACTGGGGTAGTTTCTGCGCGTGAGTGAGTTAGCCAGAGCTCATTGGGGAGGGGGACGAATTGGTAATGCGTGAGTGATGCCCCATTTGTTGCAAGCATCCATATACGCTACGGTAACCACTTACTATCAGGCGGGCCGTAAGCTTGTTAACCAACTTCGTAGCATAAAAAAATACATTCACAACTGACCTACATATTATTCAGAATAACAAAATAGTTACTAAGAGCTCGTATGAAAATTAATCTGTACATTGGAGCGAATTCCCAGTCCCACAGTAATAACAATGTGTTACCGTCAGTCGTGTCGGTTTCCAATTAAGTGGAATCGATGATTCGCGCCTCTACGAATTACTGTTGTTGCTACGACGAGCTACGAAGGTGCTACGAATGTGCTTGAATTCAATTTAACTGTTAATTGATTTCGGTAGTCATTGGGTGTTTGTTTACTTATTTTATTTATATATATTACCACCTTACCCCACACAGCTCTAAACGCATAGGATATAATGCTGCGTCCATGCTACGCGAATCGAGCACGAGCCGAGCCACGAATGAACCTACAACGAGAACGATGCGAATCCCTTTGTTCGTGAAAAAACTGACAATCGCGCTCGTTCGAGACTCGCAGCCCGTCCACGCTACGCGAATCATGCTCGCAGTGTGCTCGTTCGTGTCTCGGCTCGTGCTCGGTTCGCCAATCATGGACGCACCATTAAGAGTTATTTTCCGCTCATAAAAAGTACGCTTAAAGTTATTCCAGTGTATGTATCTAGGTCAGTGTTTCCTTATTAGTACGCGTACCCATGGGGGTACGCGAAATTGCATCAAGGGGTACGCGCGGCAATCTCTTGACTAAGCTATACTAGAGAAAGATAGTTATTTCCCAGGAATATCGCCGCAATGGAACTGGGTAAACAACCCCTTTGCGAACCATTCCACCGACCACCTACCCATCTCTAATCAAGAGGAATCTCATGCAACAGCAGACTCAAGAGTTGTTTTGCAGAGCAATCACTGGGTAAATTATGGGCTGATCTAAAAGACATTTATCGTGTCAGCGAAGCAGCAATTAAATATTTACTGCCATTTTGCACGTCGTACCTTTGCGACAACGGTTTTTCGGCTATGACAAACTTAAAAACTGAACATCGTCCCAGACTTCTACTTGAAGATGACTTGAGAGATATGCAAAGAATAATGCAAATTTGTCCCATTCAACTCACTGTCATTAGAACTGATTTCATTTTTATCATTCCTGCATTAAGGGTTACGTTTATTTTTATTATACCACTAAGGTGGCAAATAAGCATACGGCCCGCCTGATGGTAAGCAGTTACTCGCGCGTTGCCGACCCCAAAACGTGAGTTTAAGGTCTTTCTTGAAGTGGTACGCAGGAAATACTAATTGGGAACCACTGATCTAGGTGTTCAGATTTTAATATACCCAATTATGATGTTAATGTATCCACGAACATAATTTTATACAATGTGTTTTTTCAAAACTTGATCATAATGAACTGTACGGAAATTAGACTAAAAAAATATCAAAAAAATCCGAAAAAAAAGGTTGGATCAGTTAGCTATTCCAAAAATGAAGGCGTTTTAAATTTAAATTCTGAATTTACCACCAGTTCGTAAGTTGGCCTTCAACTGAGAAGAACAGGCAAGAAACTCAGCGAGGTAACATTTTTTAAATATTTTTTTGGTCATTCTAATAAAAATATAATATCGACACGTCCTACGTCAAACTAAGTAACTGCAAAAAGCAAATTTTACAGGAGAGCGTTTTTAAAATTTTAAAAATTACTTTTCGTCATTACTCCGTCTCTCAAAGGGCTCTGACTTTGAAACTTGGCAAAAGGCTCTTACTATAGGTCCAGAATATGTTACAGCTTAAATTTTGTTTGCAAATCTTCCCACTTTTGTTTTATTACACATACATACGTGTACTTGGTTTTATTATCTGAGAGTAATAAAGTATGTGTCAGATACATATTTATTCAAGGGAATTTGAAAAACCTAGTATTGCGTAACTGTCTAGATACATGTTTATTCCTCGTTAACTAATTGGTCATACTGTAACTAACTGTTAGTTACATAATTTCTCATTGGAAATTTAATTATTGACGCATGTCATTGATGATATAGAAATGTAGATACACATTTCTATATTATCA
Organism: Achlya flavicornis; assembly: GCA_947623365.1. Taxonomy (NCBI): domain Eukaryota; kingdom Metazoa; phylum Arthropoda; class Insecta; order Lepidoptera; family Drepanidae; genus Achlya; species Achlya flavicornis. Next base: position 15,060,547 of record OX392478.1, read on the forward strand.
AAATATCCTAAATCTACCTACTTAGCCTTTAATTGAATGAAATAGACTGCTAAAGTAGCCAACAAGCATATGGGGTCCACTTGAGTATAAGCGGTTACCATAACCTATGGTAGAAGCGCTCGTGGTGTAGCATGATTAGCCTTTCTTAATCGATCGGCAAAATTAAGCTACGTCTGTCGTGGTTCGTACCTGGATGGGTGACCGTCTAGTGGTATTTCAAATCGAGCGTTTCCGTGCTTCGAAAGGTACGTAAAGCCGTTGTCCCGGTTATCACTTAATTGTGATAGTCGTTAAGCTAGTTGAATGCCCACTAGGTGGCTTTAAAAATTCGAACAGTAGGTTGACCACTAGCCTACCTCCACCAATCCGCTGTGGGCACGCGTGGTGGAGTATCTGCCCATTCGTTTTCATAATTTGTGAAAGGAGGCCTGTGCTCAGCAGTGGGACATTATAGGCTGATTATGATGATGATAACCTATGGAAGCTTGAGCAAGGGGCTATGATTATCCCACGAGAATACCAGACATTAGGAGCCATATTAGCTCTATCTGGACCTTTTGCTGAACCCGCCACTTGGCTCATCAGACCACTGTCTCGTCCGAAAACAGGTGCCTTGTGCTCAGCCTGATTCGCTCCAGTCATCCGGGCGTCATCGCATGTGGTTCTATATGTCAACAGACTGGGATGGATTGCGTGAATTCTTTGCATCGTACCCGTGGAGGCAGCTCTTCTTCGCATCAAACAATCAGGAAGCAATCAGGATAACACCCAAACACCTTTTATGCGTAGCGCTTAACGCAGCCTCGAGGTTCAGTAACCGAATGATTGCCAGAGCTAAGTTCGATTTCGCCATCAGAATTGGCAAGAGACTGCTTGAGCGATCCTTCTGGGAGTTAGGCTTTTGAGTCTCTTGCCAAAGCTGCTGAAGGAAACATTTTCCTGACATTTTTGCTACCTACCATCCCGCAGTGTGATAGCTCCATGCCAGAGATTCGTATAACTCAAAGTCCTGCAGGAGTTGCTTTCTCTAGACATAGCATATCGACAGTGTACTCCTGAATTGTGTCCTAACGCGCCTTTTTGCGCTTTCCTACTTGAAAAGTCCCGTCTTCGTGGAAGACTGCCCACGTGCACCTTGTTCTCAAAAAGAGCGACAGATCAGATCTGGTAATTACAGACCTATCACTATCACCTCCTTTCTCTCCAAAATGATGAAACGAGTGATCAACACGCAACTCTTGAGATACCTAGAGGATCACGATTTATTGAGCGACTGATTATACGGCTTCCACCATAGTCAGTAGGCTGGTGACCTTGTGTATCTCACACGTTGTTCATCACTCGCCATTGAGACTTAGTGTGAGGCGTTGGCGTTGAGCCTAGATGTGGCCAAAGCATTCGATCGGGTCTGGCACCAGGGTCCTCTAACTAAACAACCATCATACAGGGTTTTCCGATTGATTATGCAAATGGGTCGCCAGCTTTCTGTCCAGTAGATGCATAAGAGCCGTCGTTGATGGTAGCTTCTCTGACAGCATGTACATAAATGCCGGCGTCCTGCAAAAACCTGTGCTTTCCCCAACACTATTCCTGCTGCATGTCTATTGACAGTATTTATTGTTATGCGAACGTAATCGAATGTACAGCTTTTTAAACAAGCTGTGCAAATATTCCTCGTTCCACAGTGGAGGAAAGCCACGAACGACTTTTGTCTGAAATCGAGAATACACTAACTAGTGTCTGCGATTGGGTGTGACTGAACAAAGTGCATTTTAACTCCACTAACAAAAAAGCCTGCGCGTTCACCACTAAGATAACCCTATTTGCTGTAGCCCTCAATTCCAGAACACGTCTCCGACATCACAAAAAGTATCGGGATCCTTGGCGTCGATATTTGTAACGACGTTCTGTTCCATAGCCATATCAAACTGGCATCCTAAAAACTCGTGAGTGCTTAATAGAACGAAGCAGTTATTCTCATAGGGGCAAAGACGTGCAACTTTACAAGCCGCAAGTCCGACCTCATATAGAGTACTTGGATACCAGCTTGGGCCTCTACTCAGTCAGCAGTGTGCCATTAGTATTGTCGACGATCCCGAGCTCACAAATGATTTAGAGCCCGTTAGCCTGAGGAGAGACTTTGCCTCCTTATGTGTATTCTACCGCTTATACAAGGGATAGTGTTGTTTTTTTTTTTATTGATGCCCACAGCTAACTTCTACCATCGCAACTCGACGGGTTCTCCATCCTCATACATTGGAACCGAAATGGTTTCGTACTATGCGCTTTCAACGGAGCATCCTACCGCAGACGCTCAGGTTGTGGAATGACCTCTCCGCCTTGGTTTTCCCAAGAGAATACAGCATGGGGCTCTTCGAAAAGGCTGTGAAGAGATTTTTGCAGGGTCACAACGCGCTATTGATACCCCTGTGTTGCAACTGTTGCAAGCGTCCATAGGCTACGGTAACCGCTTACCATCAGGCGGGCTGTATGTTTATTTGCTATCTTAGGGTATAATAAAACATAGAACATCCTTTTTTTTAAGTCGGTTAACAATAAGACATGATTTTAAATATTGTATAACTGACTAAGTGAATAGATTTAAAACTATTATTAGATATCTTTCTAATGTACAATTATGTAAGTGCTAAATAACTTATTTCGATCTACCAACTTTTCAATGTACAAGTGAGTAAGTGTCTAGATAACTAATTTCGATTGAACAACTTTCCAATGAACAAGTGTATAAGTGCCTAGATGGAATTTGCAACCATACTGAATCACATTGAATAAGTGTGTACCTACGTAGTTACACTGTTGTACGTCGACAAAACAAAATATACAAAAAATAAACTTCATGAACTTTTTACTACTTCTTTGTTAAGTACGTGTTTTAAATATTTGTATTACAGCGCTATTGGGGTTTTAATTTCTTCATTCCATTCATTTAAATATTTCTATCCGTATGTGGTTTAGAAATATTTGCAGCGGTAGAAATATTATTACGAAACGTACGCGCACGCCACTCGCTGTCCGTAGAAGAAGTGAGGGAGTGGCAGTTGACCACGTACCACACCGCGTTCCCCCCACGTTAAAGTGTTTAACTGGATCACACACGCTTATTCGCTGTGCGTTTTGAACCGCTAATGCAGATAAATACTTATTCGTTTGAGAAAAAAGTATGTTCCGATAGGAAAATTAAAAAAAAAATGAATACGTCTTGTAGATTCGGATACGTAGAGCTCCAAAATGCAATAAAAACACTTTGGTGTAACAGGCACATACATCGGAATACGTAGGACGTGTCGATATAATGAAAAAATAGCTAATATAGTCAATCTGACTATATTAGCTATTTTTACCAAAACTTTATTTATACATACATACTTTTTTAATTTTACAAAATAAAATACACAAGGATAAAATTTACAACTAACAAAATAAATAAAAAATACTAACCTAAACAAGTTCATAATTATGTAGGTAATCTACTTAATTTTACTAGGCTTTTGTACAATGTGCACTTGTGTAGACTGAAGCTACTTCCAGACATATTTATCTTCAATATACCTAATGGGCTACCTTGTAAGGATGGGTGACCGCCTTGTAGTATTTCAACTTAGGGCGTTTTCCGTGCTTCGGAATGCATGTAAAGCCATTGGTCTCGGCTATTTCTTAATTTTGATAGTCAGTTAAGTTGGAGACCTCCTAGGCGACTTGAAAACTCCTAAGTAGGTTGACCACTAGCCTACCTCCACCAATCCGCAGTAGGCATACATGGTGGATATAATGTACCTATTTGGGAATGTTTTTTTTTTTTTTATACAACTAAGTTGGTATACAAGCATACGGGCCGCCTGGTGGTAAGCGGTTACCGTAGCCATATGGACGCTTGCAACACACGAAGCATCGCTCACGCGTTACCGACCTTTCCCCCCCCCTATGAGCTCTGGCGACCTTACTCACGCGCAGGAACAACTTTACACAACATAAAGTTATTTGGCTGCGGTATTCTGTAAGGTGGAGGTACTTCCCCAGTCGAGCTGCTCTTTGAGCGAATAAACGCTTTGCTCTACCTATCTCAAAATTTAGATTTTGATCAAAATCATACATAAACTCTTTTAAGCTGCAGTAAATAAATGTCTCTTCTCAATAAAACGATTAAAAGACATAGAAAGATATAAAAATGCTTTATTAATGTATTCTATGAATAACTTTGTCAAGTTATGAAGTGGAACGAAGTTACCATAAATAATCACAATTTATTTTGCTCGTTCACGAATTCATAAGTACGAGATTTATCATACTCGAACTTGGAAATTTCCGATAAATATTTACGTGGTTTAAATTTTTAATACGGTAAGTTTCTACTGGAAGTTTCCTTGAAGGTTTTTAGTCAATAACGATGATTGTTATACTTCTGAAATGAAATGAAATAATTTATTCATTCAAATAGGCCTTCACAGGCACTTATGAATAGTCACACACTAATACTGTAATGCACGGTTCGGAAGGTTGCTTTTGCTGAGAAGAGCCGGCAATAAAATCAGGAACTTCAGAGAATCTATGCCGCCTTTCTGCTTATTATGACATCAATCGCATCAAGTAAATGCGGGGAAATTTCAACTTATATCCTTCACTCAGAAAAATAAGTCCATTATTAATAGTTACACAATTCATGGCAAGGCGGTGGAGAGAATGAAAACTGTTCGGGATCGGGAGGGTAGCTCAGCGACTGGCGTGTCATTATAAAAATTCATTGTTCACTTCACAGAACAGAAAAAACAGTAGAAATCGCAAGTGACAATATTAGCACGGGAACCTGTGTGGCAAAACTCACACAAATAAACAATTATTCATACACTGCACTACAAACAAACAATTCGTTTCATTGGTAGATTTTATTCAACACAAAACTAGCAGAAATCACAGATTCTACATTTGAAAATATACCTTCACATGTACAAATAGAATTCATTTTGTTATTCTGTAGAATGTGTATACGACGTTTTGTAATATGAAGATGAAGGAAAACAATTGACGAGTAAGTTTCGCTATCCAACAATAGATGGCGTTATTTTCAGTGGATGTTATTATCATCCTAATTACATTCAAGATAAAGTTGACATTCCTGTAGCATGTCGATGGATTTATAACATTCTGATTATAACACCATGCGCTATTCGATTTCGTCAGCTACTCAATTAGTGATGTAGGTGATAGATGACGTCATAAGTGAAAGTATCGATAAATGTTTATTGCATATCCTAATAATATTATAAATGTGAAAGTTTGTGAGTGTTTGTTACTCTTTCACGCAAAAAACTACTGAACGGATTTGGATGAAATTTGGAACACAGATTCTCAGATATGTTCTAGATTAACACATAGGATACTTTTTATGCCGGGAAATACGATTACTCGGGAATGTGGGTGAAACCGCGCGGGACAGCTAATATTATTATAAATATGACACTAATATTATGAATGAAATCTATTCTATCTTCTTCTTATCTATTTTCTTTTTTTTTTTACAATCTGACTATATAGTGGCTATTTTTTTCCAAAACATTAGTATACATACATACTTTTTATTTTACAAAATAAAATACACAATCATCAAAACGAATACACATAAAAAAAAACAAAAAAAAACAACAATTATATATAATTTATAAATATAATATATATATTTACTTTTTGTACCGGAAACACTTTTCCGGGAACTGCAGAACTCACTAGCAGTTCCCGTAGGATAAACAGATTACACATATTATTGAAATTACACTTATAAACGAATTCAAAGCGGGCAAAGCTAGGATAGTATAAAATTCAAAGGCCTTAAACTGTAAGCACGTTTTGTAAAAATTCACGCTTGGTAAAGAAGGATAAAAATTGTTAGTTGTCAATAGATTTTCTCTTTATTCAATTTATGAAAATTAAACAGATTCTGTTCTTTGAGTGTTCTGTAGTAAGCCCAGTGAGACACCTTTTGGAATAACAAAAGGACACATATTGGAAATATTTTTATTTTTGCTCTGGTATGGCTGTTTCATACAAGTATTTATTTCCCTTTTTTTAAATTATAAAATATTTGTCTTCAAAGTGCTCTGAAAAAATTGTGCTTGATTTTGAAAGAAACCAATTTTGCCTTCCTGTAGCTTGAATCCATTTTTCCTTTATATCTGGAGCCTTAGGAAATCTAAAATCACAAAAATATAACATAACGCATTCAAATAAATAATAATAATATTTAAATATAAAATCAAAATGGCACTACTAATCACAACTGTAAAAGTTTAAACTATCGATAACTCATACTATAAAGAAGTGTGTCACGTCTCTAATCGAGTAGCAACCGTCACATCAAGTGCATGTATGGAAACTTCGAGAAGCAGTAAGTTTTAAGTTTAAAAGAAACTAGACCTTAAAGTTTAAATTTTAAAGTCAACTTTCGTTCGCGATCATTCATCTTGAAGACAATTAGGTTTTTCTTAGTTTTAAATTAATTTACTCACAAAATATAACTTACGGATGGTATGATATACCTCCTTTCGCTAAATTTTTTGTACGGCTATCGTTTTTGCACTGTAAAACAGCACAATAAGGCATTTTACTAACATTTTAAATCTTTTACGACGCCACCAAAACAATGTAGTGACAAATCACGACTGAATTGAGCGGAGCTCTAAGTGCGCGGAACTACGCTTACTATGTACTACGGCGGTTCCGCCCACTTGCGCTTTCTAACTGTTTTTTCTGTTCTGTGGTTCACTTATATCACTGTCGTTTTCCTAACTAAATAAATAACTTCATAGTTCTTTTGAGTAATAATGATTAGTTATTGGAATAATATTTGATTCATTAATTTAAGTAGTTTATTTCGTCACTTAACTTTTTTGAAACTTGTCCGTTGAACGTCAATTCAAGTCAGCTTTAAGTCAAGATAAGACACGATAAAATTGTTTGAGGCATTTGAATTTGTACTTAGGAGTTTTGATTCTAAACACCTTTTCATATTTTTACCTACTTAATTGCCTATGTAGGTAGGTATGCTTACCCGTTCAAAGTATAATTTACCAGCGTACATTACCATTTTGCATTGTTGCTAGAACATCGGGATATCGGATGATATCCCGGAATTGTATGTGTATTGTAATGTGTAAATTGTGGCACTTCTTTTACTGGTATTCTGTTACGATAATATAATTTCAGAAGGCGTATGTAAATTACTCGTCCCTTTTGTTGATGATAATAATTATATTATTTATTAATAGTAATAAAGGAAACATCAGGAATAGAAAAAGCATTTTAAAGAAGTTGTAATGAGACATGTTCGAGTAATTAAATTGAATGCCAAAGTAGAAAATAATCTAATTAGGTGTAAACAAAATCATTGTTTTAATCTTAATTATCTGTATTCCGTAATTACTTTTATTCCTGGTAACCCTAATCGGAACAGGTCTAACGAACTAGAATAATTAAATTATTAATTTGTTCACATTTTAATTTCAGCTTTACTTTAACGAACGCGCAACTTTATACGAGATTAATTAATGAAACTTCAGCCGAAGCTATGAAAATTCACGATACAATTTAGAGCAGTAATAATTTACTAATCTACATAAATAATTTTATAATTAAAAGCAATGTTCTAGAAGAGTTGTAAAAATCTTCAGAAAGAAAAAAGTTTAAGACTTCCAAAAAAATTTGACTATCTTACATAATTGAAAATGAAAAAATGAAAATGAATTTATTTATTTGTGGCAAGAAAAAAAGTAAAATCAGACAGGTTTAACCGGTTTAACTAAAAATAACATAGTATTACAAATTCATTGAAAAATTAATAAACAATTAACAATGAATAATTAAAGTTAAAAGCACAACATTAAAGATTAAAATTGCCACAAAACGGTCCCACCCAACTCAGCATAATGCTGTAATAACATAATTAATTAAGTAGCATAATTGTCTGTAGATTAGTAAATTATTATTGATATCATTTTATTGTATGTGAATTTGAAGGGCACTTCACTATTTTGAATATTAATAAGGATGTGCCTTTGTGCTCTATGAATAATTCTCTGTCAATATTAAAACCAAACAAACATTTCTATCCCTTTAAAGGCATAAAGGGCGTGAACTTGCTAAAACGTCAAATAAATCACATACATAATTCAAACCCTACAGAGGGGATCCTTGTTTCATAAAAAATGTTTCAGTTTTTATGAAACTCTTTTCATATTTTATTTTATTTTATCGCCTGCAAAGCTGAGCTCAGATTTTCAGACCCAAGATTAGTCACTGTTTTTTTATGCCTGAAAACGTGACTAGACCATATCGGTAATATAAATTGGAAAGCATTTCATGACGGACATAGCTCGAGATGGTAAGCTGAAGTGGCAATGGGCAAGCCACATCGCTCGAAGAGCCGATAACAAATGGGGAAGAAAGGTTCTCGATTGGCTACCACGTACTGGAGATTGTCGAGCGGGACGATCTCCCACCAGGTGGACCGACGACCTGGTCAGAGTGGCTTGGCGCCGCTGGATGCAAGCGGCCCAGAACCGTTCGAAGTTGAAGGCAATGGGGGAGGCCTATGTTCAGCAGTGGACATCCATGGGCTGATATGATGATGTCATGATAGGTGAAGAACGTGTTCGAAGAGCATGATTTCTGCCGGTACTAAAAAACACTTTAGAGCCCCAGGTTATCCTTTGTTAAAAACATATTTGAAAACCGTTAAAAAAATAACCTTATGAAGAAAATACCAATTTCGAAATCGCTACTACCATTATTTTGCATCATGAGAAGCCTTGAACTATACTTCGAAAACAGTGCCGTACGTGAGTGTTAATAATTGACAGACAGACAGCGCAGAGCCTAAACCGAGGGATAGAGATTTGGTATTTTGAGGAAATGTTTAGAGATCCATGTGTTAATATGATAGAGTTAGATATATTGTGTATATTCATATTATGAATAATAATTTTAAAGGAAAAAATATATATAGACTTTAATTTTTGGGTAAGCGTGTTTCATCTTAGGCTTCGTCATCGTCCATTATGGGCGGATCAGTGGCCGAAAGCAAGCCCATCTAATTAAAAAAAAACCGACCAAGTAAGTGTCGGGCTCGGACACAAAGGGTTCCGTTAAGTTGTTTCTTGTATTCCCTCTTTATTTTTTTACATTTTTATTATTTTATAATGCGGCAAGAGAATTTCTGCAAAAAAAACACGTTTTTTTCCACTTTTACGGTTCGTCATATACAGCCCACAGACAGATAGACGGACGGACGACTGGACAGCGGAAGCTTAGTAATAGGGTCCCGTTGGCACCGTGGGCACAGAACCCTAAAAAGTAGTACCAATTTCAATTTTACTAATATCGAACGTATTGAAAGCAAATAATATTGAGAGCTATTTCAAAACCACACATGGATTATGATTCTCGTGTCAGCATATAATAATTGAGCAATTAGTTGATTATCTGTTGTTTGCACCTATTCATACAATTGTACTGTTGGTGCCTATCTATTTGACTGAACAATCGAATATAACCTAAACTCAGGTCATTGTTTGTTACAAATAGCCTTCATGACCTAAATACCTTGGATATCTCTAACCCATTGGTTTGTACAATCTATACAACATACGTATGTTACGTATGTTGTATAGATTTATTAGAACTTCTATATAGGCAAGGTACCTTTTGAACAAGCTTGCTCGTAAAGTGACATTTATTGCACCGTTTTTACCATAATGCAGCTTATTACGCACTAGTGCTTTTTACTTTACATTACCGCATAGTTTTATGATAGGTATTATCCCGATTATGTTATGTTTGTACCTCAATGCAGTTGATATTTGTGTAGATAAAAAAAACCTGCGCGCCATATTTGTTAACGTTCTCATTGTTTGGTTGATTATTATCAAAAACGTCGTGAATTGATTTGAAATTAAATTGAAGAATCGTAACAAGGATACAACCCCAACTGCCAACATTGCAAGTACAAGTGGGGTTTTCTTATGTTGAGCTACCGCCCTTTTTTTAAGAACTGTATATCGTAGGACAGAGGTCTCAGAATTATACAATCGTAATGGGATCTTTATAGGAACGTTCAAATAAATTATTGCGAGGACGAATGGGGCGACTTGAAGGTCGTAACTTCGTGTTTCAAGTGCCCTCTTGTATTACAGAACGCCAGTCAAAGCTCATTTCAAGTTTTGAGTCGAGATTGAAGCAACTGAATTTAGAAATTACCTATATGATATAATGGTGCGTCCACGCTATGCGAATCAACTACGAGCCGAGCCAAAAACTAACAGGGGCCCAAGTCAGCTATTACAATTGTGTTCCAATGAACTTTCAGTGGTGTTAAAATTCTAGTGAATGAACTTTCAGTGTAGTCTACTAACACAATAGCGTCATAATGGCGCCATAATGACACCATAGACTACAAAACATTAAAATGACACAATTTTGACACCACTAAAAGTTCATTGGAACACAATTGTAATATCAGATTTGGGCCCAAAGTTTCGTTCGTTGTTCGTATAGCGTGAACGAACTTGCGAGTCACGAACGAGAGCGTTCGGCTCGCGCTCTACTGCGCTCCGCCCGATTGTTCAGTATGCATCGCGCTCTTTGTAGGCTCGTTGTTGGCTCGACTCGTGCTCGGTTCACGTAGCATGGATGCACCATAAGTTTTTTTTAATGAAAGCAATAGGTCTCGAATCTTGACATAGTTTCAATTCTCATTCTATAATACGAGCCAGATGTTGTTGAATCTGGTGTTTGTAGATTCACGACTTTTGATGCTTGTGATGATTGCTGGATTCAATGGGTCATGGTTGGATCTGGACTTTGATTTTTAGCCGGACTATTGTGTATTCAAGCGCTCGTGTTGTAGCATGATTAGCTGTTCTCAATCGATCGGCAAATTCCAACAGTAGGTTGACCACTAGCCTACCTCCACTAATCCGCAGTGGGCACGCGTGGTGGAGTATCGCCCAATCCCTTTCACCCTCATTTGTGAAAGGAGGCCTGTGCTCAGCAGTGGGACATTATAAACTGATGATGATGATGATGATTGCATATAGCTTATGATATAAATTAGACAACTTTAGAGAGGTAGAGGATAGCGTTTATTCGCTCAAAGAGCAGCTCGACTGGGGAAGTACCTCCGCCTTACAGAATACCGCAGCCAAATAACTTTATGTTGTGTAAAGTTGTGTTCCTGCGCGTGAGTAAGGTCGCCAGACCTCACAGGGGAGGGGGGAAAGGTCGGTAACGCGTGAGCGATGCTTCTTGTCATGAAAGCGTCCATATGGATACGGTAACCGCTTCCCATCAGGCGGACCGTATGCTTGTTTACCGAATTAGTTGTATAAAAAAAAAAAAAAACATATTTACTACGTGTACCTACAGTTCAGTTGATGAGATCAAAATTTAAAATGATAAAGAGAGAATAGTTTGAACATTGCAGCCCTTATGCATAAAGGGATGAAGGTTTTTGACTGCTCTGCTCCCATTGTTCGATGACGTTGATCATGACAGCTCCATCGTGATCGTTCCATTTTTCATAAGCGTAAAAAAAATCTAATGCAATATATCTCGTTAAAACCAAATAATTTGCCAAACGTAGTCATTAACCAACCCACAAATATTTATGAACTAAAACATTCGACAAAGCTACGAGCAAAATCGAAACGAATTGATACCCAACTCTAAACTATTAACAAATTATGTTATTCGAACTAAAAGCGAGCTTCGGGACATCCATTAAGTTTTAAAAGCAGCTTAAAAAGTGCTTTGAAGCAAATCAAATAGTGTAGCAGCGATAAAATCTAAGTAAGGTGCAATTACGTGTAATGGCAGCGAATCCATGCACTCGCTTTAATGTATCAAGCGCACTCACGGGAAGTGTGTGTCGTCTGCACACTTAATAGTTAATTCTTAAGCGCTATAAAAAACAAGCGGGGATTATTTTACGTGTTAGTTTTGTTTGATTCCACGATTTAGTCTAACTTACCACCGGTTTTTATCGCTTGACAATTTTAAGAGACCGACCAGCATTGAACAAAACGCTAGCTCGAAAAATATGATTCGCTGTATCGTAATCATAATCGTAACTAATATTATAAAATGCGAAAGTGAGTTTGTTTGTTTATTTGTTTGTTTGTTTGTTACGCCTTCACGCTCGAACTACTCGTCGGATCAACATGAAATTTGGCATGCAGATAGCCTATGGTATGGAAAAGGACATAGGCTACTTTTTTATCCCGGGAACGCGGGTGAAACCGCGGGGGACAGCTAGTTATTAATATTTTCAAGCTGCCTAGTAGGCCTCCAACTAGCGAGGGAGTCGACCATAAAGTGACAAAAGGACAGTTACGGTTAAGTTGATATTAACGAAAATAGTTTATTTACACAGTGAACATCTACATAATTATTACCACAGATCATGTATTTACAATGTTTGCGAAACAAAAATATGAAATATGGTATAGGTTTTTTAATGGACTCATATGAAGTTGAGCAAAAATCTACAATAATGCGTGCTGTGATTCAGAAGATTTCGTGTATTTTTCCTTAGAAATATTCTGTAGAAATGTAGTCAATTAATTCTCTAATATGTAATCTTGAAGTTTTGCGTCTTATATTTTCATTATATTGTCTAGATGATTTATTATGATTTTATTCAAAATGAGCTCCGAATTCGCCATACATTTTTACTATGGCAGCGCAACGTTAAATATATATGTGAGATACGCGCTCGAAAATTTAGTCGACCACGGGAGCTCAGAGAGAGATCACGTCTCTTTGCGGAACGACTACCTAGGAACACACGATCGCGATCTAACGTGTACGGACACTAATTCAAAGAGCATAACGACATAAGTTTTGTTTTTCGTTTTTTGAGTCAGTCAAATAATATATATTACTTTTGTTTCATTTGCAATGTTAGTTAGTTTGCTTAGGTCAAATCTTGCAAGCACATCTTTTTTTTTCATACATTTTTTCACACTTGGGTAAACTAGCATACGGCATACGACTCGCTTGGTGGTAAGCGGTTACCGCAGCGATATGGACGCCGAGTGAGCTGAAATTTTGCATACACCTTTAGTTCCAATGACAAAACAATTTGCAATACTCAATAATGTAATACTTTTAAAATGGCCGTCGCCACAAGATGGCGGATGAAGTATTTTTCTCAAAATGTCGAAAAAGTGTCCGCCATGTTGAACTTTTTAGATACTGGTCCGATTGCTCTCAAATTCGATATTTGAGAGTCCTTCGGGTCACAAAACAAGAATCTTTTCTCAGAATGTCGAAAAAGTGTCCGCCATGTTGGACTTTTTAGATACTGGTCCGATTGCTCTCAAAATCGATATTTGAGGGACCTTGTGGTCACAAAACAAGAATCTTTTCTCAAAATGTCGAAAAAGTGTCCGCCATGTTGAACTTTTTAGATACTGGTCAGATTGCTCTCAAATTCGATATTTGAGACACCTTGGGGTCAAAAAACAAGAATCTTTTCTCAAAATGTCAAAAACGTGTCCGCCATGTTGAACTTTTTAGATACTGGTTCGATCGCTCTCAAAATCGATATTTGTGAGTCCTTCGGGTCACAAAACAAGAATCTTTTCTCAGAATGTCGAAAAAGTGTCCGCCATGTTGGACTTTTTAGATACTGGTCCGATTGCTCTCAAAATCGATATTTGAGGGACCTTGGGGTCACAAAACAAGAATCTTTTCTCAAAATGTTGAAAAAGTGTCCGCCATGTTGAACTTTTTAGATACTGGTCCGATCGCTCTCAAAATCGATAATTGTGAGTCCTTCGGGTCACAAAACAAGAATCTTTTCTCAAAATGTCGAAAAAGTGTCCGCCATGTTGAACTTTTTAGATACTGGTCCACTTGCTCTCAAAATCGATATTTGAGAGACCTTGTGGTCACAAAACAAGAATCTTTTCTCAAAATGTCGAAAAAGTGTCCGCCATGTTGAACTTTTTAGATATTGGTCCGATTGCTCTCAAATTCGATATTTGAGAGATCTTGGGGTCACAAAACAAGAATCTTTTCTCAAAATGTCGAAAAAGTGTCCGCCATGTTGAACTTTTTAGATACTGGTCCGATTGCTCTCAAATTCGATATTTGAGAGACCTTGGGGTCACAAAACAAGAATCTTTTCTCAAAATGTTGAAAAAGTGTCCGCCATGTTGAACTTTTTAGATACTGGTCCGATTGCTCTCAAAATCGATATTTGAGGGACCTTGGGGTCACAAAACAAGAATCTTTTCTCAAAATGTTGAAAAAGTGTCCGCCATGTTGAAATTTTTAGATACTGGTCCGATTGCTCTCAAAATCGATAATTGTGAGTCCTTCGGGTCACAAAACAAGAATCTTTTCTCAGAATGTCGAAAAAGTGTCCGCCATGTTGAACTTTTTAGATACTGGTCAGATTGCTCTCAAATTCGATATTTGAGAGACCTTGGGGTCAAAAAACAAGAATCTTTTCTCAAAATGTCAAAAACGTGTCCGCCATGTTGAACTTTTTAGATACTGGTTCGATCGCTCTCAAAATCGATATTTGTGAGTCCTTCGGGTCACAAAACAAGAATCTTTTCTCAGAATGTCGAAAAAGTGTCCGCCATGTTGGACTTTTTAGATACTGGTCCGATTGCTCTCAAAATCTATATTTGAGGGACCTTGTGGTCACAAAACAAGAATCTTTTCTCAAAATGTCGAAAAAGTGTCCGCCATGTTGAACTTTTTAGATACTGGTCAGATTGCTCTCAAATTCGATATTTGAGACACCTTGGGGTCAAAAAACAAGAATCTTTTCTCAAAATGTCAAAAACGTGTCCGCCATGTTGAACTTTTTAGATACTGGTTCGATCGCTCTCAAAATCGATATTTGAGGGACCTTGGGGTCACAAAACAAGAATCTTTTCTCAAAATGTTGAAAAAGTGTCCGCCATGTTGAACTTTTTAGATACTGGTCCGATCGCTCTCAAAATCGATAATTGTGAGTCCTTCGGGTCACAAAACAAGAATCTTTTCTCAAAATGTCGAAAAAGTGTCCGCCATGTTGAACTTTTTAGATACTGGTCCACTTGCTCTCAAAATCGATATTTGAGAGACCTTGTGGTCACAAAACAAGAATCTTTTCTCAAAATGTCGAAAAAGTGTCCGCCATGTTGAACTTTTTAGATATTGGTCCGATTGCTCTCAAATTCGATATTTGAGAGATCTTGGGGTCACAAAACAAGAATCTTTTCTCAAAATGTCGAAAAAGTGTCCGCCATGTTGAACTTTTTAGATACTGGTCCGATTGCTCTCAAATTCGATATTTGAGAGACCTTGGGGTCACAAAACAAGAATCTTTTCTCAAAATGTTGAAAAAGTGTCCGCCATGTTGAACTTTTTAGATACTGGTCCGATTGCTCTCAAAATCGATATTTGAGGGACCTTGGGGTCACAAAACAAGAATCTTTTCTCAAAATGTTGAAAAAGTGTCCGCCATGTTGAAATTTTTAGATACTGGTCCGATTGCTCTCAAAATCGATAATTGTGAGTCCTTCGGGTCACAAAACAAGAATCTTTTCTCAGAATGTCGAAAAAGTGTCCGCCATGTTGAACTTTTTAGATACTGGTCAGATTGCTCTCAAATTCGATATTTGAGAGACCTTGGGGTCAAAAAACAAGAATCTTTTCTCAAAATGTCAAAAACGTGTCCGCCATGTTGAACTTTTTAGATACTGGTTCGATCGCTCTCAAAATCGATATTTGTGAGTCCTTCGGGTCACAAAACAAGAATCTTTTCTCAGAATGTCGAAAAAGTGTCCGCCATGTTGGACTTTTTAGATACTGGTCCGATTGCTCTCAAAATCTATATTTGAGGGACCTTGTGGTCACAAAACAAGAATCTTTTCTCAAAATGTCGAAAAAGTGTCCGCCATGTTGAACTTTTTAGATACTGGTCAGATTGCTCTCAAATTCGATATTTGAGACACCTTGGGGTCAAAAAACAAGAATCTTTTCTCAAAATGTCAAAAACGTGTCCGCCATGTTGAACTTTTTAGATACTGGTTCGATCGCTCTCAAAATCGATATTTGAGGGACCTTGGGGTCACAAAACAAGAATCTTTTCTCAAAATGTTGAAAAAGTGTCCGCCATGTTGAACTTTTTAGATACTGGTCCGATCGCTCTCAAAATCGATAATTGTGAGTCCTTCGGGTCACAAAACAAGAATCTTTTCTCAAAATATCGAAAAAGTGTCCGCCATGTTGAACTTTTTAGATACTGGTCCGATTGCTCTCAAATTCGATATTTGAGAGACCTTGGGGTCACAAAACAAGAATCTTTTCTCAAAATGTTGAAAAAGTGTCCGCCATGTTGAACTTTTTAGATACTGGTCCGATTGCTCTCAAATTCGATATTTGAGAGACCTTGGGGTCACAAAACAAGAATCTTTTCTCAAAATGTTGAAAAAGTGTCCGCCTTGTTGAACTTTTTAGATACTGGTCCGATTGCTCTCAAAATCGATATTTGAGGGACCTTGGGGTCACAAAACAAGAATCTTTTCTCAAAATGTTGAAAAAGTGTCCGCCATGTTGAACTTTTTAGATACTGGTCCGATCGCTCTCAAAATCGATAATTGTGAGTCCTTCGGGTCACAAAACAAGAATCTTTTCTCAAAATGTTGAAAAAGTGTCCGCCTTGTTGAACTTTTTAGATTCTGGTCCGATTGCTCTCAAAATCGATATTTGAGGGACCTTGGGGTCACAAAACAAGAATCTTTTCTCAAAATGTTGAAAAAGTGTCCGCCATGTTGAACTTTTTAGATACTGGTCCGATCGCTCTCAAAATCGATAATTGTGAGTCCTTCGGGTCACAAAACAAGAATCTTTTCTCAAAATATCGAAAAAGTGTCCGCCATGTTGAACTTTTTAGATACTGGTCCGATTGCTCTCAAATTCGATATTTGAGAGACCTTGGGGTCACAAAACAAGAATCTTTTCTCAAAATGTTGAAAAAGTGTCCGCCATGTTGAACTTTTTAGATACTGGTCCGATCGCTCTCAAAATCGATATTTGTGAGTCCTTCGGATCACAAAACAAGAATCTTTTCTCAGAATTTTGAAAAGGTGTCCGCCATGATGAAACTTCTAGATACTGGTGACCCCAAGGACTCTCAAATAAATGTCTCTCGCTTTTGAGAGCAATCAGACCAGTATCTAAAAAATTCTACATGGTTTTTCAACATTATGAGAAAAGATTCTTGTTTTGTGACCCCAAGGTCTCTCAAATATCGATTTTGAGAGCAATCGGACCAGTATCTAAAAAATTCAACATGGCGGACACCTTTTGATAATTCTGAGAAAAGATTCTTGTTTTGTGACCCGAAGGACTCACAATTATCGATTTTGAGAGCGATCGAAACAGTATCTAAAAAGTTCAACATGGCGGACACTTTTTCAACATTTTGAGAAAAGATTCTTGTTTTGTGACCCCAAGGTCCCTCAAATATCGATTTTGAGAGCAATCGGACCAGTATCTAAAAAGTTCAACATGGCGGACACTTTTTCAACATTTTGAGAAAAGATTCTTGTTTTGTGACCCCAAGGTCTCTCAAATATAGAATTTGAGAGCAATCGGACCAGTATCTAAAAAGTTCAACATGGCGGACACTTTTTCGACATTTTGAGAAAAGATTCTTGTTTTGTGACCCGAAGGACTCACAATTATCGATTTTGAGAGCGATCGGACCAGTATCTAAAAAGTTCAACATGGCGGACACTTTTTCAACATTTTGAGAAAAGATTCTTGTTTTGTGACCCCAAGGTCCCTCAAATATCGATTTTGAGAGCAATCGGACCAGTATCTAAAAAGTTCAACATGGCGGACACTTTTTCAACATTTTGAGAAAAGATTCTTGTTTTGTGACCCCAAGGTCTCTCAAATATCGAATTTGAGAGCAATCGGACCAGTATCTAAAAAGTTCAACATGGCGGACACTTTTTCGACATTTTGAGAAAAGATTCTTGTTTTGTGACCCCAAGATCTCTCAAATATCGAATTTGAGAGCAATCGGACCAGTATCTAAAAAGTTCAACATGGCGGACACTTTTTCGACATTTTGAGAAAAGATTCTTGTTTTGTGACCACAAGGTCTCTCAAATATCGATTTTGAGAGCAATTGGACCAGTATCTAAAAAGTTCAACATGGCGGACACTTTTTCGACATTTTGAGTAAAGATTCTTGTTTTGTGACCCGAAGGACTCACAATTATCGATTTTGAGAGCGATCGGACCAGTATCTAAAAAGTTCAACATGGCGGACACTTTTTCAACATTTTGAGAAAAGATTCTTGTTTTGTGACCCCAAGGTCCCTCAAATATCGATTTTGAGAGCAATCGGACCAGTATCTAAAAAGTTCAACATGGCGGACACTTTTTCAACATTTTGAGAAAAGATTCTTGTTTTGTGACCCCAAGGTCTCTCAAATATCGAATTTGAGAGCAATCGGACCAGTATCTAAAAAGTTCAACCTGGCGGACACTTTTTCGACATTTTGAGAAAAGATTCTTGTTTTGTGACCCCAAGATCTCTCAAATATCGAATTTGAGAGCAATCGGACCAGTATCTAAAAAGTTCAACATGGCGGACACTTTTTCGACATTTTGAGAAAAGATTCTTGTTTTGTGACCACAAGGTCTCTCAAATATCGATTTTGAGAGCAATCGGACCAGTATCTAAAAAGTTCAACATGGCGGACACTTTTTCAACATTTTGAGAAAAGATTCTTGTTTTGTGACCCCAAGGACTAACAAATATCGATTTTGTCGAAGTCCAACGTGGCGGACACATTTTAAAATTTTGGCAAAAGTTTCATGTTTTGTGATCCCGAGGTCTCTCAAATATCGATTTCGAGAGAAATCGGGCCAGTATCTAAAAAGTTTTACAAGGCGCGGACACTTTTTGAAAATTTTGCGAAAATATCATGTTTTAATCCCAAGGCTTTTTTTTAAATTATGTACTTACTGACTTTTGTCATGCGGGTGCAAACGGCCGACCGAGCCGAGAGTACTGACTGTTGTGTGCGTGTCGACGCACACAACACTAACCCGCAGTAAATACCTATTTGCCGCGCGCTGGATACGCTCGACACCCTCTTAACCCGCTACACCACTTGCTTCATATATCGTATATAAAATACCTACATAAATTAAAAATTCCAAAATGACAAGTTAAATTTTTGTTCATTAGGTACTTAATATTATAAATGTGAATACACGAAAAAACGACTGAACAGATTTGGATGAAATTCAACACTCATAGGGTAGGTACTGTTTGACCCGGAAAAACACAGTCCCCCGGGAACGCGGGTGAAACCGTGGGGGACAGCTAGTCCTAAGTAATGTTAGTACCTACAATTTTATGTTAGTACCTAAGTGTTATACCTAATTTATTTTGTAATCTAAACCTATTTATTTATTTATCTTATATAGTGCTCGTCTGTCTTTCTGCTGTGTTTGTAAATTTATGTAACTTAATATATCTGTAAAAACTTATAATTAGCCTTCTTTTTGTTTTTTGAGTATCTATACTTTATGGACCTAGCTGTTAGTTTTCCTTTGATATTAATATAAAAAATAAATAAAAATAAAGTAAGTTTTAGTTTACTGAAGGTTTGTAAACATAGAGCAGTAATTATATTCTCGTTAAATTCCAAGAATTCCTAACTGTATGGTTATGATAATGTATGCCAATAATTCTGTGTGTTCGTTTCAAAGAGATAAATCATAAATACGTGGTATTTCAAGAATGCTAATATTTATATAGCTGTAGCAATAATATTTACACTACATTTGCATTTCATTTAAATATATTTAGTAAATTAGTATTAAAAATTTAATTGTTAATGAAAAGTAAAAATATTATTTAAGAATTCAGTGCTGGTCCCATTGTAAAAGTTGTTCAGCATGACTAACCCAACATAGCTTTCAAAAATATGCCATCTTTAGAGCAAGCTTCGATTATTGTAGGTGTACACGTACTTACCACTTAACATACACTTATACCAATAAATAATATAAAATGTTTAAAATCTAAATAAATAATCAAATACTATTTGGTACACAATTAACATTTTCAAAATAACATGATGAGACATCGATAAATAGATAGCGTTTGACAAGATTGACCGGCCACGTCGCAAAAAGGCTCTCAGTCGTAATTCAATTTACCATTTTTGAAGTGACTTTTATTGATAAAATAATATAATTATTCTATGTAAACTGCTTTGTTGTAACTAATTCCCTAATGAATTAAAAAAGGATCTTACTCCAAATAACATAAATAGAAAATTAAAAAGTATATTTATTAATATAGAAAATAAAAGTTGATTGTGATGTATTTAACTGGTTTGGTGCAGCCTGTATACCTACTACTTACGCGAGTCATAGCTGCGCAGAGTGATCGAAACAATATTATAAACTACCTACATTTGTAT
This sequence comes from Achlya flavicornis, assembly GCA_947623365.1. NCBI lineage: Eukaryota > Metazoa > Arthropoda > Insecta > Lepidoptera > Drepanidae > Achlya > Achlya flavicornis. The sequence goes on from OX392478.1 coordinate 15,081,072, forward strand.
CGTTTTAAATTTAATTACCTTCTTGTTAGTTAATTCATTTTATTTTTGTATACCTACTTATTTGAGGAATTGCAACTCCCAGGCAAACCAGCACTGGTTTAAGGGGGTGAAGAAACAAATTTGTAATCGTTTTTAGAACAAATAAATTAAAAAAAAAAAAAAAAAAACTAGGTATATACTTAATTTATTCCATTTCGAACTGAAGTAGCATTTCGAAAATATAGATACATGACAACATAGACAAAAAAATCAAGACGGAGTGTAAACTTATAAGAAAGTGAAGCAAACAATTTCCTACGTTTGCGTGAGTAAAATCAGTACTGGTCCAAGCAGGCACAAATGGTACTGAGCCTTATTGCCACTGTCAACGTCTCAATACGGAATGACAACCGATCGGCTTCCTATGGTCTATACTCTATATGTGTGTGTGAAACCATGTATTTACAAGAAGGCCGGCTTCCTATTACTTGCGTCACTGAAGAACACAGACCGTTCCGTCTCTAACTTTTTCTTGGTCTGAGCACGATAATTATAAAGAGGTAAAATGTAATAAGCTTAACTTAAAGCGCTCGTGGTGTAGCATGATAAGCTGTTCTTAATCGATCGGCAAGTTAAGCTAATACCGTCGTGGTCAGTACCTGGATGGGTGACCGCCTAGTGGTATTTCAAATCAAATAAAAAAACCGGCCAAGTGCGAGTCAGACACGCGCACCGAGGGTTCCGTACAAACCTGGTAGTATAGACCTGAGTATTTGTTATGAATTTCAATTTATGAAGTATTAAAAAAAACTACTTATTAAATCTCGTTCAAACCAATTTTCGGTGGAAGTTTGCATCGTAATGTACATCATATATTTTTATAGACTTATCATTTTCTTATTTTAGAAGTTACAGGGGGGGGCACATTTTACCACTTTGGAAGTGTCTCTCGCGCAAACTATTCAGTTTAGAAAAAAATGATATTAGAAACCTCAATATCATTTTTGAATCTATCCATATCTATCTATCCATAGACAACCCCACACTTATGGGTTTTATAAAAAAAAAACGTTTCAGTTCTAAATATGAGGAACCCCCAAAATTTATTGTTTTATTTCTATTTTTGTGTGAAAATCTTAATGCGGTTCACATAATACAGCTACTTACCAAGTTTCAACATTATAGTTCTTATAGTTTCGGAAAAAAGTGGCTGTGACATACGGACGAACAGACAGACAGACAGACAGACATGACGAATCTATAAGGGTTCCGTTTTTTGCCATTTGGCTACGGAACCCTAAAAAGGGGGTCAACATAATTACGGTGGACCATTTGACCCCGATTCTGAATATCAAAGCGATTGAAGATGCCTTCATAAAGAAGAGCAGTAGAGTCCGCCCCGGTTCCTCCGTAATTTATTTGATCATCATGCAAATTGAGTAACATCTCCAATACAAACGCTCTACCAATATATTTCCATCTAAATTACTGTGTATATAGAACTCAATTTCCCATGGCAAACGTTATTTGGTATTTAAAGGTGGGTATCCATCGCGCGCTCTAACATAATTTTTAGTTTTTTGCACGCGCTACAAGAAACACGCAATAATTTCCATCTAACAAAAAACAGTCCACATTTTTTAAGAGACGCGTAATTACTGACATCCAAGATAATATGGTTGCTCCCTGATCCTTGCTCGATCATAATGTATGAAAAGTAATTTTTTTTTTGAGAATTCAGTTTTGGACCCATAGTAAAATTGTTCAGATTGACTAACCCAACATAGGTTTCGAAAATATGCCAACTTCAACCAGTATTTAAAAAAAAATCAAAAAGGCCCTGGTAAGGCACTTATTAACGTTACACACAGTTGAATTTACCACCGGATCGAAATACACTTAAACTGAGAAGACTCCGGCAAGAAACTCAGCAAGGCTTGTTTTTTTTTAGACGTGGAAGATCTTTTCATATTTATAGGATAAATAAATCCCTTGGTCACGCCATAACCTGAGAACGATATTACCGATTTCATCCATCCTTTTTTAAGTTTTCTAATACTCTGGAGAAGGTTCTTCTAACGGAAAAAATAATTAAGAAAGCTTAGAAAATTTAAGAAAATTAAACGGTTTGATAGGGAGGGATCAGGTAGGATATCCCTAGGGTACACGGGTGAAACCGAAGGGCGCAACTAGTCATTATAATAATTTCCTCAAGTACACAAGCCGAGTATTGTTTGATGCAACGCTGCGAGCTCCAAGGTTAAATTTCTCAACATAGTTAAATTTCTCTGAATGACCTCTTGGCCAATCCCACAAGTGGCGCGGCAACAAAGTTGTACAAATTTGCCCATGAATATAAATAAGTTGAATTTGTGAGATTGTGAATGTAGGTATATATTTAAGATTAGGGTATGATGGGACTGGCATGGGCAATACTGACAAAAGTCCCTAAATAAAAACAGAATAGAAAAAAAAAGCGTCGTGGAATACCTTACCTTAAGTAAGTCACATTGATTTATTTATGTCAAAGACTGTAAGATAGGAAATTACCTGCTGTTTTTTGTTAGCTTAAATAAAAGACAATGAAGTTAAGTAATTACTTTTGGGTTCTCTTGTTGTTGTGTGATGTGGGCGTATTTGTTTTTATGTTCATACTGTTTATTCGATTACTTTCTTGGAAGATTGTTAAGTACTTAATAAAATTACAGGATGTTTCTTTGAAGATATCGTTTGCGATTTCAAGTATGAGCTGATTGAAGGGACACCTTTAGTGTGCACCCCATTGCATTGTGTTAATTTTGATATATTTTATCCCTTAGAGGTCTTTTTCAGAGCGAAATAATACTTTCAGAACATGTGAGGTAGCTTATGTGTTATTTCATAGTCAACTTAAAACTCCCGACCCTCAAAAAGACCATTAAAGTTTATATAGGGTCGGCAACGCGCGCGTGATACCCCTGGTGTTGCAAGCGTCCATAGGCTACGGTAACCGCTTACCATCAGGCGGGCCGTATGCTTGTTTGCCACATAAGTGGTATAAAAAAAAAAAAAAAAAATATAAAAAGTTTACTTACCCCTAAAGTAAGTAAAAAAAACACACGTCATCAATACATTGAAATACGTTCACAACAGCCACTCGGTCCCATTCTATCAACAGGGTTCCAGAATAATTTGGTATGGCAAATAAAAAATGATTCAATATTTTTACAAGCGAATTTCTACTTTTTTGACATGCATATATCCGGTCAGCCGTTAGATGCTGTATATATAATTGTTATTTTCACTATCCAAGAATGAATTGTGTCTCAATTCATAAGGGTCTGTCAAGGCACAGTCAAAGACAAAGTCAGAAACGTTTGAAATTTTCGTGACGTACGTTTGCGGCAGTCGTCCAAACTTCGCATTCGCCGTGTCTGGACACACCCTAAAATACTATTCTCAATGCAATAAATATTAATAAAAACTTCGCTTAATTTTGAACCTTATGTCGTAGCGGATGCCGATACGCTACGAGCCGTACTACGAAGCTTGCTACGAGAATGTAGTAGCACCGGTTCATTCCACGTGGATGCATGAGCGCATTCATGCATCCTACGATAGCCAAGTATATTATAAATCTGAAGATCAAATTTATATCAAATTTTTTGACTGGAATTCACGTTTAACCCTAGAAAGATAATCTGCGTAAAAAATACGCATGCGCGATCGAATTATTGCTGTATCTTTTTTATTTGCGCGAATCTGGCGCCGAGCGTTTCGATAATCTCACCTGTCACTCAGAGCATGCGTAAGGTGACCGTGTTGCTAAGGTAGGTGCCACCAATTTTGAAATATAACAACGGCGGAGTCAAAAATACGCATGATTATCTTTAACGTGACTTTTAAGATTTTAACTTCTTTGACAAATCGTGTTGTTTTTTATTTTTTAGTTGTTCTTGTGTAGTTTTTGGATTATTAATATATTGTTTATATGTCTATTACACATTTTGGCCCAACAACGTTACGATAGGGAGCCGAAATATGGAAGAAGAGCGTATCTTCGCTGCTTTTTTAGAGAGTGATGTCGGGCATATCAATTACGATTCAGATGCTGAATCTGATCACCACGATATTGAAAATTAAGTGCAAAGTGACACGAAAGAAGCCTTCATAGATGAGGAAACGAGTAAAGACCCGGCTCCTGGTGAATATGAACACTGATGTCATGTAGCAGAAAGACGAATCGACGGCCTATTATAGAAAGATAAATATAGCTTGCATACATGTATATATTATTATTTATAGCCATAATATTTTCAGCAAATGCGGAAAGGCTCTTAGCCGAAAAAAAAACATGAAAAACCTTAGCTTACCTCTGACATCACCGTTTATGAGATAAAGATTGGAAACCCCTCGAAATCTGAAGAAATATATTCGGGAGACTATACCAACATCCTAAAGATCACATCCAAAAGATGTCCCTGATGCACCAGAAAACAATTCAGAAGAGCCAATGCCAAAAAAGGTATATCTACTGTGCGTATTGCCCCTCAAAGAAACGGCGAAAGGCAAATCATCGTGCTATAAATGCCTACATTTTCGACTTGGTATCTAAACTGCATCCGACTGATCTAAAATTGATTAACTGTGCTTTTATAATAGGCGATATCTTAAAACATATGAATATAAATTAAAATGACTGACTATTCATATTAAAAAAAAAAATTGTTCAATAAGAAAAAGAAGTTTCATTGTTTTGTTGATTTTTACCGAGGTTCAAAGTTTTCGTTTAATTTTTATAAGATAAATTAATTATATACTCATAAATTATTGTTTTTCTTATTCTTTAATATATAGAAAAATAATATCAAAAAGCTATTTTAATACCAGCATGTACAATAAAATATTATAATAATAACTTTACAATACGTAAAGCCGTTGGTTCTGGTTATCACTTAATTGTGATATTCGGCTAGTTGGATGCCTCCTAGGTGGCTCGAAAAATTCCAGCAATAGATTGACCACTAGCCTACCTCCACCAATTTACTGTGGGCACGCGTGGTGGAGCATTGCCTATTCCCGTTCATCTTCATTTGTGTGCAGCATGCCTGGGCTCAGCAGGGTGACGTTATAGGCTGATAATTAAGTCGCAGCTGCCTTCAATTTGCAGAAACCGGCCAGAAACACAGCAAAGTCTGGTCCGGTATATTGGCATTTTTTTTTCAAATTTCTTACAAAGTAAAATATTCAAATAATAATACAAAAAAATAAACGTAAACGACAATTTCATAATTATATAGTAATTTACGTTTATACTTGTGAAGAGTGAAGCTTCTTCCAGACATCTTTATCTTCAATATACTGGACTACGTTGTAACAAGCTCATTGCTTTTTTTTTGTTATTTAGAATCATCTAGAATCTATTTGCTGAGTCGCTCTTCTAAATGAGCACACATCGCTGACTCAGCGCACATGTTGCCATCGCGCTATTACCACATTAGCTGGTGAGATAACAAATAACGATCGGAGTTACGTTCGGGCAATTTCGCCTTTACGACGAGACATCTCGCTTTATTTCTCGAACGATAAACTTCATAAGCGTGGCTTGGGACTATTTGATGGACCCTAGACACTTTCATACAAGCGAACTTCATAACAATACGTGCCAATAAAGATGAGACTTAAAACACTTGCGCAGTAGACTATAGATTTATTAACCGACGAAAAAACGGAGGAGGTTTACAAGTCGACGCGTATATTTTTTATTTTTTTATTTTTTATGTATGATCACGCATAACTTTTGACAGAGTAGTCCGATTTTGATAATTCTTTTTTTATTGGATAGGGTATACCTCGAAGGTGGTCCCATATAAATATGGATACAAAATACCTACCCTAAGGGTGGGAAAATAGGGATGATTTATTGTTCACTCACAGATTTTAATGCATAGTTGTGTATTACATCAAAAGTTATCAAAAATTAAGCATGTAGTAATTAGTAGAGTATAGCCACAAAAAAATATAAAATAAAAACTTTTTAACAAAAAAAAAAAAACCACCGAAAAACTGAAAAGCAAAAAATAATTTTGAATATAACTTGAATTTTATAAGGTTTTGCAGTCGGGGACAAACCAATAACATAAGCTATTACGACAATACGACATTAAATGAAACCACGTAAAGTACTCATGTATACGATCAACTTTTTCTATGGGACCGGGGGCTCTACCGCGTAACTTTGGTAATAATCGTAACGAACACCATTAATGAATTACTTCCAATCAGGGCCAGTAGACAAGATGGTTATATATTATAATTCCATACAAAGGTAGATCGTTTACTTACGATGACGATTGTCGATAACCATCTTGTCTAGGGGGGCAGGGCCCACGAATGGTCATCGTCGCGACATACCGCGTGCGCATCATTGGATGAAATAATTAATGGTTTTCGTTACGATTACCACCAAAGTTACGCGGTAGAGCCCTAGCTTTAAATTAGAAAAAATGAATTGCGTTAGCAATATTGCTTAACTTCCTTTTTAGACAAACATTACATTTAACAAATATTACAAAAAAAATACATATCTACGTAGGTTATTGGTTTGTCCCCGACTGCAAAACCTTATAAAATTCAAGTTATATTCAAAATTATTTTTTGCTTTTCAGTTTTTCGGTGGTTTTTTTTTTTTTGTTAAAAAGTTTTGTATATAAAATCTCTGTACTACTGCGCAAGTCAAACCAAGTTTTGTGTCAAGTCTTTTCTTTAGGGGCACGTATTGTACCTACTCTTTGAATCACATACGCAGCGAGTGATTGCGATTGGTCAATGGGCAGGCGATACTTTAAGGAGTACCGTCACGCAATCGTGACGACGCGACGGTGGGTCACGATCAATTCGCGGAAGTGTGTGAGTGTCTCTATTTTACGTAATAATAGTTAATAATTATAAATTTTTTTTTCAATACTTGCTCGTAAAGTGGCATTCTTAATTTAAACGGGTAAAACAGTTTTTGATAGAGCATCGCTGTCAAAAACAATCCTGGTTGATGATTATCAAAAAAACTTCTTAAAAAATACGTCTGCTTTTTTACAAGTGTGTTGAAAAACGTCGTATGACACGTGTTTGCATTGATCATTACACTCTGAGCTTCCTTATTCGCCTAATTCCGCCTCGTCTGTAATGACCAACTTTGCACACAATGTATCCCAATATAATATCGTTGAATATATTAATACCTTTCTTTAAAATACAAATACGTTTGAAAAGAAACCACATGAAAGAACTGAACTTTCGTGACGCAGTAGAATTCCACGTCTGTTGAATTACGAAGAAGACTGAAGTAGAAAAGTATAAACATACCTACTTATGTGCTAGCTAAAACAAGTTCTGTAGTATGTATGTATATTACTCGATTGTTGGAAGTTCATACATAATACATTATGATACATGTGTGCGAAGTTGGTTATTAACACTCGAGGCGGTATTAAACGCGCGAGCCGCAGGCGAACGCGATTAGTGAGCAGAGAGTGTAATAATCAATGCACACGCGTGTTATAGGACGTTTTACAACACACTTGCGAGGAAAAAAACAGACTTGTATTTTTTTAAGTAGATTTTTTGATAATAATCAACCACACAATGAAAACGTTAACAAATATGGCACGCAAGTATATATTTTTTGGCAGCGGCGAGATGTCAAACTATTTTACCCGTTTGAATTAAGAAGCTTGGTCTACACACATATCACTTGCAGTGAGGTACAAACTTATCATAGTCGGGATTACACTGAAAAAATGTTTATTTAACAGTAACACAAAATTTGACTACCAATAACCTAAACAGAGTGACATGCGAACTAAACATTACCAGTAACAAAACTAGTTTTGGTTCATTACTAAATTATTTGATTAAATCTAAGAGATATACGATTAAATGTAACCAAAGTTAGTTTCCCGACAACAAAACGTCAACATACATAACTAGTTTTGTAAAACCTTTTTTTCAGTGTATACCTATCATAAAACTGTGTGGTAATGTAAAGTAAAAAGCACTAGTGCGTAATAAGCAAAAAGGTGCAATAAAAGTAACATTACGAGCGAGTGTGTTGAAAAATAAAATATTACTTTTATTTTCAGAAATCCATGCTAAATCTGGGATGTAGGTTTTATATTTATAATAAAAAATAAGTAAAGCAAAACAAAAATTACTTTAAGTACCTCTATAAGCCTCAAAATTCATTAATCTTTATTTCGTCCGTGTTCTGACAAAAAACGTAGATAACACGAGAATCATTCATCATTGGGACGTGTCTTGAGCTCACAAAATTAAAGTACCCCGGAGAACAACCTCAAGTGATTTTAGAGTATAAAGCGCCCTTTATAACTCTTAATGGTACCTATATAAATTATTGTCAGCACTTCCAGCTGCTGTTGTAAACGAGCCTTAATTACAGAGTTTGGTGAAAGATAAAAAAGGTATTTCATTTGAGGTTTCATTTCAAGAGGGATTTTTCATTTTAATTATGTGATAATTATTAGGTATTAATTATCTACTCATATTATTATGTATTTGAATTCCGTAATTGATAAATTTGTGCTAAGTCAATTTATGAATCATTCGGGCACAGAAAAAAAATAAGATATAAATGTAATAAATGAATATTCTGGGACATTCCTCACACACGGTTATCTGATCCCAAACTAAGCAGAGCTTGTACTATGGAAACCAGATAACTGATATAGTAAATATACTACTTTTTGATTTTAAAACATAATTAATATACATAATTACCACCAGACTTAGTTCAAGCAGACATGTTCATGAATACAAATGTATGGGATATCCTGGGTGGGAATCGAACCCACGACTTGCCCCGTGATCGGTGGAACTGGCCCGTCGATTAAATATCTAACATCATATTATTAGAAATAAAATTCTCTAACATAATTTATTGAATTAACCGCAAAATTAAAAGCTAAGGTATTTGTGATTATTGAGCATGAATAAATGGTAACATTTTAACTCGCAACATATCTCGATTATCCAACTTAACAGAGCACCAACTACCCGCAGAACTCAAAGGCCTGACCAAAAAATCATTTTTGATATGGAATGATACCGATAAAATCCCCAATGTAGGTCACTGCGATCCCTAGTGGAGCGACGGGGGTGGGGTAATTCTCGGTGCAATTTGCGGTATATTGGCGCGGGGTGCGGGGGGAGGATCTCGTGTTTTGTTCATTTCACGGCACGTTTGTCCTTCTACACCACTACCTTGGGACTGAGGCTTTTTTTAAAAGAAAATTGAGAATTCGATAAATGATCGTATGAAAAACAAGTGACAATAGCGATAATGTTTTGTTTTCTTCATTAGCGGGGGCGCTAGAGGGAAGTGATTATGTAAAATGTGAGGACCGAATAGGGATGATTCCTAGGTAAACTAATAATAATTCTAATTAGTCTACAAAGATAAAGCGAGTCAAAGTTTGGGAGGGAGCTCGTGATGTCACTTTAGTGTAAAAAGTGTACTCTAACGTGACGTCACGCGATATCTTCGTTTTTATTTAATTGACAAAATAAAAAATACGTGTCTAATATTTTTTGATAATTTAAAAGAAGGACTAAATAGACTTCATAGTCATCTAGCACATTCCACCAGTGGATTTTCGTTGAGAACAGCAAAAAATTGATAATATTTGGATCATGCCGGTAAAATTGGTCCATTTTTATTTACCCCCTCACCTCTTATTTCTAAAGAAAATCGATGGAGTACATGCTACGTGAAATAAGTGAGTGCCCCATGGTGTTGCAATATCCATAGGCTACTAAAGTAATGTTGTGCAAAATACAGGCCATTTGCCAGGATTATTAATTTCAACGTAACTTTGTTATTATTATAGGATCGTGTTATAAATGAACTTTATTATTAAGATAAAAGAAAGATTTTACAATATACGTCGTGCCAATGTCGTCAGTCATCAGTTCTACCATAGTATTACAATTAAATAAGTAAAACTGTGGTTCTAACACGTTATCTACGCACAACAAACCACATAACAACATCAAAACACTAACAAGTGAACAGCGACTCAGGCAACATCAATCAGAGTGCGATACGCAATAACCGATATAAAATACTGAACAAAGAACAGTGTAGGGTTGCTGTAACCTATCGCTCAGTGTGTCTGTTGGTTGATACATCAAACAATGCCGCCGATTTCAGAGTACAGTTATTTTCAAAAGCTTTTGAAAGCCAGCTATTATGGATGAGAATTTATGTACAGGGGCCCAAGTCTGCTATTTCAATTGTGTTCCAATGAACTTTCAGTGGTGTCAAAAGTGTGACATTCTACAGTTTTTATAGTTTACTTACTAACAGAATAGTGTCATTATGGCACAATTTTGACACCACTGAAAGTTCATTGGAACACAATTGAAATAGCAGACTTGGGCCCCTGGAGTGGATAAAGGGAGAATTGAATTATTAGTTGGAAAGTAACTTATACTTTTCATACAAAAGCTTTTTTGTTATTTGATAATCTTTAATATTTAATTACTGATCTCCCTTTTTGTACTACAAAGTTGGTAAACAAGCGAACCCGCCTGATGGTAAGCTGTTACCGTTGCACCACACGGGGCAGCACTTTGGCCTTACCGACCCATCCCAATCAGCACATGCTACTCACGCGCAGGAACACAACATAACGTTATCTGGCTGCGGTTTTCTTTAAGGTAGACATAGAAATAGAATAGTAGAGTGAGTGTACTAGGGTAGAGGTCGGCAACCTGCGGCTCTTTCGATGTAAAGTTGCAGCTCTTCAGTTTCATACGCAAAAAAATAAAATTTTATAAAAACCCTTTAAAATTTCTCGTTTCATGGTTTTCCTTTCATTTAATTTATCATGTTTGTTATAGAAATTTGATCCATATCATTGACCCTATCGATTGATGCCATAAAAGTACAGGATGTTATTTTATCTGATTTTTCTGTGAATTTTCGAAAATCTTTAAATGCATATTTGTTTCTTTTTGAAAATAAAAGAATGTTTCCTTTGAGTAAAATTTGCTATCTCCAGTATTTTGAGTACTTTCCCTCCAGGTGAGGTTAAAAAATTCCATTCTGTATAATAGTCCAAGACAGGTACGAAATTCTGTTTGTTAAGAAATAAAGGATGATTTTAAGGCGATGAAGATGAAGGTCCCGGGTTCGAATCCTACAATGACCTTGAGCTTTCGGTGAAGGAAATCATCGTAAAGAAACCATAGCACGGTGGTAGGGTACTTTGTAGTACCCATCCAGCTGGCTACCACCCTCAAGGTGAAAACCTGTCGCCAAGCACCTATCGGTTTGTTCCGACAGCTGCACTTGAGAGCCAGTTGCTTCAAGGCTTTGTGTCCTTTAGCCACATCATCACTTACCATGGCGAGATTGTAGTCAAACACTGTAAAAAAAAAACTGATGGAAGGAAATAGTTATCTTACTTTGAAGGTCAAGAGTAAGGTCCTTGCAATCTATAGTGAATGGAAATAGATAAGGTCCCGTCCCTTAACTCGCACCCGTTTCCATTTCGACGAAATTTCAGGAAGGTCAATGTAAAGACGGTCATGGAACGCACCCTACCGCTTAGTGTATTGAATCGACGGATATTTGCAAGGGTTTTTGTGACCCAAGAATGAAATTGAAATCATTTAATTATGTGAATATAAAGCACACATTACCTCCTTATTTTCAATAAGATATATTATATAATCCACAGTCTTTTCTGATACGTAATACAGATGTGATACACATTTCGTGTCAATTTCATCTTGACCTATTTTCAATGCGATGACTCAACGCAACATTTTGTCTTTCAGACTATTTTTAAACCACGCTGTCGTATAAAGACAGATTCGTCTTTGGTATAATATTAACGTTTCGATCATAGATTAAATAGGTATGCAGTAGGTTGACTGTGTTGTAAAGAGAGGGTCGACAACTCGCGAGTGATACAACATTGGCTCGATTCATGTAACAAAACTTCAACGTGTCGTAGCGACATCATGAAATAAACTATTTACGTAAAGTCAAAAGAACGATTGAAAAAAGATCCAATCGACAAATTGTTGAGGCGTATGTAGTTTTGAAAGTTTTTCATAGAAGATATTTCACAAAATACAATTTAATGGTTGATGTCGCTATGACACCGTTGAAGTTGGCAATGTCTTTAGGCCACGGTAACCGCTTACCAGCAGGTGACATTCCAGTTTGCTACCTAAGTAGAATAAAAAAAATATCGGATCGGGTCCCATAATGGAGTAACTGCGACCCTACCGCAGGAAAAGAATACCACATCAAAGTTATTAATGTTATTTGACTTGGCGTTTTTTTTATATCACTAAGGTGGCATACAAGCATACGACCCGCCTGATGGTAAGCGGATACCGTAGCCTATGGACGCTTGCAACACCAGGGGTATCACTCGCGCGTTGCCGACCCTGAAGAAACCTCTTCCCACCCTTCTTGAAGAACCCCATGCTGTACTCGATTGGGAAAACCACGCCGGGAGCTCATTCCACAGTCTGAGCGTCCGCGGAAGAAAACTCCTTTGAGCCCGCACAGTTCGAAACAATTCTGGTTTCAATGTGTGAGGATGGACTCCCTGTCGATGGCGAGAGTTGCGATGGTGGAAGGTAGCCGCGGGCATCAAGTCGAACAATTCCTTGGGACACTCCCCGTTGTACAAGCGGTAGAACACACATAAGGAGGCAAAGTCTCTACTCAGACTGAGGGTAGGGATATTCTGTAAGGTAGTACTTGCCTGGGCTATTATTATTTAACCCACTGTATATAACTACTCTATGTCCAATATTTCACATCAGTTATCGTGTTGCGTTCCTAGTAAGTACATAAACCGAGACATCCCTGATTGATGACGCCGTCGCAAACTTGAAAGATTGTTTTTCAATAATGATAAATATATCCACTGACGTGTTTAGAGCGGGTTATCTTTGGGATGATATAGGTTCCTTACTTGTCTATTGAAGCGGCTTTATTTATGGGTTATTAAGCCTTTAGAAACGCGTGTTTGTTTGAAATTTGACTGGGACTCTCCATGTACTGGAAAAACTGTGATAGTAAAAATACTGCTTACATGAAGTATGAGTTTATGAGAATACTTTTCATATATGTTTTGACACCTTAGAAATTTAATCCTATGGGAAGGTTTATGGGAATTTTTGTCACGTTATGATTGAGTGAATTTGAATGAAATTTGCCACATATATATATTATACAGAATATTAACTAGTTTTTTATATAAGACGAATTCGGTAAACCGTACGGCCCTCCTGATGGTAAGCGGTTACCGCAGCCATATAGACGCTTGCAACACTCGAGTCATCACTCACGCGTTCTTACCACAATGAGTGCTGGCAACCTTGCTCACGCAAATAATAAAGTTATTTGGCTGTGGTCATGGAAATAGTATTACCAAATAAGGGTGACAGCAGTAAAAACAGCCGAAAAAATAAGACCACGGTGTCGCTATTTCAGTTTCAGTAGGTCCACGTTTGAACGTAGAACATTCATTCATGAGTGACATAATTTTGTATTATTGAGTCTCCAAGCGGCCACTTTCACGATGTTGTCTTGTACGTAACCCTTGATCTAGACAGAAGATAATATATCGATGGCTGTGGTATTCTGTATGGTGAATAATCGCTACGCTCTATCTGTCTTAGAATGAAACAAAATAAACTTTTTATCACTTTAAAAGACATAAAAGCTCTCAGGAAAGTGCGGTAAAACTATGCGGTGGATGCTAGTTTCAAATTAATTTGATGCTTTCAGTTTGTAACTATAAAAAGCTACCTATTATGAGGTAATGGTGCTGATCTTTTCACAATTAAACTAATTTAGTCTCACTATGTCTCTTTCTAACAAAGAACATAAGAGAAGGATGTAAGAAATTTAGTCCTGTCAAATTAGTCCAATGCTTGTTTTCAATATTAATTTAGTCGCCATCTATCGCGGTTTCGTCTATATACCCGCAAATGAAGACGGCAAAGATTAATTTGACAGCATTAAATATGGTCTATCCTGTATCAATTATGTTTGTAAGAAAGAGATGGGTAAGATTAGTGCGATTTGCAACAGAATCGGCACCAATGTTAACAATCTCCGCATGGTAGAAAGCAGAAACAATTTGAAAGGTAAATATTTGTACTAGGTGCGTAAAACTATAAAAGAGGGAATTGTAATCTCATACTCAACTACGTTAGCATATACTATAGTTGACTATATTATATAGTATCTTGATAATACGAGCGGAAGTAGCGTGCGCCGTCGCCGGAACTCAACAGATCGACTGATTACGGTTTAAAGGCTTCAGTTAGCTTTAAGCTGTTATGTTTTCTGTTTGATGTAGTGCCGCTTAATGCTGCAAGGTAGGAAGTGCTGTAAGCTGTGAACACGTGTGTTGATACAAAGCGTGCTTTATGTATTTATAAACAAAATACTATTAACGTTGTTTTTATATTAAAATTATGAATGAACATTTTGGGCTGTATTAATCACTAGTTTTCGCCCCCGATTTTACTCGCGTACCCAAGGAATCTGTTTCCCGGGATGTTACCTTGCACAAACAAACTCACTTTCCCGTGCTGCCAAGGTAAGTTGAGTTAAACAGCCACAGAATTGAGTTATATTTTAATATTTTTTGATAATCTAATTGACGGACTAATTAGTATTATTATTTTTTACAAATTTCAAATTCAAATTCAAAATCATTTATTCAAATAGACATTCGCAGGCACTTATGAAAAGTCTGACTCTAATACTCTAATACCGGTTCGCAAGGTTGCATTTGCTGAGAAGAGCCGGCAATAAACTCAGCAATTACTCTTTTCAAAACAAGCTTAGATTCATTACATAATATTTACATTCTAATCGCACTGAAAACAATTGCGTAGGAATTATCCGTATTGCATTTTATTATTGTACGGAAACTTCCATGAGAAAGTCTTACCTTAAACTTTGCATTCAGAACGTAACTCTAACTTATTCAAAAGTCCCCCTTTATTGCTTTATTTTACTCAATACTAAAATGCGTGCCCAAACACAAACCTCATAAACACGTCATAAATAATAAAAAGTAACTTAATAAGTAAACAAACTAACGTTTATAACGTGATTAAATACATTTGACATGGTTCCATTCGTCACGAGAACGTTTAAGTGTTTTACCGCTTATGTTTGGAAATAGGTCACGCAAGTTATTTTAATGGAATAAAAAAGTTTTATACTATTTTAGGCATTAATTATAATAATTAATTGGCTTAAGGTTTTTAGTAGTGAAGGAATGTCTTTAAATATTAAAACTTTTGTGATTTATTTAAGTCTTATTTCTTTAGTTCAAAGCTAACAAAAACCATAGTTCCAGTAGTACATTTTTAAACAATAAGAATTGGTAAGAAACTCGGCAAGACTACCTTTTTATAATCTGTTTGGACTATTTTACTTTCTGAGTATAATTTTTTGCATTCATCATTGCAGAATCGCTACGTAAGCCTACTACGAGGTGCTACGAGATGCTACGAGGTGTTACAAGGTGCTACGAATCCTTCAAATGAGAAAACTACTTAAAGGATGTTTTTGTCTAAACTAACATTTGAAACTTAACCTAATTCCTCCTTATTTACACATCAAAGGATCACCGAACCCAACATCGTATACCAATTAATGCCATTAGAAAATACTTGAAAAACTTTCAATAAAAATCAAACTCTATTCCACACACATTAGGTTTGATTTCAGAAGCAATATTTAAACAAGTGGACAAGCAAAAGGTCGTTGATATTATTCCAGCCAATGGACGGATCGGATTTCATACGTTCACATTAACTCCGCGATTTGTAACTCTGTACGGTTGACTATTATCAAAGGGAGGTGGGTAGTGAGGTGTAACTCTTCCAAACTCGCTCTACTTAACGAACACACATAGGTATTGCGTACTTATACGGTATTTTCAATTAAATAGCGACTTAGGAGAGTTTGTTGAAGTCTGTGAGAATTATGTTTAGGAATTGACATTCATTAGAATGATGTAATATTTTTTTTTTTTTTTTACTGTGTGTAGGCCTGTGTTTGACCACAATCTCACCATGGTAAGTGATGATGTGGTCGAAGGTGGTAAGCACACAAAGCCTAGAAGGAACTGGCTCTCAAGTGCAGCTGACGGAACACACCGATAGGTGCTTGGCGACAGATTTTCATCTTGAGGGTGGTAGCCAGCCAGACGGGTACTACAAAGTACCCTACCACCGTGCTATGGTTTCCTCACGATGTTTTCCTTCAACGAAAGCTCAAGCTCATTGTAGGATTCGAACCCGGGACCTTCGTCTCGGTATCCGACGTCACTACCATTGAGCTATCATCGCCTTAAAAAATATTGGTTATACATTGAAAATTCATATTTTAGTAAAAAAAAAATGTCTCTCTGACTCTCTAACACCACGAAGCTTAGTTAGTTTTTTTTTTATTTGATGGGCTTGCGTTTGGCCACTGACCCGCCCATAAGGGGCGATGACGAAGCCAAAGATGAAACACGCTTACCCAGAAGAAACCTATTCACTCTGGCCTTGAAAGTACCTAGATTTTAAGCGTCAGGAAACAGAAGCCAGAAGCAAGTAGGTCTTAAGATGGCAAAAAATTACATTCATGATGAAATAACATACGAGTACTATATGAAGACTCTTTCATTAGTCCAGTCTCAACTTCTAGTAACGTAATTACTTATCGGACACCGCGAAAAGGGTGAACCGCAGCCGACGCCGCGCGGCCGCACATAACTCATCACCTACTCGGGTCAGGTGGATCCAACAAGCAATTAATTTGCATATTTTTCGACGAAATTTAATTTAAAATTTAGACGGGTTAATTGTGGGATTAGAGATTTAGGGATGATTTTAAAATTAGGTAACTACCTAATTTATTTTTGAGTAAGAGATTAACAAGGGTTGGGTGCTTCACAAGGGTGTGATAAGATATTTTTTGTCGTAAAAAATATGCTGCCTACGCGTGACCTTTTATTCGGGAAAGCTATTTTTGAGATTTTCATCGACGTAACTTGGGTTAATGTATACCTATATGTATGTACAGTCGCGGAATGAAAAGATTCGTCACCTTAGAGTTGGTTTTCGCTTGCACCAGATTGCAAGAATTTTATTATATGTACCAACATATTACCAGTGATTTTCCTTACAGGAAGAAACAGCGCTGCTAACATATCCATAAATGTGACGTTTGCAATCGAATAAGGTTTTGCTTGTTTTTACATCACGTCAAACACAATTTATGGCTTTTGCGGAATAAAATATAAATATTATTATTTTCAATAATGACGCAATGTCTTCACCTATTTGACAATAGACAAAGCTTTATTTGGCACAAACACATCACAAACATTGAAACAAAACACAAAATAAAATAAAAACAACAAAAACAGAAGCTTATAAAGAACAAAAATAAAAACAATAACAACACAATTCTTATATATAATAATGCCGTACATGAAAATAATAAATGTAATTTATATTTATGGTGTGATGCCAAAAAGGACTCAAACTCTGCATATGCTGTGGCAAGTACTACCATCAGCACTGATTTTCAGTGGAGCCCCTTGAAAAAGTCGAGGTGCGCTCGCGGGGTGATCCTGACATAAATAAATAAATGTGTGGTGTGAAATAAGTACATACATAATTAAAATAAAACAATTATAAATATATATTGAAACATAAAATAGTGACATAATGATATAATACAAATATTGAATAGATAGAATATATAATGCGAGTCATTGTGACTACAAATACATAAATATAGAAATTAAATTACTTAGAAGAAAGTGCTCAAATATGTTGGAACAATTTTATTTTAAAATAAATAACAATAGCAGGTTAAACCAACAAGAAGGTTTAAGGAACATAAAATAAAAACAATCGTGTTAACAAGATAAACAGTCGAACAACTTTGATCTGAATAATTTTGAATTTTGATAACGAACAGTTAAATCATTATTTTCTCTAATTCAGTGTATTCTGTCTATTCAGTTTAAAAAGTAATATGTGCTCGTGATACATTGAATGAATCAAGTTGAAAACTTACGAACCTTTTCAGTCCGCCACTGTACACGGAAAAATACTCGCCGTAATAATAAGCTTGCAAGGCGAGGTGGTTCAGGGGACCTCACTTCAACCAGTGCTCGAAACGTTCGTAAAAAAAAGTTCATACTGTCCTTGGTAGTTCTGTAATGGAAAATATGATGAAAGATCCTGTTTTTTGATATATCGAGTTAACGTATATGAAGTATAGGGCCCACTCGTTGTTAGGAAAGGAAGACACCAAAGTTTATGCTGTCAAATCAACTATAATTGTTTAAAAATAAAAATATCCATTGACATTCTTTACGTATCGATTACAAATTAACTTACTTCTATAGAAACCAGATAACTACACGAATGTTTGTCCTGAATGGGAATCGAATCCACAACCATGGCTTTGCATCCAGGGTATCTAATCTCCACGCTATTGCATTTTCAGAAATCCCACGATATGATTGAAAAAAAATTTAATTAAATCCCCGGAAGAACAGAATAACACAGAATTAGAATTTAATTATGTATTTTGATTTATGAAATAGCCAACAAAATATTAAGCTTAAATTACATAAGGATATAATTTGAATGGCAATTTCCAAATGATCCAGGCAAGTGGCTTGGAAGTGTATTTGACTTGAGTACGCCGGATAAATATGAGCCATCGGATGTCTGTAGGCGTCACCTTGACCTTAGGGGAGTGGAGCCCTTAAGAATATACCTACTTGTGAATAACAGTGACGTTTATTTGTGTAAATAAAATATATACTTATATATATATATTTGCAATAAGGGTCACTTTACGAGCAAGTGTGTTGAAAAATCTTTTTTTCAACGTATTTTTTTGTAAATAAAATATATACTTATATATATATATTTGCAATAAGGGTCACTTTACGAGCAAGTGTGTTGAAAAATCTTTTTTTCAACGTATTTTTTTTTTCGTAAAGTGTAAGTGTATTGCCCGGTTTTTAGAATCTTAATGCAGCTTATTACGCAACAGTGCTTTTTAGTATACATTACCGCACTAGTTTTTTATGATATTAAACCGATTATTTTAAGTTTGTATCTCACTGTAAGTTATGTGTGTGTAGACGAAGAGTTTTTAAGTTAAACGGGTAAAAAAGTTTGACAGACTATCGCTGTCAAAAAAAAAACTTGCGCGCCATATTTATTTTGTTAACGTTCTCATTGTGTGGTTGATTATTATCAAAAAATCTACTTAAAAAAATACAAGTCTGTTTTTTTCCTCGCAAGTGTGTTGAAATACGTCGTATGACACGCGTGTGCATTGATCCGAATGTGCCAACTTTGTACACATATATCATATTATACTATTATCCCGATAATGCAGGTGAAACCATACCATAAAGTGACTTCAAAGTGCCCAAGCTAGAATAAAGATAAGCCACTTTAATCGGGTTCATACTAGTTCTGTGATTCACAAGTACATTACAATCAGCTTAGTGGTGGATTTGCAATTACAGAACCTATTGCAAAGTTCCAAACTACTCTAGTTTCACTTGCATTCCATGAAGCTGCCTTACAGTGGAACTGCTAAATACTGTTTACGCTAAATGACAAAGTTATTTTCACCGCAAATTAATTCCGAGAAGGCAACAGACGAGGGAGATAAATCCACAGGGGGAGCTGTATGTGAATTAGACTTATGTTTCATTGCAATGATACCAATATTATAAAGCTGAAGAGTTTGTTTGTTTGAACGCGCTAATCTCAGCAACTACTGGTTCAAATTGAAAAAATCTTTTTGTGTTGGATAGTCCATTTATCGAGGAATGCTTTAGGCTATAACATCACGCTGCTACTAATAGGACCGAAGCATCAGTGAACAATGTTGCAAAAACGGGGAAAATTATTCATATAGGGTAGGGTAGGGTGGGGTATCATCACAGGGTAGGGTAGCACCACGCGAACGAAGTCGCTCCGGTCAGCAAGTTTGAATATAAAAGTTCCGAAAAATAATACCGTTTCGTAGAAATAAGGCATTATTCTTCAACTTTTGTTAGCACGACATCGTGCCCGAGGGAAAATGAAATATTTATTGGGTCATCTTGACCCGCCTTGTCGCGACTCTTTTCCTGTAAGATAGCACCTCAGGGATGCGGATAGTCTCCAAAATGTGTCACAGACAGACAAAAGGTCAGCCCGTGTGAATAGTTAATATATAACGGTAGGTATACGGTCTTTGAAGAGATAATCTATATACCTATTTGTGAAAAAGGTAAGCTATTAATGATGGTTTAAAATCGTACACTAGTTGTTTTACAGTCAGACAAAATGTCGACATTGATTGCTTGTCATTTGTTATTAACTGACTTCAAAAAAAGGAGGAGGTTCTCAATTCGGTTGTATATTTTTTTTATGTTTGTTACCACATAACTCCGTCATTTATTAACCGATTTGGAAAATTCTTTTTTTGTCTAGTAAGGTACACTTCCCGTTTGGTCCCATTGTCATCAGATCAGGATTTGATTACTTATTAGTGTAGTTTGAAGTCGGTTTAAGTTTTTTGTAAAACAGTCCTATTATAGTCATTCAAACTATTTACGTGCATTTAGACCGTACCCGTGCTCACGGACCGTACTCTAGTACAGTCGATCTATTATATTCTAACTCTATGATTATAACCATCGTCATCATGAGGTGAAGATAGGCCATCAGACCCCATAAGAACATAAGTTCCTCTAATATAGATTACCTATTTTATAGATTTGAGAGAGGTAGAGCATAGCGTTTATTCGCTCAAAGAGCCGCTCGACTGGGGAAGTACCTCTACCTTACAGAATACCCCAGTCAAGTAACTTTATGTTGTGTAAAGTTGTGTTCCTGCGCGTGAGTAAGGTCGCCAGAGCTCATAGGGGAGGGGGGAAAGGTCGGTAACGCGTGAGCGATGCTTCGTGTGTTGCAAGCGTCGATATGGCTACGGTAACCGGTTACCATCAATCTCATCATCCGGCGGGCCGTATGCTTGTTTACCGACTTAGTCGTATAAAAAAAAAAAACCTAAACGATCCTAAGTCATCCAGTGATAAATCAATTTCAATTCCAAATCTGAGTCCGAAAATTATGGTTGTTCTTGTTGTCATGTCAACAAGCAAAAAGATAGTTGGTTAGTATAACTACACTTACATAAAATAAAAGCGTCATAAAACTCAATTCTCGTAACTTTTCCACTAAAACTACTTCTGGCCATAGATATATAAAAAGTTAGATTACCTACGCTTGGTGAGGACAGAAAATGAAGCCATTTGAAGGAATTTGTTCTAGACAGATACTAGCAGTAAGTAGATGCACATTGTCTAAAGTATTATATGTTATTATTATTCACAATTACAGCTGAGTTAGCGTTTTGCTACTAAAGTTAGAGCTGTTTGTTTCTTTTATTTTATGTTAGAATGTTGACAGGAAGGCATACGAAAATAATTAAAACAATATTTGTCTTTTTACTTGTATATTAACTTCCTCAATCGTTTTAGATAATTGTAACCCAAAAAATAAGCAACAAATGTAAACAACTATGCAGAAATTCGTAAACAACTTCAGAGATAACAGTTCTGATATCACGATTGTCAGTTTCTATTACAAAAAATTATCTTACTGCGGATCAAATTCTAGACACGACGGCCGCGCTGTATCTTTACTTTAATATCAATGGGCGCGGCATAACGCGGGCTTAAGCACGAAGTACTTCGATGGTGTGGGACGAGCCTAATTAGCAAGGGTCGCCCAAAGTACATCCAGGAGGATTACCTAATAATTGACTGTCATATCGTGGCCTAGTGGGCGGTTAGTGGGAAAATGTCTACTGAATTTGTGTGAACAGGCATTTTCGGAGGTAGGCATTATAATCAAATCAGCCAGGTTGGCAAAGAAAAGAATGGCACTAAGTCCTTTTAAAATGAGGTTGGAGATACTTTGAACCTCGTTGAACCAAAATTACCTAACAAAATTTGTAAAATTATGTTTTTCGCAATACTTTAACTTGACAAAGTTGACTAGTAGGTAGTAGCAATGCTCAGCTTTGTCTAAACGTTACTCATTGTGCATTCGGAGCGGAGCACTCAGTGTGATTGTTTGGAAAATTGTACCATCCTGTACAATGTGTAGGTATTTCACGGCTCCTAAGTTTATTTTTAGTTTTATGGCGTAGTATTGATAATAAGTGACGTACTCAGTGTAATGATTAATTATATCTATGGTCCCTTTCGGTAGCTTTTCAATAAACAAAGAAGATCTGTGGGTACGGCAGTATAAAAATTAAGCTTTTAAAACATTTTTTTTTAAATAAGGTAACATTTTCGAAAATCATTTTTTTGATTGCATACTTGAAATTACAAGAAGAAAGCATGTAAAACGAGTTAGTATAATCGACTATTAAAACTAAAAAATATGTTATGGTATGAAATATTAATTAGCAGTTTAATTATCGTGTCACACCTGATATCAAAACAACACGAAAGGAATTATTTTTTTATGAAAAGGCGAAATAATCCTAATAAAATTGTAATATGACACTGCGTAGGTTTTGCGTAATATAAAAAATAAATATTAAAAACAGCCAGGGGCTAACGATGTTTGAACAAGCAGAAGGGCCAAGCTAAACGTTTGCGCAATACGCCAGTTTTTTGTTCCAATTTTAAATGTTATTTAGGTAGGGTCAAGGGCGATTATTGATTATACCCTACAAGATATTGCACCCACGGTGTAATATTGTTATGGTATCGATACATTGACGTCACCACACTATTATTGTACGTAGTTCGCCTTAAAGTTATATCAAGTTTATTCATCTTTAATCACACAATGAGAACGTTAACAAATTTGGCGCGCAGCTTATTTTTTTTTATTGAGAGCTATGCGCTGTTCGTAGAAAATAACAATTTCTGGTGTTGATTTTACAGCCATGCGCTGTTAAACTGCTTTACCCGATTAAATTAAGAATGCTTTTGAAGTAATGTTAACTAATAATCATGTTTCAAAAACTTTAACTTCGGAGTGTCAATTACCGAATTCCCACAAGTTTTGATTAAGTATTGGACTCCCCGAATCAAATATAACATTTGTTATCAAGAACAAAAGGTCTAATTTAGCAAGACAGAATTCGATGAAATCGAATTATCCTATCAAGAAGATATACCTACCCTTGATAACCTTTTGTTATAAACCCAGGGGTGAAGCTGTTATCTTGCTTATTTTATTTGAACATTCCATTTTTCATTTCATATTATAATACTTTTGTTTTTTGACAAATGACACCAACCAATGACAAACATAAGTCATGACATTTAAGCATATTTAGAATAGAAAGTCGTGTTAGTTATACTACTACTACTTACCTCAAGGACAGCTGAACCGATTTGGCTGCAAAATGGTCACATATTTGTCGAATTTTATGAGTTTAAAAAACTATTATTATTACTTTATTTTGGAAGTACCTCCACCTTACAGAATACCGCAGCCAAATAACTTTATGTTGTGTAAAGTTGTGTTTCTGCGCGTGAGTAAGGTCGCCAGAGCTTATAGGCGAGGGGGGAAAGGTCGGTAACGCGTGAGCGATGCTTCGTGTGTAGCAAGCGTCCTTGTTTACCGACTAAGTTGTATAAAAAAAAACTATCTAAAAAAAAGTTTGAATAAAGATAGAAACCTCAGCGCGTATGTTAACCTCTTGTCCAGGTTGCCTATTTATGTAGTAGTATTTATGTACACCCTGCTGACTTTTAATTTACTTTTCAAATATTTCGGGGTGATGAGTAAAACTGTTTTATGAATATTCTCAAACATGTGAATTGGACTGCGTAATATTTGTAATAAAACATAGTTTTTTTTTTTTTTTTTTTTATACCACTCACGTGGCAAACAAGCATACGGCCCGCCTGATGGTAAGCGGTCACCGTAGCCTATGGACGCTTGCAACACCAGGGGTATCACGCGCGCGTTGCCGACCCTGCAGAAATCTCTTCACACCCCTTTTGAAGAACCCCATGCTGTACTCCATTGGGAAAACCACGGCGGGGAGCTCATTCCACAGTCTGAGCGTCCGCGGAAGGAAGCTCCTTTGAGCCCGCACAGTACGAAACAATTCAGGTTTCAATATGTGAGGATGGACTCCCCGTCGATGGCGAGAGTTGCGATGGTAGAAAGTAGCCGTGGGCATCATCATAGATCTCGCTAAAGAGTTCACAATAGGGAGTGCATCCAGAGAAGTTACATAAAACAGGCCCCAGATTTTATTTGTTACATGCTTGTATTTAACAAATCTATATGGGCACCCTAACTCTTCAGTACCGCCTTAATTCATATTAGGCTGAATAATGTATTTCTATAGAACCTTTGTACCATTTTGCTTCAGATTCATTGCTCAAGCCACTTTCAAGGTCTCTTTACATGCGAACATGATTTCAGCTAAAAAAGGATTTTATGAAATCGAACAACACGTTACTTTTCCAAACAAATCCCTTTTATCTAAATTGAATATTTTCACCTCGGCTCCTTTGTATATCGGTTTGATACGAAAATACATGTATTATGTTATGTTCTTAATAAGGACAGCCTATTGTGGTATATAAGTACCTGTGTTACAAACAATATACGACGATGACTGGCTCTGTTGGAATTACAATGAATATAATACTAGAAGCGCTCGTGGTGTAGCATGATTAGCCGTTCTTAATCGATCGGCAAAGTTAAGCTACGTCTTTCGTGGTCGGTACCTGGCGGGCTATTGCGTATCTTTGGTGGTAATCGTAACGAATCTCATTAATTATTTCATCCACAGACGTGCACGCGGTATGACGCGACGATGACCATTCGTGGGCTCTGATTGGATGAAATTCATTAATGGTGTTCGTTACGATTACCACTAAAGTTACGCGGTAGAGCCCCAGAATAGTGACATCCTATTAAGCAGATTGCAGCCTGGAAACCCTACTTATACTTATTGAACTCGAACCCTGTTCTATCTTACTATACTATTTACTTTGTACCTTCTGGTAACCCTAAACCAACGTTACAATGGCACAATGTTACAATTAATTATCTCTAATCTTGTATAATTCAAGTTTTTCAGTAAAACATCAAATACATTCTTCAAAAGACAAAAATAAAGCAATCTCCATGCAATTACTGTAGCAGTGCCCGCAGTTTGTCGACACGCCCAACAAAGCAATAAAATTGGCAACTTATTACTTTGTGTAGCAAAACAGCTCTGGAGCCATTATTGCAACATTCTACTCACATAATTCATGCTAGTACATTGCAATTTCATATGGTGGAAGCTTACTGCCAGGGTAAAAATACTTTTAAAGCGGCATCAATATCTATTCTTCTTCTTATTTTTATGTTTGGCAATCAAGCCCAAAATAGGGCTCATTGCTGCCAGTGTCGAGTTATATTATAGTTTCCAGTCACAGTAAATCACTTTCACTTCACATTATAGACCTCAGTCAGTCACCATCTATAAAAGGCATGTTTTACTACAATGGTGGTCATTGTACTGGTGCACATGGATGATCTTTATTGGGTAAAATACCTCCAAAAATACACAGTAAAACTCAAAATACACAAATTTATGCAAATAAAAATAAAAAACGCAACATCACTCTGCAAGTTCCCGCCAAAAAGTTCCCAATATCTATTCATTCGTTCGCATGATTTAATGCCTGACATTCGTATATATGACAGAAGTGAGGATTCTATGAAGCAAACCAATAACAACTTAAAATAATCTATAGTTGTTGGACTGTCTTAGCGTAGCGTTATATTCTCTTTGATAGAGTCTATTGACAGCCGTCAACAACGAAAAATTTTCCTGTCAATTTTTTACATAATTAATTTCTATTACCACCTTTATTTCATGTTTTTCTGTATCATATCTAAATTAATTGTGTAAATAAATACAAATAAAAATGAATACCCAAACCCAAAATTCGACCAGTCAAAGTGAAACCTCATCGAATACCGTGCAGTGTCCTCATTGTCCTAAAATCTTTAAAGTAAATGGAATACAACGGCATATACGTGCCGCCCATAATGAAAAGCCACCTCCAGCGATTACCCAGACCATACCCACAATGTTTCTAGAAGATGCTTTTGGATCCCCGTTTTTTAATGGAATAGGATCGAAGACAGACATATGGCAAAAACGATGGGAAAAAGTGTGCACTCTTCATGGGAAACTTTATGACCTTCCCTCCAACACTGTAAGTAGAAGATTTATTCACAAATTAGCCGAAGAAATACAACATCTTGTTAAATCAGAGTATCCTTCTGAACGCATTTTGATTTACGTTGCCGTCTTGTTACAAAGAGAAAAGAATATTAAACAAGCAAAAGATATAACAAGATTACTTGACCGACGCCAAAATTTATGGGCTGAAGAAAATTTTTATATACTAATAACAGAGGCTATGAAAGCAGACCACTCGCTCCACAACTCCTACAACAGAAAATATAATGTTAATAATGACTATGTCACAAAAAAATTCACGCGTCTCATACATCGAGGAAAAACACGCGAAGCCCTAAATTGGTTATTGACAAAAGATACAAGCAAAATCCTTAAACCTGAAGACGAAATTGACGTAACGGGGAAAACGGTCATGGATATATTGCATGAGAAGCACCCTCCTGGATTTAATCCTGATTCAAGACTATTTACACTACCTGACGGCCTCACCGAATTGACTCCATTACTAGAAGTAGACATAACTAGCGAACATGTGGAATCAGTTGCGAGAAAATTGCATGGTGGTGGAGGCCCAACAGGCACCACATCAGAAAATTGGAAAGATTACTTGTTACGATTTGGAGAAGCAAGCCTGCATTTGAGGATTGCAGTAGCACAATTAACAATGCATTTAAATAACAATATTGTACCATGGACCCAAATTCAAGCCCTTATGTCAAGTCGACTCATAGCCTTAGACAAATGCCCAGGTGTGAGACCGATTGGCATTGGCGAATGCCTACGCAGGATCTTATCCAAATGTATGATTTTAGTCACCGGGTCTGAGGTCACCGAAGCATGTGCTCAATCGCAACTTTGTAGTGGACTAAGCTGCAGTATCGAAGGTGCTATACACGCAATGAATGAACTTTTCCAAAAAGAATGCCAACCAGGCTCTAACTGGGGAATGCTACTCGTCGATGCAAATAATGCCTTTAATTCTATGAATAGACAGTTAGCTCTCTGGCAAGCAAGAATATATTGACCACATTGCGCTCGTTTCTTATACAACACATACAATGGTCACGCAGAACTTGTAATACGTGATTCCGATATGAGATTATACAGCAAAGAGGGAGTAACCCAAGGAGATCCACTTGCCATGCCGTTGTACGCCCTTGCAACACTACCCATAATAAATAAACTAAAAAAAGAACAAGCAACTACCCAATGCTGGTATGCTGATGACTCTTCCGCCCAAGGCAAACTAAAAAACCTACGTCATTGGTGGGATACAATGAGTAAAATAGGCCCAGAATATGGTTACCTTCCTCAAGACAAAAAATCATATCTAATAATTTCCGAGAACGACAAGCAAACAGCTCAACAGATTTTCAAGGGGATTAACGTAAACATCATAACTGGATCACGCTTCCTTGGTAGTTATATTGGCGAAGGAAAAGAACACTTTGTAAACAAGAAAATTAAAAACTGGCAATCTACAATAGAAAAACTTTCACTTATCTGTAGACTCACCCCAAGCCGCTTACACTGCCCTCACCAAAGCAGTTCAATTTCAATGGTCATTCCTTTTAAGAGTTTTAGATGATGTAAACCAATTCTTCGAACCACTAACAAACACACTGCGTACCAATTTTTTACCCACTTTACTAGGAGGGGATATCTCACCCTTAGAAGTGGACTTATTCTCTCTACCCGTTCACAAAGGTGGTCTAGCAATCTCCGCTCTATCAAAAATTACAAATATAAACTATGAATGTTCAAAAAAAGGTTGTGCAGTCCTCTCAAATGCTTTAATCGAAAATACACATATGGACCTCTATCAACATCATAAATCTCTCAAAGATGCACAGAAAGAAAGCCGCAAAGAAAAAGACTCTCTCAATGACGAACTCTTGGATACCGTCTTGGTCAAACTCTCTCCTATCAAGAGAAGAGCGATTGAACGATCAATTTCGACAAAAATGAAAACTAAATCCTCCAATTGGCTATCTATCATACCGACAAAAAAAGACCATTCCGATCTGTCCCCGTTTGAGTTCAGAGACGCACTTGCATTACGTTACCACAGATTACCAGTCTCTATGCCAAAATCATGTGATGGCTGCGGCTGTGATGAATTCAATGTTGATCATGCTCTATGTTGTAAAAAGGGTGGTCTAATAACACGTCGTCATAATGAAATTAGAGATTTATTCTGTGACCTATGTCAACATGCATGGGGTAACGTAGTCAAAGAACCCATAATCTCTGAAGGAGACTGCGGACTACGTGGAGACCTTTCTTGCCGTGGCGTTTGGGATGCACAGAGGGAGGCGTTATTTGATATCCGTGTCGTAGACACTGACGCTCCTTCTTATATTTCACGTCCTGTCGCCTCTGTATTAAAATCCGCTGATGACGAAAAAATAAGAAAATATTCAAGCGCTTGCGAATTGCGACATGCAACATTCACCCCTCTTGTCACATCCGTTGACGGAGTTTTCGCTCCACAAATGTCTACCTTCGTTAAACATCTTGGAGCCGCAATCTCTGACCGCTGGAACAGGTCATTTAGCGTAGTGATGGGTTGGCTAAGATCAAAAATAATAATCTCTATAATCCGTGCCACTAGTATGTGTATTCGCGGCACGAGACATAGATTTAAGCCAATAGCAGACTTATTTGGCTTCGGCGATGGAGCAGCCCTACCTAAACAAGACTGATGTTGATGCGGTCGACGAACCGATTTTATATAATATTTTTCTGTTACGGTATTCTTATTATAATGGCTACGTTTATTTAAAATTAAATTGAAATGTGTTTATAGAGTATCAGAAAAAAAAAAAAAAACTCTATTCTATATACATAGAACATCTTATGAACAGATTCTGTTTATCGAAAATAAATCTTATGTCATAGAGCCACGTTTCAACTTCAATCACGACTCAAGAGCTTTTATTAACGTTCTATGAAGACTTAAGTAAAAAAAAATACATAATATTTAAGTTCCGATATCACAAGTATATACGCTCTGTCAGGATCATGGATTATTTATGTTATTTCAGCTTAATTTATTTCGAAATAGTACATTATGATACTTGTGTGCAAAGTTGATAATTACACGCGAGGTGGTATTCAGCGCGTGAGCCGCAGGCGAGCCGAGAGTTTAATAACATCATACGACGTTTTTCAACACACTTGAGAGGAAAAAACAGAATTGTATTTTTTTTAATAGGTTTTTTGATAATAAGCAATGAGAACGTTAAGAAATATGGCACACAAGTTTTTTTTTGACAGCGAACCGCTGTCACACTGTTTAACCAGTTTAAATTAAGAATGCTTCGTCGAAACACAATTGCATTGAGGTACAAACTTAACATAATCGGGATTATACCTATCGGGATTATACGTGCCGTAATGTAAAGTAAAAAGCACTAGTGCGTAATAAGCTACATTAAGATACTAAAAACGGTGCAATAAATTTCACTTTACGAGCTAGTGTGTTGAAAACGATATTTACAATATATTCAGTCTATATTGCGCTCTTTACATAATACACATTATTATAATTGTAACTCCTAAAGGAGGTAAAAATGTGATAACAGCCAACCCATTATACAGGGTGGAGATTTCGAGATGGCATATTTTCGAAACCTATGTTGGTTTAGTCATGCTGAACAACTTTTACTGTGGGACCAACACTGAATTCTATTTTTTTTTAATTTTCATACATTATGATAGAGTAAGGTTGACATTTCGTAAGACAAGTAAAAAAAAAATTGAGGATTCACTAGTGCTCCCATAGTAAAAGTTGTACAGCATGACTAACCCAACATAAGTTTCGAAAATATGCCATCTCGAAATCTCCACCCAGTATAGGTAGAGCAGGTTAGTACCGTCCGTTAGTTCGTGATACTAGTAAAAGGCGGGCCGGGTTCATTATAAGTAGGAGAACGGGCCTTGTTCTACAAGTATGCACTATTAATGTCTGAGAATGAAATGATTCTGAAGTCTTTTCATTCGTCAAAATAAAATTAAAAAGTAATTTATTCAATTTAGGCCCTGATACGGCATTTATGAACTGAGTGCTCTCCAGCAAGAACCTCAGCTAGGCATTTTTGGTGTATAAATAAATATCCTGGGAAATAAATTCCTCACACACGGTCATCTGATCCCAAACTAGCAAAAGCAGAGCTTGTACTATGGAAACCAGATAACTGATATAATACATATACTTCTTTTTGTTTGTAAATACATACTTAATATACATAATTACAACCAGACTCAGGACATACAGACATGTTCATGCACACAAATGCATGTCCTGTGTGGGAATCGAACCCACGACCTGCGGCGCGATAGGATAGGCTTTCTTAACCAGAGTCTTAACCAACCACGCCAGCTGGCTCGTCGATATGGTTGGAAATTAATTTTATTCGACTACTATTTTACAATTTATATTTCCTAGGTTCCGCTCGGCGGATTTACGCACGTTTCCGTGGAATATTTGTTTTTCCAGGCTTAAAAGTATAATACATACAGAGGTATTAGGTACGACGATATGAAAATAAATGAAATCACAAATAGCCATAAATATGAACAACCTTTACTATGGGACCAACTTCGAAATCGCAAAATATCAACAGCTGTTCCATACAAAAGGTCAATGTCTCCTCTGCAAAATCTATGATAGAGCGGTTTTTGCGATCTTCCACCGTTCATGCGTTATTGAAATAATCAAACATTCAAATGTTCACAGTGAAATGGTTCACAGTTAATAATTAAAAAAAGCGTTTTTTTTTCATCTAATGTATTAAAGTCACGAAACGCAGATTTATCTAAAACTTATCTCGATCTTGAGTTTTCTCTTAGCTACGTTGCAATCTTTGGAGGGTCTTAAATGTCAAGATAGATTGCATTTTTTTTATACTACTTTTTCGCATACGGCCCGCCTAAGCTGTTAGGCGGTTATGGACGCTTGGGTATTATTCGCGCCACGGAAAAGAGTTTATATTTCTTTTCTTTGTGATTCGCGCGTTGCCGACCCTGCAGAAAACTCTCCACACCCTTTTTGAAGAACCCCATGCTGTACTCCATTGGGAAAACCACGGCGGGGAGCTCATTCCATAATCTGAGCGTCCGCGGAAGGAAGCTCCTTTGAGACCGCACAGTTCGAAATAATTCTGGTTTCAATATGTTGGGATGGTGGAAGGTAGCCGTGGGCATAATCTTAAACAATTCTACAGAACACTGTCCGCTGTACAAACGGTAGAACACACAGAAGGAGGCAAAGTCTCTCCTCAGACTGAAGGGCTCTAAACCGTTTGTAAGCTCGGCATCGTCGACAAGTCTAACGGCACGTCGCTGCCCGAGTCTCAAGGCCCAAGCTGGTATCCAGGTAACAGATGACAACAGTTACTCCATATGAGGCCCGGACTTGCGACTTATAAAGTTGCAGTATTTGCCCCGATGTGAAGTACTGCCTCGCATTGTTGAACACTCCGAGCTTCTTGGATGCCAGCTTAACCTTGTCTTCTAAACTCTGGACTACGTTGCTTATTCGTCGAGTGTAATATTATCTTAAAGATTCAAGCGAAGCGCAAATTACGTAGCATAAGGACGTTATTAGCACGTTTCTAGATAAGTAGAAACTTTCATAAATCACTGCTTGTAAGTGGTATAAGCACAGAAGGTTTTCTTAATTTATTAGAATGACGTTGAATGCACACAATAATACTCCCAACACAGTGGTCCTATAGCCTAAGATCCGGTTGCAAGATTACTACGTTCATATTTTTTGATAGGGGTCTATTTTTTCGTAATTGTAATTGTAATGGGGTAATGTACCTACTATTGACGGGGTGCCTATCAAAATTTTCCCGCTAGTATTTATTATCAAAGTCATATATAAATTGATTTTTCGAAAAATAATCATTAGTTCGTTTTATAGCAAATTCTAATCCACTTCAGAAACTAGAAAATGAAATCTTGAAAATGAATATGAATACGTCATGAACGTATGAATGTAAAAAAATAATATATGTTTACGCCTGGCTAAGAGGTTGCGGCCAAGTGCTCAACAGCCACCAAAACTTTTCTTATTCTTTACTTTGCCGGTAAGTGTATTATGAATTATTGAGTATCCGTCTAGCTGGCTGCAACTGGTTTCTGAAAATTATTCAGTATATTCCGACACATGAACTATTTCTCTTCTATGCTATGTGTCCTTACCACCGTCGGCCACATTATCATAGTAAGTAATAAAAAGAGTGATTCAATATTTTACTGAACATTGTACATATTTTATCAAAAAGCAAAGAGGAGTTAATATTATTATAGCCATAGATTATCTCAGACAATTTCAGAATTAGAGATACGATACAGGCTGAATTATGTACATCAGAGTGAATTTAAAAGTATGAGACTCTTCTGCACTTATTTAGTCTGTGTTCCTGTTCACTTCCAAGATACGCCATGCTTAATCTAATAGAGAATCTGCAAATTTAATAAAGTTAGTGTCAACACAAACAAGAGAATCATAACTTATTCACAGATATTGGACCTTTGTAGTCCCTTGGTGAGAACTTGGCATCAGCTAAATTTATCATAGCGACCTTGGATAAATATTTGGCTCGCAAAACTTCAAGATATAATACAATAATAACTGGAGATAAACTGGGTTCTGGTATTGTTAATACAAACATTGGTGCAAATATTAGTTAGGTGGGTGTCAAACTTTTGTCATTAATACTGAGCAATATTTGTGTGGTACTAGTAATGGTGTTTTGATTAACAAAAGGTTCAAGTTTACTGTGGTAACTAGATTAAGTTCTGTTGCTCTGAGAACTACGAACGAATCTACGAATGCAAAAGGAAAGATGATTTAATAATCATTGGGATAGCTACCAATACATTGTTTGTAAAGAATATTAACGCCCTTATTCATCATAAAGTTATCAAACGTTGATTAGCTAAAATTCCGAAGTCTTTATCTGACACGTGACATTTGGTGATCGAAAGAGTGAAACGGGGGATACTATTACACTGATTTAGTTAAAAAGCGATTATTAATAAGGGGGTAAGTGTTTATTATTATATTTAATTACCAGCCACGTGTAAATTATATATTTTTATCTACACTCATATCGTAAAGTTCTATTAAGAATTCAATAATAATAATTTAGTGACACAATTTATTCTTCATCGTTCTCTCGCTGAATTCAAAACATTGTCATAAGTTCCTACGTCGCTATTTAGTTAATTTCGTGTATGGTATAAAAATATTATTTCATAATTCTGAGTAAATTTATTTTTGATATCTTTTTTCTTTAATTCCATTTTAGGGTTCCGTAGCCAAATGGCAAAAAACTGAACCCTTATGGATTCGTCATGTCTGTCTGTCTGTATGTCTGTCCGTCCGTATGTCACAGCCACTTTTTTCCGAAACTATAAGAACCATACTGTTGAAACTTGGTAAGTAGATGTATTCTGTGAACAGCAAAAAATAGAAAAAAAAAACAATAGATTTTGGGGGTTCCCCATACTTATAACTAAAACTCAACATTTTTTCTTTAATAAAACCCATACGTGTGAGGTGTCTATGGATAGGTCTTCAAAAATGATATTGAGGTTTCTAATATCTTTTTTTTGTAAACTCAATAGTTTGTGTGTCCAAAGTGGTAAAATATGTGTGTAATCCCCCCTATAACTTCTAAAATAAGAGAATGATAAAACTAAAAAAAATATATGATGTACATTACCATGCAAACTTCCACCGAAAATTGGTTTGAACGAGATCTATTAAGTAGATTTTTTTAATACGTCATAAATTGAAATTCATATCAAATACTCAGGTCTATACTACCATTTACTTATATACCTACAGGTTTGTACGGAACCCTCGATGCGCGAGTCTGACTCGCACTTGCCCGGTTTTTTTTATTATTTGACTGCCTGTGGCATATGTAACTGTAACCTTCTAAGTACTCATAAAAAAATTGGATCACAATATATCATTTTATAATGACAGGAAGTATGTTCACTTTTTGTAACGACAGTAGAGTTTAAAAATATGTTTTAATTATATGTTTTGTTTGCATAAATTATAATGTACTTAGGTTTATTGCAATAAAAATACAAAGAATTATCAAAAGACATTTATTAATCGTTTCATTACAATAAATACACGCAATACATTTTTACAATTTTTGTTATTTTTTTAATAAATATTTTTATTTATATAATCTAGAATTTCATGCTTCCAGTGACTTAATATTTTAGACATCTACTATTTAGTAGTTCTTAGTTTAATTGTATTTATTTTCTATATGATAAATATTGTAATCACTTGAAGATATAGTATGTTTTTAATATGTGGAATGATATAGGACACCTAAATTCTAATTTTCATAATGTGATTTTACTAAACCTCGTTTTGACTAAAAAAACTATGTCTAGAATTACACACTTTCTTCTTCTAGATGTAAGTATACTTTTAATTAATTAAAAACATACAATAAAGTAGTCAAATCGAGGCTGCAAAAGCAGTATTCTTAGGCACTAAGTACACGATGTCTAATAGTTATTTTATTACAAAAATTATAAAAAGTCAAAATTCCTGACCGTTCAAAAAATCACTTCCTGAGATCAAATACATATAATACTATTACTGAACACCCAACCTAACTTTAGAAAAAAACAATACTAATGTCATATTTCCTTTCATAAAAGTAATTTATATTTTTTTCCTTACATAAAAAGTGTTTGGCTATTAAACCCAGATGGAAAAAAAAGTGTTTATGGATCAATCTTGTGGGCATTATCCCTTCGGAAAAATACATGCAGTAAACTCACGCGAGGATTCAAGGATTTGAATGTTTCCCAGGTAATAGTATAGTACTTTGTGGTGTTTGCATAGTACGTTATACAGATTGACCCAATAGTCGATGGGAAGTCCAAAGACACTACGAAAAATTAATTACCATGCTTTTCGTCAATTTTATTTTTCAAATGTATTTGCTTTTTCTTTTCGTTCAAATGCCAGTATTATAGACGTGAGGCTAATAGGGGCGGCGCAAGGCCAAGGTCTCCGGGAATTTATTGAGACATTTCGTTGCTATATTCATAAATATCCAAGCGACGTGAAATGTCTACCATTTATTTTGTGGAGATATGAATAGATATGCAACATTTTTACATTAAATGTATTTGATAATATGGGATTGTTTTTATACTCAACTTTGTTACTACTACTGTCTCTTTCTAACATAAAACATAAATAATTTGTACATCTTTTCACTATTTTTTGGTAGAAAGAGATATAATGTGTTTAAAATTAGTTTAGTGCGATTTGCAACAAATTCAGCACCAATACCGATTTAATAAGATAGTAAATGGAAGGTACACCCAAATGAAAGTGTTATGTTAATAAATCCTAGTAGTTTTCAAAACTGGTATGAGATTTAGAGTCTTTTTTTCTACACAGACTTTATTTCTATGATCATGATAAAATTTTGTATAAATTATAACTATTAAAAATTTTTTTCAAAATTCTATTTTGACTACAACTATGAAGTATATTACCACTTTTAGTGATTTAATAATTATATAGGTTACAAAGAACTATGATGGTTCACTAAATTAGCTCTAATTACTAAGGGATAGGATATATAATTGATATACAGCTAGGATTCATAAAGTATTGATATTTTTGAACTATAAAAAATAACTACAGATATAATCTATGTTCCCAAACCAGTTGTCTATAAATTTTTAGTCAGAATTCATAACTCTAAGAAATTCACAAGAATGTATAGTAAATTCTATGTACAGTAGTCTAATACGGTATTTAGTAGCCTGTTTCGTGCTCCACTATAATCTTAACATCTATAAAAGAGAATTCAATTCTATACGCATTGCTGTTTTTTACATATTTTATAATATATTTTTATACAAAAATAATAAAAGCACCGTTTTAAATAAATCCCTGATTGTTTTGGTTCGTAAGCAGTTTGATTAAGTGTATAAGGAATAAAGATGTTTTAAAAATACTATAAAAGCTTTTTGATCCGAAAATTGGTCTACAAGTGGGACGATCAATATACATTAGGACGATTTATTATATCGAAACTATTATTTTTTTCTATAAAAGTTTTAAGGTTTTTTATAACCACGCCCTATCGTTGGTTCGAGGGGTGAAATTTTCATGCTATTTTAATTCATAAGATTTTCAATCGAACATTTTATTAATGCCTAAATGGAGATCTTTCGTAGCTTTCGCTCTAAATCGTTATTACTAATCATATTTTTTAAATTACTAATTAAATAATGTAGTGGATTGTATAATACTGCTGCAACTATTCTTATATTTAAATTTTTAAATAAAAGTAAAATTATATTGAACACAATTATTATTTAGGTTTTTATAAATACAACAAATATAAAAAGATAAATACATAATATATTTATTTATACATCAGATAAGCTTGCTGTATTGACAGAGTGTATTCTAAAAGCACATCAAAATACATTGTCTTAATTTAAATATTTTTTTATTATCTTTTTTATAAAAATATTTTTATAACATTCCACAAAAGTTCTTATTAAAGCCTGTTCCATGCAGTTTTGTGTTTTTAGGACTTGGTGTTTGAAATATCAATATCATTTTATTTAGTTGAAAAAATAATTACTCATACGATTGTTTTAATGGAAATATATTTGTATAATATTAATTAAAACAATATTTATAAAGCAATATTTGCCTTTTTTTATCAGTGCTTGCTTAGTCCCAAACTAATCTGATAATTGATATTTTTAAGGTCTTCAAGTTAATAAATATTTAGATATTAATATTCCAACTACACCAAATCCAATCTCACTTACACAATAATATATTATCTGACGACACATAAATATATTTTGAAAAATATTTCAGTTAGGTGCATATTTGTTTTTATACAAAATTATATAGTGTTCCGTAAGTATACATTCGATTATATTATCTAGATTAATAAATATGTATATTAGATATGTGGGTATACTAATTTACTTTTAAATTGATTATAATTTTAAAATTCCACGACTCATGCAAATTAACCTGATAAAAATAATCAAAAACAAATATAATTATAATTTGTATAAAAAATACGGTCTTGTTTACTCAAAAGTTAATTCATATTATAACAAAATATTTGGTTACAAATAAATAAAAATAATAAAATTAAAATTAAACGATGACAAATTTTTGTATATTTTATATAGAAATTGGAAACTACCAGTAATTTATATAAATCTTAATAATATTAAAATATCTAATAAATAGCTCACTAGCTAATATCTAATGAATATTCGTTGTATTTTTTTTACAAAAAAAAACTATCAATCAAAATATAATACAATTGTGATATAGACATTACGGACATTTATTTAATCTACTATCACATATACATAAATACTTCCTAGAACTTCGAACTTAATTGTTTTTATACACAAAATTAAAAGCTTTAATTTTGAGCACGGAGAAGTTTCGAAAAGCACTAACAGTTAAGCAACGTCAAATCCCTCCTAAACATATTAAAAACCAAAATATTATTAAATCTGAATAATTCATAAACAGAATTATACAACCAATGATTGAAATTGACATCCAGAGATCATAATTATATTCAAATAATTTTATTTTATATTTCGTATAGACATTTGATTTTCCCATTCACACATTTAGTTCTTTTGTTGATAAAAGATTATTCGATTCTCTCAATCGTGTTACTTTTGATACAATCTATCCTTGAATACATACTTAATGACTGCACATTTACTCTTTCCAGTACCTCTCCCCTCTAGTCTTAGTACCAAGATGAAGTTTTACGGCAAAAGTGACTCTATATAAAACACGCAAAATACAAAATTAATCAAAACACCAAACCTAGTCAAAAGTAGTAGATTTTATCTGTTGCTTCAAAGTGTACATGCTTTTTGCCGTGCGGTGGCAGCACGACCAACAACCATCAGGCCGGATTTCCCTTCTTACCGTGTCTCACTTTCACCAGGTCTCTAGTTTTCACTACAACACTCTCTCTCATAGTTTGTGTCGGACTGTCTTTAACACTTTTTGGACGTACGTCATCGTTATCGGTGGGCTCATTAATTTCGGGGATAGGATTTTTAGGTTTGAGGGCTTCAGCTTCTCTGTCTGCTTGTGTGAGTACTTCTTGTACGTGGATAGTTAGCTCTGGTCTGACGACTTGTGTGAAGGGTAGGAGGGCTCCGGCGACGTCCATCGTGTTGTTAATATTCCTGTGCCATAGCTCAAGCACGACGCTGCGCCGTTGCTACTTGTAGCGAGGTGGTCCCAGCCATCCGCAGCCGAACACCTGGATGTGCGGAGAAAGTAAATAACTCTACTGATATGCATGAGGACATAAGAAAGCTTTCTATAGGGCAGTTCATATTATTAACTTGAATTCTCCTAAATTCTGCTCTCCACCAAACACGGTAGATACTGCACTTTCCTCATTCTACTCTAAGGTCTACAATCATACATTACCTGGCATACAACAAGCGCTAAGAGTAGTAGTAGTAGAAGTCCTATGACTCCCCACACTACTCCCAGCTGCGTTAATGCAAACACGTAGAGAGTCTTGTGGCACCACTGGTTTGGTTCAAACAATGTCGGAGCGTAATCTGGCCACATTATCTCTAGAGTCCAGTAGTTGCCACACGCGAACCTGTTTGAAATAGTTTTATTACTATTACGTCACCAATAATATGATGTGACGATGAAGTATTGATGATGATAATAAGGGTTATTTTTCTCGAATCTTCTGTGGAGATCCCATCTCTAACCCTAATAGCCTTAACTCTCCTGCAGCAGTAAAAAATACCTCAATACGTATAGTACCTATAATTCAAAGTGATTAACTGTCGGAAGCTAAATGATCGATTGTTAACTTTATTCCTCTGGCGATGCTCCAAGCTTAAATCATTTCAGTATTAAATCATGATTAATTGTAATGATCGATCTATGATAGAAATTTTCATGTAAAAATCGTTTAGATTTCCAGAATTGGGGTTGATTTATTGTTAGCTTAGATTTTTCGATAGCTAGCATCAACAGGCTTTTTAAATCATCATAATCATCCACCAATATCTTATTTAATCTTATCACAGACGTTAAAGTACTAACAATTCATTCAGATTCTAAATGTTGGGTTTCCACTAAGATCTTTCTTGAGGCCTGTATTCTATTCAATATATACTGATGTTTTAGCAAAAAAGAAAACTATGGATTACGAATAGATACATAAGTTATGGGCCTCTCCTGGGGCGTTAATTTAATAAATGGCATTGACCTTGATACACACTAAGCTACCTTACTTACCATCCTATCAAAAACGCTGTCAGCGTATACCCAAGTATAACTTCGGGTACACTTGCTGAGGAGTTGGAGGTCCTGCTGGCGAGCTGTGCCCACAACAGCCAGCAAATGCCAGCACCACCAGCTGCACCTCCGACTACCATGTAGACGGGGATACGAGGTTCAGCTGGACAGTCGCGGATGTATTGTACACCTGGAGATTTCGAACATGTATAAATATTTCTTCAAGATTTTGGTGTGACAGATTTTTTATACAAATGTGTGTTTATAACATTATGTTTTGCGTAGAAATGATGCGAAGTAAAATTTTGTATATGAGATAAGCTTAATTCCACCACATCTCACCATGGTAAATAATTGAGCAAGTGGGTCACTAAGTGCATCTGCTGAAACATAAGTTCTCCTATTAAAATATGATTTTGATTTTATTTCTCGTTCATTGGCATATTTATACGAGAAAATAATATATGGTACGTGTGCCAATTCAAATGTTGAATTGATCAGCATGGGTTAAATATCCATGTTAATTAATACCTTTGGGTACATTTCCGAATCTAAAGTGCTCTTGATCAACAAAGCAACAAATCATCAGATCCCAACGCGTCTCTAAACAGAAATCTAACCTCTGGCAGGTGAGTGACCTCGCGTGCAACGTCCAATTACCTAGCATCCAATAATTAAAGCCACGTCCTGCAACCAATCCGTCTGTACTGAATTACCCTGTAGTCGATGGTCACAAAATAAATAGACATAGAAAGCTTAGGTATAATTGTTTCCGTTCTTTATATATTACAGCATCATACATATACATATTCATAAATGGTATTTTTCGAAATAACTACAAACTGTAATGGTACGTCCATTCTACGCGAACCGAGCACGAGCCGAGCCACGAACGAACAGAAATCGTTCGTTGCTTGTGATATCAAGTGTGGACGTTACAACGAGCCTACAACGAGCGTGATGCGCATTCCTGTGTTCGGGAACAAACTGACAATCGGGCGCGAGCCTAACACTTGTTCAATCCTCGCAAGACCGTCCACGCTACGCGAACGAATCCTGTTCATTCGTGGCTCGGCTCGTACTCGGTTCGCGCAACATGGACGCACCATAAAATGTTTTTCAACAACAAAACAAACAAAACAACAAAAAAAAGACAACTTCAAACTGCCACTGATAACCTTGCCTACTTGCAATATATTTCAGCAAATGTTAAAGTTCACTCTCTGTGTGTATCTATTTTGTGCGGTGGATTTACTGATTCGGAGCGCGTCGATCAACGGTTGCGTGATTGTCAATATTTGTTTGTAGTACAGGCAGCGACAACATCGACCTTTAGAACTATAGAACAAACAAGATAATCTATGTTTATATTTAGTTTACTTGTGTAACCATAGATCAGACTTGTATTCTGTTTGTTTAGAGATAATTTATGCAGTAAGTTGACTAACATTATGATTTAGATTAATTTTGTTAGGTAATGTTGTGGAGAACTATCGTCAGGATTCAGTTTAGTTCAGCAGTAAATAATAATATAAGTTCAAGAAGAAGAAAAGAGCAGCGAGTGTAAAAAATAATTTGTGAAATATTGAATGCCAATTTTCCTTATAAAATAAAATTACTAAGGAAAATTGTATTCAAAATATTCCTTTTTTTTTTTTTTAATCTATAATTATATGCTCAGACTGTCTGTGTATTGACTGTGGAATCCTTAATGAAGAAGAATCTACTACATTGCACCAACCATTGTTATAACTCATTAAATGAAACGGGAAAATTAATCCATACTATAATATAAAGGAGCCATTGCGAAAACTACAGGGAAGTGCGCAGAGAAAAATGGCGTGCTTATTCAAGACAATAAAATGTTGATATTTATGAAGTTTATATTCTCCGCTTGAATTCATTCGCTCTCACTTCATCGTAATTGTTCTACGTAGGTATTTTATTAAAAGGAGAGCTTTATATTATGTTCAGTGAATATTTATGTAGGACATTTGTTTAAGATGTAAGTAAGTTTAATTCTCTGTAAAACATACAAATATAAGTGGATCGTAGGTATATTATTACCGTTACCTAA
Source organism: Achlya flavicornis (assembly GCA_947623365.1). NCBI lineage: Eukaryota > Metazoa > Arthropoda > Insecta > Lepidoptera > Drepanidae > Achlya > Achlya flavicornis. The sequence continues at coordinate 15,122,811 of OX392478.1, forward strand.
TAACTAAGTAAACTGATAATAAATAATAATCTTTACTTCTATATACTACTGGAAAGTATTGCGTAAACCATAGATCGATCTCTATAGCTTAAACGAAATAAAAACCCATTGAATTATTACGCTATTCAATGTATAATTGGACTGTTTTACAAAAAACTTAAACCGACTTCAAAGTACACTAAGAAGTAATCAAATCCTGATCTGATGACAATGGGACCAAACGGGAAGTGTAGGGTCCAGACAAAAAAAGAATTTTCCAAATCTGTTCATAAATGACGGAGTAATGAAGTAACAAACATAAAAAAAAAAAAAAAGAACATACATCCTAATTGAGAACCTCCTCCTTTTTTTGAAGTCGGTTAAAAAACCGATCAAGAGTCTTAGTCTGACTTACGCAACGAGGGTTCCGAACTTTTTTTGACATAAGTATAATTTCTTAGTTTGGGCCATAACTGTAGAAAATAACCGGACCGCATAACTAAATATGTTTGTGAAGGAATTTAGGTGATTTCGAAAAAAACTGTGGTAGTTAGAAATGTCTATTTACTGTAATTATTTCAGAATCTTGGCTTTACGAACATCGGAGATAAGGAGATAATTTTTCATCATTATTCAAAAACTACGCAACAAAAAGGAAAATAAAATCCTGTTTTGGAATGTACAAATGAAGCCCTTTCATGTGATACCCAATTTAAACTTGTAGCCCCACTTTCACAGAAATTTCGGTTCCCCATTCGGCCCATTTTAAAAAGAAATAAAAAAAAAATGAATTTTTCATTTGCAATACGATTGGGAATGCAATATTTATAACCATTCAAAATTTCAAAAAATAGCATCAGTCGTTTCTGAAATATACCGCTGTGGCAGACGTACAGACAGACGGACGGCGTGGCACCATATAAGGGTTTCTTTTTGTTTCGGGACCCTAATTAATTAATCCTCACACATTGAAACCAGTATTGTTTCGAACTGTGCGGGCAACAGAGCTTCCTTCCGCGGACGCTCAGACTATGGAATGAGCTCCCCGCCATGATTTTCCCAATGGAGTACAGCATGGGGTTCCATGTGAAGTACTGCCTCGCATTGTTGAACACTCCGAGCTTCTTGGATGCCAGCTTAACCTTGTCTTCTAAACTCTGGACTACGTTGCTTATTCGTCGAGTGTAATATTATCTTAAAGATTCAAGCGAAGCGCAAATTACGTAGCATAAGGACGTTATTAGCACGTTTCTAGTTAAGTAGAAACTTTCATAAATCACTGCTTGTAAGTGGTATAAGCACAGAAGGTTTTCTTAATATTAGAATGACGTTGAATGCACACAATAATACTCCCAACACAGTGGTCCTATAGCCTAAGATCCGGTTGCAAGATTACTACGTTCATAGATTTTTTGGTCGGGGTCTATTTTTTCGTAATTGTAATTGTAATGGGGTAATGTACTATTGACGGGGTGCCTATCAAAATTTTCCCGCTAGTATTTATTATCAAAGTCATATATAAATTGATTTTTCGTAAAATAATCATTCATTCGTTTTAAATCAAATTCTAATCCACTTTTTATAATAATAATAATAATGGCTAAGAGGTTGCGGCCAAGTGCTCAACAGCCACCAAAACTTTTCTTATTCTTTACTTTGCCGGTAAGTGTATTATAAATTATTGAGTATCCGTCTAGCTGGCTGCAACTGGCAGCTGAAAATTATTCAGTATATTCCGACACATGAACTATTTCTCTTCTATGCTATGTGTCCTTACCACGGTCGCGTCGGCCACATTATTATTAACTTGAACGCATAATAAGTAATAAAAAGAGTGATTCAATATTTTACTGAACATAGTACATATTTTATCAAATAGCAAAGAGGAGTTATTATTATTATAGCCATAGATTATCTCAGACAATTTCAGAATTAGAGAAACGATACAGGCTGAATTATGTACATCAGAGTGAATTTAAAAATATGAGACTCTTCTGCACTTATTTAGTCTGTGTTCATGTTCACTTCCAAGATACGCCATGCTTAATCTAATAGAGAATCTGCAAATTTAATAAAGTTAGTGTCAACACAAACAAGAGAATCATAACTTATTCACAGATATTGGACCTTTGTAGTCCCTTGGTGAGAACTTGGCATCAGCTAAATTTATCATAGCGACCTTGGGTAAATATTTGGCTCGCAAAACTTCAAGATATAATACAATAATAACTGGAGATAAACTGGGTTCTGGTATTGTTAATACAAACATTGGTGCAAATATTAGTTAGGTGGGTGTCAAACTTTTGTCATTAATACTGAGCAATATTTGTGTGGTACTAGTAATGGTGTTTTGATTAACAAAAGGTTCAAGTTTACTGTGGTAACTAGATTAAGTTCTGTTGCTCTGAGAACTACGAACGAATCTACGAATGCAAAAGGAAAGATGATTTAATAATCATTGGGATAGCTACCAATACATTGTTTGTAAAGAATATTAACGCCCTTATTCATCATAAAGTTATCAAACGTTGATTAGCTAAAATTCCGAAGTCTTTATCTGACACGTGACATTTGGTGATCGAAAGAGTGAAACGGGGGATACTATTACACTGATTTAGTTAAAAAGCGATTATTAATAAGGGGGTAAGTGTTTATTATTATATTTAATTACCAGCCACGTGTAAATTATATATTTTTATCTACACTCATATCGTAAAGTTCTATTAAGAATTCAATAATAATAATTTAGTGACACAATTTATTCTTCATCGTTCTCTCGCTGAATTCAAAACATTGTCATAAGTTCCTACGTCGCTATTTAGTTAATTTCGTGTATGGTATAAAAATATTATTTCATAATTCTGAGTAAATTTATTTTTGATATCTTTTTTCTTTAATTCCATTTTAGGGTTCCGTAGCCAAATGGCAAAAAACTGAACCCTTATGGATTCGTCATGTCTGTCTGTCTGTATGTCTGTCCGTCCGTATGTCACAGCCACTTTTTTCCGAAACTATAAGAACCATACTGTTGAAACTTGGTAAGTAGATGTATTCTGTGAACAGCAAAAAATAGAAAAAAAAAACAATAGATTTTGGGGGTTCCCCATACTTATAACTAAAACTCAACATTTTTTCTTTAATAAAACCCATACGTGTGAGGTGTCTATGGATAGGTCTTCAAAAATGATATTGAGGTTTCTAATATCTTTTTTTTGTAAACTCAATAGTTTGTGTGTCCAAAGTGGTAAAATATGTGTGTAATCCCCCCTATAACTTCTAAAATAAGAGAATGATAAAACTAAAAAAAATATATGATGTACATTACCATGCAAACTTCCACCGAAAATTGGTTTGAACGAGATCTATTAAGTAGATTTTTTTAATACGTCATAAATTGAAATTCATATCAAATACTCAGGTCTATACTACCATTTACTTATATACCTACAGGTTTGTACGGAACCCTCGATGCGCGAGTCTGACTCGCACTTGCCCGGTTTTTTTTATTATTTGACTGCCTGTGGCATATGTAACTGTAACCTTCTAAGTACTCATAAAAAAATTGGATCACAATATATCATTTTATAATGACAGGAAGTATGTTCACTTTTTGTAACGACAGTAGAGTTTAAAAATATGTTTTAATTATATGTTTTGTTTGCATAAATTATAATGTACTTAGGTTTATTGCAATAAAAATACAAAGAATTATCAAAAGACATTTATTAATCGTTTCATTACAATAAATACACGCAATACATTTTTACAATTTTTGTTATTTTTTTAATAAATATTTTTATTTATATAATCTAGAATTTCATGCTTCCAGTGACTTAATATTTTAGACATCTACTATTTAGTAGTTCTTAGTTTAATTGTATTTATTTTCTATATGATAAATATTGTAATCACTTGAAGATATAGTATGTTTTTAATATGTGGAATGATATAGGACACCTAAATTCTAATTTTCATAATGTGATTTTACTAAACCTCGTTTTGACTAAAAAAACTATGTCTAGAATTACACACTTTCTTCTTCTAGATGTAAGTATACTTTTAATTAATTAAAAACATACAATAAAGTAGTCAAATCGAGGCTGCAAAAGCAGTATTCTTAGGCACTAAGTACACGATGTCTAATAGTTATTTTATTACAAAAATTATAAAAAGTCAAAATTCCTGACCGTTCAAAAAATCACTTCCTGAGATCAAATACATATAATACTATTACTGAACACCCAACCTAACTTTAGAAAAAAACAATACTAATGTCATATTTCCTTTCATAAAAGTAATTTATATTTTTTTCCTTACATAAAAAGTGTTTGGCTATTAAACCCAGATGGAAAAAAAAGTGTTTATGGATCAATCTTGTGGGCATTATCCCTTCGGAAAAATACATGCAGTAAACTCACGCGAGGATTCAAGGATTTGAATGTTTCCCAGGTAATAGTATAGTACTTTGTGGTGTTTGCATAGTACGTTATACAGATTGACCCAATAGTCGATCGGAAGTCCAAAGACACTACGAAAAATTAATTACCATGCTTTTCGTCAATTTTATTTTTCAAATGTATTTGCTTTTTCTTTTCGTTCAAATGCCAGTATTATAGACGTGAGGCTAATAGGGGCGGCGCAAGGCCAAGGTCTCCGGGAATTTATTGAGACATTTCGTTGCTATATTCATAAATATCCAAGCGACGTGAAATGTCTACCATTTATTTTGTGGAGATATGAATAGATATGCAACATTTTTACATTAAATGTATTTGATAATATGGGATTGTTTTTATACTCAACTTTGTTACTACTACTGTCTCTTTCTAACATAAAACATAAATAATTTGTACATCTTTTCACTATTTTTTGGTAGAAAGAGATATAATGTGTTTAAAATTAGTTTAGTGCGATTTGCAACAAATTCAGCACCAATACCGATTTAATAAGATAGTAAATGGAAGGTACACCCAAATGAAAGTGTTATGTTAATAAATCCTAGTAGTTTTCAAAACTGGTATGAGATTTAGAGTCTTTTTTTCTACACAGACTTTATTTCTATGATCATGATAAAATTTTGTATAAATTATAACTATTAAAATTTTTTTTCAAAATTCTATTTTGACTACAACTATGAAGTATATTACCACTTTTAGTGATTTAATAATTATATAGGTTACAAAGAACTATGATGGTTCACTAAATTAGCTCTAATTACTAAGGGATAGGATATATAATTGATATACAGCTAGGATTCATAAAGTATTGATATTTTTGAACTATAAAAAATAACTACAGATATAATCTATGTTCCCAAACCAGTTGTCTATAAATTTTTAGTCAGAATTCATAACTCTAAGAAATTCACAAGAATGTATAGTAAATTCTATGTACAGTAGTCTAATACGGTATTTAGTAGCCTGTTTCGTGCTCCACTATAATCTTAACATCTATAAAAGAGAATTCAATTCTATACGCATTGCTGTTTTTTACATATTTTATAATATATTTTTATACAAAAATAATAAAAGCACCGTTTTAAATAAATCCCTGATTGTTTTGGTTCGTAAGCAGTTTGATTAAGTGTATAAGGAATAAAGATGTTTTAAAAATACTATAAAAGCTTTTTGATCCGAAAATTGGTCTACAAGTGGGACGATCAATATACATTAGGACGATTTATTATATCGAAACTATTATTTTTTTCTATAAAAGTTTTAAGGTTTTTTATAACCACGCCCTATCGTTGGTTCGAGGGGTGAAATTTTCATGCTATTTTAATTCATAAGATTTTCAATCGAACATTTTATTAATGCCTAAATGGAGATCTTTCGTAGCTTTCGCTCTAAATCGTTATTACTAATCATATTTTTTAAATTACTAATTAAATAATGTAGTGGATTGTATAATACTGCTGCAACTATTCTTATATTTAAATTTTTAAATAAAAGTAAAATTATATTGAACACAATTATTATTTAGGTTTTTATAAATACAACAAATATAAAAAGATAAATACATAATATATTTATTTATACATCAGATAAGCTTGCTGTATTGACAGAGTGTATTCTAAAAGCACATCAAAATACATTGTCTTAATTTAAATATTTTTTTATTATCTTTTTTATAAAAATATTTTTATAACATTCCACAAAAGTTCTTATTAAAGCCTGTTCCATGCAGTTTTGTGTTTTTAGGACTTGGTGTTTGAAATATCAATATCATTTTATTTAGTTGAAAAAATAATTACTCATACGATTGTTTTAATGGAAATATATTTGTATAATATTAATTAAAACAATATTTATAAAGCAATATTTGCCTTTTTTTATCAGTGCTTGCTTAGTCCCAAACTAATCTGATAATTGATATTTTTAAGGTCTTCAAGTTAATAAATATTTAGATATTAATATTCCAACTACACCAAATCCAATCTCACTTACACAATAATATATTATCTGACGACACATAAATATATTTTGAAAAATATTTCAGTTAGGTGCATATTTGTTTTTATACAAAATTATATAGTGTTCCGTAAGTATACATTCGATTATATTATCTAGATTAATAAATATGTATATTAGATATGTGGGTATACTAATTTACTTTTAAATTGATTATAATTTTAAAATTCCACGACTCATGCAAATTAACCTGATAAAAATAATCAAAAACAAATATAATTATAATTTGTATAAAAAATACGGTCTTGTTTACTCAAAAGTTAATTCATATTATAACAAAATATTTGGTTACAAATAAATAAAAATAATAAAATTAAAATTAAACGATGACAAATTTTTGTATATTTTATATAGAAATTGGAAACTACCAGTAATTTATATAAATCTTAATAATATTAAAATATCTAATAAATAGCTCACTAGCTAATATCTAATGAATATTCGTTGTATTTTTTTTACAAAAAAAAACTATCAATCAAAATATAATACAATTGTGATATAGACATTACGGACATTTATTTAATCTACTATCACATATACATAAATACTTCCTAGAACTTCGAACTTAATTGTTTTTATACACAAAATTAAAAGCTTTAATTTTGAGCACGGAGAAGTTTCGAAAAGCACTAACAGTTAAGCAACGTCAAATCCCTCCTAAACATATTAAAAACCAAAATATTATTAAATCTGAATAATTCATAAACAGAATTATACAACCAATGATTGAAATTGACATCCAGAGATCATAATTATATTCAAATAATTTTATTTTATATTTCGTATAGACATTTGATTTTCCCATTCACACATTTAGTTCTTTTGTTGATAAAAGATTATTCGATTCTCTCAATCGTGTTACTTTTGATACAATCTATCCTTGAATACATACTTAATGACTGCACATTTACTCTTTCCAGTACCTCTCCCCTCTAGTCTTAGTACCAAGATGAAGTTTTACGGCAAAAGTGACTCTATATAAAACACGCAAAATACAAAATTAATCAAAACACCAAACCTAGTCAAAAGTAGTAGATTTTATCTGTTGCTTCAAAGTGTACATGCTTTTTGCCGTGCGGTGGCAGCACGACCAACAACCATCAGGCCGGATTTCCCTTCTTACCGTGTCTCACTTTCACCAGGTCTCTAGTTTTCACTACAACACTCTCTCTCATAGTTTGTGTCGGACTGTCTTTAACACTTTTTGGACGTACGTCATCGTTATCGGTGGGCTCATTAATTTCGGGGATAGGATTTTTAGGTTTGAGGGCTTCAGCTTCTCTGTCTGCTTGTGTGAGTACTTCTTGTACGTGGATAGTTAGCTCTGGTCTGACGACTTGTGTGAAGGGTAGGAGGGCTCCGGCGACGTCCATCGTGTTGTTAATATTCCTGTGCCATAGCTCAAGCACGACGCTGCGCCGTTGCTACTTGTAGCGAGGTGGTCCCAGCCATCCGCAGCCGAACACCTGGATGTGCGGAGAAAGTAAATAACTCTACTGATATGCATGAGGACATAAGAAAGCTTTCTATAGGGCAGTTCATATTATTAACTTGAATTCTCCTAAATTCTGCTCTCCACCAAACACGGTAGATACTGCACTTTCCTCATTCTACTCTAAGGTCTACAATCATACATTACCTGGCATACAACAAGCGCTAAGAGTAGTAGTAGTAGAAGTCCTATGACTCCCCACACTACTCCCAGCTGCGTTAATGCAAACACGTAGAGAGTCTTGTGGCACCACTGGTTTGGTTCAAACAATGTCGGAGCGTAATCTGGCCACATTATCTCTAGAGTCCAGTAGTTGCCACACGCGAACCTGTTTGAAATAGTTTTATTACTATTACGTCACCAATAATATGATGTGACGATGAAGTATTGATGATGATAATAAGGGTTATTTTTCTCGAATCTTCTGTGGAGATCCCATCTCTAACCCTAATAGCCTTAACTCTCCTGCAGCAGTAAAAAATACCTCAATACGTATAGTACCTATAATTCAAAGTGATTAACTGTCGGAAGCTAAATGATCGATTGTTAACTTTATTCCTCTGGCGATGCTCCAAGCTTAAATCATTTCAGTATTAAATCATGATTAATTGTAATGATCGATCTATGATAGAAATTTTCATGTAAAAATCGTTTAGATTTCCAGAATTGGGGTTGATTTATTGTTAGCTTAGATTTTTCGATAGCTAGCATCAACAGGCTTTTTAAATCATCATAATCATCCACCAATATCTTATTTAATCTTATCACAGACGTTAAAGTACTAACAATTCATTCAGATTCTAAATGTTGGGTTTCCACTAAGATCTTTCTTGAGGCCTGTATTCTATTCAATATATACTGATGTTTTAGCAAAAAAGAAAACTATGGATTACGAATAGATACATAAGTTATGGGCCTCTCCTGGGGCGTTAATTTAATAAATGGCATTGACCTTGATACACACTAAGCTACCTTACTTACCATCCTATCAAAAACGCTGTCAGCGTATACCCAAGTATAACTTCGGGTACACTTGCTGAGGAGTTGGAGGTCCTGCTGGCGAGCTGTGCCCACAACAGCCAGCAAATGCCAGCACCACCAGCTGCACCTCCGACTACCATGTAGACGGGGATACGAGGTTCAGCTGGACAGTCGCGGATGTATTGTACACCTGGAGATTTCGAACATGTATAAATATTTCTTCAAGATTTTGGTGTGACAGATTTTTTATACAAATGTGTGTTTATAACATTATGTTTTGCGTAGAAATGATGCGAAGTAAAATTTTGTATATGAGATAAGCTTAATTCCACCACATCTCACCATGGTAAATAATTGAGCAAGTGGGTCACTAAGTGCATCTGCTGAAACATAAGTTCTCCTATTAAAATATGATTTTGATTTTATTTCTCGTTCATTGGCATATTTATACGAGAAAATAATATATGGTACGTGTGCCAATTCAAATGTTGAATTGATCAGCATGGGTTAAATATCCATGTTAATTAATACCTTTGGGTACATTTCCGAATCTAAAGTGCTCTTGATCAACAAAGCAACAAATCATCAGATCCCAACGCGTCTCTAAACAGAAATCTAACCTCTGGCAGGTGAGTGACCTCGCGTGCAACGTCCAATTACCTAGCATCCAATAATTAAAGCCACGTCCTGCAACCAATCCGTCTGTACTGAATTACCCTGTAGTCGATGGTCACAAAATAAATAGACATAGAAAGCTTAGGTATAATTGTTTCCGTTCTTTATATATTACAGCATCATACATATACATATTCATAAATGGTATTTTTCGAAATAACTACAAACTGTAATGGTACGTCCATTCTACGCGAACCGAGCACGAGCCGAGCCACGAACGAACAGAAATCGTTCGTTGCTTGTGATATCAAGTGTGGACGTTACAACGAGCCTACAACGAGCGTGATGCGCATTCCTGTGTTCGGGAACAAACTGACAATCGGGCGCGAGCCTAACACTTGTTCAATCCTCGCAAGACCGTCCACGCTACGCGAACGAATCCTGTTCATTCGTGGCTCGGCTCGTACTCGGTTCGCGCAACATGGACGCACCATAAAATGTTTTTCAACAACAAAACAAACAAAACAACAAAAAAAAGACAACTTCAAACTGCCACTGATAACCTTGCCTACTTGCAATATATTTCAGCAAATGTTAAAGTTCACTCTCTGTGTGTATCTATTTTGTGCGGTGGATTTACTGATTCGGAGCGCGTCGATCAACGGTTGCGTGATTGTCAATATTTGTTTGTAGTACAGGCAGCGACAACATCGACCTTTAGAACTATAGAACAAACAAGATAATCTATGTTTATATTTAGTTTACTTGTGTAACCATAGATCAGACTTGTATTCTGTTTGTTTAGAGATAATTTATGCAGTAAGTTGACTAACATTATGATTTAGATTAATTTTGTTAGGTAATGTTGTGGAGAACTATCGTCAGGATTCAGTTTAGTTCAGCAGTAAATAATAATATAAGTTCAAGAAGAAGAAAAGAGCAGCGAGTGTAAAAAATAATTTGTGAAATATTGAATGCCAATTTTCCTTATAAAATAAAATTACTAAGGAAAATTGTATTCAAAATATTCCTTTTTTTTTTTTTTAATCTATAATTATATGCTCAGACTGTCTGTGTATTGACTGTGGAATCCTTAATGAAGAAGAATCTACTACATTGCACCAACCATTGTTATAACTCATTAAATGAAACGGGAAAATTAATCCATACTATAATATAAAGGAGCCATTGCGAAAACTACAGGGAAGTGCGCAGAGAAAAATGGCGTGCTTATTCAAGACAATAAAATGTTGATATTTATGAAGTTTATATTCTCCGCTTGAATTCATTCGCTCTCACTTCATCGTAATTGTTCTACGTAGGTATTTTATTAAAAGGAGAGCTTTATATTATGTTCAGTGAATATTTATGTAGGACATTTGTTTAAGATGTAAGTAAGTTTAATTCTCTGTAAAACATACAAATATAAGTGGATCGTAGGTATATTATTACCGTTACCTAATAACTAAGTAAACTGATAATAAATAATAATCTTTACTTCTATATACTACTGGAAAGTATTGCGTAAACCATAGATCGATCTCTATAGCTTAAACGAAATAAAAACCCATTGAATTATTACGCTATTCAATGTATAATTGGACTGTTTTACAAAAAACTTAAACCGACTTCAAAGTACACTAAGAAGTAATCAAATCCTGATCTGATGACAATGGGACCAAACGGGAAGTGTAGGGTCCAGACAAAAAAAGAATTTTCCAAATCTGTTCATAAATGACGGAGTAATGAAGTAACAAACATAAAAAAAAAAAAAAAGAACATACATCCTAATTGAGAACCTCCTCCTTTTTTTGAAGTCGGTTAAAAAACCGATCAAGAGTCTTAGTCTGACTTACGCAACGAGGGTTCCGAACTTTTTTTGACATAAGTATAATTTCTTAGTTTGGGCCATAACTGTAGAAAATAACCGGACCGCATAACTAAATATGTTTGTGAAGGAATTTAGGTGATTTCGAAAAAAACTGTGGTAGTTAGAAATGTCTATTTACTGTAATTATTTCAGAATCTTGGCTTTACGAACATCGGAGATAAGGAGATAATTTTTCATCATTATTCAAAAACTACGCAACAAAAAGGAAAATAAAATCCTGTTTTGGAATGTACAAATGAAGCCCTTTCATGTGATACCCAATTTAAACTTGTAGCCCCACTTTCACAGAAATTTCGGTTCCCCATTCGGCCCATTTTAAAAAGAAATAAAAAAAAAATGTATTTTTCATTTGCAATACGATTGGGAATGCAATATTTATAACCATTCAAAATTTCAAAAAATAGCATCAGTCGTTTCTGAAATATACCGCTGTGGCAGACGTACAGACAGACGGACGGCGTGGCACCATATAAGGGTTTCTTTTTGTTTCGGGACCCTAATTAATTAATCCTCACACATTGAAACCAGTATTGTTTCGAACTGTGCGGGCAACAGAGCTTCCTTCCGCGGACGCTCAGACTATGGAATGAGCTCCCCGCCATGATTTTCCCAATGGAGTACAGCATGGGGTTCCTCAAAAGGGGTGTGAAGAGATTTCTGCAGGGTCGGCAACGCGCAAGTGATACCCGCGCGTTATTATAAAAATATTGATAACATTTATTTTGACATTTATTGATAACATTTTTTTTTTAAACGACTTGGTCGGTAATCAAGCATATGGCCTGCCTGATGGTAAGCGGTTACCATAGCCATATGGACGCTTGCAACACACGAAGCATCGCTCACGCGTTACCGACCTTTCTCCCCTCCCCAATGAGCTCTGGCGACCTTACTCACGCGTAGGAACACAACTTTACACAACATAAACTTATTTGGCTGCGGTATTCTGTAAGGTGGAGGTACTTCCCCAGTCGTGCTGCTCTTTGAGCGAATAAACGCTATGCTCTACCTCTCTTAAAACACACATCCTTGCGCATATAAAGTTTTCTAAACCCCTTTCCTTTTATATTCCCGATTCAATGAACTAAAAAATGATCATTTATTTAACAATCCAACGATTTTTCCGAAGCAGTTTCAATTAGTACTTTAATATGAATAACTACATACAAATGTTCGATCGAGTGTTGAATTAATTAATTTGAACGGCACCTTCCCTCGGGGAGATAACTTTACTGCATACTTCGTTGTAACACATGGTTGAATATTGAATCTGAAAAGCGATATTTCTTGGATTTGTTATTGATATTTTATTTGATGTTAATATTTTAGTTTAGTATAGGTAGAGCATAGCTTTATCTTACTCAAAGAACAGCTTGAGTGCAACGGGAAACCTACCTCGTTACACTTTATAGAATACCGTTGGGCAAATTAAGTAAATGTCTAGACGCGTCTCTTTTAAATTTAAATTTAGGACATGCAAATATATCAATATCTATAAAGTTAGAGTCGACCATTCGACGAATAGGGCAGCGTAATCTGGTATTCGTTCGACAAGTGTTTACAGCGACATAGCATATTTTGCTCGTTAGGTCAATGGAGTCAAACTCGTTTTGGACGATACCATACAGAATGTTGGATTCTAGATATTTACGTCGCGATTCTAATGAGAGAAGTATGTATTTATCTAGGAGTTGTGAATACGGCAAACGTTTTCTGTAGCACCTGAAGATCATGGTACGAAGAAACTTTCGCTGTACTTTCTCGATCTCGTCAACATACTTCTGATAAAAGGGGTTCCAAATAGGCACAGCATGTTCAAGCTGTGATCGAATGAGAGTTTTGTAAAGGTAAAGATAGGTTGAGGGTCGCTTGAATTCGGTGGAGGATCTCATAACAAACCCATACATTCTAAAAGCGCTTTTAACAATACTCTCAATATGTTGGTAGTTGTAACAAAAACCATGGTCAAAGCCTGACTAATAATATAAATGCGAAAGTGAGTTTTTTTTATTTGATCGTTTGTTTGTTACGCCTTCACGCTTCAACTCCTCAACGGATCATCATGAAATACAACTTTTAAAAGGCTACTTTTTATCCCGGGAACGCGGGTTTGCCTTGAAAATGTAACAGAAAAGCGGACTCCATTTTAAAAGGATATTCAAACGCGTATTTGTTTTGCCGAGATTCAAATTGTCCTATTATTTATTTAGGACAATAATTAAATTAAAATAACTTTGCCATATAGTTCTGAGTGACTGTATTGTATCAATTTTATGTTTTCGACATGATAATGAAGTCATTGTTAGTAATGCTGTGAAATAATCGCATTTATTCCGAAACGTCAATTCCTTTGTGATGTCACTGTTACCTTGTTGTTTGTATGTATCAATTATTGTTCTACATAACACAGTTTAAAATGAATAGAATAAGGCAACACAATGGTTTCAATAAGGTAGCTATATGTGTATATTTGTTGTTTGTTTGTGTGACCTCCATTTTCCTGTTATTCGTATAAAGTTTTGATTAGTAGTTGATACTCCTATAATACTACTTAAGAGAAAAGGATGGCTGCAAGAAATTTGAAAAATAGGGTTTTTAACATATCTATTGCTGTCGCGCTGTGCCCAAGATACCCCGCCCGAGGGCGATAGAGACAACTACAGCTTGGACCGGTTATACCTATTTAAATTAGACGAAATCGCTATTTCGTAATCCCCGGTTTTCTCCTCCAAAACTGAATCAATAATAAAAAAAAAAACAAGTATCATAATAAGAAGGGCGTTGGCTATGTCTGTCGGTTTTCCTTTGATTTATTATTTTCGTCAAATTTGTTCGCTGGACGTCTGATAAGGGAATAAAAAATGGTAAGTTTTTGTAATTTTAGAAGGCTCCTAATTCTTATAATAATTAATTTATGAAGAAAAACAAAACCGAGGGACATACAGTGGTACCTACAGATTACGTGTTTAAATAATCATTGGTCTAGTGTCATTATCCAGAGAGTAAATTGAGGATTACGTTTGTATGGAAAAAACGCCACCAGCATAGCCTCTTAAATGTTTATTATAGGTACTGAAATATGCGTACGTATTTATCAGAAAATAAAAAAAACCGGCTAAGTGCGAATCGGATCCTTGCACCGAGGGCTCATAGTTATTAGAGGGAAAATAGTTCGTTCATCACGGGAATCGATTCTCGATGATTTTTCCCCTTTTTCCGATTGTTATTTTTTCCGATGAAACTACATAACGGTTTTCGGATTTATTCCTTTACTTGTGCTACATGGCATCATTGCTTCTTGTCAAATTTCTTGATTCTAGGTCAACGGGAAGTAGATTTTGATTCCCTTGCAAGCGTCAAAATATGCGGCCCAAACAGCCGTATCTTTTGATTGAGTTGACTTAAAAGTTTGATTTTTTCACTGCTCCAGGGACTTACAAACTTGAGTATTTGGTATTAATTTCTGGAAGATTTCCAACAGCTGTGTTTTTTTTCTATTCGTTGATTTTTATTCGGGCCGTCGAATATTCTAATTGCATTAACCGCGACATCTCGACCCTTAACGGATTTATGTCAATTTCACATAAAGTTTTATATTATATTTTCTAACTAGCTTTTTGCCCGCGGCTTCGCTCGCGTAGACTATAAGATATGTTCGCGTAATAAACGCTAAAATATCAATTTCGTGAAGATTCCTAATTGTTCTTGTGAATTCGGTGGCCAATGCGATGATGGGAGCGCGGCGCGGCGACAGCTGGTGGAGGACCACGTGCTCCCATCCATCAATCATCAATCAGCCAGGACTTTCAATCACTAAGGTGGCAAACAAGCATACGGCCCGCCTGATGGTAAGCATTTACCGTAGCCTATGGACGCTTGCAACACCAGGGGTATCTTTCGCGCGTTGCCGACCCTGAAGAAATCTCTTCACGCCCTTTTTGAAGAACCCCATGCTGTACTCCATTGTTGAAAACCACGGCGGGGAGCTCATTCCACAGTCCGAGCGTCCGCGGAAGAAAACTCCTTTTAACCCGTACAGTTCGAAACAAATCTGGTTTCAATGTGTGAGGATGGACTCCCCGTCGATGGCGAGAGTTGCGATGGTAGAAGGTAGCCGTGGGCATCAAGTCGAACAATTCCTTAGAACACTCTCCGTTGTACAAGCGGTAGAACACACATAAGGAGGCAAAGTCTCTCCTCAGACTGAGGGGCTCTAAATCGCTTGAGAGCTCGAGATCATCAAAAATTCTGACGGCACTTCGCTGAACCGAGTCTAAAGGCCCAAGCTGGTATCCAAGTGCTCCCGCCCATAGATGACAGCAATGGTAAGCGGTTATGTAGCCTATAGACACTTAGAACATCAGGAATATCACTCACGCGTTGCCAACCCAGTATATCACTTCACACCCTTCTCGAAAAACCCCATCCTGTACTCCTTTGTGTTCACCACGGCGGAGACCACATTCTACAACCTGAGTGTATAGTATACGGTAGGAAGAGTAAATGGTACGTCAAGCTCCTAACTAATTATTCAGACATCTGCTATTGAGTTATGTTCCTCCTAAGCTTTGACTGCTTAGAAAGAAAGAAAGAAAATATATTTATTTCAAAAAATACAGACAACACTACAAAAATAATATTAATTATAAATATGAAACAAATAACACATAAACAAAAAAAGAAAAGTAGTGTTGTGTGATATTAAAATTGGTCAGCGTCTCAGTATAAAACTGTTATCCCGAAACCGGCTTACCTTCAGCATCTTAACCTACCATGTTGAGATGATGGTTAATAATAAGCTTATCTATACAAAAACCAACGCATTTATTATTTTCCAGACACTTTTACAATATTTATAAGAACGTCGGGTATTTTCTAAAGTGAATAGTGGTAAGCTTACCCACAATCAGCATGATGACTGGTAGCGTGGAGAGACAGGCCAGGAATACTGTCATCAGGACTGAAACAAACACGTTATTATAATAATTTATAAAGCAACATAGCAGCAATCTGAAATGTATATTATCGTAGGTTGTTGTAGACGCATTTACAAAGCACCTGTTTACTTTATTGTGTACAGGTACTGGGACCCAAGTTTGTTAAAACAATTGTGTTTCAATTAACTATCAGTGGTGTTTTTGACAGTTTTGGTAGTAATGTCAAGTTTTGAAAGTCCTATACTTGGGGCCAGTTGATAAACTGGATATACTTATGTTGCTGCCTGAATATACTGTATTGAAGTATGTCCCATTGACAAAATTAAAAGAGGTTCAAAAAATAAATCAGAATATACAAGAAATCAAACTTACTAGTCCTATTCATAATCTTCGCAGCCCGGCACACGAAATCGACAGTGCCAGAGGCCTCCATATTGGCGTCTTTCAGCTGGTAGGCCACGGAACCATAGGTTGTAAGGCCCACACCGAGGCCCATTCCGCTGCGCTCGTTGTATTTAGCCTGTTCACCACACAACCGCCTTTGTTCGTCGCCTGATACCTATATTATGACGTAACACTAGATTTAGTTACGCTTCTCGAGTTTTGCCTATATGAAAATTTCACTTTGTCACATAATGAGAAAAATAATCAGGTCCATAAAATGATACAAATGCATAATAGCCCATTGGATACTAGGGTCGGAGCAGTGAAATACCTATATTGATAACTCGTTTCTAGCCACAAGGTTTCACTTATCTCCATCATTTTGGTCAATTAGGGATGGAATGTAGAAAAACCAGTTTCTCGCAATTGCAGTTTGCATCATTTAGATATATCTTTTTACATATAGAAAGGTAAAGTCAACCAATCCAAATTACGCCGGGTTTGTACGAATTATTTATACAAACCTGGCTGACAGAGCTCGATGCTCGCCTCGAGCCTGCGTCAGACTGTGCTCCCGTCGCACTCGGCCGACCCGCCATCGACGATCGGTATGGCGATACACTCCTTCCACGATTACCTGAACATTATATATTTACAATGGTATACGAGACCCTTCTGTAGGAAAGGGTAGAGGATGTAAACAAGCTTCCAATTCCGGTGCCGTTCAGGATAAATTGCCATTCGTTTCTCTGACGTCCCCAGCAGGCGTCAAATCCTCTAGCACTATTTGCAGTGCGCGTGGTGAGTGACTATATCAGCTACAGTACTATTCTGGATGGAAGTGATAAAACACATGTTACTCGCATATAAGTTCCATAGAGTATGCTTTGGTTGCAAGACCTACCGCAGATGGTTTCTGGTGCCTTGTAAGAGGTGTGAGAATACCGTTTTCTGTGACTAAAACTACTGTGGTTTGTAAAAAAAACAGTAGTTTGATGGTGTCTGCTCCTACAGATGTCTATTTGTTATTCTGAATAGATTTTTTTATACCACAACATGTTTGTCCTGACATATGGCATAACAGGTATAGTATAAAATATACAAATTTTTCCAATTTGCAACATAAATATTACAGACACTCCATAGAGAAAAACAACTTCAGAATTGAAAAGCGTGACTCGGTAGCAAATTGTGAAAAAACAAGTGAAGCAAAATAGATTTATGTCTCTCCGCATTAACATTTCCTCGAAGTGAATTTTCAGATTGAATAAAATATCACACCAATTTCTGTCACATCTCTTTTATGTATTTTTGTATAAGATCTTCCTACCTACTATTACCGATATTTTTTATTCATGTTATCTGATAAAATAATCATCAATCTTTTCGACTTCATTCAAAGTTCAAAGAACTGAATTTTGATACACGTTTTTAGTTTATATCCAAATTAGGATAAATTATCTAAAGAAACGCAACTTTATTTATTCGCAAGAATTTCAGTACTAAGTTTCAAACTGCTTTCATAAATAAGGCATAGAGCAGAGTTAATAAAGTTTTAGTTCACCTGTTATTTTTACTGTCACTAAATAAACCAAAATAAAATATGTTTGTTAAATAATGACTTACCGGCAGCTTGGCTGTCTTCGCTCGCTCGCCTTTCTCTAGATACCAAAGGCTCTTGAAATGTCAATGTTAAACTTCCCCTTGGACTAACTCTGGCGGCTTCTAAATCCCCCGCTACAAGGCTACCTCGAGCGCTTCTCTCTGACGGTGCAATACTGCCTCTTGGACTTCTCTGTGAATCAGGAATCAATGAACCTCTAGGACTTCTATTAATTTCTGGGATATCTTTATTCTTCATTGGCGCTTCAGGTGCTGTAATCGCCCTTGGGCTAGTTCTTGGGCTCGGACCTAATTCTTTTTGGCTCCTAGCAGGGTCTATCTGAATACTCGCTACAGAATGCCTCGGACTTCTCCCAACATCAGGTACGAGAGAGTTTCTAGGCTGATTCCACGACGTCCCTTCTGGAACTAAACTCCGTCTTGGACTTCGAGCTGTGGAATCTGGAGTAATACTATTCCTAGGGCTTCTGTTAAAATCTTGTGGGTTCAAACTTAATCTAGATCCATAAGCCATGTCTACAGCTAAGTTATTCCTTGATGGAGCCAGAGTGTTCCTCATTTGTAGTGCAGTGTCTGGTGCTATTGAATTCCTTGCTGATCTAGCTTCAGGGACAAGAGAGTGACGAGGACTTCGATGGTAGTCTAAGGCCGCCTCCGGAGCGAGGCTGGCCCGTGGACTTCTTTGTGGTGTTGGTGTAGGTTCCATCTCTTCATCAGTTTCTGTGGTTGCAAGAGATGCTCGCCTAGATGGCTGCGCTGATGTTCTCGGAGAACGAGTTTGTGGAGAAGTGGCAGCGCTTCTAGAAGCACGCCGGCGTCTCGAAGAAGAAGTTCTGTGTAGCATTATGATGTTGTCTTCTCACATTTCTTTTCTAAAATCTATTCCCGTGACATCTTCATATCTATTAGTCATCGTTGATTTTTACCTGAAATAAATAAATTTTGTTTAATAAAACGTAATTGGTTTGATTTTGTATTATTTTCGTTTCTAAACGAAAAGTTAGTAAGCCGTTATTGAGGCAGCAATTTAAAGTTGTTTGTTTACAGATGAAGGCAATGAATCTTAATATCTAAGTTAAATGAGCTCAGTTGAGATTTAATATTCTATTATTTATTTTGGTCTTAGTGGATATTATTCGAAAAGGAAGGGAGTCGCTCCTGTGAAATTAGTTAAATAATTAATTAGTCTTCCGGCGTTTTCCCACTTCGCTTGAGAGCTATGATATAAATCATATATCTATAATAGCATATTATCGATTTATTGTACATAGTCGTAGTGAATTATGATGTTCTTATATAATTATCTATACCAAATAGTTTACTTTTATATGACTCATTAAAAAATAATATACTATTTTCGTTTTATATTTCTTTTTTTAAACGTTATACACAAACGAGTTTCTTGTCAGAATATTCTCAATGTAATTGAATTATAAACTTGTGGACCTTGGGGTAGAGCCAATTTGTAATGTTCGTAAGTGCTATGCCACCACTTTTACCACGGCCTAATTTAAATAAATGAGTTATGAGTTTTATATGAAAGTACCTCTAACTTAGGAACTCCGCGTCTCTTTGCATATTTTCTCTTGTATTCAAATATCACAATAAGTTTTTATCTTTTTATTATTTTGAATCATAATACAGACATAAACACTCCCACATAATTAGCATAACCACAAACTAAACAATTGAAAACTATTATACATAATATACTTATGAAAGGTCTGCACCAAGTTGTGCAAGCCAGATTGCGGAGGACAAAGAGTTAATCCCGAACAATTACCGACGCAAAGGACTTCTCCACCCTTCTGCGTATAACTATAAGTACTGAACTCTGAGAATTCGAACTATTTCGAACGTAGTATTTGCTGTCTTTGGAACGTACAGGCAGTTAATATAATTGAGTTTATAATAATAATATATTGTTCAAATTTGGAATATAAAAACTAAAAAAAAAAAATTTTATTCAAATATATTTTCGAAGGCACTTATGAATATTCTGACTCTTAGGCTGCTTTTCCACCAGACATGTACTATGCAGCTATGCTGCGAGGATGTAATAGCTAAGCTGTGAAACTATGTGACCGTTTCCACTGATACTAAGCTATGTAGCTGTGCGAGTAAGATGTGCTATGAAGATGCCCCGCCGCTAAGTAGCTGCGCGAGGAAGATGCACAGCTCGAGCTATGCGATGTATCAATAGTAGGGAAGCGGTGAGGGCGGCGCGGTGTGGGGAGAGGCGCTCACGCATCCTTAAAAAACATATCTTAGTTGAATCCGTTTCCACCAGTGCTAAGCTATGTGCACCAATGAATATGATTGGTGCATATCAAACGCATCCACAGCAACGTAGCATAGCACATCTCTGGTGAAAAAGTAGCCACAGGCGTCGTCCTACGAGCACAGGAATATCAGCGCGATCGTGTGACGAAATCGCATCGTTTGATCGTACGATCGTCGCCAAATAGGACGACGCCTAATACTGGTTTGAAAGATAGCATTTGCTGAGAACATTCATTTCATTTCATGACGTTATATTATTTTAGTCTTATTCAACTTGAGGGCGATGGTAAGCTAATCAAGTCCCACATGCCACATACCCTACCTCATGTTATGGTTTTCTTACGATATTTACTTTCACCGATAGCTCTATATAATTGTTGGAACCGAACCCACGACCCTCATCATGATCGAACGTCACTTCCATTACAAAAAACAAGCAGTTAAACTCAATAGCAAAATGTACATTAAAATTTAGTTCAAGTTTTAATAGAAATCGTAATAGATTGATTAAAAAGGTAATGTAAATTGTTTTAATAAACCAAAGTGGTCCGGTATCGCCAGTAAATCCATTAGTTACGTTAGGAATACGGACCTTTTCCAACTGAATTAAAAATCGTTTTCCAATATCAATAAATCTACATAGTACTTGTGTGACTTAAGAGCTGTAACTTGTAAGTTTTCCTGCCATAATTTAGGTGAAGCTTTGACTTCTTTTATTAAAAGGAAATGCTGGTGGCGTTTGTTCCATACAAACGTAATCCTCAGTTTCCTCTCCGGACAATGACACTAGAGCAATGATTATTCTACCATGCAATCTGTAGGTACCACTGTATGTCCGTTGGTTGTATTTTTCTCCATAAATTAATTATTATAAGAATTAAGAGTCTTCTAAAATCACAAAAACTTACCATTTTTAACGCCCTTATCAGACGTCCAGCGAACAAATTTGACGAACATAAAAAAACAAAAGAAAACCGACAGACATAGCCAAAGCCTATTATGATTCTTGAAAAATGAAAATTCTTTATGATTATTGAAAAAAAAAAAAACAACTTGATGGTGGTAGCCAGCCAGACGTGTACTACCACCGTTCTATGGTCTCCTCACGATGTTTTCCTTCACCGAAAGCTGGCTCATTGCAATATTCGAACCCGCAACCTTCGTCTCGGCATCCGTCTTAGCTATCATCGCCTTATTTTGGTTTATCAAAACTTACATTTTTTACCACAGAAAAGAGCACTTACATATGTTTTCTTCAATATTAATTTGTACACACACATTCTGATTTCTATTAAGTTGTTTTAAAGTGTGTAATTCAACCTTCCTCAAAATCTAACTTGATAGCGGTAAACTTAGAACTTGGAAAGGGCTCTTGTTAATTACAGAAACCCTAAAACTGATTAATATCTACCAAACTCAGTTAACCCTTCTTTATGTCTGACTGTGTGTGTGTACCCAAATGTCTAGCAGTGTCGTATATTTTATAATACGTATACATTATGAGTATGGTTAGTACCTTTCTATGTATTATCTACAACGTCTATCGGAAAGCTTATATCCATATAACAAAATGGGTTAGTTTCCTCAATAAATCTATGTAGTCCGTCATATACATTATCAAAAAATATTAGACACGTATTATTTATTTTGACAATTAAACAAAAAAATATGAGGATATGGTTTGTTGAAGTTCCGCGTGACGTCACGGTGTGGTACACTTTTTAGGAACAAGTGACGTCACGAGCCCCCACTCCCGAACTTAGTCGCGCTTTATCTTCGTCAATTGTTAATGATATGGTAAAACAAAAAAAACGTGACCAATATTTTTTGATAATCTAACTGATGGACTAATTAGAATTATTATTTTTTTACCCAGGAAACATCCCTCTGCTGCTACTCGCCAATTTTCGTGACTCACGTCACAGGTTCCAATAGCATACCAGTATCTTGGAAAGCTCCCTCAACATTATACTGAGTCGGGACTCGGGGCTTTATTTCTACTCTACGACGCACAGTTTACCACATTTGGTCACATCACCCCTGACCACGATGGGATAGTTCTCAAATACAGGCCAATTCAAAGGAAAAAAGCCCCCCAAATTACACATAACCTATATTAGTACTGGTATATTAGGACATTAAAGTATTTTCCCCGGTAATCATTTCCCGTAATTTACAAAAAAGTTTAACAAAATATCAAATTTACTTATAAGGTGATAGAAATCCCCTCTATACTTCGATTAAAGCCGCAAAGTTTTCCGATACAAGATGTTTTATATAGAAGTTGAGTTAAAATGGCGGCCCCAGTACATCCGTCTGACACGATTACGCGGGAAACAGACCGGAAATTGCGAAACCGTGCTCTGCCTCAACAACGCACTCTGGCGACGCCCATCGAATAACATTTAACACAAAATATACAGACAAATCGATGAAGATGGCTGACTTCATCGAATTCAATAATAAGTCCAACGAGTCGAAATTGAGTTTTACGGAAGCTACGCAAATATTTTCGATTCCTTTGACATGCAAAATATAATATGCTATTTGCGGAAGGTTGTTTAGTAACTTTTTACGAAGAATCAAGCGCGTAAACACACTTTTGAGTTAGGGTACCGTAGGCAAACCTGAGTTAAAAGCGTATCCTTAACTCTCTTACACCAAGAGTTGTTTGTTATTGTAACCTTATTATTATAGACCTTATTATTATTATTATATTGACGGGCCAGCTGGCGTGTTTGGTTAAGACTCTGGTTAAGATTCTACCTATCACGTCGCAGGTCGTGGGTTCGATTCCCACACAGGACATGCATTTGTGTGCATGAACATGTCTGTATGTCCTGAGTCTGGGTGTAATTATGTATATTAAGTATGTATTTACAAACAAAAAGTAGTATATGCATTATATCAGTTATCTGGTTTCCATAGTACAAGCTCTGCTTAGTTTGGGATCAGATGACCGTGTGTGAGGCATTGACCAAAGATATTTATTATTATTATTATTTAAAGACCAAGTGAGCGCGAAGTACGTCTCCATTTCAGCTAAAAAAATGCTTTCGTATGTATGTCCGGTGTCCGGCTGTTCTCCTCAACAGGTCGTATTTCTCAACCGATTCTCGTGAAATTTTGTGAGCAGGTTCTATAATGATTGATGATTGATGAATGGTGATTTTATTGTCGATTCAGATAAGACTCACGAGGTCTACAGTTCACTGAGCCACTACCATCTCAATGTGATATGTGATGATATGCCCAAGATACACACAAAACACACAGAACCTAGCCTAGATAACTTGACAAAGCCTACTATAAGGTGGTTCATTACGTTGAAGAATATATGGTTGTAGTAGCTTCTCTCTGCACTTGCATCCCCCCTGGCTAAGTGACAATTGTATGAATAAGCATAATAATTATATGGTATATTGTATAAGTACTTATTTGGAAAAATGTAATATGAAAAGATCTTCCACAAGAAAAAAAAGCCTTGCTGAGTTTCTTGCCGGAGTCTTCTCAGTTTAAGTGTATTTCGAACCGGTGGTAAATTCAACTGTATGTAACGTTCATAAGTGCCTTACAAGGCCTAAATTAAATAAATGACTTTTTGATTTTGATTTGATTTGATTTTTTGATTTTGAACTGGCTCAAGAACCTCAGCAAGGTTACATTTTTTTAATATTTTCTTTAATCTGACTTTTAATTTTTTTTTTTTTTTTAACAATCTGACTATTTATTGGCTATTTTTTCCAAAACATTAGTAGGTATACATACATACTTTTTATTTTACAAAATAAAATACACAATCATCAAAACGAATAAACATAAAAAAAAAGTCTCTCAAAAAGGCTCTCAAGTACAGTCGGATGCTCAATGTCAGGTTTTCAACTAGTTAGCCAAAGCGTTTATTGTACAATATAAATTGGTTTCTATATTTAAAGAATTTAATGCAAAATTTCCAACATGACAAACATTATTCTATACACAACATGAATCACATCTGAATCCATACAGACATAATGTAGTTTCAGAAGTCTTCAACGTTTTCCTCGACTCGATAGGTCCCATCGGAAACTCATCATTCACCCCTCTTCCATCACAGCGGTAAGCCAGGATCTACGATGTCGTCCACAAATTGACTTCGAGCAATAACGCTGGAATCATTTGTGGGAAAGCTACTTTGTATCGGCACCCGCAGAGAATTTAATCAAGCAAATAAAATTTGGTGCTGAACTAAAAATAAAATATCTATTTTGTTTATCTTTAATATAATTATGTTTTAGCTTGTCAAAATTAATAATTTCTAGTTTGCCCTCCACGGTTTTATTGTCTAATATTTGCAGAAAAATATTATATTTGTGTGCCAAATTTTATTCAAATCCTTTCAGCCGTTTTGGAATGTGGGTGAAAAATAGATATACCTTAATTTAGGCGTGAGTAAAATCAGTTAAAGGTAAGCAATGATATAAATAAATAAATATCCTGGGACATTCCTCACACACGGTCATCTGATCCCAAACTAAGCAAAGCTTGTACTATGGAAACCAGATAACTGATATAATACATATACTACTTTTTGTTTGTAAATACATACTTACTATACATAATTACACCCAGACTCAGGACATACAGACATGTTCATGCACACAAATGCATGTCCTGTGTGGGAATCGAACCCACGACCTGCGGCGCAATAGGTTAAGACTCCACGACTTAACCAACTGCGCCAACTGGCCCGTCAAATATTTACGGAGCATTTGATAAATAATTGAGCTGTAAGGAGATAGACAGCACTGTCATGTGAACTTAGTCTTACTATAATAACTTATCTAAAAAAAAATAAAGAAAGAAAATGCAAAAGATTTATTCAGGACAACACACAAAATTACCTGCTGTCATTGATTACTTTTGTACTGTTACAAAATAAAGGAAAAAAAGAACAAAATATAAATTATTGAAAACTGTTTTACAAAAAACTTAAACCGACTTCAAAGTACACTAAAAAGTAATCAAATCCTGACCTGATGACAATGGCACCAAACGGGAAGTGTACGACGTATGACGGACTTATGAGGCAACACACATAAAAAAAATACATACAACCGAATTGAGAACCTCCTCCTTTTTTTGAAGTAGGTTAATAAATAAACAAAAATGTTATGGTGAGTAATGTCTCGACTGCACTGGTCTTCAGTTACGACCCACGTTCATACCATGACGAACATACACATAACACATTATTTGTGAAACTTTTGATGTTTGTATATTCATATGTCTGGATTTTTTGACTCAATCACGCGTAAACAGCAGAACGGTTTTGGATTCAACTCACAGGTAGTTTGGAATAGCACTTACTACCCTAAACTACCCCCTAAACTACCCTATAACACTCGAGGATAAAGTAGCAATATATTGCTGGAAGAATTTTTACAATCCGACTGGTAGTTCCAGAGATTAGCGTGCTTAAACAAACAATCACACTCTTCAGCTTTATTATTATTACTACCTATAGATCATCGATATTGTGGTGGACAGGATTCTATTCTTCGTTCGTGGACTGTAATTCGTTTTGTTCCCGCCCACCACAGATAGGGGGGAGGTTTCTTTCTTGATGCAAAATGGTTTCAGGTAAAGCAGGAATAACAAGGCTGACTTTCTTTCTTGTATCTTGTTCGGTTTCTAGTTTTCTATTTCTTTCTGCAGGATTTCCAAGGTAATTTTACCAAAATAATCGCGTCATTTATATGCTCAAAAGTTAGTCGTGTCTACACGACGTACATAGCGACTAGAAAATGCGCTATCGACCAATCACAGCTCTAGAGTGAGATAGCGCTATTGCCTACCTTGTCTATGGTAAAACTGCCTTGGGTACCTACTTTCTTTATCTATTTCTTCCTATCTATCAAGATACCACCGAATCAAGTCATTTATTCATAAAATAATAAGTATTACAGAGTTATAAATTATCCTTATCAACTAGTCTTACATAATAAATCTATAAAAACATTAACATGGCAAACTTAAAATAAGTGTCGTGAACATATTCTCCCGCCGCAGTCCTGGCTCGTCAGGCTGGAAACTTTGGAGTTCACGACGGGACATCAGTCTTCAATATTGCTAGTTTCTTCGTAGGTCGGCGCAGCACTCCCTTGTTGGTGCGGACGTCGACGGTGCTCCCGACGGTGTTGAAGTTCAGGCAGGTACTCCCGCA
Source organism: Achlya flavicornis (assembly GCA_947623365.1). Lineage (NCBI taxonomy): Eukaryota > Metazoa > Arthropoda > Insecta > Lepidoptera > Drepanidae > Achlya > Achlya flavicornis. The sequence goes on from OX392478.1 coordinate 15,149,671, forward strand.
CCCAGCGGGACCAGAAGGAGTCTGCGAGGGCCTGGCTGACTCGCCAAGTCCTGCGGCTGGCCACGTCCTTTTTGGTGAATGCCCCTGGCAGGGGCACATGTGACGGCCCGCCGAGCAGAAAATGGTTCGGTGTTAGCGCCTCCGGGTCGTCAGGGGACGTTGACACGTGCGTCAGAGGCCGGCTGTTGATGGTGTTCTCCGCCTCGACCAGGAGTGTGTGTAGGACTTCGTCAGCTGGGGCACGTTCTCGAAGTGTGACGTCTAAGGCTGTCTTCACACTGCGGACGAGCCTCTCCCAGGCACCGCCCATGAATGGTGCCGACGGAGGGATGAAGCGCCAGCGGATGGTGCGTACCGATGCTTCTTGTTCTAATGCTTCTTGGGCTGTCCTCTTCATCTCGATGTCGGCACCACGAAGGTTGGTGCCCTGGTCACTCCAGAGTTCGGTGGGGCAGCCTCGACGTCCGATGAACCGGCGCAGCGCCATGATGGCGGAGTCTGTTGTCAGGCTGTGGGCGATCTCGAGGTGTACGGCGCGTGTGGTCAGACACGTGAAGATCACGCCATACCTCTTCTGTCTTCCTCTGCCGACGGTCACGGTGATCGGGCCGAAGTAATCTAGGCCAGTGTAGGTGAATGGCCTTTGATGATGTGCCAGGCGACTCGGAGGATGATTGCCGGTTGAGGGTTGTGCCGGCGTGGCCTTCCTCACACGACATGTCTGACATCCCTGGAGTTCGGCGCGGACCGCGTTGCGTAGACGTAGCACCCAGAAGCGTTGTCTTACTTCGTTTGCTGTGATGTTGAAACCGCCGTGGTGAAGTCGCGAGTGTACCCATCTGATGTACAGTCGGGTCCAGCGGTGGTTTCCGTCGATCACAGCCGGCTCTCGTTGTTCCTCAGTGATGTCTTCGGTCGCTGCGATCCTTGACTTCAGCCGGATAACTCCCTCGGTGTCCAGTCTTAGGGCGAGTAGTCTCAAACGGCTGGCAGAGGGCAATGACCCCCCTCGACGTAGTATGTTGACCTCTTCTTGAAACAGCTGTTGTTGTTGTGCACGAATCCACAGCTGTTCGGCGCGCTGAAGGTGTCGTGCCTCGATCGGATACAATCGTGGCCCGTCGTTCTTGTGTCTGCGCGTCGTGTGTCCGTCGGTGCCCGGTGCGCTGCCAGCACGCCAGGCGGGATCGCTGTCTGCGTTCTTCTGCGTGCGCTTGTATGTTGCTGCACAGCGTTGTCTTGGTCGGATGAGTTCGATGAACTGTAGCACACGTGCGGTGGTGCGTACAACGCGTATGTACGACGAGAAACGCTGTACGTCCGGTAGCGCCTCTGTCAGGCGCGCTGCGTTGTCTTGCACGACGTGTACTCGTTCTTCACCAGTGACTTCTATATCGACGACCTCTTTATTTTCGCAGGGCCAATCCTCTTCGGGTAGGTATAGGAACTCCGGTCCCTGAAACCACCGGTGATCAGATGTGAAGTCTTCTGGTGTGTCTCTGGTGGCGTCGTCTGCGACATTGAGTTTGGTCGGTACCCAACGCCACTCTGCAGTCTTGGTTTCTTCGGAGATCTCTGCAACTCGGTGAGCGACGAACGGCTTGTACGCTCGCGGGCCGGTCCTCAGCCACGCAAGTACGGTTCTGGAGTCTGACCAGAAGACGCGCCGTGTTGGTTTCAGGTCGTGCTCTTCGATGGCGGTGCGAGCTAGGCGGGTGCCCAGCACAGCGGCGTGCAGCTCCAGGCGCGGTATCGATGTCACCTTGTTGACTGGTGCCACTCTTGCCTTCGCGATGACCAGGCTGATGTCGACGTGTCCTTCTTCATCTTCAACTCGCCAGTACACTGCGCCAGCGTATGAGGTCGAGCTGGCGTCCACGAAGGTGTGTAGCTCGGCGGTCTTGGCCGTGTTGAGACGAGGATGACAGCGCGGCACAGCTAGCTCCGGCAGTCGTTGGACGTGCGCAATCCAACGTTTCCATATGTCATCTTCTGTCGGAGCGATAGGATCGTCCCAATTGATACCGCTGCGCCAGGTTTCTTGTATGATGCGTTTCGCTTGCACGGTGACAGGAGTAGCGAGTCCGAGGGGGTCAAATAAGGACATGACCGTCCTCAGAGCTTGTCTCTTGGTCGGTGTCTTCGCTCCCATCAGAATGTCGGCGGGGATCTTGTGTTTGTTGACGTTGAAGGATAGCGTGTCGGAGTCCGGATGCCACACCATGCCCAATATCTTCTCAGGATCCAGCGCCACTTTGTCTTCTGACTGTCCCGGTGAGAGGCTGTCGACCACGTGTCTCGAATTTGATGCCCATCGCTGCAGGAAGAAGCTGGCTCGACTGTGTATGAACGCCACTTGGTTCGATATCTTGAGTGCTTCTTCTTCGTTGTCAAAGCTGCCAAGGAAATCGTCCATGTAATGGTTTCTGATGACAGCTGCTGCAGCCTCCGGATATTGTTCTTGCATGTCGTCAGCATTGCGATTCTTGACATATATCGCTGTGCAGGGTGACGAAGTCGCTCCGAATATGACAGACTTCATTCGGTACTCGTCCGGCGGGCCCTCCCGCCGGTCACCGCGCCACAGGAACCGCTGCATGTCTCGGTCTTGCTCGTGAATATCGATGCGCAGGAACATGTCTTTGATGTCGGCGGTGACGGCGATAGGTCGTTGCCGAAACCGCATCAGCACCCCGGGCAGCGATTGCAGCAGATCGGGGCCGGATAGCAGCATGTCGTTCAGCGATGTTCCTCTTGACTTGGCAGCGGCGTCGTGCACGATGCGCAATTTCTCAGGCTTTGCCGGATTGATGACAGCAAAGTGTGGTAGATACCAATGGCGCTCCTTCTTCACCGGTGCTTTCTCAGCGAAGTTGTTCTCTAGGAGTACGTCCAATTGTCGTTGGTATCTTTTCTTCAGTTCGGGATTCCGGTCCAGCTTCCTTTCGATGCCTTCCAGTCGATTGAGTGCGGCGTTGTAGCTAGGTGGGATCTTGGGTTCGTCAGACTTCCATAGGAGGCACGTTTCGAAGCCTCCCGCCGGTAACCGCTTGGTGTTCGCTTCCAGCTGTTGTAGGGCGCGCTGTTCATCATCGGTGACTGGCTTCTTTGGTGCAACTCCCAATGCGTCAAGCGAGAAGTGTTCCCGCATGAGCTGCTCCATCTCTTCTTCAGGGCCAGTGGTGAGGTGATGAGTGCGGTGTGCCTGCCATCTCGACGGGAAGTGGTGCTGCGTTCCGTGCAGGACCCATCCCAAGCTGGTGCGTGAGGCGACTGGTTGGCTTCTGGTACCACGACGAACCTCTTCTGTCAGCAGCAGGTGCCAGTTGTCCTGTCCTATTAGGATCGTTGGTGTACCTTCTTCGTAGAAAATGTCATCTTCTAAGTCATGGAGGTGTGGACAGTCGTGGACGACTGCCCGGTCGACAGACTGTGGTGCTAGCTTCAACTGCTTCATGGTTCTTGCGGAGATGTCATGTTGACTGTAGCCCGCTTGCCCACTGATGCAGAAGTTGATCATCTTTGACTGCTTTGCTTCAATTTTCGCCCCAGCGACGCCTTCGATGAAGATTGGTGCTTCTGGTCCCGTAGCTCCGATCTTCTCAGCGGTTGCTTCATCAATCAGAGTGCAGGTAGATCCGTCATCCAGCAGTGCATACGTGTCATGCACCCCTGCCGGACCGGAGACCTGCACCTTCAGGATCTTCAGCAATGTAGATCTGCTCCGCTTGTCCCTTGTTGAGGTGACCGTAGCTGTTTCGGGCTCCTTCTTAGATGACGGCGCCGTTGGGTTGTGCAGCAGTTGATGATGTGGGTAGTTGCAGTCGTTGATGCCACATTTCTTCACTTTGCAGATATGTTTGAAGCGGCGTGTTCGTAGGCATCGAAAACACAACTTGTTTTTGCACGCCATGTCCCATCTGTCGCTGATCGAGGCCTCCTTGAAGCTGGTACACGTTGCTGCATAGTGGCCCGCTTTCCTGCAAAGCGAGCAGGGATAATTTTCATTGGTGGCTGCCTGTTGTTCATCTGCATGGTACGTGCGCGCCGATCTTCGTGAAGTTGTGTTCGGGTTCGATGACCTCTCGTTCACACGTTCGGCCGGAGCGAACGCACCGCATCGCTCAGCTGTGCGTTCAAGGAACTTGGTGATCTTGATCAAGTCAGGTTCATCCTCCGGTTGTTCAGTCACGAAGTCGTAGTATCTGAAGCGCAGTGTCGCAGGCAGTTTTTCCACCACGGCGTTTACAACCCCCGGGTTGTAGAGGTAGTGCGTCTTGTTCAGCGCCTTCACAGTTGCCGTGATGTTCGTCACCTGTGATGCGAAGAGGCAGATGTCCTTGGGTGCTTCACTTAACTTTGGCAGCATTTTCAGTTTCTCCATCTCAGCCATGACGAGTGCGTCGGGGCGGCCGAATCTTGCTGTCAATAATTTCATCACTTCTTCTGTTGTAGTGGCACCGATGAACAGACACTGCACTGCGTCCTTGGCAGGACCCTTGAGACTGCGTCGTAGTCTTGCCAAATTTTCTTGTTCTGTGGTGGTGCTCGCTGTCTGCTCAAATGCTGCCTTGAAGGGCAGCCAGTCACTTGAACTTCCATTGAAGACAGGTAGTTCCGGTGTGTTTACGCTCGTGTGATTATACCTTCGAGTGTTATTGCTATGACCTAATCTACAGGAGTATCATTATTTTTCATTGCCTTTTTTTGGTACCACCGCCACTCAATCACTTCAAATTTTTCTATCAAAGGTGAAACATTGTTCTGCAAAAATATTTTGGAAATTACTGTATTTAGCACATTACAATCGTATAAAACGTTATTGGAGTTTCATTTAACTACTCTGGAGCTTCAACATCTGGCGACCGTGACAGGACTGCAATTTTCGAAGAAAACAAGTCCGAATTATTGGGACGGCAAGCCGCCGGTCTAGCCATTGCGCCGCAGCCAGCTTTCGTCACAATCAAACAATATTCACGGGTTCCCTGGAGGTGTACCAGCCATTGCAGCCACCGCCGGTCAGCGATCAGCATTCAGCATCGTGCCGCAGCCTAGGCCAATGCAGCTAAGTGCCCTTTCCTTGTGATTCCCCACAATACCTATAACCTATCAAAATCTACCCAAATCCACAAAAATATCCAATTATTCTAGTCTTTACTTGTGCTACAGTATCCATACAGTGCTATAAAATCGTTTCACAATCAATCTTTCTATAATTCTATTTCTAAAATTCATAAAATCACCAAATTGCATATTTCATTGTTCATTCGTGGTTCATTCGACTTCACCCACTTTTTTTTATAAAAAAAATATATATATCATATCTGTGTACCTAATTAGGCTATTCTTTACAATTCTACAGGCAAAATTAAGCAATTATTCAGGCAAATATTTCACCTACTTCGCCGATAATTTCAGGCAAATATCGTCACTGCATTTCGGCGATCCCTAACCTGCGCGGTTTTCGTGCATCAAAGTGCCGGTACGTGGCGGCTCGTCAGTCGGCGGCCGCGAGACACGTGCTGTGTCGTGCCTGCTACCCAGGCGTACAGGGCCGGCTTCAGGTGACGCTAAGCGAGGAGCGTGAGCTAAACATTACTTATTTTTTTTTAACTATTATTTTATTTGTGTGTGTTTCAGTTTCATAATCAATATAATCTTATTTTTTATTTGTGCCATTTCATAAAGCGCTTAAATTCATTTAAAATCAGATAAAATTCATAGAGTATTTACAAGTTATCTTAATTCATCATGGGTAAAGATTATGGAGCTGAAACTAGCGCAAAGGATCCTCAAAATTTACAGGATCTTATGGTCAAACGTAGTTCGATAAAAGGTCAAATTACCAAATTTAAAAAACATTTAACAAATATTTCTAAAGAAACGTTGTCGCAAATTAACATAGCCGAATTAACATTAAAATTAAACAAATTCGAATCAATTTACAACCGGTTTGATCACTTGCAAGATCAAATAGAAGTCCTAAACTCTGATAATTTAAATAGTGAAATTGATGAACGTGATGATATCGAACAATCATTTATTTCTAATATTGCCTCTGCTCAGAGTATTATTCAAAAATACAACTTCAATCGTAACGACGAAAGCAACTGTAAAGATTTAAATTCAAGTCAATTGTCCACAGGTCTTTGCAATCACAATGTAGGTTTTAAGTTGCCTCAAATACAAATTGCAAAGTTCGATGGTTCATTCTTTCGTTGGCTTGAGTTTCGTGACACATTCTCATCTCTGGTGCATAACAACGACCGTATCGCCTCAATTCATAAATTCCATTACCTGAGTTCGTACCTGGCGGGCGATGCGGCACGCATTATTGCTAACTTGGAAGTCTCTAGCGCTAATTACGATAATGCTTGGAAGTTATTATGTGATCGGTATGACAACAAACGACAATTAATTAGTCATCATTTAAATTCTTTGTTAAACGTACAACAAGTTACACGCGAGTCGGATAGATCGTTACGATTTCTGGTCGATCGAATAACAAAAAACTTACGTGCTTTATCCAGTCTTGGACAACCTACTACTCAGTGGGATATTCTTATAATCCACATAATGAGTTCCAAGCTTGATAATCACACTCTTACAAAATGGGAGGAATGGCGTGGCGCGTTGGATGACGTTCCCAATTTACAACAATTCTATAAATTTCTAATCGATCGCGCTGACGTTCTCGAATCAATAAATCGAAATCATTCATCCCCCAGTAGTAAATCATATTCAACTTCAAAGCCTACAGCTTCAAGTACTAGGTCAAATCAACCCTATACTAAATCGCTTGCTTCTACTAGTGAAGACAAGCCAATAATTCTTTCTATGTTGTGTGTTATTTGTAAAGGCGAGCATCGCATCTATGATTGTCCCACATTCAATGCTATGAGCATAGATGAACGTATTAGTGAAGTAAACAAAATCAAGCTATGTTCTAACTGTTTAAGGCTTGGCCACACTTTACGCGATTGTCGTATGGGTCCATGTCGTATATGCAAGGCGAGGCACAATACCCTCCTACACAAACAGACTACTAACAATAATATGGCCAATATTGACAACAGTTGTCACGACAACACTCACGACACTATTACAAATTTCTCGAAACTGAATGTTAGCCAAGTTCTACTGTCTACCGCCATAATCGAAGTATCTAACCCTACAACAAACCAAACTGTGAAGGTTCGCGCCCTATTAGACTGCGGTAGCCAGTCCTCATTTATGACTCAATCTCTCAAAACAAAACTATGTTTGCAACCTGTTTCTAATTTCCGGGTTAATGTGATTGGAATAGGAAACAATACCTCCAGTCTGGTCACAGAAACCTGCGTGGCGCAATTGAAGTCATTAATGAAGCACTTTAACGTCACATCTACCTTTTTACTGTTACCTACTATAACCGGTAACCTACCTAAATTACCAATTGATATAAAACAACTCAATATTTCAAGCGATATATTTCTTGCAGACCCTCATTTTCATCAACCAGCGCCGATAGACATCCTTATCGGTGCCGATATTTTCTGGGACATTCTTGGCCGCGAGCAACTTTCTCTCGGTCCCAATTCACCTCAATTAAGAAGTTCTCAGTTTGGTTGGCTGATCTCGGGTCCTATTAATTCAAATTTTACATTAAACAATAAACAAAACAATTCTAAAACTATACAATGCAATCTCACAACTATTTCTAATGCATCACCCGATGCCTATATTCATCAAGAACTCACCGAGTTCTGGGACCTTGGGAATGTTCCCCTTAAGCCCCCTATGAGTCATAGCGAGAAGGCACGTGAAACTCATTTCTTGTCTCACACCTTTCGCCTACCAACTAGTAGAATCTCAGTTAATTTACCACTAAAAAATACACCCGATTGTTTCGGCAAGGGATGGAACCCATCGTCTGATCAATTGCATTTCCCTATTAAAGTTCCACTCTTGTCTAGCAATCATCAACTGACAACACGTTTAAATACTGACTTCATACTATTTTCCCTATACAAAATTTGGGTAATTAAAATGAATTTTCTTTTACAAACATTGTGGCAACAAAATTTTACTTGGGATTATCCTGTTCCACCTGAGTCAAAGATACTACCCAGAGGAATCAGTCCAGATCTGCTCATCGATCAAACTGTGGTGGTCAGGTCTCTCTTTTTTCATGTAATCTGAATGTATGTGGCCTATGCTAAATAATAAAAATTTATTTTAACTCATCTGATACTAACCTAATACGACAACATCTACTGTTGCAATTAAAAAACTAATACTACAATTTAAAACTATTACAGCTAATTAAATTAAAGCGACCTTTGCTATACACACCTACACTACGATTTTAAATAATTACAAAATAACAATAATAATTTCTGGTTTTTGTTATTAACTAACTTAAATAGAAAGAAACGTGGTTTCCTAATGATCAAACTCTATTTCTGCTATTTCATATGTTTACGGTACACAATTTTAAATCTAGAAGCCGTTAGTAACACGTCTAAGAATGTTTTTATTGTGACCTTTCATGGGTTTGTGTCACTAAGAGGCAGGCCTACGGAGGTGTTTTATTTCAATGGACTCTGTAAATACATAAACTTTGTAGCGGGCGCAAGGAAATAAATAATTCTTTTAAACTATTGCTGACTATCTATTTGATTTTGCATGTGAGGAAGGCATACAATTTAATTTAATCCGTCTTACGCTCCTCACTTTGGCGGTATCTGAGAATCTGGCATTAAATCAGCCAAATTCCACATTGAACGAGTGATAGGAAATTATCATTTAACTTAACTAAGTTTCAACTATTGTCGCACAAGTAGAGGCTATTTTAAATAGCCGTCCTTTATGTCTATTATCAACCTCTCCTGACAATTTCCATTGCCTTGCTCCTGGGCACCTTGCTATTGGTCGGGCTCTCACCACACTGCCTTCACCTGCTCTGGAGGACTGCAACGCAAACAATCTGCAGCGCTACGCTGGACTGCAGCAAATTATCATCAACAATTTGGCGCCGCTGTCAACGCGAATACATCGCTGAGCTTCAGCAACGCCGCAAATGGAAGATCAACTCTTCAACCATTAGAGTTGGCGATTTCATTCTATTACAAGAAGATGACGTTCCACCCCTATGCGGAGACTTGGATGCACTTCAAACTATTTCCGACCAGATGAGATGTCACGCGTCGCCGACATTAATACTACCAGAGGATGTGTGCGACGCCCACTGGTTCATATCTGCCCCTTGTCTACTGAAGAGGAACTAGAGGGTTGAAAGCCTACAAGGATGTCTTTCAACGGGGGGAGGATGTTTACGCTCGTGTGATTATACCTTCGAGTGTTATTGCTATGACCTAATCTACAGGAGTATCATTATTTTTCATTGCCTTTTTTTGGTACCACCGCCACTCAATCACTTCAAATTTTTCTATCAAAGGTGAAACATTGTTCTGCAAAAATATTTTGGAAATTACTGTATTTAGCACATTACAATCGTATAAAACGTTATTGGAGTTTCATTTAACTACTCTGGAGCTTCAACATCGTGTCTTGCGTTGCACCAACACAGATGGCTGTAAAGCTCTTGCCGCTTCTGCTATGGCTTGAGCCAAACCGCTGTATTCATGTGATGATTCCTTCTTTGGTGTACGAGTCGGCTCCCGAAGTGCAGTCGCCTGTATGTCACCTCGTACTGTTTCTTGCTCTTGAGTGCGGGTCGGCGCCTTATTTTCGTTGATGTGCGTGTTCCACGTCGTCATCGCAGGCCCCTGTATTTCACCCCGCCCCGGTCGCGTTTCTTCATGCGGCATACTGACAGGTGGATCCGGATTTTGTTCAACCCAGGACCTGACCCTGTTTGTTCTATCAGATAGCACTGACTGAAGTTCTTCTTCTTCGGAATCATCTTCTTCGATCATGGAAATCCGCAGCGCCGCTAGCTCCGTTTCTTTTTTCAACAACTCCTCTTTTGCCTTGAGAAGTTGTCTGCGTCGATTCTTGCTAGATGCAGTAGAGAGCGGCGGCGTCTGCTTCCCGACTAGAGTGTTGCTTGAATTTTGTGTTCTAGGAGCTGTATCTCTGCTTTCCGCCGACGTCGTAGCCGTAGTACCCGTTGGTTCGGTGGTGCCCGTCGCGGCGGTCGTGCTGGACTCCCCTTCCGACGTCACTGCGGCATCCCTGGCGGCGATGAGTTCACGGGCAGCTGTGAGGAGTGGGTGCGCGTACATTGCAGGTGACGCCGGGCGCGGCGCGGCAGTCTGCGACATCGTGGAAGGCGGTGCGGCGACGTGCGGCGCGGCGCCGGCACCGGACGGACCGGAAACGGGCGGCGCGGCGGCGGGCGACGTGATACCGGACGGCGCGGCGGCCCGCGTCGTGGCGGCGGCGCCAGACGACCTCGTAGTAACCGGCGCGGCAGTGCGCGGCGCGGTGCCGGCCGGCGCGGCGGAGTGCGGCGCGATAGAACGCGGTGCGGCAGGGCGCGGCGCGGCGGAGAGCGGCGCGGCGGCGGTGCCGGGCGCTCTCTGGTCAGGCGGCGTAATTGCAGTCGGCGCGGCGGCGGCGCCGTCGCTGGTCGCGGCGGCATCCGTGCTCCTAGTCTTGACCATCTTGAATCTTCAAATCTGGACTGATCCGGCTCCGAATGGACCAATAAATGTGGTGGACAGGATTCTATTCTTCGTTCGTGGACTGTAATTCGTTTTGTTCCCGCCCACCACAGATAGGGGGGAGGTTTCTTTCTTGATGCAAAATGGTTTCAGGTAAAGCAGGAATAACAAGGCTGACTTTCTTTCTTGTATCTTGTTCGGTTTCTAGTTTTCTATTTCTTTCTGCAGGATTTCCAAGGTAATTTTACCAAAATAATCGCGTCATTTATATGCTCAAAAGTTAGTCGTGTCTACACGACGTACATAGCGACTAGAAAATGCGCTATCGACCAATCACAGCTCTAGAGTGAGATAGCGCTATTGCCTACCTTGTCTATGGTAAAACTGCCTTGGGTACCTACTTTCTTTATCTATTTCTTCCTATCTATCAAGATACCACCGAATCAAGTCATTTATTCATAAAATAATAAGTATTACAGAGTTATAAATTATCCTTATCAACTAGTCTTACATAATAAATCTATAAAAACATTAACATGGCAAACTTAAAATAAGTGTCGTGAACAGATATATTATCATCTGTCTAGATTAAGGGTTACGTACAAGACAACATCGTGAAAGTGGCCGCTTGGAAACTCAATAAAACAAAATTATGTCACTCATCAATGAATGTTCTACGTTCAAACGTGGACCTACTGAAACTGAAATAGCGATACCGTGGTCTTATTTCTTCGGCCGTTTTTACAGCTGTCACCCTTATTCTAGGGTAGTACCATGTCTGGTCAATCACATACATTTTATAATTAGTGTAGAATTCACACGTAAAGATGTCGCTACAGACATCGTATGGACGGATTGAAAATTAATTCTTAGTCAAAACGCTATCAAATCACTTTTTATTGAGATTTATTGCAAAGGAATACAATTTGATAATAATAATTTAATTTAATTATTTTTTTAAACTCGTATTTGCAATATTTGCAATTTATTTAATTTTATTTAAATCTTTCGACCTTACATAGATGGCCTTACCGTCGATTATTTTTATTTCTTTTTATCGTCTAGGACCGAAACAATCAAATAATAAGAAAATAAATCTAATATTAACCTGTTTCTAATAAGCAGAGACTTCAACGGTAAATAAATATAGTCTAAATATTTTGAAATTTACAACGATTATTTTTAAAAGTACAATGGGCAGTTTCGTACCAATTGTATTTCATTTGTTTTTATGGGCTTAAGTCTGTATCTAGCTAGTGCAGGAAAACGTATAGTGGTTTAATTTATTCAACAAAATATCAAATAAGAACAATTATTAAGTCTTTTGTGGTCAAAAGGATTAAAGCCATTCGTAAATCACCGACCCTGCTCACAAAATTTATGGAGAATCGGATGAGTAATTTGAACTGTAGTGGAGAACAGCCGGTTATCTGGACATACATACGAAAGCATTTTTGTCCAAGCTGAAACGGAGACTCTTCGCTTGCTCGGTATTAAAGTGATTTTAAAACATATAGAAGATTAAGAAATTGCTATCTTGACCTATTTTTAATCGTTCCCTAATCAGGGCCGGCAATAGCCTATATAGCGCCGGATCAGGCCTCTGTCACTTGCCTATATCTACCGCGATAAGCATCTACAGCTCGCTTCGAGCTGGGCTCGACTAAACTGTCGGGGCCACCACGCGCTTGGGAGCACACTGTACGCAATTGTGTCGGAGCCAAAATCAGAATACGTGATTATTTGTTTTCTTGTGCGATGTTAACCTAGGAAATATATTTATTTATCAATTATTACTGCACTTTGTTATAATGGAGAACCGTAACACTAATAATTTGAGTTTAACGGCTGTCGCAATAAACAGATTTTATTTAAGTTGTTGGTTTTTAAATTACTGCAAGATTCTGAAGTGTAAGACAGTAAGTACATATATTTTGTTAATTTTACACGGTGTTTTTATCAGTATCCTAATTAATTAGGTGTAGTTGATATAGGTAGGTAACCCTGACGGTCGTAAGGTCATTTCGGTAAATTATAAATACAAAGGAATAAAATGGAATACTAACAGTTATATAATCACCAGAGTGATCGGAAATTCTGCAGTTTCAAGCAAGGTCTTTTGGAAATTTCGCAGGAATTTTTTTATTAAAAAAAAACAACTTTCGCTCAAACAAATGCATATGTAATGAAATTTGACGCAAACGGCGCGAGCGGGGCCACAGGCGGGACGCATGCGCGATGTTCGTCATTTCGCATTCACTACGAACCGTCACAACCAACTTCATACGCATGCAAGGCTTCATTATCTCAAATATCTCATACTGTTGTGCTATATAAACCAACAATAGTTATATCTCATTATGGATAGTTTTTCATAGGTTAGAAATAGATACACTCGCTGGCAACGAAGCCCGGTTGCAAGCCCACGCGTGCGAGCGAGACGCCTTGACTGACCGTGCTAGGTGGTGCGAGGCGGGTCGTACACAGATATAGATATACCGTACCTACCTAGTTTTAAACCGAATGGTGTGTATATAAGGCGCTTCGGGGGTTGATGACATCGAAAAGCAATAATAGCGAAGAGCGCGAACTTTTAAATAGTTTGGAAGTTTATATTCTTGTTCGAGAATTATTTTAGTAGGGCAAGCCCGGCTTTTGGGCTTGTATGGACGTACCGCCACTGCCCGAGGCGCCTTATATATAAGGTAGTGTAAACCGAATGGTGTGTATACACACCATAGTGCGCGTTCACCGCTAAGAAAATCCCATGGTCTGTGGCTCCACAATTCCAGAACACTTCCTTGAACATCAGTCAAAGCATTGGGATTCTTGGCGTCGACATTTCTAGCGACGTTTTGTTCCGAAGTCACTTGGAAGACAAGATTAAGCTGGCATCCAAAAAGCTTGGAGTGCTCAACAGAGCGAGGCAGTACTTCACATCGGGGCAAAGGCTGCATCTTTATAAGTCGCAAGTCCGGCCTCATATGGAGTATTGTTGCCATATGTGGGCGGGGGCACCTGGATACCAGCTTGGGCCTTTAGACTCGGTTCAGCGGTTTGCCGCTAGAATTGTCGACGATCCCGAGCTCACGAACGGTTACGAGCCTCTCAGTTTGAGGAGAGACTTTGCCTTATGTGTGTTCTACCGCTTGTACAACGGGGAGTGTTCCAAGGAATTGTTTGACTTGATGACTGTTAGATAGTGGTTTCTTAGGTGGCTGTTTCAAGTCTTTCCAGAGCTTGTAGTACTGCGACCAGACTAGATGTATGTAGTGGTTTCTTAATAAATAGATGTTTCCATTAATTTTCCACAGAAATTATTTGTTTCCCAGAAATAGATCTTTATAAGCGACACTATGAGATGGAGTAATAATACAGTTTTTTTTTTCAAATCAACGAGTACCAAGTATACAGTTTTATTTTTTATTAAAATCGACCTTGGGGCTCCTTTCAGCATTTGTCGCTATGCCCTATACTTTAGGATTTAGCCAACCAGGCAAAAAATGGTAAAATGTTAAAGGATATAATTAGGTAAGCATTATTTAAACTTTTTAACTTTCACGCCTTTTAAATTAAAAACTTCAAACAATAAAAAAATGTTTATACCATAGAATTGGAAATGTTAGGAAAAAATAAAAAGTACCCATCGTCCTTTAAAATACTGTTCTATAAAAGGTGACATCTGTTGTCATTTACTGACAAAACTAACATTGCTGTAGTGACATACGTGGCAAGACTAGCAAATAGTACCTTTGACTCACCACCGGCGCTGTACTTGCGCGAGTTACGGTGGTAACTTTTGAAGTATAGGCGCTGACCCTCTGTTGTACGTAGTATTTATCTACTCTGAGGTAGTACTATTTCGATGCTATAGATAGATAGATGAAGTTTCAACATCGCTGTTTCCACTCATTAATTCTAAAGTAAAATCTTATCTTTTCCTTTTTATTACCACTTCAAGATTGAAAATGAAAATGACGAAGTATTTAATTCAATTAAAATTTAAAAGGTATAACTTGACAAATCTCTCTCCACTTTCAAATTAAAGCTCGTAAGAAACCAACGAAGCCATTATGACTTTTATTTCCTTAAAATAAAGTCACCAAATTGCTTTTGGATTATTGTTAAGTTTTTACGTTAATAACACGCGAAATTGTAGACGGTTTTATGTGGCCAGTAATTACGTTCCAGAACGAATTACTTTTATCATAAACTGGTACCAACATTAAAATTGAAAAAGTAGGCTTTTAAACGACTGGAAAGCTCAGTCGCATCAACCGTAGCCTTAGGGAAAGTCATTTTTTTGCTGGGACTTTCCTTTTCTTTTTATTCCGATTTCTGTGGACATTCCTCACACACGGCTATCTGATCCCCAACTAAGCAGAGCTTGTACTGTGGAATCCAAATTCAAATTCAAAATCATTTATTCAAATAGACCTTCGCAGGCACTTATGAAAAGTCTGACTCTAATACTCTAATACCGGCTCGGAAGATTGCAGTTGCTGAGAAGAGCCGGCAATAAACTCAGCAATTACTCTTTTCAAACTAATCGCACTGATAATAATTGCGTGCCCCAGCGCGGCGGCAAAATTACAAAGTAGACTGAATAAATATTTAATAAGTAAACAAATAGCAAACTTAGATAGAGGCAGACCAGCCCCCACAAGCAGCACCTGTACACAAGTATGACGCGTGTGGCAGCCATCGCCCTCCTCGACAGACAACTGATTTACTACATTATAAAACTTATTGTTTGTAAGCTGCAGCGCGATGTGCAATCTTAACCAACCGCGCCTTGTTTTATAAATTATTGTTGAAAAAAAATTAAATACTTTTCATTCCAGATGTATAGCACTATATATTAACTACAGATTCTGCTTGAAATTTAAATTAAAGGTTCATATAATGTCCATATATTTTTATAAAACCAAGCAGCGAAACGGACTAGACATATGGCAAATAGATATGTATATTGCTAGCTAAAACAAAATAAACCGTATTTTACGAGAAAACATTGATCAGAACATCAAAGCGGACTAAGTTAACATAACAACATCATCTTTATCTATAAAACCGGTTGCCCTAGAGATTAGGGAAGAAATATTTCTTTGGTACTTTAGGAGTGGAATAAGTTAAGGGTTTTCGAACACATTACAATAATATAGCGGGTCAATTATAAGTTGTTGACAAATGACAAATTGTATCAGATATCCATCATCGTTTGTCAACTTTAATCAGTGTAAAGTTAACATTTGTAAACAAACTTTGTCAAATATTCGTAAAACAAGAATTTACAATTAAATTAAATTTGGAATTAATTTGACAAACCTTGAAGTTATTGTTCGAGAAGGTTGCGGTGAAACTCGTTGAATCAATTACTAATTATTTTGCGATCGGAGTTGAACAACTAATAATACTTCAGTTGAGTCGTCTGTCATTTTGTTGATAATCGTTAGAGCCTTGAGGCTGCTCGGTAACAGCTCAGAAATTAATCTACCTATCTATCTAGCTTTATGTAAAACTTTTTTAAAAGGAAGATATGGTACCTAATCACCGTGAATGGGACAAAATAGCTATATCCAGCTTACGCATTATAACAATAATATAAATAAACCTGTTAAATGAACAAAAAGATATTGAGATAATTGCCTTCTATTACAACATTTAAAGTGACAATAAAACAAGATCGCACTTGCTCCTGAGAAAACACTGAGTAATTAGTTCACTGTTGTAGCTGTGTATGACTGGCTGTGTACGTGTACCATCTCTTCCCCATTTTGATTTAATCAAAATTACAAGTTTTGTAACTTTAATTCCAAATTTACAGTTTTGGTTTCTTCTGGTACCGACCACGACGGTGGTAGCTATCTTGCCGATCGATTTAGAACGGCTTATCATGCTACACCACGAGCGCTAGAAAATTACTATTAATATCTCTAAAATACATAAAAATGGAATTGAATTTCCAAACACCCGGTGTGTTTGGAAATTCAATTAAAATATACATCATCATCAGCCTATAATGTCCCACTGCTGAGAACAGGCCTCCTTTCACAAATGAGGGTGAAAGGGACTGGGCGATACTCCACCACGCGTGCCCACTGCGGATTGGTGGAGGTAGGCTAGTGGTCAACCTACTGTTGGAATTTTTCAAGCCGCCTAGGAGGCATCCAACTAGCTTAACGACTATCACAATTAAGTGATAACCGGGACCAACGGCTTTACGTGCCTTCCGAAGCACGGAAACGCTCGATTTAAAATACCACTAGGCGGTCAACCATCCAGGTACCGACCACGACGGCGGTAGCTTAACTTGTTGACCGATTAAGAACGGCTAATCATGCTACACCACGAGCGCTCGAAAATTACTATTAATATCACTAAAATACATAAAAATGGAATCGGGTGTTTGGAAATTCAATTAAAATATACAATAGCCTTAAAAGTATAATGTAACAAGAATCCTCATCCCGCTGAGAATTCCGGTTTCACATTAAAGCCTTAAGTACCTGAGTCTCCTTAACACATTTTCGTTTTACGTTGAAATACGTAAGTATAGAAGCTTTCTTTACGTTTTGGGCTTATCTTAAATCCGGTTATATGTAGCCATTTTCACCGAAGGCTTAAGAAGAGTTTTTAAGGACGCTGTAAATTGAAACGAAGTGAAGAATTTACTTTGGATTTCATGTTTTTAAGTCTTCAGACGCTCAAAAGCTTTTATTTTACTATTGATTGTTTGATCACAATCTGCGCAAACTGACACAAAGCCTAGAAGGAACTGGCTCTCAAGTGCAGCTGTCAGAACACACCGATAGGTGTTTGGTGACAGATTTTCAACTTGAGGGTGGTAGCCAGCCAGGTGGGTATTACAAGTACCTTACCACCGTGCTACGGTTTCCTCACGATGTTTTCCTTCGCTTAAGCTCATTGTTAGATTCGATCTCGGTATCCGACGTCACAAAACTAATACGGCTGTAACTCAGCAGCGGTAGGTACGTGTCAGCAGATTTTTACATGAGGGTGATCGCCAGAGTGGAGAGAACTACATAATGCATTAACTACCACCGTGATACTAAATTAGACTATTATTGCAGTATGTCTTCTTTTAAAACTACACCGAAAG
Organism: Achlya flavicornis; assembly: GCA_947623365.1. NCBI lineage: Eukaryota > Metazoa > Arthropoda > Insecta > Lepidoptera > Drepanidae > Achlya > Achlya flavicornis. Next base: position 15,167,404 of record OX392478.1, read on the forward strand.
CTATCGGCTTTCGACAAACAAAGATCTCATTTATATTTTGTTTGTATATTTTTATCGAATATAAATCATTCGTTTGATAAATAAACATTGAAAGCCTCAAGCTTTGACGTCAATAATCTTTTTGATCTTAAAAATGATAAAGGGTTTGTTGGACAAGCCGACCAATGGCCGCTTCGTATTACTTGATTTATCAAAGGACAATAGAATAGTTTATGGGACCTTTACCCTTCAATAACAGGTAACTTGATATCATATTGGATTGGGGCGTTCTAGGTAAACTTTAGTATTAACTTAAGTAGAAATAATAGTTATCCTAATCTTTCTAAAACACTTATGACAATATACAAACGAATGACCTTGTTTTATTGATTCCGAGGGTTCCGTACAAACCTGTAGGTATATAAGTACATGGTAGTATAGACCTGAGTATTTGATATGAATTACAATTTATGACGTATTAAAAAAAAACTACTTACTAGATCTCGTTCAAACCAATCTTCGGTGGAAGTTTGCATCGTAATGTACATTATATATTTTTTAAAGATTTATCATTCTCTTTTTTTAGAAGTGACAGGGGGGGGGACACACATTTTACCACTTTAGAAGTGTCTCTCGCGCAAACTGTTCAGTTTAGAAAAAAATGATATTAGAAACCTCAATATCATTTCTGAAGACCTTCTATCCATAGATTTTCTATCCATAGACATCCTACACTAATCGGTTTAAATAAAAAGAATGAGTTTGCCATAATGACCCCATTATGACGCTATTATGACGCTATTTTGTTAGTAGACTACCAATTCTGTAAAATGTCACAATTTTGACACCACTTAAAGTTCATGGAACACAATGCATAGCGATATAAAGCTATGCGTTACCTCACTAATAAATATATCTATCACACATCCTACTGAGAACATTCTAGATGTTTCAGTAGTATAAAGTCCTGCCTTTGACAGTAGTTATAGTGACAAACATTTACTTGAAAAGCCATCTAATATTATGTATTAACTAAGGGATGATCCAAAGCCGTTGTCCTTTCAGTCCGCCTAAACAATAGAACTTTGGAAATAGCAAAGGTTAAACTATCTATCAGTCTTCCCGCAGGCATCTATAATAAATAGCCTCAAGGAACAAACGGGCATAAATAGTTTATTATTTGTGATGATTGTATAATTTGCAATTGTTAGTCATTGCACAAGAATCGCGGTCTTGCAGATTTGTATAATGTTTCATAAATTTTAATTTTAGCACCCATTTAATATCAAATGTTTCTTTTAAATTAGTAAGTTGGTTACTAATAAAAGCCTCTGTTATACAATTACTGAATATCCATATTGTTTTCTGTATCAGTCCTGTCGTTTATGCGTAATGCTCGAACAGACAGCCAAGAAAACGTATAATCTACGATTTGGAAACACAGCTGAACACCACATCATACCTTTTTGGTAAATCTTCAATGTACAGAAACACATTTTATAATAGTAAAATATGTTTTCATGAATAAATAAATAAATAAATAAATATCCAGGGACATTTCTCACACACGGTCATCTGATCCCAAACTAAGCAGAGCTTGTACTATGGAAACCAGATAACTGATATAATACATATACTACTTTTTGTTTGGAAATACATACTTAATATACATAATTACACCCAGACTCAGGACATACAGACATGTTCATGCACACAAATGCATGTCCTGTGTGGGAATCGAACCCACGACCTGCGGCACAGTAGGTAGAATCTTGACCAGAGTCTTAACCAACTGCGCCAACGGGCCCGAATATATGTGTACTTAAGAAAGAAACAAGAAAGAAACATTTATTGGACACAACAAAATAGCACAATACACAACAATACAATACATTTATAATACAATGATACACACATTATATAAAAAAAAACAATACAGTAAAAAAAATTGCGACATTGTCATCATGTACTATGATGGGTCCAAAAGGCCCCAGCTCAGCATGTGCTGCAGATAACTACAGCGCTGATTTTCAGCTTTTCATTTTACTTGTTTTATTTAAATAAGAAAGAAAGAAAGAAAAATCATTTATTCTGAAATAACACAACACAAGTATATAAAGCAGCCAAAAGATGTAAAAAAAAAAAACAAACAACAGAGAAAAAAAAATGTGTTGTGTGACATCAGAAATGGACATCGACTCAGTTGCAAACTGCAAGCCCAATACGCGTACCGGACTACAGCACTGATTTTCAGTCGCTGCCATAAGTGACGTCACGAACAACTTGATTATAATAAAAATACAAAAGAAAGGACTACACAATACAATACACAATTACGCAATACAAAATTGATAACATTAATTTAAAAAAAATAGGCATAAGAACGTTCTCTTGTAATAAATAGCCAGCCCTTTATAAAATACGCAACAACTATTTCCTAGCAACCGCTCGCTACTCGCTAAAGTTATACAATCCGATAATAAATCTCTCGGGAACTTCATTTCGGTGAGACAGGAAACTATTCATTAATTCTGCAGCGGACTAAGAACACGAAAACGCTTTTCCAAAACAAGGCAAAAACAAAAGGATCGTTTGGAGTGTCCCGTGCTTATCTACTTTTCCCGATGATAAGTGTTCGGTGCGAAGTGGACGGTATTAACGAATAAAAGTGTTTATTCTTCGAGTAAATAGCGGTTGTATTTTATTTGAGATACGTTAGATTTTGTCGGTTACTTCGTGAAAGACGTAAAAACTACCCAAATGAGTAAGGGACTCATAAAGCGCTATTTAACTAATATTATACTGTTTAAAGGGTCACGTAAATAATGTCACATTATTTGACAATGACAATAGAGTGAGGTTATTTACGTGACCCTTTAAACAGTATATTAGTTAACATAACGTTTTATGAGTAAGGGGGTTACTCGATTTTTTTTTCGAGCTTCGAATGTATGTCAGCCATTTTTAATGTTTTGGGAAAACAGTGATGTGTCTGGGAGGGAATCAGAAGATTATCATAGTTACTAGCATAGTACTTGTAAACGTAACGGTGACACGAATGGGCTTTTTTTTAAATTCAAAATCATTTATTAAAATAGACCTTCGCAGGCACTTATGAAAAGTCTGACTCTAATACTCTAATACCGGTTCGGAAGGTTGCATTTGCTGAGAAGAGCCGGCTATAAACTCAGCAATTACTCTTTTCAAAACAAGCTTAGATTCATTACATAATATTTACATTCTAATCGCACTGACAACAATTGCGTGGCTTACATGGGAACTTATGTGTAGATTTTAAAACTACAACTACGTACTTGCTATTGAAATTGTTATAACATCACGAGCGGACCATTTTACTTGGAGAAGCTACATACGTAAGAAAGATTCCACCAACCTCCTGGCATGAGTTAGCTCTGTTACCGTAAGCAATCCTTGCTAGCTACTGCAGTAATATTCGTAACCTTGCACACTCTGTATATCTGTCTATCCAATCGTTAGGCGTCGTCCTAATTGGCGACGATCGTACGATCAAACGATGCGATTTCGTCGCATGACGAGATTAAATACACAAAACGCTTTAGAGTGTCCTAATTGAAGCTCGCAAGTCATCGCGCGAGCACAGGAACAGCAGCGCGATCGTGCGACGAAATCGCATCGTTTGATCGTACGATTGTCGCCAATTAGGACGACGCCTTAGTGTGTTAGTAAGTCGAGACACACCACGTCGAATTTTGACACGGTTTTCATTTTCCGAGGGGGTTTCTTTTGGATATATATTAAGCGGAAAATTGTGAAGATTTTCACGAAATAATGCTGCTGAAAACATTGCTATAATCTGTGGAGAAGGCAAAGTATGTTAATATATCACTTTAAAAAATTTCTTTGATTACCATATATATACCAAACTGTGCAGGAAAAGTACCTAAATGAATTACGTATTTTATTACAATTAGCGAGCGGAACAAAGCGAACGTAGTTAAATTTTCCTCATACAGTACTATGACATTATTACTCGAAAATATAGCTAGCTGATAAAATGCTTTAAGTCATTGGCTAGAGCGATTGCAACTTTTACCTACTATATACCGCGTGTAACGACACAATGAAATAATACTTTCAGAACATAGGGTAGATTGTATTAATTCATAGTCAATTTAAAACTAACGGATCCTCATTAGCTTCAGGCATAAAAGAACATTTAAGTTTACACTGTCGTCAGAGCGTTTAGAATTGAAATTATTCAATATAGTTACTATACTTATACAAATATTATTAAGTACATCAGTATACATCAAAAACGTTAATGCTCACACCTGAAATTAGTAAACAAACCACACGTCATTAATAAATGTTGTATACATTTAAATACTTTCACAGTAGCCACCCGGTCCAATGCAATCAACAGGTTCCAGCATTTTATTTGATATGATTGGTTTAGTAAAAAAAAATGTTTTTCAATTCTATATTTTTACGGGTCTAGCTCTTTTATCATTGCAGTATTATATCGTACGAACAAAGTTAATAGATACCCCATTGCTAACTTATACATACATATAAGTCTGTGAATATAAGTACATGTTTAAAAAAAACTAATCTGTACTAAATGCAAGCTCAATCTTTAGTCATGTCATAAGAAGGATTATAAGTAAGTGTAGTTTTTTAATCAATTTGTATCTTTTATCAATTAGGTAAACAGAAGCTAAAATTAAATACACTGTGTTTTTTATAGAGTTGGTAACAGTTTTTCTCTTGTACCATACAATAAGTTGAGTCAAAGTAAATTAAATCAGTCTCTTCAGTTACGCTTTATTTAAAGCTTTGCCTAATTATCGTCTAATGAAAGTAATTAAATAGTAAGTAGGTGTATTAAGTACTTTACTTTTGTTTCACTTTAGGCTACGTGACCACTTACCGTGGTGACTAAGGCGCTACCTTGATAATAAATCGACATAATTGGACTGTTTTACAAAAAACTTAAACCGACTTCAAAGTACACGAAGAAGTAATCAAATCCTGATCTGATGACAATGGGACCAAACGGGAAGTGTACCCTTCCAGACAAAAAAAGAATTTTCCAAATCGGTTCATAAATGACGGAGATATAAGGTAACAAACATAAAAAAAAAAAAAAAAAAAAAAAAAAAAAAACATACAACCGAATTGAGAACCTCCTCCTTTTTTTGAAGTCGGTTAAAAAGCTACGGCCAATCAAATATCGACGCAAGAGTAACTATAAAATAAAACATTCAGCCGTTCACTGTAATTTCGTATACGTACGAATGAGACGCTTAAAGTACTTTTTAACGGGAACTTTCAGAGTGACGTAGCGTTTTCGTTTTTATTTTCATTAATTCGTGTATTTTGAGTTTTTTTTTTATAATATAATAATAATAATATTTTTTTATAATGTGCACCAGTGAAATGAAATGAATTGTGTATCGTGACTTTTCAAGTTGTCTCAAAAAGTCCGTGAAGAGTTTTAGCACAATGACCACCATTGTAGTAAACAAATACTATATGCACGCACATTATGTGAAAGTGATTTATTGTGACTGGAAAGACAGCTTCGAATAACCATGAGTAGCAAACCCATACAATTTATTTATAAAAAAACATGTTATTTATAGAAAATCAGTTCTACATATTATAATAAGAATGAATTAACATTTTTTTTTGCATTTTACAGTGAAACATATTTATTATTTAGGAGCTACGGGCGGGGGCTACTTTGTCATTTATCGAGAAAATTTCTATCAAACATGTCAGTTTTCGTTCCATTAAGATCTCATAAATCATATAATAAAATCTCGTATCCCCAAACCTTTTATTATATAAGATATTCTTTCCCAAGGCAACGCAACAAAGACTTCTTCAGGGTCGGCAGCGCGCGAGTGATACCCCTGGTGTTGCAAGCGTCCATAGGCTACGGTAACTGCTTACCATCAGGCGGGCCGTATGCTTGTTTGCCACCCTAGTGGTATAAAAAAAAAAAAAAAAACGTTGTTGACATACCGAAAATACGGACACAGCGTTTTGCATCCTCATTATAATGCGGACAGCAAGAGAGTGGAACTTGAACTTGGAACGGGGCTTCGTCTTCGTCCCTTTAGGGCGGGGTCAGTGGCTAAAGGCAAGCCTATTTAATAAAAAAAAAATCTAGAGCTTAGAACGAAAAATTACAGTATTTTTTAAGTCTTATAAACTGTATTGAACGGCAAACATAGTAATAAAAACATAAGGCATAAACTGTAAAGGCTTTTCCTTACTCTTCAGGATGTCGGTCCGTCGGAACTGAAAGCTTTCCACATTCCTCGACATTTCCTTTGCGGTATTGCTATCGACAAATATGTCGCCTGTACGTTTTTCTATGCTTAACCCATTTTGCAGGGTTTAGTTATTTGTGTAAATCTGTCTCTTAAAAAGTTAAAGGGTAGAAATGCAGTTTTTAGGGTGCCAAATGGCAAAAAACCCTTATAGCCTCACCATCATGTCATGTCTGTCTGTCTGTCTATCCGTACGTATGTCACAGCCACTTTTTTCCGAAACTATAAGAACTATAATGTTGAAACTTGGTAAGAAGATGTATTCTGTGAACCGCATTAAGATTTTCTCACAAAAATAGAAAAAAAAACAAATTATGGGGGTTCCCCATACTTAGAATTGAAACTCAATTTTTTTTTTTTTATATAACTCATACTTGTGGGTCGTCTATGGAAGATCTTCAAAAATGATATTGAGGTTTCTAATTTTTTTTTCTAAACTTAATAGTAGCTCGAGAGACACTTCCAAAGTGGTAAAATGTGTCCCCCCCCTGTAAATTCTAAAATAAGAGAATGATAAAACTAAAAAAAAAATATGATTTAGGTACATTACCATGCAAACTTCCATCGAAAATTGGTTTGAACTAGATCTAGTAAGTATTTTTTTTTAATACGTCATAAATTGAAATTCATATCAAATTATATTCATATAGACCTGAGCAAGGTCTATACTACCATTTACTTATATACCTACAGGTTTTTACGGAACCCTCGGTGCGCGAGTCTGACTCGCACTTGGCCGGTTTTTATTTATTTACAGGTCGGTTAACGAAAGCTGGCACGTTCACAGTACTCATAAATTTGCAATCAGTCAAGTCTAATGGACGAATGCAAAAATAGACCACTCTATATTTATTAGCAGTAGCAAAAGCAAAACAATAACTGTCTCCTTCATACTCATAAGCTTGACTTTGCGCGAGAGAGACGGTGTAAATGTGTTGAAACGTGCCAGCTTTAGTTAACCGACCTGTAACCATTCGCGTATTTTAATCGCTTCGAGTGAGTGCGACTCGCACTTGGCCAGTTTTTATGTTACATCTGTCCTCTCTGAATAGTGAATATATAAAAAAAACAAGTTCATTTCGCTTTAATCTCTCCTTAAAGTATTCATATTGACTGATTTATTGTAAAGCTTTGTTTAGCTAAACACTGCTTTACAATAAATCAGCCAACACCAATTTCCCAAATTAAAACAACTGACATGCTACCTAAAATACCGTTCAACGAGAATGAAGCATTATCATAATAAAGAAGAATGGGTAAAAACGTCCCCAGACTGTAGCACGATGAGCTATAGTGGTAATTGTAGGTCTCGTCAAGCAGATTATTTTATTCTATGACAGCAAGTCTGAATTCCATGGGAGAAAAAAGATATTCACATTTGTAGTTACAAAAATGTTCCTTGGTAATGATGGTTTTTTGTTATTATTAGCTCTGCACTGAGGCATAGAATACTCAATAAAAGCGATACCAACCGCGTTTTCAAGACAAAAAGTACTGTATATCAATTTCGAGGTTCCATGCTATCTGTCTGCTAATATTTATCGATATCGGTCCAGTAACATAGCTGTGAAAACATAACAAACGGACAGATCTACTCTCGCATTTATCATATTAAAGTACTAGCTGTGCCTCGTAGCTTCGCCTGTGTTCCTGAGAAAATAGTATTGCATTTCCATGTGTAGGCTGTATGCTGCCATGTGTGCTCATTTTAATTGATATCAACCTAACTTAGCTAGAAAACGTAACATAAGACATACTAACCCGAAGAAAACCCCTATAGTGTGGCCCTAATTCAGAACACTACCTTAAACATCAGTCAAAGCATCGGGATCCCTGGCGTCGATATTTCTAGCGACACATGCTGTTCCGTATATAGTCACTTAGAAGACAAGGATAAGCTGGCATCTAAAAGGCTCGGAGTGCTCAATAGAGCGAGGCAGTACTTCAAATCGGGGAAAATACTGCAACTTTATAAGTCGCAAGTCCGGCCTCATATGGAGTACTGCTGTCATCTATGGGCCGGATACCAGCTTGGGCCTTTGGACTCGGTTCAGCGACAACCCATTACAATTGTCGACGATCCCGAGCTCACAAGCGGTTTAGCGTCCGTTAGTCTGAGGAGAGACTCTGCCTCCTTATGTGTGTTCTATAACTTGTACAACGGACAGTGTTCTAAAGAATGTTGCCTAAACCTGATGCCCACGGCTACCTTCTACCACTTCTAACTCTCGCCATTGACGGGGAGTCTAACCTCACGCATTGAACCCGAAATAGTTTCGTACTGTGCGGTTTCAATGGAGCTCACTACCGCGGACGCTCAGGCTGTAGAATGAGCGCCCTACCTAAGGTGTGAAGAGATTTTTGCAGGGTCAGCAACGCGCGAGTGGTACCCTAGGTGTTACAAGCGTATATATAGGCTACGGTAACCGCTTACCATCAGGCGTATGCTTGTTCGCTGCCTTAGTGGTATTAAAAAAAACTATCTTTCGCATTAATAACGTTAAAGTACTATTTGTACCTCGGGATTTTACATATGTTCCCGGGAAACAAAGTAGGTACCTACTTTATGTACATCTTCGGTTATCATTAACGATAAGGTTCACTAACAAAATTCATATTTTAAACCATATTCGGTTTTTATAGTCATCTTCAAGTTTTCTTTTTTATTGTGTTTTGCTATTTACCATAATCTAGTCAGTCATTGCCCATGGGGCTGATTACACTTAAAGAACGGCAATTAAACAAAATGTCATATAGTAGGTAGGTAATATGAGTGTGTCATTATTTGCTGTGCCAAATAAAAAAAGAAATAATAATATTTAGATCTTTACCTTATCCTTGTAGTAAAAATGCTTATGTTTTTATCGACGTTTGTTATTAAATTACGCCGAAATGGCTTATCAGATGTGGGTGAATCTTAGCACAAAGATAGATTAAACTCTGGATTAGCATATATAATACTTTTAAACCAGAAAAGTTATACAAATACTGCGGGACGGTAACAAAGTTACACATTATTTTGTCTGCTTTAACCGTCAATATCTTTTTTTTCCCATGGAATCCAGACTTGGTGTCATACAATGAAATGATGCCCTCGATGTGGCCAACAATCTCCTCTATAGCTCATAGTGCTACATTCTGGGGACGCGTTTCATATAACATGACCCAATGTCCTTTGATAGGACATGCTATAAAGTCAATTTGTTCGCGAGGCTGTACCTACTGAAAGCAGGTGTGCTGTAATATATTGGATTATATCGGCTTACGGAGGGTTTAGCCCAGATTGTGTAAGACTTCATTATCACATTATCCAAGTAAATGCTTAACAAAGAATGTTTTGCCTTCAGATTAAAATCTATTCATGTACTGTGATAAAAATATTAAGGTTGGATTTACGCATTTACAGTAGTACCCAACTAATATGGCTTACCGATGTACCGGCGCAGAAGATAAATTTTCAAAGCGCGGGAAATGCTATTTTTCGGCAGCTGCTGCGATGTGTGCGGAGGACGTGACTTGCGAGTAAGACGGAACTAACAGCTGCACTGTATTATGAAACTTATACTAGTGATCCAAGGTTGATTGTAAGTTTTAAGCATTCTTTCGTTAATCTTCGGGCTATACTTTCTTTTCTGTGCGAACGAAGATTCACGACGCGCCTTATCAGTTGGGTACTACTGTACAATATAATTTATCGACATCTACACTCTGAATTTTAACTATACAAAGATATCAAGGGCTCTTCAAAAAGGTTGTGAAGAGAATTTTGTAGGGTCGGCAATGCACGAGTGATACCCATGGTGTTGCAAGCGTCAATAGGCTACGGTGCCCGCTTACCATCAGGTGTGTCGTATGCTTGTTTGCTACCTCGTAAAACACGATCTTCATGAAAGTTTGGTATGTTTTATCATTTCTTTTGAAATTCACCTGCACGATACCTTAGGCCCCGAATCTATCAAAGCGAAGATGGGCAGAGAGACGAAAACACATATCCTCTTGCCCTGATCAACTTTGGGCAAGCAAATAGTCTGCCTGGTGGTAAGCGGTTACTGTACCCTATGGACGCTTACAACACCAGGGGTTGGTGAATCTCTTTACACCATTTCTTCATCAAATGCAGACACAAATCTGCCGCGCGACTTTTTGGACATACCCAGAAATGTTTGCGCGAGCTCGCGACGAACGTTCGCGGCAGTCGTCCAAACATAGGCAAGCTCGCGCAGCATTCTCTGTGTCTGTACACACCCTTAAAATTCTGTAAAATCCACATGACGGCACGAGCGAAAAGCGCTACGCAAACAGAAATTAAAGCTTTTTGATTGCAATATACTATACTATAGAGTTAATTAACACGGTATAGGTATTTTATCATACACTAGGTGCCCGGCGCGACTTCGTTCACGTGGTGCCCTACCCTTTTTTTTTTTTTTTTTTTTTTTTTACGTGGGGAAATCCTCATGGATACCCGGGCACTCCGGGGGGTGCGGCCGGGTTATGTCAGACTCCTACTGACTAAAACCCCACGGCGTTCCTACCTGTCGCTGCCGGCTGGATATACGGGGGCGCCGAAGCATTCGTCCGCGTATCCAGCAGCGACGGCCTGATCGGAGGCCTCCTCTTCGTCGACGGCAGAGACCGGAGCTCTTGTCTCTGCCGTCTCCTCCTGAGTAGCGTGCGGGAACACACGCTCCACTACTCGGGCCCGATGTTGATGGTCGGCAGACTTGTTGATGGGCGGCAGACTGTGGTGCCCTACCCTACCCCAACCCCAGCCCACCTCATTCCACCCCACCCCAATTTTTTTAAAACATAATATAGCCTATGTCACCCGAGGATAGTGTAGCTTCCCAACAGTGAAAGATTTTTTCAAATTGGTTCAGTAGTTTCGGAGCCTATTCAATGCAAACAAACAAACAATCAAATCTTTCCTCTTTATAATATTAGTATAGATATAAAAGCGACTAACAGGTTATAAATGCCTACATACTTAGTATACCTAATACAGTATTATTATAACTCAGTAAGAATTGGTTCTTGGTTTTCTAAAAGGGATTTTCAACCCTTTTTATTGATAGTTAAAAGCGGTAATGGCTTAGTAGATAATAATACCAAGGTCTTTAGAAAAGTGTAAAGTAATTTGAAATATAATCGATGATTGTTGATTGCTACGTTTAAAAAGCTAATCTCAGCAGCAACGTTACTATTAGCAGTAAAAAGCAGCAATTGATTAATCTTTCAGAAAAAAAAAAACAGACAATCTGATTACTTATATCAAAAAAATATAGACTCTCAATTTGTAAAACTAACCGCCGCGTCGCCGTATGGATTACTATTTACGAAGCACCTTATAAATTATTATGAATCAATATGTATTGGTTATACCACACTACACAACACAGTAGGTACAAAATAAAAAACAAAATTCAGTTAACTCAACCAAAAAAAAACACACTCAATTATTTTGGAGGCTGTATAAAAACATCTTTTCATTCACACATAAGGTTTCAAGTTCTCACATGAATGAAAACGGGGCCGTGTGTTCGGCTCAATAATAAATTAAATTAACATAATTTCACTTTCATACTTTGGCAACCATTCATAACGAAAAATAACGTTGTTGTGAATACCAAACAAATCTTATGGAGCGTCCATGCTTGGCGAACCGAGCACGAGCCGAGCCACGAACGAGCACACTGCGAGCATGATTTGCGTAGCGTGGACGGGCTTGCGAGTCTCGAGGCTTTTGATTGTGTCCATCATAAAATACTGATCAGCAAATTACATCACTACGGCGTTAGAGACACTGCACTAGATCTTTTGATTTCTTACTTATGTGACAGAATTCAAAAGGTTGATGTTAATGGTAAAGTATCCCCTGGGTCATCAGTAACTATGGGTGTACCACAAGGTTCTATCCTTGGACCTTTTCTTTTTCTCATTTACATCAACGACTTACCATATCTTGTAGAAAAAAAACATGAGATAGTATTGTTTGCTGATGACACTTCACTTCTTTACAAAGTGAATAGACATGATTTTAATTCTGACGATGTGAACAATGCTCTTTCTGTAGTCGTTGATTGGTTTACTATAAATAATTTATTGCTAAATGAGAAAAAAACAAAATGTATCAGATTCAGTCTACCCAATGTGAGACATTCGGACACAAATATTGTAATTAAAGGCGAAAAACTGGATCTTGTTGAAACAACTGTATTTTTAGGTATCACTTTAGATAATAAGTTACAATGGAGCCCTCACATTTGTAAATTGGTGGATAGACTTAGTTCTGCAGCTTATGCAGTGAGAAAAATTCGCGCTCTCACTGACGAATCTACGGCAAAATTAGTTTATTTCAGTTACTTTCACAGTTTGATGTCTTACGGTATCCTCCTCTGGGGTAGTGGTGCCGAAATCAATAGAATTTTTATACTGCAGAAAAAGGCTATCCGCGCAATATATAAAATAAGGCCTAGAGATTCTTTGAGAGACAAGTTTAAATCTATTAATATAATGACAGTGTCGTCACAGTACATATATGAAAATCTTATTCATGTGAGGAAAAATATAAATAACTTACCTAAGAATAGCGACACTCATAGTTTGAACACTAGAAATAAGCACAAACTTGCTGTACCTTTAACTCGGCTCAGCAAAGTCCTTAACTCTTTCAAGGGGCAATGTATACGTTTCTATAATAAAGTACCCAAAGAAATCCAAGAGCTACCTATAAATAGATTCAAAAAGATAGTAAAACAGAAGTTATGCAAGAAGGGATACTATAAAGTTTCTGATTTTGTAGATGACAAGAATGCATTTGAATGAATTGTTCGCTTCGCACGCTATTGTTATATATATTTTGTAAATTGTAATATTTATAAGTACACATTAAAAAAAAAAAAAAAAAAAAAAAGAACACTTGCTGAGTTTCTTGCCGGAGTCTTCTCAGTTCAAGTTGTATTTGGAACCGGTGTAGAGTCATTTGTTAACCTTCACAAGTGCCCTATAAGGGCCAAAATTGAATAAATGAATTTTGATTTTGATTTTGATTTTGAACGAGCGCGATTGTCAGTTGTTTCACGAACAAAGTGATTCGCATCGTGCTCGTTGTAGGTTCGTTCGTGGCTCGGCTCGTACTCGATTCGCGTAGCATGGACACAACATTACATCGACTTTGTTACGGAGTAACTCATGCACACATGCGTTTTATACCTGTATTATAGGGTGACTGGTAATAAGTAAACAATACTTAGACACATGATAACAAACAACTTTCCCAAAGAAACAAATAGCGACAAATAACAAATTAAATAAAAGCTGATGGTATATTCTTATTTATGCTAGGTAGGTACTTAATATTATGGACTCATGTGCTAAGTAAATTTAAAAAAAATGTTTCTTTGGGAATATTGTTTGTTATCATGAGTACAATCATGTGTCTAAGTATCGTTTACTACCACCAGTCACCCTATACTGGGTGGAGATTTCGAGATGGCATATTTTCGTAACCTATGTTGGATTAGTCATGCTGAACAACTTTTACTTTTATGGGATCAACCTGTGCGATCAAAACTGAATTCTCAAAATATTTTTTTTGCTTTTCATACATTATGATTGAGCAAGGTTGACATTGTGTAAGAAAATTTAAAAAAAAATATGAATATATTCTGGATTAACACACAGGGTACTTTTTATCTCGGGAAAACAAACGATCCCTCAGAAATGTGGGGGAAACCGCGCGGGAAAGCTAGTACCTTCATAATTTGTAATAGGTACCTACACTTATAACACTAAGGAATGCAAACAAAATAATATTTATCCAAGCAATCCTCAACCTTATTTACTTATACATCCAAATACCACATACAACATCACAGTGTCAATTTAATTAATATACGTCCATATGTCTAACTGACCACCCGTATCTGATCCAGACAGCCATTTCAATTGAAACACCGCAAAATGTTTGTGGAATTTGTAATGATTCGTGTACTCTCGTACTTGGACGGATATTCTGAACGGTCTCGAAGGAGTTCAGTTTACTTAGCCAGATTTTATAATTGGTAAAGATCTTCCATGTAAATTGTGGCTGGCTATTTGACTAGGTCGTTCAGTTCCGAGACTTCTGCGAAATGGTAATATCACAGTCTATAAAACCATACAGTCGTCCGACGCCTTTGATCTCGTGGAAAATAATAATAATAATTTATTTATTAACCAAAGTTACAGATTCTAATTACATGATCAACTAAATATACATAAAGTTAAAAACAAAATTTTAAATTATTATTACAGTATGCTGCCGAAATCTGTACACAATATATTTAAAACCCTGCCTCTTAAACTAGGGTAACCTGTATCTTAAAAACCGTGTTCGGCTATAATGTTTCTTAACTAGATTTAAACAACGAGTGGATTGTGTCAATCTACCATCGAAATTTAGGATTAAAAGAAACAAAATTAAATTAAATTTAGAATAAAAGAAGTAAAATAATAATAAACTTATTTTTTAAGAGGGCCTGTAAGAATGCCGATAACGTCTAGACAGTATCGCATACTTTATATGGATAAAGTATGCTTTTTCCCGAGCTACTAACATCGTTTTGTTCGCAGCTCGGGCCACGTCTCGCCCCTCACACCCCGCACGATTTCCCTGTCTAGGCGGCTTCGTCGAACGACTGTATGGTTTTATAGACTGTGGTAATATTCATTAGTTTCATGAGAATTGCGAGGTAGTGAATTCATTTGACTGTTTTTTTGCCTATTAATCAGCAAGAATAAGTAATTACATATATTTTTTATTCGAATATGAATGCTTATGTTGTGACGACCATCTCCCCATGATAAAAGTTAGCCACGTATTAAATATAGGTATGTTGTATGTGTCCTTCCGAAACTAATTTTAGATGTTCATTATTCCGTATCGGGTAACCGCCTAGTGGTATTTCAAATCGAGCGTTTCCGTGCTTCGGAAAGCACGTAAAGCCGTTGGTCCCGGTTATCACTTAATTGTGATAGTCGTTAAGCTAGTTGGATGCCTCCTAGGCGGCTTGAAAAATTCCAATAGTAGGTTGGCCCACTAGCCTACCTCCACCGATCCCCAGTGGGCACGAGTGGTGGAGTATCTGCCCATTCCCTTTCACCCTGATTTGTGAGAGGAGGCCTGTGCTCAGCAGTGGGACATTATAGGCTGACGATAATGATGATTATTCCGTCACACAATTTTAAAAAATGGCACTTATATACAATGTTATTCAGACTACACAAAAACTAGAATGTTCAATATAGGTCATTCAAATATACATCAAGTTCTGAAAATTTATTCAATTTTTAAACTTTATCCCAGACAGTAATTACTCCAAAAGTTGCTACTGTCAGCAAAATGGAGGCGAGAAAAGTTACCAAATCACCAAACCCATACGGTCTATTAAGCGTTCATTCATTCCTCAAGTTTCAAGAACGAATGATCATCGAGATTTAATTGAATGTAATGAACGAACAAATTAAACTGAATCACGCGAGTTAAGTGATAGTTAAACTGATAACCCGTTATTAGTTTGAAACGTGTCGTTAATGGCGGGGACTGTTTTGAACTTTTGTTACACTTTCAAAATGTTGTAGTTATGTAATTATTGTGCTAATTATGATTGAGATAACTATGGTTATATAAAGCTATTGGTTATATTCCCATAGCATGCCAAATGCCAACATAAAACATCATGCATTTTACCCTCACATTTTTCATCATAGTTAAAACGCTTCCCATTAATTACAGACAAAATATTATGCTTGAAAGATTTTTAAACTACTAAAGTTTTTCTCGTTTGTTTTTCTGCTTTTCTTTGCAATATTTTTTGGGGTTATCAGCTTTCAGGGTTTCCAAAATAACACTAAAAGCGTCTTTTATATATGTAAAAACCAGTAAAGTGCGAGTAGAACGCGCATACGAAGGGTTCCGTGGTGATGTTTCCTGTATGTTGGCCTCATAATTTTTTTATTTCAATTCATTTTCCGACCGACTTCTATTATTTGCTTTTATAGCGTCAATAGACACATTCTGAAGAAGAAATTCTGTGATAATTTCGACAATCTACCTATTACGGTTCATGAGATACAGCCCACTGACAGACGGAAGGACGGATGGACGGTCAGCGGTGGCGGCGTTGGCAGCCTTTGGGTATCGAAACCTAAAAATATAACCTACATAATATTTTTTATATGTAAATCTTTCCCTCCTCCGTCTTTATCTACTCTTCCGTACTTGTACAAGATTAAAACGGGTCTGAAATTACAATGTAAATTAGAAGCGAGAGGTCAAAACATTTACAGAACAATTTGAACGAGTGGAATTGTATTACACCCTCATTTTATTAATTCCACAGTTTATACAAGAGCTGAACTGTAATAGAATCTAGGCCTCGGGTAAGAGTTTTAGTACTTTACAAAATCTTTATTATCGCGTTTTGTAAAAAAAACACTACGACTTTTTTCAGACAAACTTATTCTAAATTTTCCTGTTATACCTCAATTCAAATTCAAATTCAAAATCATTTATTCATATAGACCTTCGCAGGCACTTATGAAAAGTCTGACTCTAATACTCTAATACCGCTTCGGAAGGTTGCATTTGCTGAGAAGAGCCGGCAATAAACTCAGCAATTACTCCTTTCAAAACAAGCTTAGATTCATTACATAATATTTACATTCTAATCGCACTGACAACAATTGCGTGCCCCGGCGCGGCGGCAAAATTACAAAGTAGACTGAATTAATATTTAATAAGTAAATAAATAGCAAACTTAAGTAGACCAGCCCCCACAAGCAGCACCTGTTCACAAGTATGACGCGTGTGGCAGCCATCGCCCTCCTCGCCATATTGGACCTCTCTACTAATATTATAAAATTGAATTGTATACTTTATGCTTCAAACTATATTATAGAGTAACGAAATCCTAAGTCTATACAAACTGTATTAACCGATTCTGCGATAAATCTATGTACCCCTAATATTTAGTCACACTAACATATTGTGGGAATTTGATAATGCTATTTGTATTACTCACAAGCTATTGTCAACCCTTCTCAAACGTTGTAAACGTCGCAAATACAAACCCTTTGAAGATAACGTGTAATATGTAATTACCAGAAGTGTCGTTCAAAACGTGACAATCTGGGTAAGATACTAACTTGGTTAGACATTTTGTAACCTAAGTTCGTAACATATATTATGCCGATTCTGTTGTTAACCGCACTAAACTAATTTTAAAGGATAGAACATATTTAAAGCTGTCAAATTAGTCTTTGCCGTTTTCATTCGCGGGTAAGTGTTAACGTTCTCGTAATCGTAACGTTCACGTAATCTTGTTTTCAAAAGAGTAATTGCTGAGTTTATTGCCGCCTCTTCTCAGCAAATGCAACCTTCCGAACAGGTATTAGAGTCAGACTTTTCATAAGAGATAGAAGGAGTAAATTAGTTTAGATAATTTCATCTACAAAAATACTAGTTTGCACTCCGTGGGTTCCCCCGGATTCTTGACGGATCTAAATATTCTCCGGGATAAAAAGTATCCTATAAGTTATTCTAGGTTATGGTCTACCCGTGTGCAAAATTTCTTCAAGACCTGATGTGTATTTGAGGCTACAAGAAGTGACAAACAAACTCACTTTTGCATTTATTATATTAGTAGAATAGGTTTTTTTTTTATTAAATGGGCTTGCGTTTGGCTACTGACCCGCCCATAAGGGGCGTAGTCGAAGCCTAAGATGAAACACACTTACCCAGAAGAAACCTATTCACTCTGGCCTTGAAAGTTCCTAGATTGTAAGCGTCAGGAAACACAGACGCCGGAAGCAAGTTCCACTCCCTTGCTGTCCGCATTATAAATGAAGATGCAAAACGCTGTGTCCGTATTTTCGGTATGTCAACAACTTATGGGTGAAAATTTTCCCGGCGTCTTGATGGAATCCTGAAGGCTCCCAATTAATCTAATGTTTCCTTGTAATCTTGCGTAAATAACAAAGGAAACTAATTCGTATATTTACACCACAATGACAGACAAAAGAAAAGCTCTTTCTACAGAAATCTCATCACAGAGCTCGTTATGAATGAGTTATAATGACATTCCATTTTTCTGGAATTTACGCTTAAATATGCCTAAGAAGAACAAATATTTATATCATAGTAAAAATACACGATTATAATTATTATCTCAGAGGAAAATAAAAAAATTAAAAAAAAATTGAGAGAGGTAGAGCGTAGCGTTCATTCGCTCAAAGAGCAGCTCGACTGGGGAAGTACCTCTACCTTACAGAATACCGTAGCCAAATACCTTTATGTTGTGTAAAGTTGTGTTCCTGCGCGTGAGTAAGGTCGCCAGAGCTCATAGGGGAGGGGGAAAGGTCGGTAACGCGTGAGCGATGCTTCTAGTGTTCCAAGCGTCCATATGGCTACGGTAACCGTTTACCTCAGGCAGGCCATAAGCTTGTTTACCGACTTGGTCGTATAAAAATATATATATTAGTTAGAGTAATAGTAGAGTATCGCGAAGTAGTTGATTAGTAGTTCTAAAAGTTCATATTAACATCGGGTTTAACGAGTTTTTCCCGTAAAAAGGTAGAGTAAAGAGAAAACTATATAGATACTGTGGAGCGAACAAACTACTTTACTACGGTACTTTTCAAAGGCGATGATAGCTCAGTGGTAGTGACGTCGGATACCGAGACGAAGGTCCCGGTTTCGAATCCTACAATGAGCTTGAGCTTTCGGTGAAGGACAACATCGTGAGGAAACCATAGCACGGTGGTACTTTGTAGTACCCGCCTGGCTGGCTACCACCCTCAAGTTGAAAATCTGTCGCCAAGCACCTATCGGTGTGTTCCGACAGCTGCACTTGAGAGCCAGTTCCTTCTAGGCTTTGTGTGCTTACCACCTTCGGCCACATCATCACTTACCATGGTGAGATTCTGGTCAAACACAAGCCTATACACAATAAAAAAAAAAAAAAAAACATTTTTTTCAAAACTTTTCTAGTCTTCTATAAAATCGGTAACTTACATTTCCTAGTTGAAAATCTGTCGCAAAGCAACTACCGGCATGTTCCGATAGTTGCACTTGAGAGCCAGTTCATATCTAGGCTTTGTGTGCTTACCACTTTTAGCCACATCATTATATAGATGTGGTAGACTATTCATACCTAAAAAATAGATCTCAGACAAAAAATAAAAACTTATTCATACAAAACCAAGGACATAAAAATAGTTGTACAAGAATTTGCAAGGGTGATAGATAGTTGGAACCTTATCTGAAGTTCAATAGAGCAAACTTACAAAACCGTACAAGTTTCACACTGAGACCTGAAACTTCACCGTTTTTCCACTTTCAGCAAATTGTAAGTAAAATACAGTCACGTAGAACTAAAGAATGGGACAAGTTAGAAACTTAGTGGGACAAAGGAAATAAGTAATGGGTACGATTTGGTTTCTTTTTATGATAAAAGTCGGACAAAGGAGCTAGGTAATAAGTTATCATCGCTACTATGTGGATGATATACCATTTTGCTTTGACTGGTGTCTCGGGATTGTTTAGGTTATATTGTTTTCCTTGTATGTTATATTTTCTTATAAAATATGAGTCAGGAGTTCAACCAACAGTATTCCGTCCTTCTTTCACATCAGACGTCAAAATATTATTGTAGAGAGTTGGCCCCCAGGTTAAACAATGGCGTGATGAGAAAAAAAAACACTCTTTGAGCTAATTGTTTTAAAAGAATATTTACTTTTAAATACGCGATACTTTTACGCGAATCGAGCACGAGCCTAGCCTCTTTTCGTTCATTGCTCGTAATGTCAATTGTAAACTTACAATACGAGCGTGATGCAAATCTCAGATTTCGTCAAAAAACTGACAATCGCAAGAGCGTAGTTGAGCGTAAGCCGAACGCTCGTTCGAGGCTTGCAAGTCCGTCCAAGCTACACGAATCCGTGCTCCACGTGTGCTTGGTTCGCGTAGCATGGACGCACCATAAAATTAGGTACTCATCATTCGATATAAGCTAAATATATTTAGAACTTTTAAAAATAAACTTCAAGCTTCAAGTCATCATCATCATCATCAGACTATAATGTCCCACTGCTGAGCACAGGCCTCCTTTCACAAATCAGGGTGAAAGAGATGGGCAGATACTCCACTACTCGTGCCCACGGCGGATCGGTGAAAGTAGGCTAGTGGTCAACCTACTGTTGGAGTTTTCAAGCCGCCTAGAAGGCCTCCAACTAGCTTAACGACTATCACAATTAAGTGATAACCGGGACCAACGGCTTTACGTGCCTTCCGTAGCACGGAAACGCTCGATTTTATATACCACTAGGCGGTCACCCATCCAGGTACCGAACACGACGGTGGTAGCTTAACTTTCCGATCGATTAAGAACGGTTTATCATGCTACACCACGAGCGCTTCAAGTAAGCCGCACTAATACGATTTATGACTTCAATAACGCTTCAGCAAAGTCACTCGGTAGCTTTTTTCGATAAATGTCCGCACAAAATTACTCACGTATTAGGCCTCAGTCAAAATCGACTTTATTACCAACTATTAGCTTATAGAGGCTCAATTTAACCGTCTGTCGGTTTTGATCTAAACCCTTTTACTATATAAAAAAGCTTTTAAACCAATATCATTATTCGTGCGGTACACCGGGAGTCGGTGAGACGGAAAATGGGATTTCGCAAAGTTAATTGGTATGTGGCTACTTTGAATAATTAAAAACGTGAATTGGAAATGAATTGACTATCGGAAAGTTTTGAATAATCTATAGTTTTATTTAGTACATAGATCATTAATAAAACATATGTTTTTGTGTTTGACTACAATCTTATGATATGTGATGATGTGACTGGTGTTTCCATGCTACGCGAATCGAGCACGAGCCGAGCCACGAATAAACCTACAACGAGCACGATGCGAATCCCTTTGTTCGTGAAAAAACTGACAGTCGCGCTCGTTCGAGGCTCGCATGCCCGTCCACGCTACGCGAATCGTGCTCGCAGTGACCACGATTCAAATGACCATAACGTTTTAAATGTAAAATAAATACAAACATATACTGCCATGCGCATCACAAAAACACGTCTTATAGACGCTTAAAACTGAAGTAAAAACATTCGCTAAAATTTAAATGATTAAGCCTCTACATCCACCTATCTAATTAAATGTACAAAGTGCAAATAAGTATAAAATGAAAATATTTTCTAAAAATATAAGTTAAAATGATTTTATGACTGCATTTCAAGCACGCTGGAGGCTATGTAGCTCCAGGCTGTATTTGAGTTCCTTACAGCGCAATATTTGCTTCAACTCGCAAACAACCATGCAAACATGTTTCAAGGAACATTTATTATGAACAAGATTTAATGTGTATGCAATTTTTTGTATTTTAAATCTTTAAAAAAAATATACAAATAAATTGGGTTTTTGAAACAAGATTTCAAACGAATGAGGAAAGCATGATTTCATTTGATTGTTATCTGAAACTGAACCAGAAAATTCAATTCTTGTGTTCTCATATTATTATGGAGGCTGATTTTTTCCGGCAATAAATTATATGTAAATTAAGATAAGAAACAATTAAATAAACATTATTAAAAGAAGATCAAAGCGCAGAGCAGCAGTGTGTTCTCAATATTTTTTTAAGATTTTTACGCTGTTTGTAGATAATATTTGTTTGTATGGTAATATTGAAATAAGAGTGGTCTCGAACTGTGCGGTCCCAAAGGAGCTTCCTCATACTGTGGAATGAGCTGCCCGGCGTGATTTTTCCAACGGAGTACAGAATGGGTTCGCACGCGCGAGTAACATCCCTGGAGTTGCAAGCGTCCATAGGCTACGGTAACCGCTAACTATCAGGCAGGCCCTATGCTTGTTTGCTACCTAAGTACTATGCAAAAACATCACTATATTCTTAGCACCATACCCAAAACCATTATCTAAATATAGCTTAAAAGTATCCCTTTGAAAAAAGTCAAAGCTAGACACACTTAAGTATTTTTTCTGTAAATAGAAACTATTATTTATCACATTTAACAAACTGCAACAAAAAACGAGAACTAAACCCCCAAAGGGCGCACCAAGCTGTCTGTGTTGGGTTTTATCATCAGACGGCACTCATTATGAAGGCTTATAAGACGATATCTTTGACACGATTGAAGTGGGCATTTACAGACAAATTCTAGGCAAATATCTAGTTTAATGAACGTAGCTGATACCTAGATATCTATGAAAATAAGTTTAATTCTGCCTGATAAAGTCGTATGTCATTCTAGAACGACAATCAATGTTCATTCAAGTCAATTATTGAGTTGGGGTAAAACAATTGAATATAGAACTGGGCTCAATGATATCTACAGTTTAGTTAGGTATAATTTTCGATTGATTAATTATTGAAACTTAAAAGTTACTGAATCTTGATAAAACATTACTTATGAAGTTCTAAATATATCCGTCACTTTCTATCGTCATATAACAAAAAACCGGCCAAGTGCGAGTCAGACTCGCGCACCGAGGGTTCCGTACAAACCTGTAGGTATATAAGTAAATGGTAGTATAGACCTGAGTATTAATTTCAATTTATGACGTATTAAAAAAAACTACTTACTAGATCTCGTTCAAACCAATTTTCGGTGGAAGTTTCCACCGTAATGTACATCATATATTTTTTATAGATTTATCATTCTCTTATTTTAGAAGTTACAGGGAAGTGTCTCTCGCGCAAACTATTCAGTTTAGAAAAAAATTATATTAGAAACCTCAATATCATTTTTGAAGACCTATCCATAGCCACGCCACACTTATGGATTTGATGAAAAAAAAATTTTGAGTTTCAGTTCTAAGTATGGGGATCCCCCAAAATTTATAGTTTTTTTTTCTATTTATTTATCACAGAATACATCTACTTACCAAGTTTCAACATTATAGTTCTTATAGTTTCGGAAATAAATGGCTGTGACATACGGACGGACAGACAGACAGACAGACAGACAGACATGACGAATCTATAAGGGTTCCGTTTTTTGCCATTTGGCTACGGAACCCTAAAAAGAGCTAGGACTATCTTAAAACCTGGATTGGCACCACACATAATGTAATGAAAATGAATTGCGTCTATATCACAAATAAAAAATATTCCCCTATTAGCCCACATACGTTTGTCCGTCTGTTACGGAAGTGATAACGCCATGCCACATGCTGCATACTTTGCATAAAGCTGCGGTGCAATCCCGCAGTAGAAACACTTTGCGAGAACGTGCTATAGTGGTGTTATAAGTGTGTTGTACATTGAAATATGTGGAGCGTAATATTTAATTATAGAAAGCAGTGGTACTGTACTAATATTTAGAGGGAGGATTTATTTACTTATTAAATATAGATTCAGTTTTGCCGCCGCGCCAGGACACGCAATTGTTGTCAGTGCGATTAGAATGTAAATATTATGTAATGAATCTAAGCTTGTTTTGAAAAGAGTAATTACTGAGTTTAGCCGGCTCTTCTCAGCAAATGCAACCTTCCGAACCGGTATTAGAGTATTAGAGTCAGACTTTTCATAAGTGCCTGCGAAAGTCTATTTGAATAAATGATTTTGTTTTTTTTTGAAAAGGGATAGTAAATTAAGGAAGTTACTCGTATAAGCAGTTATAAATGACATATACATCTTCGTTAAGAGAGGTACAGAATAGCGTTTTTTCACAGAAGAGCAGTTCGACTGGGGAAGTACCTCCACGTTACCATAATACCGCAGCCAAATAACAAGGTTGCCAGAGCTCATTGGGGGTAGGTAACGCGTGAGTGATGCCCTGGGTGTTGCAAGCAATCCTATGGCTACGGTAACCGCTTACCACCAGGCGGTTCGTGTGCTTGTTTGCCGACAAACCAACAAACACACATTCGCATTTATATTAGTAAAGATGTACAGACAGTCTTTATACTAAATAACGATCAATATTTTCAAACTAAAATAGAGGCAGGTTTTTAGGCCAGCTATAAGCGAAGTTTATGTGGGACGGTAATTTGAAAGATCGTTTACCTACCACCAAATAGCTGTTGACCCAATAAACTTTGTTCAGTTATTTACTCCGCTAGTTCGTAGCACGCATTTTCTACGTAACATTATGGCCAACTTAAATAACTAGGGACTATAAAAGTAGCATTCTTACTGCGTTATCTAATCGACAGATAAATAAGGTTATGTCTTTTGTTTTGTTATGGTAATAAAATAGAAGTTACGCTGTTTTATTTCACTTAAGCTAGTCTTACGTACCACTATATCACTGAACTACAATAAGATAAGCTTTTTCATTGGGTAGTCAAACACCGAGCACGAGCCGAACCACGAACGAAAAGGATTCGTTCATTTTTCGCGTAGTGTGGACGGACTTGCGAGCCTCGAACGAGCATTCGTCTCGCGCTCGTCTGCGCTCCGCCCGATTGTAGGCTCTTTGTAACGTCCACACTTGACATCGTGAGGAACGACTGAATTATGTTCGTTCGTGGCTCGGCTCGTGCTCGGTTCGCGTAGCATGGAGGCCCCATAATGCGGTCATCACGCCTGATGGTAAGCGGTTGCTGTAGCTTATTGGCGCTTGCAATACTATTCGTGTGTTGTCATTTCAACCATGCAAAAATGTCTTCAGACCCTGGAAAGTTATTATAAAGGTATATATAGCTGATTAAAATTACGATAGGTATTTATAATAAAGATATAAGAACTATAAGACATATATATAGGGTGACAAATAAAGTATTAAATTTATTTTATTACTTTGACAGACTTTACGTACCTCACAATGGGCTACTTTCCTGAAAAAAACTATTTTGTCCGTCATATACATTTAAAAAAAAAAATTGTCACGTATTTTTCCTTTTGTCAATTAAACAAAACAATACAATGGTTGGTTGAAGTTCCGCGTGACGTCACGGTGGTCACACTTTTTAGTAACAAGTGACGTCACGAGCCCCCACTCCCGAACTTAGTCGCGCTTTATCTTCGTCAATTGTTAATGATTTGGTAAAACAAAAAATACGTGTCCAATATTTTTCGATAATCTAACTGACGGACTAATTACAATTATTATTATTTTTACCCAGGAAACATCCCTATTGTTGACGCAGTTGTATTAAATTGTAGAAATAGACACCATCCGCCACGTAGTGTTTGTGCGCACGTCGCCGCCATAAATATTGGTTTACTCCGAACATAGCAATCTGTTAGCAGCTCGCAAACAAATGGTAATCTTTAGCTCTCAGCGCGCAATAAAAACAATATAACTGTTACATATACCACTCATATACAGGTGTTATAGCGCTATGAGACTATGAATATAAAATGTTCGCTCATTTTTTTCAAAGTTTTTTTTTTTTCGAATATGACTAACATCAGAGAGATTTATTTTTATGTTCAATGGTAGATATGCTCGTAATCAAACCAGATGTTATCCATGGAGTCTAAACTGTATGGATATTTTTAATCTATATTACAGTCCTGGGCGTCTATCACAAGCTCTTAAAACAAGGTTAAAATAACCTTATTTGTCTTTTGTCCCTCTTTGACACCCGGCGTCAAAACAGGACAAAAGACAAATAAGGTTTATAGTAATATTGTTTTATTTAATAATAAGGTTTATAATAGTATTGAGCTTGTGGTTGGCCCCCAGTTACCACTCTTGGGAGTACCTGCTCTCTACCTTTCCGAAAGTCCTGTCAATAGAAATATAAATTCACTGAAAATAGACACGCGTGTTCTGAACCCACGACGCACAAAGTAGACACATATAATATATTTAAAAATCATTTTTCGTCCATAATAGACAGTTCTATAAAAAGACTAATACTGTACGTAGTATTTATCTACTCTGAGCTAATACCTACCATAAATAAATCAGAAGTAAAATTCTTAGTAATATCTCTATTTAATACCTAATCCTGAAGCGCTCGTGGTGTAGCATGATTAGCCGTTCTTAATCGATCGGCAAAGTTAAGCTACGTCTGTCTTGGTCGGTACCTGGATGGGTGACCGTCTAGTGGTATTTCAAATCGAGCGTTTCCGTGCTTCGGAAGGCACGTAAAGCCGTTGGTCCCGGTTATCACTTAATTGTGATAGTCGTTAAGCTAGTTGGATGCCTCCTAGGCGGCTTGAAAAATTCCAAGAGTAGGTTGACCACTAGCCTACCTCCACCGATCCGCAGTGGGCACGCGTGGTGGAGTATCTGCCCATTCCCTTTCATCCTGATTTGTGAAAGGAGGCCTGTGCTCAGCAGTGGGACATTATAGGCTGATGATGATGATGATGAATACCTAATAGGTCGTACAGAGGGCGCTCGAAGATACAAACAGGAAATTGATTCGTGGAGTACAGCTGCGCTTCTATAAACTTGTAAGCTTTGAGAAATGATTGAGGAAGTTCTGCCACAAGTGTTATAATTGTTAAGTTATAAATAACCTGGGATAAATAAATAATACTTTATATTCCTATTTTAAAGATATACCTACTAATAACATTCTTAACACACTGGCTCGCGGATGGAATGCGCGTTCTATTACTACATAATAAATATACAAAACAGGAACGGCTATTCAAGTGATTAAGTTACTTTTTGCTATTTAATGCGAGTATTTTTGTACATGGCAGGTTGTTCATTTTATTTTAAATCAATTTAATGGGACTAAAAATAGTCCATAACATAAATAATTTTGTTGTGCTGCTAAATCTATATATATAAAATTCGAAGTCCTGACTGACTGATATATCAACGCACAGCCTAAACCACTGGTCCTAGAGACATGCAATTTAGAGGGTATATTCTTTGAGAAGAGTCCACTAAGAAAAGGTTTTTCGAAATTCCACCCCCAAGGGGGTAAAATAGGGGATGAAAGTTTGTATGAAAGTCCGTCAGTTTCGAAGTTAGGATCTTCAAATTTTTTGTTTAGACTGAAAATTAATTTATACGTGTCTCAGCGTTTTTAATAATTGCAACCTCGAAGCTTGATGAAATTGTTTTGTTTTGTTATGTTGTTGTAGAAAAATATGTCATTTGTTTCATGTAGGAAACGCGGGCGAAGCCGCGAGCAGAAGCTAGTTTTTATATAAAAGTGCGGTTTACGACTACTTTATCTACAACAATGCTGATTTCGTAGAAGACATTATTATCAACTTTATATTACTGTAGCTTATAGTTTCTTCTCCGCGTAACATTACACTGCTTAGCAACTCTAAGCCGCTACGAATGCGTCGTAGCGCTTAGTAGAACTTCTTTTCGCATAAATCACAATTATTTTTCATCGTCCATTAAACTTGGATATTTATTATGAGGTTATCAAACTTCTTATATATAAATCTACACTATTATTTAAGTAGAGTATATATTTGACGAAGAATATGATTGACGGGCCAGTTGGCGCAGTTGGTTAAGAGTCTGGTAAAGATTCCACCTATTGCGCCGCCGGTCGTGGGTTCGATTCCCGCACAGGACATGCGTTTGTGTGCATGTACATGTCTGTATGTCCTGAGTCTGGGTGTAATTATGTATATTAAGTATGTATTTACAAACTTTTTTAATTATTTTGTCGTCATTATATGTTACCTGTAAAGATACCTTTGTCGGTCAACGTATACAGGCTCAGTTTTT